>JAGIQG010000036.1:12257386-12857386 GCA_024679065.1 Sphyrna mokarran
TACAGCTCCCTGTGTGTAACACACTGTGTAATAAATACAGCCCTGTGTGTAACACACTGTGTAATAAATACAGCTCCCTGTGTGTAACACACTGTGTAATAAATACAGCTCCCCTGTGTGTAACACACTGTGTAATAAATACAGCTCCCTGTGTGTAACACACTGTGTAATAAATACAGCTCCCTGTGTGTAACACACTGTGTAATAAATACAGCTCCCTGTGTGTAACACACTGTGTACTAAAAAGGCTCTGTGTGTAACACACTGTATAAATAACAGCTCCCCTGTGTGTAACACACTGCATACCGTACACAGCTCCCCTGTGTGTAACACACTGTATAAATACAGCTCCCCTGTGTGTAACACACTGCGTAATATATACAGCTCCCCTGTGTGTAACACACTGCATACCGTACACAGCTCCCCTGTGTGTAACACACTGGCATACCGTACACAGCTCCCCTGTGTGTAACACACTGCATAATGTACACAGCTCCCCTGTGTGTAACACACTGTGTACCGTACACAGCTCCCCTGTGTGTAACACACTGCATACCGTACACAGCTCCCTGTGTGTAACACACTGCATACTACACAGCTCCTGTGTGTAACACACTGCATACCGTACACAGCTCCCCTGTGTGTAACACACTGCATACCGTACACAGCTCCCCTGTGTGTAACACACTGCATACCGTACACAGCTCCCCTGTGTGTAACACACTGTGTAATAAATACAGCTCCCTGTGTGTAACACACTGTGTAATAAATACAGCCCTGTGTGTAACACACTGTGTAATAAATACAGCTCCCCTGTGTGTAACACACTGTGTAATAAATACAGCTCCCCTGTGTGTAACACACTGTGTAATAAATACAGCTCCCTGTGTGTAACACACTGTGTAATAAATACAGCTCCCTGTGTGTAACACACTGTGTAATAAATACAGCTCCCTGTGTGTAACACACTGTGTAATAAATACAGCTCCCTGTGTGTAACACACTGTGTAATAAATACAGCTCCCTGTGTGTAACACACTGTGTAATAAATACAGCTCCCTGTGTGTAACACACTGTGTAATAAATACAGCTCCCTGTGTGTAACACACTGTGTAACAAATACAGCTCCCTGTGTGTAACACACTGTGTCACAAATACAGCTCCCTGTGTGTAACACACTGTGTAACAAATACAGCTCCCTGTGTGTAACACACTGTGTAATAAATACAGCTCCCTGTGTGTAACACACTGTGTAATAAATACAGCTCCCTGTGTGTAACACACTGTGTAATAAATACAGCTCCCCTGTGTGTAACACACTGTGTAATAAATACAGCTCCCTGTGTGTAACACACTGTGTAATAAATACAGCTCCCTGTGTGTAACACACTGTGTAATAAATACAGCTCCCTGTGTGTAACACACTGTGTAATAAATACAGCTCCCTGTGTGTAACACACTGTGTAATAAATACAGCTCCCTGTGTGTAACACACTGTGTAATAAATACAGCTCCCTGTGTGTAACACACTGTGTAATAAATACAGCTCCCTGTGTGTAACACACTGTGTAATAAATACAGCTCCCTGTGTGTAACACACTGTGTAATAAATACAGCTCCCTGTGTGTAACACACTGTGTAATAAATACAGCTCCCTGTGTGTAACACACTGTGTAATAAATACAGCTCCCTGTGTGTAACACACTGTGTAATAAATACAGCCCTGTGTGTAACACACTGTGTAATAAATACAGCTCCCTGTGTGTAACACACTGTGTAATAAATACAGCCCTGTGTGTAACACACTGTGTAATAAATACAGCTCCCCTGTGTGTAACACACTGTGTAATAAATACAGCTCCCTGTGTGTAACACACTGTGTAATAAATACAGCTCCCTGTGTGTAACACACTGTGTAATAAATACAGCTCCCTGTGTGTAACACACTGTGTAATAAATACAGCCCTGTGTGTAACACACTGTGTAATAAATACAGCTCCCTGTGTGTAACACTTGTGATAAATACAGCCCTGGTGTACATGTGATAAATACAGCCCTGTGTGTAACACACTGTGTGATAAATCCCTGTGTGTAACACACTTGTGATAAATACAGCCCTGTTGTACACACTGTGTGATAAATACAGCCCTGTGTGTAACCACTGTGATAAATACAGCCCTGTGTGTAACACACTGTGTGATAAATACAGCCCTGTGTGTAACACACTGTGTGATAAATACAGCCCTGTGTGTAACACACTGTGTGATAAATACAGCCTGTGTGTAACACTGTGATAAATACAGCCCTGTGTGTAACACTGTGTATAAATACAGCCCTGTGTGTAACACACTGTGTGATAAATACAGCCCTGTGTGTAACACACTGTGTGATAAATACAGCCCTGTGTGTAACACACTGTGTGATAAATACAGCCCTGTGTGTAACACACTGTGTGATAAATACAGCCCTGTGTGTAACACACTGTGTGATAATACAGCCCTGTGTGTAACACACTGTGTGATAAATACAGCCCTGTGTGTAACACACTGTGTGATAAATACAGCCCTGTGTGTAACACTGTGATAAATACAGCCCTGTGTGTAACACACTGTGTGATAAATACAGCCCTGTGTGTAACACACTGTGTGATAAATACAGCCCTGTGTGTAACACACTGTGTGATAAATACAGCCCTGTGTGTAACACACTGTGTGATAAATACAGCCCTGTGTGTAACACACTGTGTGATAAATACAGCCCTGTGTGTAACACACTGTGTGATAAATACAGCCCTGTGTGTAACACACTGTGTGATAAATACAGCCCTGTGTGTAACACACTGTGTGATAAATACAGCCCTGTGTGTAACACACTGTGTGATAAATACAGCCCTGTGTGTAACACACTGTGTGATAAATACAGCCCTGTGTGTAACACACTGTGTGATAAATACAGCCCTGTGTGTAACACACTGTGTGATAAATACAGCCCTGTGTGTAACACACTGTGATAAAACAGCCCTGTGTGTAACACACGTGTGATAAATACAGCCCCTGTGTGTAACACAGTGTAATAAATACAGCTCCTGTGTGTAACACACTGTGTAATAAATACAGCTCCCTGTGTGTAACACACTGTGTAATAAATACAGCTCCCTGTGTGTAACACACTGTGTAATAAATACAGCTCCCTGTGTGTAACACACTGTGTAATAAATACAGCTCCCTGTGTGTAACACACTGTGTATAAATACAGCTCCCTGTGTGTAACACACTGTGTAATAAATACAGCTCCCTGTGTGTAACACACTGTGTAATAAATACAGCTCCCTGTGCGTAACACACTGTGTAATAAATACAGCTCCCTGTGCGTAACACACTGTATAATAAATACAGCTCCCTGTGCGTAACACACTGTGTAATAAATACAGCTCCCTGTGCGTAACACACTGTGTCACAAATACAGCTCCCTGTGCGTAACACACTGTGTCACAAATACAGCTCCCTGTGCGTAACACACTGTGTCACAAATACAGCTCCCTGTGTGTAACACACTGTGTCATAAATACAGCTCCCTGTGTGTAACACACTGTGTCATAAATACAGCTCCCTGTGTGTAACACACTGTGTCATAAATACAGCTCCGTGTGTAACACACTGTGTCATAAATACAGCTCCCTGTGTGTAACACACTGTGTCATAAATACAGCTCCCTGTGTGTAACACACTGTGTAATAAATACAGCCCTGTGTGTAACACACTGTGTAATAAATACAGCCCTGTGTGTAACACACTGTGTGATAAATACAGCCCTGTGTGTAACACTGTGATAAATACAGCCCTGTGTGTAACACACTGTGTGATAAATACAGCCCTGTGTGTAACACACTATGTAATAAATACAGCCCTGTGTGTAACACACTATGTAATAAATACAACCCTGTGTGTAACACTGTGATAAATACAGCCCTGTGTGTAACACTGTGTCATAAATACAGCTCCCTGTGTGTAACACACTGTGTGATAAATACAGCTCCCTGTGCGTAACACACTGTGTAATAAATACAGCTCCGTGTGTAACACACTGTGTAATAAATACAGCTCCCTGTGTGTAACACACTGTGTCACAAATACAGCTCCCCATGTCACACACTGTGTAATAAATACAGCTCCCTGTGCGTAACACACTGTGTAATAAATACAGCTCCCTGTGTGTAACACACTGTGTAATAAATACAGCTCCCCTGTGTGTAACACACTGTGTCACAAATACAGCTCCCTGTGCGTAACACACTGTGTAATAAATACAGCTCCCCATGTCGCACACTGTACAAACACAGATCTCTCTGTGTTACACTTTGTTCTGTCAATCAGCGCTGGTTTTGCAGTTACTCACCGCATATACGAAGAACCCGATGTAAAGATATTTGCTTTTATCTTTTTGCCTCCGGTATTTCTGCAGGAGTTCCACGGCGATTGTGCACGCTACGTCAGGATCATCTGGGTCATCATCTCGCTCCTGCAGCGTCAACCGGAACTGAGGGTTTATCGAGAACGTCGCTGGTGCAGGAAGCGGGGGGAAAACAAAAAACAATTCTCCGTGACTCACCGCAGCAGGAAGACTACCCAGAGCCATGAGGCATTCGGGTCTGGAATGAGCTTGTTGGAGGCTGGAACCTCCCCGGAATGTCACGCGGAACATCACCTGGTGAAATTTACCTGCTCTTCGAGAGACTTGACATGTGCAAAGTGGGCTGAATTGCACTCCGCTGTTGGTGAACCCATCCTCTGAGTGTTGGCACCCCCTCAGCGATTAGTATTCCTCGCTCTGTTCCAGCTGTACGTTGTCTCCTCTCTGTCTACTCCCCGAGGTGTAACCCCAGATGGATTAGCCCCTCCATTCTGTAACTCCCTGAACTACTCCTCCTAAGCACTTTCGGAAGCGAAGGGGCAATTTTAGCTCATATGCTTTCAGATCATAGAAACTAGAAGCAGGAGTAGGCCTTCGATCATCAAACTCAATATCCTGGGACTATTAATCCAGCAATTCAGCTGACATCCTGGGTTCGAATCCCACCATGGTGGAATTTGAATTCAATGTAGAAAAATTTGGAATTAAAAATCTACTGATGACCACAAAATCCTGCAGTGTAGAAACAGGCCCATTGAAATTGCACAATCCCACCCTATTCCCCACATCCCTACACATTTACCCCACTAACCCCTCTAACATACACATCCCAGGACAATCTTAGGGGGCAATTTTAGCACGGCCAATCCACCTAACCCACACATCTTTGGACAAACCATTGTCGATTGTTGGAAAAACCCATCTGGTTCACGGAAATCTGCCGTCCTTACCCCGTCTGGCCTACATAGAATCATAGAGTAGAAATCACGATAGAAGGAGGCCATTCGGCCCATCGAGCCTGCACCAACAACAATCCCACCCACACCCTATCGCTGTACATAGAACATAGAACACTACAGCACAAACAGGCCCTTCGGCCCACAAGTTGTGCTGATCATATCAGTACCTACCAGGCTATCTGTAACTCCCAATCCCATTAAACCCCATATACTCATCCAGAAGTCTCTTAAAAGACCCCAGCGAGTTCGCCTCTACCACCAGAAAGCTAGCACGAGGGGACACAGCTTTAAATTAAGGGGTATGAGTTATAGGACGGATATCAGAGGTAGGTTCTTTACTCAAAGAGTGATTAGGGAGTGGAATGCCCTGCCTGCAGCTGTTGTAGATGCGCCAAGTTTGGTGGCGTTTAAGAGGTTAATTGATAAGTATATGGAAGAGAAGGGAATGGTTTAGTTTGGAGGGGCATTGCTTTTTATTTTGGTCGGCACAACATCGAAGGCCGAAGGGCCTGTTCTGTGCTGTATTGTTCTATGTTCTACCACCGACGGCAGCCGATTCCACTCACTCACCACCCTCTGAGTGAAAAACTTACCTCTAACATCTCCTCTGTACTTACCCCCCAGCACCTTAAACCTGTGTCCTCTCATAGCGACTATTTCAGCCCTGGGAAATAGCCTCCGAGAATCCACTCTATCTATTCCTCTCAACATCTTATAAACCTCTATCAGGTCGCCTCTTGACCTTCGTCTCTCCAGGGAGAAGAGACCAAGCTCCCTCAACCTATCTTCATAAGGCATGCCCCCCAATCCAGGCAACATCCTTGTAAATCTCCTCTGCACCCTCTCAATAGCTTCCACGTCCTTCCTGTAGTGAGGCGACCAGAACTGCGCACAATACTCCAAGTGGGGTCTGACAAGGATCTTATAAAGTTCCAGCATTACCTCCAGACTCCTAAACTCAGTCCCTCAATTAATGAAGGCCAGTACACCATACACCTTCTTAACCACATCCTCCACCTGCGAGGCCGATTTAAGAGTCCTATGGACCCGGACCCCAAGATCCTTCTGCTCCTCAACACTGCCAATACTCTCCTACCCTTGATATTATATTCCCACACATAATCCCGCACAATAATCCCACACATTTACCACTCTAATCCCCCCTGAGACTAATGGCCCCAATCCACCTAACCTGCACATCCTAACCTGGAGGAAACGCACGCGGGAATGTGTAAATCCCTACAGTCACTCAAAGCCAGAATTGAACCTGGGTCCTGTGAAGTAACAGTGTCACAAATAGGCTTACACTAACGCTGCAATGAAGTTGTGGTGAAAATCCCCCACACTCCAGTTGTAACACTGAGGGAAAATTTAGCATCTAAGCAGTACGCCTTTCGAACTGCTGGAGGAAACCCACGCACACACGGGGAGAATGTGCAGACTCTGCACAGTGACCCAAGCCGGGAATCGAACCGGGGTCACTGCTGTTGTGAGACAGCAGTGCTAACCACTGTGCCGCCCCCACTCCAGAACTGTGCACAATGTTCCAGCTGAAGTCTAACTGGTGTCTGGTGTAAATTCAGCATGACCTGCTTGTACTTGTATTCGTGGCCTTATAAATGAAGCTTAGAATAGTCGAAACTTTAGGGGCTTCTCTCTCCAGCTATCCTGCACTCTTAATGGGCAGGATTTCTTGCCAAAAATCAGAAAATCCTGCCCGAGGTCAAATAAACGTTTGCACTTTGGAAGGACAAACCAAGGTAGAACGTACAAGGTAAATGGTAGGACATTGAAGAGTGCAGTAGAACAGAGGGATCTGGGAATACAGATAGATAATTCCCTAAAAGTGGCGTCACAGGTAGATGGAGTCGTAAAGAGTGCTTTTGATACATTGGCCTTTAGAAACCAAAATATTGAGTGTGAAATGTTATGGCGAGGTTGTATAAGGTGAGGCCGAATCTAGAGTATTGTGGGCAGCTTTGGTCACTTAATTGCAGGAAGGTGCAGAGAAGGATGTTGCCGGGACTTCTGGGGAAACAGAGAGAGGTTAGACTTTATTCTGTGGAGCTAGAAGAATGAGGGGAGATTTGATAGAGTTGTATAAAATGGTGATGAGTATAGATAGAATGAACGCAAGCAGGCTTTTTTCACTGAGGAGAGGGGAGATAAAAAAACCAGAGGATGTGGGTTAAGGGGGGAAAAGTTTAAAGGGGATATTAGGAGGGTCTTCTTCATGCAGAGAGTGGTGGGAGTGTGGAATGAGCTGTCGGATAAAGTGGTGAATGCGGGCTCACTTTTAACATTTAAGAAAAACTTGGATGGGTTCGTGAATGAGAGGGGTGTGGAGGGATATGATCCAGGGACTAGGCAGAAAAATAGCTCAGCACAGACAAGAAGTGCCAAAAGGCCTGTTTCTCTGCTGTAATGTTCTATGGTCTATGTTCCATAAGGTATAGATTAGACCATTTGGCCTATCAAGTCTGCCCCATCATTCAATCATGGCTGATACAATTCTCATCCCCGTTCTCCTGCCTTTTTCCCGTAACCTCTGATCCCCTTATTGCTCAAGAATGTCTTTACAAAGACACTCAATGGCCTCATACCCACTGCGGCAAAGAGTTCCACGGATTCACCGGCTGAAGAAATTCACCCTCGTGTCTATTTTAAAGGATGTTCCTTTACTCTGAGGTTGTGCCCTCGAGTTCTAGTCACTCCCACATCCACGCTTCTCAGTAGTCTGTAAAAGTTTGGTTAAGGTCCCCTCTCACCCTCTCCACCGATACAAACTCCCCAACCGCCCCTCAACCCTTTGTTCCAGGGATCATTCTTGTGAGCCTCCTCTGGGACCCTTTCCAAGGCTGGCACATCCTTCCTTAGATACGGGGCCCGCAATATTCCAAATGAGGTCTGACCAGAGCCTCAGAAGTCCATCCCTGCTCTTGTATCCTAGTCCCCTCAACATGAATGCTAACATTGCATTTGCCTTCCTAACTACCCAACTTAACCTGCATACCCCACTCCCACGGAGAGCGAGGTGGGAAACTTCAGCCCATTTTTTGAATATTTTTAAGACGAAACTAGATAGGTTTTTGATTACCAAATACACGTTAATTCCAGAGTTGAGAGGGTAGGCGTATGAGGAGAGACTGAGTAGACTGGGCCTACAAACATTGGAATTCAGAAATACAAGCAGAGATCTTATAGAAACATACAAGATTGTAAGGGAATAGGTAAGATAGAAGCAGAGAAGTTGTTTCTACCGGGTGAAACGAGAACTAGGGGGCATGGCCTCAAAATAAGAGAGCAGATTTAGGACTGAGTTGAGGAAGAACCTCGTGCTTCACGTCGTTAGTGACTATCACACAGCTCAGTGACTATCGCTGTGCTGTGCAGGTACGTGGATTTGGGCCTGTGTCTGTGGGAGTTTGCACATTCTACCCCGTGCTTGCGTGGGTTTTCTCCGGTTTCCTCCCTCACCCCAAAGATGCGCTCTTAGGCCGATTGGCAGAACAAAGCCTGCCCAAATGGTCTCGCAGATTTGGTTCCGATGACGATTTCTACAGACAGGGAACACGGGTGGGAGTGGGAACGTCGGGGTGGCGGTGCGGGCTCGTTGGGCCTGGTTCCCGTGCTGTTTTGTTCTTTGAACTTCTTCACACAACGGGTTGTGAGCCTGGGGAATTCCCTGCCCAGTTGAGGCTACCTCGTTGAATGTTTTTAAGGCAAGGATAGATTTTTGAACAGTAAAGGAGTTAAGGGAATGGGGCAGGTAAGTGGAGCTCAGTCCACGGAAAGATCGGCCATGATTTTATTGAATGGCGGAGCAGGCTCGAGGGGCCGAATGGCTCACTCCTGCTCCCAGTTCACCTATTTGTTTTGCATTCATGTCTATCCCGTGAAAATCTGAAGAACTTTTCCTCAGCACTTGGAGAATCATCTGCAAACAGGTTGGAGCCTGTTCAAAAGGAATGTAGCATTAACTGCTTGCCCACGTTGAATGAAGAGAAGTGTGAAGTGATTCACTTTGATTGGAAGAATGCAGAGAGGCAGCATGAGAGAAGGTCTGCGGCACAGCGGGTTAGCACTGCTGCCTCACAGCACCAGGGTCCCAGGTTCAATTCCGGCCTCGGGTGACTGTCTGTGTGGAGTTTGCACATCCTCCCCATGTCTGCGTGGGTTTCCTCCTGCAGTCCAAAGGCGTGCGGGTTACGTTGATTAGCCACGCTAAATTGACCCTCGTGTTGGGGGGATTAACAGGGTAAACGCGTGGGGTTATGGGAATAGAGCCTTGGTGGGATTGTGGTTGGTACAAACCCAATGGGCCGAACGGCCTCCTTCTGTACAACAGGGATTTTATGAAATGTGTGGGATTATGGGAATAGGGCCTGGATGGGATTGTGGTCAGTCAGATTCAATGGGCCAAATGGCCTCCCATGCTTCTAGTTTCTATGACCTAGGTGTACGTATGCATAAACCACTGTAGATGACAGGACAGGTTGAGAGAATGGTTGGTAAAACAAACAGTATCCTGCGCTTTATTAACAGGGACAACAAGTATAAGACCAAGCAAATTACATTAAATCCATACAGAACTCCTGGTTAGATGGATTGGCCATGCTAAATTTCCCCTCAGTGTCCAAAGATATGTAGGTTAGATGGATTGGCGATGCTAATTTGCCCCTTTGTATCCAAGGATGTGCATGTTAGGTGGATTGGCCATGCTAAATTGCCCCTCAGTGTCCAAAGATGTGCATATTAAGTGGATTGGCCATGCTAAATTGCCCCTCAGTGTCCAAAAATGTGCATGTTAGATGGATTGGCCATGCTAAATTGCCCTTTTGTGTCCAAAAATGTGCATGTTAGATGGATTGGCCATGCTAAATTGGCCCTCAGTGTCCAAAGATGTGTAGGTTAGATGGATTGGCCATGCTAAATTGCCCTTAAGTGGCAGAGAGATTATCAGGATAAACACGTATGTTTATGGGGATAGAGCCTGGGTGGGCTCAGGCTTGATGGGCCAAGTGGCCTCTTTCTGCACAGTAGGGATTCTCTGATTCGAGTGGTTAGCACTGCTGCCTCACAGCGCAGGGACCCAGGTTCGATTCCCAACTTGGGTCACTGTTTGTGTGGAGTTCATGCATTCTCCTCGTGGGTTTCCTCCCACAGTCCAAAGACATGTGGGTAAAGTGAATTAACTTTATGCCAAATTCTCCCTCAGGGTACCCGAACAGGGCAACTAGGGGATTTTCACAGTAACTTCATTGCAGTGTTAATGTAAGATTACTCGTGACTAGTAAATAATAAGTAAACTTTAACTTTGATAAGGTAACTCCAGCTACTAAGATAGATTGGAGAAGTTGGGATTGTTCTCCACAGAGGAAGGTTTGAGAGGGGATTCAATTGAGGTGTTCACAAGTATGAGTTGGGGGATGGTGGGAGGGGGTGTGGACAGAGTCGAGAGGGAGGGACTGTACCTCCACAGGCGGGAGAGCCCAGAGTGTGAGAGAGACACGGATGGAAGGGCAGGGGGCACAAGGAGAAATCTTTCCACTGGGTGAGTGCTGGTATTGGGAATGATAGCCCGAGGGGGAAAGCAGGTTCCGGGGGGGGGCTTTCGGGAATTTTATTAACTGTGCGGGGAGATGGGAGAAAGTGGGAGGAGGGAGGGCACTATCAGAGAACCCACACAGGCACGATGGGCTGAAATCCTGTGTTGCAACAGTTCTGTGATTCTATAACAAGCGTCTTTGATTTGATTTATTATTGTCACATGTACTGGGATATAGTGAAAAGTATTGTTTTTTGTGCACTGTACAGAGAAAGCATACCGTTCATAGTAGGGGAGAAGGAGAGGGTGTAGAATATAGTGTTAGAAATGTCAGGGTGGGAATGTGTTGAGGGGAAATTTACTCTCTGCTTGTACAATCTGCCACATTATCGGCAGTAAGAAGTCTCACAACATCAGGTTAAACTCCAGCAGGTTTATTTGGTAGCAAACATCACTCACTTTCAGACCTCTGTCCCTTTGTCAGGTGAGTGGGGAATTCTGATCACAAACAGGGCATATAAAAGCACACACTCGGTTTACAAAATCCTGATTGGAATGCGAGTTTTTACAGCTAATCAAGTCTCAAAAAGTCTCAATTAAGAGGTTAAACAGATGTGCATTATCTCAAGACAGGAGATGTTGCGAGCCCAGGCAAATTATGGGGGTTACAAATAGTGTGACATGAACCCAAGATCCTGTATGCGGAACTTGGCTATCTATCTGTAATCCCCTCGACTTGCCTGGGTTTGCAAAATCTCACTAACTGTCTTGCCTGGAGACAATACACATCTCTTTAACCTGTGCTTAACGCTCTCTCCACTCACAATGTTTGTACCTTTAAGACTTGATTAGCTGTAAAGACTAATCAATATTCTGTAAACTGAGTGTGTGCCTTTATATGCCCTGTTTGTGAACAGAACATAGAACATAGAACATAGAACATTACAGCACAGAACAGGCCCTTTGGCCTTCCATGTTGCACCGACCAATATAAAAAGCAATGCCCCTCCAAACTAAACCATTCCCTTCTCTTCCATATACTTATCAACTAACCTCTTAAACGCCACCAAACTTGGCGCATCTACAACTGCTGCAGGCAGGGCATTCCACTCCCGAACCACCCTTTGGGTAAAGAACCTACCTCTGATATCCGTCCTATAACTATCACCCCTTAATTTAAAGCTGTGTCCCCTCGTGCTAGCTTTCTCCATCCTAGGAAAAAGGCTATCACTGTCCACCCTATCTAAACCTCTAATCATCTTATATGTTTCGATTAGGTCCCCTCTTAGCCGCCTCCTTTCTAACGTAAACAACCTCAAATCCCTCAGCCTCTCTTCATAAGACCTGCCCTCCATACCAGGCAACATCCTGGTAAACCTCCTCTGTACCCTCTCCAATGCCTCCACATCTTTCTTATAATGCGGGGACCAGAACTGCACACAATATTCCAAGTACGGCCGCACTAGAGTTTTGTACAGTTGCAACATGACGTTGCGGCTCCGAAATTCAATCCCCCTACCAATAAAAGCTAAGACTCCATATGCCTTCTTAACAACCTTCTCGACTTGACTGCCTACTTTCAGGGATTGGGACAGAGTGAAAAGTATTGCTTCTTGCGCACTGTCTGGACAAAACATACCATTCATAGAGTACATAGAGGGGGAGAAGGAAAGGAGAGAGAGCAGAATGTAGCATGAGAAATATCAGGGAGGGAAAGTGTCGGGGGAATTATTCACTGCTCATATAATCTGTCGACACCCAGGCCCCCAGTCATCCCTGCATACCATTGCTGCATCGTATCAAGCTTTGACTTGTGCTGTGTAATTGTGTGGAAACATATCTCTCTCTTTAACAATCTAATTGCGTGCCCAGATCCAGCTTCCCAGAGGGTAGGGAGCAGAGTGTGTGACTGACTCCTCCCAAGCTCCCTACAATGCCCCCATTCAGATGCCAAAGACCCAAGTGTTGCCTCAACATGTAACACCCCCTCAATCCAGAAGGTTGGGAGTTCAGAGCCCATCCTGGAGGATTAGTCGGAGGCTTATTTCCAACTGATTGTGCAGCGCAATACTACCAAAATGTCAAACTTTGGAAATATCTGCCCTTCCTCTGGCAGAGATTGAGAACAGCCCCTTCCCCGGGGCACTGTTTTAAAGCACAGGAATTTTCCCGAGTATTTTGACCAATCTCTATCCCACAACCCACAATTAGGGTGACCAATCTCCAGTATTGGCCTGAATTGTAGAACTAACTCCCAGGACACTGCTGTGTGTGACCCTAGAGGAAAAAAAAATCATCTGGACTCAAAAAAAGGATTTTTTAAATCATTTTCCTCCAATATTTCTCTTCACCAGATAGAAAAATGGTGATTGGCTGACGGTCCAGCATAACCCAATTGGGTAATGAGTCTCTGTGCTTTCTGATTGGTGTAGGAAGGCCATACATCACAACAATAGATGTGTTGGCCAACTAATGGCTGGAGAGTTGGGGCAGGGGTGGCAACTTGTGATTGAACCTCCAAGACATTTACTTGAAGCTGGCACAGTGGGTTAGCACTGCTGCCTCACAGCGCCAGGGACCCAGGTTCAATTCTGACCTCAATCACTATCTGTGTGGAGTCTGCATGTTCTCCCTGTGTTTGCATGGGTTTCCTCCATGCTCTGGTTTCCCCCCAGTACAAAGATGTGCAGGTTATGTGGATTGGCCATGCTAAATTGCCCCTTAGTGTCCAAAGACGTGTAGGTTAGGTGGATTGGCCATGCTAAATTGCCCCTTAATATCTGGGGGACTGGCAGGGTAAATATGTGAGGTTCTGGGGATCGGACCTGGGTGGGATTGTTGTTGGTGCAAGCTTGATGGGCTGAATTGCCTCCTTTTGCAGATAGGAATTCTATCGTATGATTCTACGTTTAAATGTCTCAAAGTTGGCAAGAAGTCTCCTACAAAGATTCTTTCACAATAAGTTATGCAAAGTTCTGGAAAAAAAAAACCCAGCAGGTTTTGTGGAGGGATTAACAGATTAATGAGATCTTTTCTCAGTATTGTATCTCTCCTGCATTTTTGGAGCGTTGCCCATTTTATATTAACAAAAATCAGGAGACAGTTGGCACTTTGCCACTCCAATGTCTGTGTCGGCCAAGGGTCTTAAGCTTCCTTCTTACTCCATTTTCTTCTCTCCCCATCACACTTCCCTTCTCGGTTTAAATCCTTACTCTTGGAGATTGGGGAGACGTTGGCCTGGTGATATTTTTGCTAGACTATTAACCCAGAAATTCAGCTAATGTTTTGGGGACCCGGGTTCGAATCCTGCCACGGCAGATGGTAAAATTTGAATTCAAGTTTTTTTTTTAAAAATCAAGAATTTACTGATAACCATGAAACCATTGTCGGGAAAACCCATCTGGTTTGCTAATGTCCCTTTAGGGAAGGAAATTGGCCTATATGTGACCCCAGAGATACATATTAACGAAACAAATAAAAATAGTAATAGGTAATACAGCACAGAAAAGGCCAATCAGCCCATCGAGTCAATGCAGCGACAATAACTACAATTAAAGTCACACCAATCCCATTTTCCTGCACTTGTCCCATATCCCTGAATATGATATTTCAAGTGCTCATCCAAATATTTTTTTTAAAGTTGTAACGTTTCCAGCCTCCACTACCATCCCAAGCAGCGCATTCCAGATTCCCACCACCCTCTGAGTGGAAAATGTTTTCTCAAATCCCCTCTGAATCTCCTGGCCCTCAACCTAAAGCTACACCCCCTCGTGAATGACCCCAAGGGGAACAGCTCCACCCTGCTCACTCTGTCCAAGCCTCTCATAATATTTGGGGACAAAGCAGAAAGGGTAGAGAGCTTCAAGTTTTTGGGTGCCCAGTTCAGCAAAAACCTGTCCTGGTACCGTCCCCCCACCCCGTGCCGACACTTTAGTTAAGAAATCCCACCTCTACTTTCTCGGAAGACTAAGGAAGTTTGGCATGTCCACTACGACTCTCGCCAACTTTTACAGATGCACCATAGAAAACATTCTTTCTGGTTGTATCACAGCTTGGTGTGGGCTCCTGCTCTGCCCAAGGCCGCGAGGAACTACAAAAGGTCATGAACGAAGCCCAATCCATCACGCAAACCAGCCTCCCATCCAATGACTCTGCCTGCACTGCCTCGGCAAAGCAGCCGGCATAATTAAGGACCGCACACATTCTGTGTCCCGTCGGGAAAAAAGATACACAAGTCTGAGATTGTGCACCGACCGACTCAAGAACAGCTTCTTCCCTGCTGCCGTCAGACTTTTAAATGGACCTACCTCGCACGATCTTTCTCTACACCCCAGCTATGTCTGTAACACTACATTCTTCACTCTCTCATTTCCTTCTCTATGAATGGTATGCTTTGCCTGTATAGCGCGCAAGGAACAATATTTTTCTCTGGATGTTAATACATATGACACTAATAAATCAATTGGAGTAATTAAATTATGCATCTCAATCATGTCTCCAGAGAAAACAATACAAGCTTGTCCAATCTCTCCTTATAGGCATTCCCAGTGAATTGCTCTCTGTAACGCTCCTAATGCTTGCTATAGTGAGCTAACCAGAGTAGCGCACCATTCTCTAGCTGTACCCTAACGATCGACTGGGCGATTTATCGCTCTGTAAATTCCTATCATCTCTTCCAAGTATAACTCTGTGTGTCACAGAATCCCTACAGTGCAGAAAGAGGCCCTTCAGCCCATCGAGTCTGCACTGACCACAATCCCACCCAGGCTCCTACCCCCCCATATCCCTACACATTTTACCCACTAATCCCTCTAACCTACACATTCCAGAACACTCAGGGGCAATGTTTAGCATGGCTAATCAACCTAACCCACACATCTTTGGTCTGTGGGTGGAAACCCACACAGACACGAGGAGAATGTGCAAACTCCGCACAGACGAGTGACCCGAGCTGGGAATCGAACCCAGGACCTGGAGCTGTGAAGCAGCAGTGCTAACCCACTGTGCCGCCCGGTGACTGAGCTTGTGTTGCCGGCTTCTGCACAGCGTAGGTCTAACAGTGGAATTTGATGGGACACTCTCCAATTCTGGTCATCCCTTCGGCCCATCGAGTTTGCACTGACCACAATCCTACCCAGGCCTTACCCCCCACATCCCTACCTATTTTACCTGCTAATCCCTCTAACCTAAGCATCTTTAGGACACTAAGAGGCAATTTTAGCATGGCCAATCCACTTAACCTGCACATCTTTGGACACTAAGAGGCAATTTAGCATGGCCAATCCATCTAACCTGCACATCTTTGGACACTAAGAGGCAATTTAGCATGGCCAATCCCCCTAACCTACACAGCTTTAGACACAAGAGGTCATTTAGCATGGCCAATCCACCTAGCCTGTGCATGTTTGGACGCTAAGAGGCAATTTAGCATCGCCAATTGCAAATCTTTGGACACTAAGGGGCAATTTAGCATTTTCAATCAACCTAACCCGCACATCTTTGGACTGTGGGAAGAAACCGGAACACCCGGAGGAAATCCACGTCGACACACTTGCCAGGAGCCCCAACAATCTTAAACCCCGGAATTTCCACCCTATATCTCTCCAACAAATCTCTCCGAGAACAATTCTCCGACACACACACACCACTTGGATATCCATCCCGGTTTCCACAAACACATAAAACCCCCAATCTAGCATCCTAAACACACACCGCTTCAACAATCACCTCCCGCTTCCACCACACCAGCTATCTAAAATACAACGAAAACAGACCATCATTCTATTTTCTTTCATTACCTCCCCCGCTACTTACTCCCCCTCTTCTGTGTAGGGGGAGATACCTCCCCACACAAGAAAAAAACTAACACAAATTATAATAATTTTTAAGAAAAGATCCCAGAAGCAAGAAGCCACAAGATTAGGGCAAGGCACAGGGGTGGATGTTTAAAAACAGCGAGGTTATGTTGCAGCTGTATAAGGTGCTGGTGAGACCATACCTGGGGCACTGTGTACAGTTTTGGTCTCCTTACTTGAGAAAGGATATACGGGAGGAGGTGCAGAGGGGATCACTCGGTTGATTCCGGAGTCGAGAGGGTTGGCTTATGAGGAGAGACTGAGTAGTTTGGGTCTATACTCATTGGGATTCAGAAGAGAGAGATCTGATAGAAACATGTAAGATTATGAAGGGAATAGGTAAGATGCGCGCGAGAGAGAGTGCGCGCGAGAGAGAGTGCGCGCGAGAGAGAGTGATGGCGCGCGCGTGTGTGTGATGGCGCGCGCGTGTGTGTGATGGCGCGCGCGTGTGTGTGATGGCGCGCGCGTGTGTGTGATGGCGCGCGCGTGTGTGTGATGGCGCGCGCGTGTGTGTGATGGCGCGCGCGCGTGTGTGATGGCGCGCGCGCGTGTGTGATGGCGCGCGCGCGTGTGTGATGGCGCGCGCGCGTGTGTGATGGCGCGCGCGTGTGTGTGTGATGGCGCGCGCGTGTGTGTGTGATGGCGCGCGCGTGTGTGTGTGATGGCGCGCGTGTGTGTGTGATGGCACGCGTGTGTGTGTGATGGCACGCGTGTGTGTGTGATGGCGCGTGTGTGTGTTTTTTCCTTTTGAATAGTTAAGCCTTTGGTCTCTGACCTATAGAAGGAAACCGATATTTAAAAAAAACACCTTAAACAAAGAAAAAAATTTCCAAGAGCATGATTAAACAAAGTTTGGCACTGAGATACGTCTGGAATGGAACACAGAATGGAATCGTAGAATCTCTACAATGCAGAAAGAGGCCATTCAGCCCATCAAGCCCCACAGTGCCTGAGGGTGTGGACTAACCATCGCTGTCTGGGTCTCGCCATCTCAGGACAGCAGCTATTCCCTCACCAATGGGGACAGAGAGCTTGCGTCGGCACAGTGCCCACCCCCCCTCACCCGTCGTGCCCCTACCTTCATTGGGGGTCCCACCAGCGCTGATCCCCGCCACCCATCTGCCCTCATGGGAAGTGATTGTCCAGTTGCAGGGGGTGCTGTGGTGGCAGAGGGGCTGCATGCTACACAGTTCGATTTCGGAAAAGTTCTCCACCAGGGTATCGGCTGGTATCCTGTAGAGAGATTGGGGGCGGGGGGGCGGGGGTGGGAGGAGGGGGGGAGGGTGGTGTTGGGGGTATGGACATATGGGGTGTGGAGGGAGTGTGAGGTACAGGGAGGTGAGGGGTTCGGGGGGAGGGATGTGGGGTACAGGAGGAGTGTGGGGTACAGGAGGAGTGTGGGTACAGGAGGAGTGTGGGTACAGGAGAGTGTGGGGTAAAGAGGGAGGGGTGTGGGGTACAGCGGGTGTGGGGTTCAGGGGAGGGATATGGGGTCCAGAGAGGTATGGCATCCAGGGGGGTGGGATGTAGGGTAAGGGGGAAGGGGTTTGGGGTACAGGAGGAGGGGTGTGACGTACAGGGGGAAGGGCGCGAATACAGAGGGGATGAGGGGTTCAGGGGAGAGTGTGGGATACAGAAGGGGTGTGGGGTTTGGGGGCATGGGATATGGGAAAGAGGGTGGAGTACAGGGAGTGTGGGGCTCAGGAGAGAGGTACGAGGTCGGGGGGGGGTGTAGAGTAGAGGAGGAGAATGTGGGGTACAGGGAGGTGTGGGGTCCATAGGGAGGGGTGTGGGTCCCAGGAGGAGTGGAGTGGGGTTCAGGGAGGTGTGGGGTACAGGAGGGGAGAGGTGTGGAGTCCAGGGGGAGGGTGTGGGGTGCAGGGCGGGGGTGCAGGATGAGAGTGCGGGGTTGGGGGGGTGGGGGGGAGTGTGGAGAGCAGGGGGAACGGGTGGGAAGTGGGGGGGGTGGAGTGAGACACAAAATGAAGGGTCGGAGAATGAAGATAACAAGCTTCGATCCAACTGCCTCTCAAAATCCACAACGAATCCCAAACTGCCTGAATTCCCCAGATGGGACAAGACAATATTGACATTGAGGTAAATACCGTGGAGTTAGAGACAGAGTTTTACTTTTTTAAATAAACACAAATCTCAGGAATGGTCAGGAATGTATCGGGAATGAGGCGGCGAGTTTCTCCAAGGGACAATGGAACCACTCCCTGTGCTTTCAAACACGGTAACAGAATCCAAACACTTACTGTCACCTCCGGTGAAGGCCAGGGAATATAATACAGCTGGAAAACACTGGGAATAACTACCTGGAACCGGACTAGTGAATTCCATGCGTGTGTGTGCCTGTCTGTACATGCCTGCATTTGTGCAAATGTGTGTGACCGAGTGTGTGTGTGAGCGTGAGTGTGCACGAGTGAGTGTGCACGAGTGTGTGCGCATGCGTACGCAAGTGTGAATGTGTGTGTGAGAGCGTGCGTGTATGCTTGCAAGTGTGCACACATGAATGTGTGTGAGAGAGAGTGTGTGTGTGAGAGAATGTGAATGTGTGTGTGTGAATGTGAATGTGTGTGCATGCGGGTGTGAGTGTGAATGTGTACGTGCATGCGAGTGTGAGTGCGCATGTGAGTGTGAATGTATGTGTTTGCATGTGACTGTGAGTGTGTGTGTGTGTGTGTGTGTGTGTGTGAGACTGTGAGTGTATGTATGTGTGTGTGTCAGTGTGAGTATGAGTGTGTGTGTGAATGTGCGAGTGTGAGTGTGTGTGTGAATGTGAGAGTGTGAGTGTGTGTGAGTATGAGCGTGTGTGTACTCTAAGGAAACTCAGCTGGACGTTTTCCACTTTGAAAGTGTGTGACACGGGACCTGAAGCAGGGCCCTTCAAAAATGGCCACCTTTTTGCAAGAACTCTCTCTTTCTCTCTCTCTGACTGTAGAAGGCAACGAGCCAGAGAAAAAAAGACAAAGGCTCACAGCTGGACAAAACAGCTGGCCAAAACCTGAATCAAAAACCAGACCTCCCAGACAGAGCCTCAGAAATATCGGCCATTTCTCTATCACTTCATCCTCTGCCTGTGGCCGTTCCCAGAGTGACACTGAGGGCTGGATATTCCTCTCTAGTGGCATCACACTCTGTGCCAAATAGATATTCAATTCTATCATAGAATCCCGACAGTGCAGAAGGAGGCCATTTGGCCCATCAAATCAGTACTGACTCTCTGACAGAGCATTCTACCTAGGCCCTATTCCTAGGTCCACGTGTTTATCTGGCTAATCCACTAAACCCACACATCATTGGAGACTAAGGGACAATTTAGCACGGCCAATCCACCCTAACCTGCACATCTTTGGAGTGTGGGAGGAAACTGGAGCATCTGGAAGAAACCCATGCAGACATGGGGAGAACATGCAGCCTCTACACAGACAGTCGTCCAACGCCGGACAGCAAAACTGTGGTCTATTCGACTGCAGGGGTCATCACAGCAAATTTTCCATGGAAAGGTGCTGGGATAGCAGTCAGCAGAGCACACCCAGCCGCTCCTGTCCCTATCCCAGCTGATCCTGTCCCTATCCCAGGCTGAAGTCAACTGAAGCTAAGCGTTGGTTGTTCACACCATTCCCTTATGCGGAGTTTCCTGGTCTTATCTCACACCTTCAATTGGCAGAGTTCTCCATTACACCCTCCCTGCACAACCCACCAACGCAACTGTCACACCGAATTACGGGCATCCCCAGCGGGCATCTCTCCACGGACAAACCACTGGGGAATCAGAGCAAAGCAAGGGTCAGTTCAACCTACCAGAATTCCCCGTCTTCCTTAATCTTCAGTTTGAGCCTGGCCTTCTCAGCGAAACTGACTTTATTCCATAGCGGGGAGCTGCAGCAAGAGGAGAGAGTGTGTGTGTTACACATCCCTGAGAAACCAGCCCGGAGCAACGGCACTGAGACCCCTCACTGTCCGTGACACTCCAAAGGTCAGGAATTAAATCAGCAGGGGACTAATGCAGGCCTTAGAGAGCTGAGTCCTTGACTCAGAGAGATATCAGAGTGAGTGACAAATATCACACTGACCCCACACTGAGAGAATAACTACAAATCTAATAATGTCCTGGGAGTGTTTGATGGGGACAGTGTAGAGGGAGTTTTACTCTGTATCTAACCCTGTGTTGTACCTGTCCTGGGAGTGTTTGATGGGGGGACAGTGTAGAGGGAGCTTTACTCTGTATCTAACCCCGTGCTGTACCTGTCCTGGGAGTGTTTGATGGGGGGACAGTGTAGAGGGAGCTTTACTCTGTATCTAACCCCGTGCTGTACCTGTCCTGGGAGTGTTTGATGGGGACAGTGTAGAGGGAGCTTTACTCTGTATCTAACCCCGTGCTGTACTGTCCTGGGAGTGTTTGATGGGGGACAGTGTAGAGGGAGCTTTACTCTGTATCTAACCCCGTGCTGTACCTGTCCTGGGAGTGTTTACTCAGTGTTTATTCAGTGGAGTCCAAAGATTCCATTTTTATCAGCCATTGCTAACATCCCCTTACAAAGAATAAAGAAAAGTACAGCACAGAAACAGGCCCTTTGGCCCTCCCAGCCTGTGCCGATCAAGATGCTCTAACTAAACTAAAGAAAACCTCCTGCCCTTACTCGATCTGTATTTCTCTATTCCCTCCTATTCATGTACCTATCCAGATGCCTCTTAAGTGTTGCTAATGTGCCTACTTCCAGTGCCTCCTCTGGTAGCACCCACCACTCTCTGTGTGAAAAACCTTCCCCCGCACATCTCCCTTAAACTTTCCCCATCTCACCTTGAACCTGTGCCCCCCCGCGTAATTGAATTTCCACCCTGGGGGAAAAAAGCCTCTGACTATCTGCACCTCTCATCATTTTGTAGACCAGGTCTCCCCTCAGCCTCCATCTTTCCAACAAAAACAATCCTAGTTTGTTCAACCTCTCCTCATTGTCGACACCCACAAGATCAGGCAACATCCTGGTGAACCTTCTTTGCCCTCTCTCCAAAGCTTCCACATCCTTCTGGTAGTGCGGTGACTAGAACTGCACGCGATACTCCAAATGCAGCCTAACCAAGGTTTAATATAGCTGCAACATGATTTCCCAACTTTTGTACTCAATGCCTCTGTTGATGAAGGCAAATTTACCTTCTTAATCACCTTGGCCACCTATGTGTGTCACTTTTAGAGAACTGTGGACCTGCACGCCCAGATCCCTCTGTACCTTACTGTTCCTAAGGGTTCTATAGTATAGTTCACACCTAAATTTCAGCCTCCAAAATGCATCACTTTGCATTTGTCGAGATTAAACTTAATCTGCTGTTTCCGTGCCCAAGTCTCCAATCTATCCATACTCTGTTGTAACCTCCGACAATCTCTGGCACTTTCAGCAACTCTACCCATCTTTGTGTCATCCGCAAAGTTACTAATCAGATCACCCATCTCTGGATACCACAGACAACAGAGGTCCCAGCACTGATCCCTGTGGAACACCATCACATCTCCATTCTGAAAAAACACCCTTCCGTCGCTACTCCGAGTTTTATAAGCAAGATGCGGAGGTACCGGTGTTGGACTGGGGTAAACACAGCAAGAAGTGGGGTAAACGCTACTAGCTTTCAGGGTTTGCCCCTTCGTCAGGTGAGTGGGGAGTTTTGATCACAAACTCAGTTTACAGAATACCGATTAGAACGCAAGTCTTTGCAGTTAATCAAGTCTAAACACGTTAAAGAAGCCATCCCCTATGGACAAGCCCTCTGTATACACAGAATTTGCTCAGATGAGGAGGATTGCAACTGATACCTCCAGACGCTGAAAGATGCCCTCATGAGAACAGGATATGGCGCTCGACTGATTGATCGACAGTTCCGACGCACCACAGTGATAAACCGCACTGACCTCCTCAGAAGACAAACACGGGACACGGCGGACAGAATACCCTCCGTCGTCCAGTACTTCCCCGGAGCGGAGAAGCTACGACATCTTCTCCAGAGTTTTCAAATATTATTGATGAAGACGAACATCTCGCCAGGGCCATCCCCACACCCAACTTCTTGCCTTCAGACAACAGCACAACCCCAAACAGACCATTGTTCGCAGCAAACTTCCCAGCCTTCAGGAGAACAGTGACCACAACCCTGCCACAGCAACCTCTGCAAGACATGCCAGATCATCGACACGGATACCATCATCTCATGTGAGGACACCATCCACCAGGTACATGGCACACACCCTTACAACTCAACCAACATCGTCTACCTGCGGGAAAGGATGTCCTTTAGTATGTTGGGGAGGCATGCCGACACTACGACAATGGATGCATGAACATCGCTCGACAATCACCAGACAAGACTGCTCCCTTCCTGTTGGCGAACACTTCAGCAGTCATGGGTATTCGGCCTCCGACCTTTGGGTAAGTATTCTCCAAGTCGGCCTTCACAACACACGACAGCGCAGAGTCACTGAGCAGAGACTGATAGCCAAGTTCCGCACACATGAGGACAGTTTCAACCAGGATCTTGGGTTCATGTCACACTATTTGTAACCCCCATAATTTGCCTGGGCTCGCAACATCTCCTGTCTTGAGATAATGCGCATCTGTTTAACCTCTTAATGCTCTCTCCACTCACATTGTTTGCACTTTTTGAGACTTGATGAGCTGTAAAGACTCGCGTTCCAATCAGTATTCTGTGAACTGAGTGTGTGCCTTTATACGCCCTGTTTGTGATCAGGATTCCCCATTCACCTGACGAAGGGGCAGAGCTCTGAAAGCTTGTGGCGTTTACTCCCAAATAAAGCTGTTGGACTTTAACTTGGCGTTGTGAGACTTCTTACTGTGTTCTATAACCAAGCCACTTCTGTGTTCATCTAGCCAGCTCACCCCGAATCTGACGTGATTTTAGTTTTTGTACCAGTGGGATCTTACTAATGTGCATATAAACTACATCCCCCAGCCCTCCCCTCATCAATTTTCTTTGTCACGTCTTCGAAAAACTCAATCAAGTTGGCGAGATGTGACCTTCCCTGTACAAAACCATGTCAGAAACGAGTCCATTTTCTTCCCAATGTGATCCTGACCCTCAAAACCTTCTGCAAAAGCTTCCCCACCACTGACGCCAACCTACCACTTCCTGGATTTTCCCTGCTTTCTTCCCTAAACAAGGGAACGACATTGGCTGTTCTCTGGAACATCGCTTGTGATCAAAGAGGATGAACAAAGAACAAAACAGCACGGGAAACAGGCCCTTCGGCCCAATGAGCCTGCGCCGCCACCCCCATGTTCCCACCTCAAACTGCGATCCCTGTCCATGTTTATAGATCTATGGATTAAAAAACAAATTTGAGACAATTTAGGGAGAATTTGTTTTGCCAATTAGCCTAAGAGCACATCTTTAGGATCTGGGAGGAAACCAGAGCGCCCGGAGAAAACCCACGCAAGCACGGGGAGAATGTGCAAACTCCCACAGACACAGGCCCAAATCCATGTATCTGCACAGCACAGCGATAGTCACTGAGCTGTCGTGTTGCCCATCAAATGGTCCAGGTCAAGCGTACACTAACGACGTGAAGCACTAGGATACTCTCGAAAAAATCCAAGAGCAGCCCTCTCACGACCCATCGCGTGTATGCCCCTCGTTAGACAACAAGGTGGACCAAAGCACCTGTAGGATAAAAACAAGTACATCAATATCATCATCTATTTACACACTTCCCAGGGACTCCCAAGGCTCATGATCCTTATTTTAAATCAGTTTTCTATACCCCTCCATTCCCATTCTGTTCATGTGCCCATCTAAGTATTTCTTAAATAACTCCAGAGTGCCTGCCTCCACCACTTTACTTGGCAGCGCATTCCATATCCCCACCACCCTCTGTGTAAAAAAACTAGTCCATTTTCTTCCCGAAGTGCATATACCCTGACCCTCAAAACCTCCTCCAAAAGCTTCCCCACCACTGACGCCAACCTACCACTTCCTGGATTTTCCCTGCTTTCTTCCTTAAACAAGGGAATGACATTGGCTGTTCTCTGGAACATGGCTCGTGATCAAAGAGGATGTGAAAATATCCAGCTATTTCTCCCCTTATCTCCCGCAGTAACCTGGGATAGATCCCATCTAGCCCTGAGGACTTGTCTACTTAATGCAATTTCGGATAAACTAGTGCTTCCTCCTTCGATATACTGACATTTCTCTGGAGTGTTCACACACCTATCCCTGACCTCAACATCCGTCCTGCCCTTCTCCTTGGTGAATAGCGATGCAAAGTACTCATTAAGGATCTCATCCACTTCCTGTGGCTCCACTCATAAATCCTCTTCTTGAGGGGGCCTATTCTTTCCCTTGTTACCCTCTTGCTCCTGATCTATGCATAAAAAGCTTAAGATTCCCTTTGACCATGTTTGCAAAAGATATTTCACAGCCCCTTTTTAGCTGTCCTGATTCCACATTTAAGTTCCTTCCTACTTTCAATATTCCCCTCGAGGATTTTGTCAGTTTTTAGATGCCTAGACTCCCTTTTCCCTGTTGACTAAGCTTCCAATTTCCCCAGTCATCCATGCTTCCTGAATCCTGTCATTTATATCTTTAATTTTTGCGGAGACGTAATCAACTGGCCTTTAAAAGCCTCCCGCATGCTAGATACGGACTTGCTCTCAAATAGCCAATCCCAATCCACATTCCCCGGTTCCTGTCTAACTTGGATGTAATTGGCCCTCGCCCAATCCTCACCCCAAGGGCCACTGTTGCCCGAAACCTTACGGGATTAAGCCTAAAGTTCTCCTCCGCTGAAACATCGGATCACCTGGCTCGGTTCATTCCCCAATACCAAGTCAAATATGGCTCCCTTCTTGGTTGGATTGTCAACATCCTCCACACCCCTTCTGAGAGGAACTTCGCAAGACCCTCGTACCTGTCGCTCCACGGTCCTGTGTACTCCTTGTGGCCCCAAGGATTCCGTAATCGGAAGAGTTTTACAGAGGAGGTACCCTGCTCCACCTAGCGTTGGCAAACAAGAGGATTTAGAACGGGTAAGAGACCAAGAACGAGGATTTAGAGTCGGTAAGAGACCAAGCCAAAGGGACTTATGCATAAAAGATGTGAACCAAATATCCAGAGCAGGGCTGGATGGCAAGGGGAACACCTGCAAAAGTAACTTTCTATTTATCCACCACTTTAACCGAATGAAGTACATTGCTGTTCAGAAGGAAACATACTGTCGAAGCTTTCCACCTGGCACTCATCAGGACAGGTGCAAGAATACCAAATTTCAAAGCCAACAACAATTTATACTGCACGAGAAAATGATGTACTGTGTACAAAATCTGCTCGCTCTGCTGTAGGAAGGATGTTATTGAACTGGAAAGGGTGCAAGAAAAGATTTATGAGGATGTAACTGAGATTGGAAATGTTGAGTTACAAGGAAAGGCTGGGATTTTTTTTCCCCCGGAGTGTAGGAGGATTAGGGATAACCTTATAGAGATTTATAAAATCACGATAAGGTGAATAGCCAAGGTATCTTCCCCAGGATAGGGAATCCAAAACGAGGGGTCATAGGTTTAGGGTGAGAGGGGAAAGGTTTAAAGGGGGCCCAAGGGGCAATTTTTTGCACACAAGAGGGCAATGCATGTACTGAATGGGCCGCCAGAGTTTTGTCTTATTTGTTGGACGCGCATGTTGCTGGCTGGCCAGCATTTATTGCCCATCCCTGAGTGCAGTTCAGAGTCAACTACATTGCTCTGTAGACCAGACCTCGGTAAGGATGGCAGATTTCCTTCCCCAAAGGACATTAGTGAACCAGATGGGTTTTTCCAACAATTCACAATGGCTTCAATGGTCATCCGTAGATTCTTAATTCCCCTCATTCTCCTGAATTCCAATGAGTATAAGCTCCAGTCTCTCCTCACAAGCCAACCCTCTCAACTCCGGAATCAGCCTACTGAAACCCTCCTCTGCACCCCCTCCAGTATATCCTTTCTCAAGTAAGGAGACCAAAACTTTCCACAGTACTCCAGCAGCAACATAACCTCGCTGTGTTTTAAACTCCATCTCCCTAGTAATGAAAGACAAAATTCCATTTGCCTTCTTAATTACCTTTTGCAGACCAACTCCTTGAGATTCTTGCACAAGGACACCCAGATCCCTCTGCACGACAGCGTGCTGCAATTTTTTAACCATGGAAGCAATCGTCCATTTTGCTGTGCTTCCAACCAAAATGGATGACCTCCCATTTACCAACATTGTACCCCCATCCGCCAGACCCTTGCCCACTCACTCAGACTATCGCGACCCCTTTGCAGACTCTCAGCCTCCTCTACACACGTTGCTCTGCCACTCAACACTACACTCGGTCCCCAGCTCCAAATCATCGATGTAAATCACTAAACCATCGCGGCCCCAACACTGATCCCCTGAGGCACACCACTAGTCACTGGTCGCCAACCAGAAAAACACCCATTTACCCATACTCTTTGCTTTCTGTTAGTTAACCAACCACGCTAAAATGTTACCCGCACACCTTTACCTTCTGTAATGGTCTCTGGTGCGGCACCTTGTCAAAAGCCTTCCGGAAATCCGGATATGACCACATCCACTACGACCATGACACTACGTCCTGCACCCTTCTCCTTTCCTTCTCTATGAATGGTATGCTCTTTCCGTAAAGCGCACGAGAAACAATACTTTTTTTTTTAAACTGCATCCCGAAGCACGTGACGACCGAATCAAGAATGTGGGTGAAGTGGTCCGGTCTGGCACACACACCTTATCCGCCTCCGTGATCGCGTAGGCGTGTGCCTTCAGCAAACCGAGCCCATTATCCTTCTCCAAGTCCGTGCGATTTTCCACCTGGGAGAGAGAGGATCCAAATTTTAACGGGGTGTTAGGTTCAGAACCAGCTGCTCCCAGATCCCAGCGATCCATGTCTCAGTCCTCCGAGTTCGACAATATGGAATGATCCCCCTACTTGCCCATGGGACCAAACCTTCCAGCCTCCCAAACCGAACACTCCCTCTGCCCGAAACCCCTACTCTCCCCAAACTCCTCCTCTCTCCCCACACTGAATGCTCCCTCTGCCCATCCTGAAACCTCCCAGCCTACCCCTCTTCCCATTCTGAACCCCCCCACCTCTGCCTAGACCCCTACTCTCTGCTCCCTCTGCCCATTTCCCTACTGTCCCCAAACCTCCCTGTCCCACACCATATGCTCCCTCTGCCCATCCCCACATCTCCCAAAACCTCCCTGCCTCCCCGTCTCCCCACACCGAATGCTCCCTCTGCCCATTCCGACACTCTTCCCAAATCTCCCTCTCCCCGCACCAAACTCCCCCTTTGCCTATCACCCCATCTGCCAAAACCTCCCAGCCTCCCCCTCTCCCCATAACAAATGCTCCCTCTGCCCATTCCCCTACTCTCCCCAAACAAAACTCTCCCCCTGCCCATTCCCCTACTCTCCCCAAACCTCTCTCTCCCTGCACCAAACTGCTCCTCTGCCCATCTCCCTTACTCTCCCCAAACCTCCCAGCCTCTCCCTCTCTCCCCACATCGAACCCCCCCTTCTCCCCATTCCGCCATCTCCCCAAACCTCCCAGCCTCTCCTCTCTCCCCACACCGAAACCCCTGCTTCTCCTCATCCCCCATCTCCCAAATCTCCCAGCCTCTCCCTCTCTCCCCACACCGAACCCCCTCCCTTCTCCCTATTCCCCCATCTCCCAAACCTCCCAGCCTCTCCTCTCTCCCACACCGAACCCCCTCCCTTCTCCCCATTCCGCAATCTCCCAAAGCTCCCAGCCTCTCCCTCTCTCCCACACCGAACCCCCCCTTCTCCCCATTCCGCCATCTCCCCAAACCTCCAGCCTCTCCCTCTCTCCCCACACCGAAACCCCTGCTTCTCCTCATCCCCCATCTCCCCAAACTCCCAGCCTCTCCTCTCTCCCCACACCGAACACCCCTTCTCCCCATCCCCCTTCTCCCCAAACCTCCCAGCCTCTCCCTCTCTCCCCAAAACGAACCCCCCTTTCCCCCATCCCCCTTCTCCCAAAACCTCCCAGCCTCTCCCTCTCTCCACACTGAACCCCCCCTTCTCCCCATGCCCCATCTCCCAAAACCTCCCAGCCTTCCCTCTCTCCCCACACCGAACACCCGCCTTCCCCCATCCCCTTCTCCCCAAACCTCCAGCCTCCTCTCTCCCCACACTGAACCCCCCCTTCTCCCCATCCCCCTTCTCCCAAACCTCCAGCCTCTCCCTCTCTCCCCACACTGACCGCCTCTTCTCCCCATCCCCCATCTCCCAAACCCCCAGCCCCTTCCTCTCTCCCCACACGGAACCCCCCCCTTCCCCATCCCCCTTCTCCCCAAACCTCCCAGCCTCTTCCTCTCCCTCTCCCCCCACAACAACGCCCCCCTTCTCCCCATCCCTCCATCTCCCCAAACCTCCCAGCCTTTCCGACACTCCCCATCCCTCCCTCTCCCCACAAAACCTCAACCCTCCCCTGTGGACACCTGGTAACTCTTTTTTTTTGCCACAGGCTCCCCTCAGCCTGAATGACCAGGCCTCTGCCGGTTGCGTAGCGATGAATCCCGGCCTCTCGCCAGGTCACTGGGGGTTAGTCCGGGAGAGGGGCAGGTTTAGGCCTCACCTCGATGGAGCAGGATGCCTGGGTCTGCTGGGTCAGAGCTCTCTTAACCAGGAGCCAGAGGTCATCACCTGTGGTGGAGCTCATCCTGATGGAGACAGGAATTCCCCCAGTGAAATCCTCCATGGCCACCGACACGTTGCCACCAACCAAACTGGCGTAAGAGCCATAAAGCCTGGAGGAACGAGAGCAAAATTTCAATCTTCCCCTACGAGTAATGACTTCGCCGTTGACAAGTTTAAACCTCCACAATTTCATTTCAAAGTGTTTTTCTCCATTTGTTCGTGGGACGTGGGGCATCGCTGGCTGGGCCACCGTTTATTGCCCATCCCTAGTTGCCCCTTGAGAGGGTGGTGGTGCAGCTGTGGTCGACCCACAGTGTCGTTAGGAAAGGAATTCCAGGATTTGGGAAGGAACGGCTGATATATTTCCAACTCAGGATGGTGAGAGGTTGAAGGGGAACTAGCAGGGGGGTGGTGTTCCCATGTATCTGCTGCAGTGTTAGAGTGAGAAGGTGTGGGGTGTATCAGAGTGTTACAGTGACGGGTGTGGGGTATATCAGAGTGTTACAGTGAGGAGTGAGGGATATATCAGAGTGTTACAGTGAGGGGGTGTGGGATATATCAGAGTGTTACAGTGACGGGTGTGGGATATATGAGAGTGTTACAGTGAGGGGTGTGGGATATATCAGAGTGTTACAGTGAGGGGTGTGGGGTATATCAGAGTGTTACAGTGAGGGGTGTGGGATATATCAGAGTGTTACAGTGAGGGTGTGTGGGATATATCAGAGTGTTACAGTGAGGGGTGTGGGATATATCAGAGTGTTACAGTGAGGGGTGTGGGGTATATCAGAGTGTTACAGTGAGGGGTGTGGGATATATCAGAGTGTTACAGTGAGGGGTGTGGGATATATCAGAGTGTTACAGTGAGGGGTGTGGGGTATATCAGAGTGTTACAGTGAGGGGTGTGGGGTATATCAGAGTGTTACAGTGAGGGGTGTGGGATATATCAGAGTGTTACAGTGAGGGGTGTGGGATATATCAGAGTGTTACAGTGAGGGGTGTGGGATATATCAGAGTGTTACAGTGAGGGGTGTGGGATATATCAGAGTGTTACAGTGAGGGGTGTGGGATATATCAGAGTGTTACAGTGAGGGGTGTGGGATATATCAGAGTGTTACAGTGAGGGGTGTGGGATATATCAGAGTGTTACAGTGAGGGGTGTGGGATATATCAGAGTGTTACAGTGAGGGGTGTGGGATATATCAGAGTGTTACAGTGAGGGGTGTGGGATATATCAGAGTGTTACAGTGAGGGGTGTGGGATATATCAGAGTGTTACAGTGAGGGGTGTGGGGTATATCAGAGTGTTACAGTGAGGGGTGTGGGATATATCAGAGTGTTACAGTGAGGGGTGTGGGGTATATCAGAGTGTTACAGTGAGGGGTGTGGGATATATCAGAGTGTTACAGTGAGGGGTGTGGGATATATCAGAGTGTTACAGTGAGGGGTGTGGGGTATATCAGAGTGTTACAGTGAGGGGTGTGGGATATATCAGAGTGTTACAGTGAGGGGTGTGGGATATATCAGAGTGTTACAGTGAGGGGTGTGGGATATATCAGAGTGTTACAGTGAGGGGTGTGGGATATATCAGAGTGTTACAGTGAGGGGTGTGGGATATATCAGAGTGTTACAGTGAGGGGTGTGGGATATATCAGAGTGTTACAGTGAGGGGTGTGGGATATATCAGAGTGTTACAGTGAGGGGTGTGGGATATATCAGAGTGTTACAGTGAGGGGAATATCAGAGTGTTACAGTGAGGGGAATATCAGAGTGTTACAGTGAGGGGAATATCAGAGCGTTACAGTGTGGGGAATATCAGAGTGTTACAGTGAGGGGGTGTGGGGTATATCAGAGTGTTACAGTGAGGGTGTGTGGGATATATCAGAGTGTTACAGTGAGGGTGTGTGGGATATATCAGAGTGTTACAGTGAGGGGTGTGGGATATATCAGAGTGTTACAGTGAGGGGTGTGGGATATATCAGAGTGTTACAGTGAGGGGTGTGGGATATATCAGAGTGTTACAGTGAGGGGTGTGGGATATATCAGAGTGTTACAGTGAGGGGTGTGGGATATATCAGAGTGTTACAGTGAGGGGTGTGGGATATATCAGAGTGTTACAGTGAGGGGTGTGGGATATATCAGAGTGTTACAGTGAGGGGTGTGGGATATATCAGAGTGTTACAGTGAGGGGTGTGGGATATATCAGAGTGTTACAGTGAGGGGTGTGGGATATATCAGAGTGTTACAGTGAGGGGTGTGGGATATATCAGAGTGTTACAGTGAGGGGTGTGGGGTATATCAGAGTGTTACAGTGAGGGGTGTGGGATATATCAGAGTGTTACAGTGAGGGGTGTGGGATATATCAGAGTGTTACAGTGAGGGGTGTGGGGTATATCAGAGTGTTACAGTGAGGGGTGTGGGGTATATCAGAGTGTTACAGTGAGGGGTGTGGGATATATCAGAGTGTTACAGTGAGGGGTGTGGGGTATATCAGAGTGTTACAGTGAGGGGTGTGGGATATATCAGAGTGTTACAGTGAGGGGTGTGGGATATATCAGAGTGTTACAGTGAGGGGTGTGGGATATATCAGAGTGTTACAGTGAGGGGTTGGGGATATATCAGAGTGTTACAGTGAGGGGTGTGGGATATATCAGAGTGTTACAGTGAGGGGTGTGGGATATATCAGAGTGTTACAGTGAGGGTGTGGGATATATCAGAGTGTTACAGTGAGGGGTGTGGGATATATCAGAGTGTTACAGTGAGGGGTGTGGGATATATCAGAGTGTTACAGTGAGGGGTGTGGGATAATCAGAGTGTTACAGTGAGGGGTGTGGGGTATATCAGAGTGTTACAGTGAGGGGTGTGGGATATATCAGAGTGTTACAGTGAGGGGTGTGGGATATCAGAGTGTTACAGTGAGGGGTGTGGGATATATCAGAGTGTTACAGTGAGGGGTGTGGGGATATATCAGAGTGTTACAGTGAGGGTGTGGGATATATCAGAGTGTTACAGTGAGGGGTGTGGGATATATCAGAGTGTTACAGTGAGGGGTGTGGGATATATCAGAGTGTTACAGTGAGGGGTGTGGGATATATCAGAGTGTTACAGTGAGGGGTGTGGGATATATCAGAGTGTTACAGTGAGGGGTGTGGGATATATCAGAGTGTTACAGTGAGGGGTGTGGGATATATCAGAGTGTTACAGTGAGGGGTGTGGGATATATCAGAGTGTTACAGTGAGGGGTGTGGGGTATATCAGAGTGTTACAGTGAGGGGTGTGGGGTATATCAGAGTGTTACAGTGAGGGGTGTGGGATATATCAGAGTGTTACAGTGAGGGGTGTGGGGTATATCAGAGTGTTACAGTGAGGGGTGTGGGGTATATCAGAGTGTTACAGTGAGGGGTGTGGGATATATCAGAGTGTTACAGTGAGGGGTGTGGGATATATCAGAGTGTTACAGTGAGGGGTGTGGGATATATCAGAGTGTTACAGTGTGGGATATATCAGAGTGTTACAGTGAGGGTGGGAATCAGAGTGTTACAGTGAGGGGGTGGGGATATATCAGAGTGTTACAGTGAGGGGTGTGGGATATATCAGAGTGTTACAGTGAGGGGTGTGGGGTATATCAGAGTGTTACAGTGAGGGTGTGGGATATATCAGAGTGTTACAGTGTGGGGTGTGGGGTATACAGAGTGTTACAGTGAGGGGTGGGATATATCAGAGTGTTACAGTGAGGGGTGTGGGATATATCAGAGTGTTACAGTGAGGGGTGTGGGATATATCAGAGTGTTACAGTGAGGGGTGTGGGATATATCAGAGTGTTACAGTGAGGGTGTGGGATATATCAGAGTGTTACAGTGAGGGGGGGATTATGTATATCAGAGTGTTACAGTGAGGGGTGTGGGATATATCAGAGTGTTATGATGTGGGGTAGAGTGTTACAGTGAGGGGTGTGGGGTATATCAGAGTGTTACAGTGAGGGTGTGGGATATATCAGAGTGTTACAGTGAGGGGTGTGGGATATATCAGAGTGTTACAGTGAGGGGTGGGGATATATCAGAGTGTTACAGTGAGGGGTGTGGATATATCAGAGTGTTACAGTGAGGGGTGTGGATATATCAGAGTGTTACAGTGAGGGGTGTGGGATATATCAGAGTGTTACAGTGAGGGGTGTGGGGTATATCAGAGTGTTACAGTGAGGGGTGTGGGATATATCAGAGTGTTACAGTGAGGGTTGGGATATATCAGAGTGTTACAGTGAGGGGTGTGGGATATATCAGAGTGTTACAGTGAGGGGTGTGGGATATATCAGAGTGTTACAGTGAGGGGTGTGGATATATCAGAGTGTTACAGTGAGGGGTGGGGGTATATCAGAGTGTTACAGTGAGGGTGATATATCAGAGTGTTACGTGAGGGGTGTGGGGTATGGGATATATCAGAGTGTTACAGTGAGGGGTGTGGGGTATATCAGAGTGTTACAGTGAGGGTGATATATCAGAGTGTTACAGAGGGTTGTGGGGATATATCAGAGTGTTACAGTGAGGGGTGTGGATATATCAGAGTGTGTGAGGGGAATATCGAGTGTTACAGTGAGGGGTGTGGATATATCAGTTACAGTGAGGGGTGTGGGATATATCAGAGTGTTACAGTGAGGGGTGTGGGGATATATCAGTGTTACAGGGGGGTGTGGGATATATCAGAGTGTTACAGTGAGGGGTGTGGGATATATCAGAGTGTTACAGTGAGGGGTGTGTGGGGGATATATCAGAGTGTTACAGTGAGGAGGGTGTGGGATATATCAGAGTGTTACAGTGAGGGGGTGGGGATATATCAGAGTGTTACAGTGAGGGGTGTGGGATATATCAGAGTGTTACAGTGAGGGGTGTGGGATATATCAGAGTGTTACAGTGAGGGGTGTGGGATATATCAGAGTGTTACAGTGAGGGGGTGGGATATATCAGAGTGTTACAGTGAGGGGTGTGGGGTATATCAGAGTGTTACAGTGAGGGGTGTGGGATATATCAGAGTGTTACAGTGAGGGGTGTGGGGTTATAGAGTGTTACTCAGAGTGTGTGGGTGTGGGACAGTGTTACAGTGAGGGTGTGGGATATATCATGTGTTATCAGAGTGTTACAGTGAGGGGTGTGGTGGATATATCAGAGTGTTACAGTGAGGGGTGTGGGATATATCAGAGTGTTAGTGGGGTGTGTTGATAGTTCAGGGGGTGTGGGATATATCAGAGTGTTACAGTGAGGGGTGTGGGATATATCAGAGTGTTACAGTGAGGGGTGTGGGATATATCAGAGTGTTACAGTGAGGGGTGTGGGGTATATATCAGAGTGTTACAGTGAGGGGTGTGGATATATCAGAGTGTTACAGTGAGGGGTGTGGGATATATCAGAGTGTTACAGTGAGGGGTGTGGGTATATCAGAGTGTTACAGTGAGGGGTGTGGGATATATCAGAGTGTTACAGTGAGGGGTGTGGGATATATAGGGTGATTATCAGAGTGTTACAGTGAGGGGTGTGGATATATCAGTGACAGTGAGGGTGTGTATCAGAGTGTTACAGTGATGTGGATATATCAGAGTGTTACAGTGAGGGGTGTGGGATATATCAGAGTGTTACAGTGATGTGGGATATATCAGAGTGTTACAGTGAGGGGTGTGGATATATCAGAGTGTTACAGTGAGGGGTGTGGGATATATCAGAGTGTTACAGTGAGGGGTGTGGGATATATCAGAGTGTTACAGTGAGGGGTGTGGGATATATCAGAGTGTTACAGTGAGGGGTGTGTATATCAGAGTGTTACAGTGAGGGGTGTGGGATATATCAGAGTGTTACAGTGAGGGGTGTGGATATATCAGAGTGTTACAGTGAGGGGTGTGGGATATATCAGAGTGTTACAGTGAGGGGTGTGGGATATATCAGAGTGTTACAGTGAGGGGTGTGGGATATATCAGAGTGTTACAGTGAGGGGTGTGGGATATATCAGAGTGTTACAGTGGGGGTGTGGGGTATATCAGAGTGTTACAGTGAATATATCAGAGTGTTACAGTGAAGTGTGTGGGATATATCAGAGTGTTACAGTGAGGGGAATATCAGAGTGTTACAGTGAGGGAATATCAGAGGTTCAGTGAGGGGAATATCAGAGTGTTACAGTGAGGGTAATATCAGAGTGTTACAGTGAGGGGAATATCGAGTGTTACGTGAGTGGGAATATCAGAGTGTTACAGTGAGGGGTGTGAATATCAGAGTGTTACAGTGAGGGGATTATCAGAGTGTTACAGTGAGGGGAATATCAGAGTGTTACAGTGAGGGGAATATCAGAGTGTTACAGTGAGGGGAATATCAGAGTGTTACAGTGAGGGGAATATCAGAGTGTTACAGTGAGGGTAATATCAGAGTGTTACAGTGGAGGGGAATATCAGAGTGTTACAGTGAGGGGAATATCAGAGTGTTACAGTGAGGGGGTTGTGAGGGAATATCAGAGTGTTACAGTGAGGGAATATCAGAGTGTTACAGTGAGGGGAATATCAGAGTGTTAATACAGTGAGGGGAATATCAGAGTGTTACAGTGAGGGGTGTGGGGTATATCAGAGTGTTACAGTGAGGGGTGTGTGGGGATATATCAGAGTGTTACAGTGAGGGGTTTGGGATATATCAGAGTGTTACAGTGAGGGTGGTGTGTGGGGTATATCAGAGTGTTACAGTGAGGGGTGTGGGATATATCAGAGTGTTACAGTGAGGGGTGTGGGAGTTATATCAGAGTGTTACAGTGAGGGGTGTGGGATATATCAGAGTGTTACAGTGAGGGGTGTGGGATATATCAGAGTGTTACAGTGAGGGGGTGTGGGATATTCAGAGTGTTACAGTGAGGGGTGTGGGATATATCAGAGTGTTACAGTGAGGGGTGTGGGATATATCAGAGTGTTACAGTGAGGGGTGTGGGATATATCAGAGTGTTACAGTGAGGGGTGTGGGATATGTGGGTGGGTGTGGGAATATCAGTGTTACAGTGAGGGGTGTGGGATATATCAGAGTGTTACAGTGAGGGGTGTGGGATATATCAGAGTGTTACAGTGAGGGGTGTGGATATATCAGAGTGTTACAGTGTGGGATATATCAGTTACAGTGAGGGGTGTGGGATATATCAGAGTGTTACAGTGAGGGGTGTGGGATATATCAGAGTGTTACAGTGAGGGGTGTGGGATATATCAGAGTGTTACAGTGAGGGGTGTGGGATATATCAGAGTGTTACAGTGAGGGGTGTGGGATATATCAGAGTGTTACAGTGAGGGGTGTGGGATATATCAGAGTGTTACAGTGAGGGGTGTGGGATATATCAGAGTGTTACAGTGAGGGGTGTGGGATATATCAGAGTGTTACAGTGAGGGGTGTGGGATATATCAGAGTGTTACAGTGAGGGGTGTGGGATATATCAGAGTGTTACAGTGAGGGGTGTGGGATATATCAGAGTGTTACAGTGAGGGGTGTGGGATATATCAGAGTGTTACAGTGAGGGGTGTGGGATATATCAGAGTGTTACAGTGAGGGGTGTGGGATATATCAGAGTGTTACAGTGAGGGGTGTGGGATATATCAGAGTGTTACAGTGAGGGGTGTGGGATATATCAGAGTGTTACAGTGAGGGGTGTGGGATATATCAGAGTGTTACAGTGAGGGGTGTGGGATATATCAGAGTGTTACAGTGAGGGGAATATCAGAGTGTTACAGTGAGGGGGTGTGAGGGATATATCAGAGTGTTACAGTGAGGGGAATATCAGAGTGTTACAGTGAGGGGTATGGTTACGTGAGGGGAATATCAGAGTGTTACAGTGAGGGGAATATCAGAGTGTACGTGAGGGGGAATATCAGAGTGTTACAGTGATGGGGATATATCAGAGTGTTACAGTGAGGGGAATATCAGAGTGTTACAGTGAGGGTGTTGTGGGGGGAATATCAGAGTGTTACAGTGAGGGGAATATCAGAGTGTTACAGTGAGGGGAATATCAGAGTGTTACAGTGAGGGGAATATCAGAGTGTTACAGTGAGGGGAATATCAGAGTGTTACAGTGAGGGGAATATCAGAGTGTTACAGTGAGGGGAATATCAGAGTGTTACAGTGAGGGGAATATCAGAGTGTTACAGTGAGGGGAATATCAGAGTGTTACAGTGAGGGGAATATCAGAGTGTTACAGTGAGGGGTGTGGGGTATATCAGAGTGTTACAGTGAGGGGTGTGGGATATATCAGAGTGTTACAGTGAGGGGTGTGGGATATATCAGAGTGTTACAGTGAGGGGTGTGGGATATATCAGAGTGTTACAGTGAGGGGTGTGGGATATATCAGAGTGTTACAGTGAGGGGTGTGGGGTATATCAGAGTGTTACAGTGAGGGGTGTGGGATATATCAGAGTGTTACAGTGAGGGGTGTGGGATATATCAGAGTGTTACAGTGAGGGGTGTGGGATATATCAGAGTGTTACAGTGAGGGGTGTGGGATATATCAGAGTGTTACAGTGAGGGGTGTGGGATATATCAGAGTGTTACAGTGAGGGGTGTGGGATATATCAGAGTGTTACAGTGAGGGGTGTGGGGTATATCAGAGTGTTACAGTGAGGGGTGTGGGATATATCAGAGTGTTACAGTGAGGGGTGTGGGATATATCAGAGTGTTACAGTGAGGGGTGTGGGGTATATCAGAGTGTTACAGTGAGGGGTGTGGGGTATATCAGAGTGTTACAGTGAGGGGTGTGGGATATATCAGAGTGTTACAGTGAGGGGTGTGGGGTATATCAGAGTGTTACAGTGAGGGGTGTGGGGATATATCAGAGTGTTACAGTGAGGGGTGTGGGATATATCAGAGTGTTACAGTGAGGGGTGTGGGATATATCAGAGTGTTACAGTGAGGGGTGTGGGATATATCAGAGTGTTACAGTGAGGGTGTGGGATATATAGTGTTACAGTGAGGGGTGTGGGATATATCAGAGTGTTAGTGAGGGGTGTGGGATATATCAGAGTGTTACAGTGTGGGGTATATCAGAGTGTTACAGTGAGGGGTGTGGGGTATATCAGAGTGTTACAGTGAGGGGTGTGGGATATATCAGAGTGTTACAGTGAGGGGTGTGGGATATATCAGAGTGTTACAGTGAGGGGTGTGGGATATATCAGAGTGTTACAGTGAGGGGTGTGGGATATATCAGAGTGTTACAGTGAGGGGTGTGGGATATATCAGAGTGTTACAGTGAGGGGTGTGGGATATATCAGAGTGTTACAGTGAGGGGTGTGGGATATATCAGAGTGTTACAGTGAGGGGTGTGGGATATATCAGAGTGTTACAGTGAGGGGTGTGGGATATATCAGAGTGTTACAGTGAGGGGTGTGGGGTATATCAGAGTGTTACAGTGAGGGGTGTGGGATATATCAGAGTGTTACAGTGAGGGGTGTGGGGTATATCAGAGTGTTACAGTGAGGGGTGTGGGGATATATCAGAGTGTTACAGTGAGGGGTGTGGGATATATCAGAGTGTTACAGTGAGGGGTGTGGGATATATCAGAGTGTTACAGTGAGGGGTGTGGGATATATCAGAGTGTTACAGTGAGGGGTGTGGGATATATCAGAGTGTTACAGTGAGGGGTGTGGGGTATATCAGAGTGTTACAGTGAGGGGTGTGGGATATATCAGAGTGTTACAGTGAGGGGTGTGGGATATATCAGAGTGTTACAGTGAGGGGTGTGGGATATATCAGAGTGTTACAGTGAGGGGTGTGGGATATATCAGAGTGTTACAGTGAGGGGTGTGGATATATCAGAGTGTTACAGTGAGGGGTGTGGGATATATCAGAGTGTTACAGTGAGGGGTGTGGGGTATATCAGAGTGTTACAGTGAGGGTGTGGGATATATCAGAGTGTTACAGTGAGGGGTGTGGGATATATCAGAGTGTTACAGTGAGGGGTGTGGGATATATCAGAGTGTTACAGTGAGGGGTGTGGATATATCAGAGTGTTACAGTGAGGGGTGTGGGATATATCAGAGTGTTACAGTGAGGGGTGTGGGATATATCAGAGTGTTACAGTGAGGGGTGTGGGGATATATCAGAGTGTTACAGTGAGGGGAATATCAGAGTGTTACAGTGAGGGGAATATCAGAGTGTTACAGTGAGGGGAATATCAGAGTGTTACAGTGAGGGGAATATCAGAGTGTTACAGTGAGGGGAATATCAGAGTGTTACAGTGAGGGGAATATCAGAGTGTTACAGTGAGGGGAATATCAGAGCGTTACAGTGAGGGGAATATCAGAGCGTTACAGTGTGGGGAATATCAGAGTGTTACAGTGAGGGGTGTGGGGTATATCAGAGTGTTACAGTGAGGGGTGTGGGATATATCAGAGTGTTACAGTGAGGGGTGTGGGATATATCAGAGTGTTACAGTGAGGGGTGTGGATATATCAGAGTGTTACAGTGAGGGGTGTGGGATATATCAGAGTGTTACAGTGAGGGGTGTGGGATATATCAGAGTGTTACAGTGAGGGGTGGGGGAATATCAGAGTGTTACAGTGAGGGGTGTGGGATATATCAGGGTTACAGTGAGGGGTGTGGGATATATCAGAGTGTTACAGTGAGGGGTGTGGGATATATCAGAGTGTTACAGTGAGGGGTGTGGGATATATCAGAGTGTTACAGTGAGGGGTGTGGGATATATCAGAGTGTTACAGTGAGGGGTGTGGGATATATCAGAGTGTTACAGTGAGGGGTGTGGGATATATCAGAGTGTTACAGTGAGGGGTGTGGGATATATCAGAGTGTTACAGTGAGGGGTGTGGGATATATCAGAGTGTTACAGTGAGGGGTGTGGGATATATCAGAGTGTTACAGTGAGGGGTGTGGGATATATCAGAGTGTTACAGTGAGGGGTGTGGGATATATCAGAGTGTTACAGTGAGGGGTGTGGGATATATCAGAGTGTTACAGTGAGGGGTGTGGGATATATCAGAGTGTTACAGTGAGGGGTGTGGGGTATATCAGAGTGTTACAGTGAGGGGTGTGGGATATATCAGAGTGTTACAGTGAGGGGTGTGGGATATATCAGAGTGTTACAGTGAGGGGTGTGGGATATATCAGAGTGTTACAGTGAGGGGTGTGGGATATATCAGAGTGTTACAGTGAGGGGTGTGGGATATATCAGAGTGTTACAGTGAGGGGTGTGGGATATATCAGAGTGTTACAGTGAGGGTGTGGGATATATCAGAGTGTTACAGTGAGGGGTGTGGGGATATATCAGAGTGTTACAGTGAGGGGTGTGGGATATATCAGAGTGTTACAGTGAGGGGTGTGGGATATATCAGAGTGTTACAGTGAGGGGTGTGGGATATATCAGAGTGTTACAGTGAGGGGTGTGGGGTATATCAGAGTGTTACAGTGAGGGGTGTGGGATATATCAGAGTGTTACAGTGAGGGGTGTGGGATATATCAGAGTGTTACAGTGAGGGGTGTGGGATATATCAGAGTGTTACAGTGAGGGGTGTGGGATATATCAGAGTGTTACAGTGAGGGGTGTGGGATATATCAGAGTGTTACAGTGAGGGGTGTGGGATATATCAGAGTGTTACAGTGAGGGGTGTGGGGATATATCAGAGTGTTACAGTGAGGGGAATATCAGAGTGTTACAGTGAGGGGAATATCAGAGTGTTACAGTGAGGGGAATATCAGAGTGTTACAGTGAGGGGAATATCAGAGTGTTACAGTGAGGGGAATATCAGAGTGTTACAGTGAGGGGAATATCAGAGTGTTACAGTGAGGGGAATATCAGAGGTTACAGTGAGGGGAATATCAGAGTGTTACAGTGAGGGGTGTGGATATATCAGAGTGTTACAGTGAGGGGTGTGGGATATATCAGAGTGTTACAGTGAGGGGTGTGGGATATATCAGAGTGTTACAGTGAGGGGTGTGGGATATATCAGAGTGTTACAGTGAGGGGGTGTGGGATATATCAGAGTGTTACAGTGAGGGGTGTGGGATATATCAGAGTGTTACAGTGAGGGGTGTGGGGTATATCAGAGTGTTACAGTGAGGGGTGTGGGATATATCAGAGTGTTACAGTGAGGGGTGTGGGATATATCAGAGTGTTACAGTGAGGGGTGTGGGATATATCAGAGTGTTACAGTGAGGGGTGTGGGATATATCAGAGTGTTACAGTGAGGGGTGTGGGATATATCAGAGTGTTACAGTGAGGGGTGTGGGATATATCAGAGTGTTACAGTGAGGGGTGGGGATATATCAGAGTGTTACAGTGAGGGGTGTGGGATATATCAGAGTGTTACAGTGAGGGGTGTGGGATATATCAGAGTGTTACAGTGAGGGGTGTGGGGATATATCAGAGTGTTACAGTGAGGGGTGTGGATGTTATCAGAGTGTTACAGTGAGGGGTGTGGGATATATCAGAGTGTTACAGTGAGGGGTGTGGGATATATCAGAGTGTTACAGTGAGGGGTGTGGGATATATCAGAGTGTTACAGTGAGGGGTGTGGGATATATCAGAGTGTTACAGTGAGGGGTGTGGGATATATCAGAGTGTTACAGTGAGGGGTGTGGGGTATATCAGAGTGTTACAGTGAGGGGTGTGGGGTATATCAGAGTGTTACAGTGAGGGGTGTGGGATATATCAGAGTGTTACAGTGAGGGGTGTGGGATATATCAGAGTGTTACAGTGAGGGGTGTGGGGTATATCAGAGTGTTACAGTGAGGGGTGTGGGATATATCAGAGTGTTACAGTGAGGGGTGTGGGATATATCAGAGTGTTACAGTGAGGGGTGTGGGATATATCAGAGTGTTACAGTGAGGGGTGTGGGATATATCAGAGTGTTACAGTGAGGGTGTGGGGTATATCAGAGTGTTACAGTGAGGGGTGTGGGATATATCAGAGTGTTACAGTGAGGGGTGTGGGATATATCAGAGTGTTACAGTGAGGGGTGTGGGGATATATCAGAGTGTTACAGTGAGGGGTGTGGGATATATCAGAGTGTTACAGTGAGGGGTGTGGGATATATCAGAGTGTTACAGTGAGGGGTGTGGGATATATCAGAGTGTTACAGTGAGGGGTGTGGGATATATCAGAGTGTTACAGTGAGGGGTGTGGGATATATCAGAGTGTTACAGTGAGGGGTGTGGGATATATCAGAGTGTTACAGTGAGGGGTGTGGGATATATCAGAGTGTTACAGTGAGGGGTGTGGGATATATCAGAGTGTTACAGTGAGGGGTGTGGGATATATCAGAGTGTTACAGTGAGGGGTGTGGATATATCAGAGTGTTACAGTGAGGGGTGTGGGATATATCAGAGTGTTACAGTGAGGGGTGTGGGATATATCAGAGTGTTACAGTGAGGGGAATATCAGAGTGTTACAGTGAGGGGTATCAGAGGTTAGTAGGGGAATATCAGAGTGTTACAGTGAGGGGATATCAAGGTTACGTGAGGGGAATATCAGAGTGTTACAGTGAGGGGATATCAGAGTGTTACAGTGAGGGGTGTGGGATATATCAGAGTGTTACAGTGAGGGGTGTGGGGTATATCAGAGTGTTACAGTGAGGGGTGTGGGATATATCAGAGTGTTACAGTGAGGGGTGTGGGATATATCAGAGTGTTACAGTGAGGGGTGTGGGATATATCAGAGTGTTACAGTGAGGGGTGTGGGATATATCAGAGTGTTACAGTGAGGGGTGTGGGATATATCAGAGTGTTACAGTGAGGGGTGTGGGATATATCAGAGTGTTACAGTGAGGGGTGTGGGATATATCAGAGTGTTACAGTGAGGGGTGTGGGGTATATCAGAGTGTTACAGTGAGGGGTGTGGGATATATCAGAGTGTTACAGTGAGGGGTGTGGGATATATCAGAGTGTTACAGTGAGGGGGTGTGGGGTATATCAGAGTGTTACAGTGAGGGGTGTGGGATATATCAGAGTGTTACAGTGAGGGGTGTGGGATATATCAGAGTGTTACAGTGAGGGGTGTGGGATATATCAGAGTGTTACAGTGAGGGGTGTGGGATATATCAGAGTGTTACAGTGAGGGGTGTGGGATATATCAGAGTGTTACAGTGAGGGGTGTGGGATATATCAGAGTGTTACAGTGAGGGGTGTGGGATATATCAGAGTGTTACAGTGAGGGGTGTGGGATATATCAGAGTGTTACAGTGAGGGGTGTGGGATATATCAGAGTGTTACAGTGAGGGGTGTGGGATATATCAGAGTGTTACAGTGAGGGGTGTGGGATATATCAGAGTGTTACAGTGAGGGGTGTGGGATATATCAGAGTGTTACAGTGAGGGGTGTGGGGCCAATGACGCCTAATCAGCACGTCTTTCGGGCTGTGGGAGGAAACAGAAGCACTCAGAAGGAAACCCAAGCAGACACAAGAAGGACATGGCAGATTCTGAAACAGACAGTCCCCCCGCCGGGAATTGAACCCAGGTCCTTGGCGCTGTGAGGCAGCCAGTGATAAACCACTGTGCCAGCCATTACTATCACACACACATATGAACGCTCAAAACCACACGGCATTTACAGTCATATACATGCACAACTCATCTACACACACACTACATACTGACATGTATGCACACTCACACACACTCAAAAGGACTAACACATACACATTCCTGTACACGCACACTCATACACACACACATATACACTCAGACACACTCACATATACTCACAAAGATTTGCACACACACACACACACACACACACACACATATACACACACAATTATATATGTGCACACAGATGCATTCACTCATACACTCACACTCTTTCACACACACACACACACATGCACAGGAGTCATAGAATCTCTACAGGGCAAAGAGGCCATTTGGCCCATCGAGTCTGCACCGACCATAATTCCACCCAGGCCCTATCCCTGTGACTCCACACATTTACCCCACTGGTCCCCCTGATACTAAGGGGCAATTTAGCATGGCCAATCCACCTACCTTATACATCTTTGGATCGTGGGATGGGGGGGGTGGGGGTGAACCATGGAGAGGTGGAGAAGTTTAAGGAGTGAATTCAGGAGTGTAGGACCCTGGAAAGCTGAAGGCACGGGCAACTAATAGTGAGGGTCAGGAAACTGGGATGACTGGAGTCAGAATGGGAGGAGTTTTAAATCTCTCAAAATCCAGAATGAGGTATCTAAATGGATACAAAATTGACTTGGTAGGGGGATTGAATTTAGGAGCCGCAGCATCATGTTGCAACTGTACAAAACTCTAGTGCGGCCGCACTTGGAGTATTGTTGTGCAGTTCTGGTCGCCACATTATAAGAAAGATGTGGAGGCATTGGAGAGGGTACAGAGGAGGTTTACCAGGATGTTGCCTGGTATGGAGGGCAGGTCCTATGAAGAGCGGTTGAAGGATTTGAGGTTGTTTTCGTTAGAAAGGAGGCGGCTAAGAGGGGATCTTATTGAAGCATATAAGATGATTAGAGGTTTAGATAGGGTGGACAGTGATAGCCTTTTTCCTAGGATGGAGTAAGCTAGCACGAGGGGACACAGCTTTAAATTAAGGGGTATGAGTTATAGGACGTATATCAGAGGTAGGTTCTTTACTCAAAGAGTGATTAGGGAGTGGAATGCCCTGCCTGCAGCTGTCGTAGATGCACCAAGTTTGGTGGCGTTTAAGAGGTTAACTTTGATAAGTATATGGAAGAGAAGGGAATGGTTTAGTTTGGAGGGGCATTGCTTTTTATTTTGGTCGGCGCAACATCGAAGGCCGAAGGGCCTGTTCTGTGCTGTATTGTTCTATGTTCTATGTTCTATGTTCTTGACAGAAGCCAGAGGATGGTTGTAGAGGGTTGTTTTTCAAACTGAAGGCCTGCGACCAGAATTGGGTCTCAGGGCTGGGTCCGCAGTTACTTGTGGTTTATATTAATGATTTGGATGAGAATTTCGGAGGCAAAGTTAGTAAGTTTGCAGACGACACCACAATTAGTGGCATAGTGAAGGAGATTATCTAGGATGGCAACGGGATCTTGATCAATCGGGCCAGTGGGCTGACGAACGGCAGATGGAGTTTAATTTAGCTAAATGTGAGGTGATGCATTTTGGTCGATTGAACCAGGGCAGGATTTACTCAGTTAATGGTAGGGCATTGGGGAGAGTTACAGAACAAAGGATCTGGGGGTACAGGTTCCTAACTCCCTGAAAGTGGAGTCACAGGTGGACAGAGTGGTGAAGAAGGCATTCGGCATGCTTGCTTTCATCGGTCAGAACATTGAATACAGGAGTTGGGGACGTCTTGTTGAAGTTGTACAAAACATTGGTAAGGCCACACTTGGAATACTGTGTACAGTTCTGGTCACCCTATTATAGAAAGGATATTATTAAACTAGGAAGAGTGCAGAAAAGATTTACTAGGATGCTATCAGGACTAGATGGTCTGAATTATAAGGAGAGGCTGGATAAACTGGGATTTGTTTCTCTGGAGCGTAGGAGGCTGAGGGGTGATCTTATAGAGGTCTGTAAAATAATGAGGGGCACAGATCAGCTAGATAGTCAATGTCTTTTCCCAAAGATAGGAGAGTTTGAAACTAGAGGGCATAGGTTTAAGGTGAGAGGGGAGAGATACAAAAGGATCCGGGGGACAGTTTTTCCACACAGAAGGTGGTGAGTGTTTGGAACAAGCTGCCAAAGGTAGTAGTAATAGAGGTGGATATAATTTTGTCCTTTAAAAATATTTAGACAGTTACATGGGTACGATGGGTATAGAGGGATATGGGCCAAATGTGGGCAATTGGGACCAGCTTTGTGTTTATAAAAAAGGAAGGCAGGGACAAGTTGGGCTGAAGGGCCTGTTTCCATGTTATAAACCTCTGTGAGGAAAATGAGGTACAGAGTTTGGAGGTTTACAGAGGGGATTCTGGAGTTGGAGGACCAGGCACATTCACCGCTGGTAGAACATTTAAAATCCCAAGAACAAAGAGCAAAACAGCACGGGAAACAGGCTCTTCGACCCAACCAGTCTGCGCCGCCACCCTGATGTTTCCACCTCTACCCGTGATCCCTGTCCATGTTTATAGATCTATGGATTAAAAACCAAATTTGAGACAATTTAGGGAGAATTTGTTTCGCCAATTAGCCTAAGAGCACATCTTTGGGATGTGGGAGGAAACCGGAGCACCCGGAGAAAACCCACGCAAGCACGGGGAGAATGCGCAAACTCCCACAGACACAGTCCCAAATCCATGTATCTGCACAGCACAGCGATAGTCACTGAGCTGTCGTGTTGCCCATCAAATGGTCCAGGTCAAGCGTACACTAACGACGTGAAGCACTAGGATACTCTCGAAAAAGATCCAAGAGCAGTCCTCTCACGACCCATCGCGTGTGTGCCCCTCGTTAGACAACAAGGTGGACCAAAGCACCTGTAGGATAAAAACAAGTACATCAATATCATCATCTATTTACACACTTCCCATGGACTCCCAAGGCTCATGATACCTATTTTAAATCAGTTTTCTATACCCCTCCATTCCCATTCTGTTCATGTGCCCATCTAAGTATTTCTTAAATAACTCCAGAGGACTTCAATGAGCCGTGATATGCCCGAGGGATCAAAAAAGTTGATTTATTAGTCACAAGTAGGCTTGCAATAACATTGCAATGAAATTAGTGCAAAATTCCCCTAGTCATCACACTCTGTTTGGGTCAATGCACATCTTTCAGATTGTGGGAGGAAACCGGAGAACACAGGGGGAACCCAGGCAGACACAGGGAGAATGTGCATGACTCCACACAGACGGTGACCCGAGGCTGAAATTGAACCCAGGATCCTGGGGCTGAGAGAGGCAGCAGTGCCTGCCACTGTGCTACTAGGAGAGCTTGAGGGAGGGAGGGATGGGTGCGAGGATTACCCTTGTGAGGAGCTACACAAGGGTGGGGCTGGTATCTGTGTGAGAGGGAGGTCATTGTGAGGGGTGTCCATGTGAGGGGGTTCTGAGACAGGGTGGTTGATGTGTTTGATGCGTGGGTAGCTACGTGTGAGGGAGGTCATTGTAAGGGATGTCCCTTTAAGAGTGTTCAGTGTGAGGGGAGTCTGTGACAGGGTGGTGTGTTGCGGGGGTGGGGGGGTATCTGCAGTATATCCTGCAGTACATGTGGATTAAGGATTGTTGAATGATCATGGGGCGTCACAGCAGTTAGCACTGCTGCCTCGCTCAGCGCCAGGGTTCTGGTTCGATTCCCGGCTTGTGTCACTGTCTGTGTGGAGTTTGCACATTCTCTCCCTGATTCTGTGAATTTCCTCAGGGTGCTCCGGTTTCCTCCCACAGTCCAAAGATGTGTAGGTTAGGTGATTGGCCATGCTAAATTGCCCCTTAGTGTCCAAGGATGTGTAGGTTAGGTGGATTGGCCATGCTAAATTACCTCTTAGTGTCCAAAGATGTGTAGGTTAGGTGGATTGGCCATGCTAAATTGCCTCTTAGTGTCCAAAGATGTGTAGGTTAGGTGGATTGGCCATGCTAAATTGCCTCTTAGTGTCCAAAGATGTGTAGGTTAGGTGGATTGGCCATGCTAAATTACCCTTAATGTCCATAGATGTGTGGGTTAGGTGGATTGGTCATGCTAAATTGGCCCTTAGTGTCCAAAGATGTGCAGGTTAGGTGGATTGGCCATACTAAATTGCCCCTTAGTGTCCAAATATGTGCAGGTTAGGTGGATTGACCATTCTAAATGGCTCCTTGATGTCCCGAGATGTGTGGATTAGAGGGATTAGAACAAAGAACAGCACAGGAAACAGGCCCTTCGACCCTACAAGCCCACGCCGCCATTTTAACATTCAGTAAGTGCCTTATTCAAGTCTTTCGTTGATTGTAGATGTTTTTAATCTACCTCTAGTGGAATTCCAAAATAAAGGGGATGCAAATGTAGGGAATTAAATGTGCGTCGGATTAAGGGAGATCCAATTCAGGGACAATTTATTGAGACCAATCAGTCTACAATTAGCAGGGTTAAATATGTGTGGATGTGGGGATAGGGCCTGAGTGTGATTATGGTCGGCGCAGACTCGATGGGCTAAATGGCCTCCTTCCACACCATCGGGATTCTATCCTAAGGGTTTAATTCCTCCTGCGTCCCCGGTGGGATTGCTGCAGGCTCTGGGTGCGAACACTAGAGGGAGCAGGTTAGCAGCAGCCACTACATTCTGAATATCTACCAAACACCCATCAGGGTGTAAAAGGGCTTGGATGTTATACAATGTTCACAATAACTCAGCAGCTTGGTGACAGAGTGAGGAGTGCTCGCTCTGAGATCACTGCGTGCGCTGACATCATCGCCAAAAAAAAGCACGGAACAAGGCCTTTCAGCCCATCTTGTCCGTGCTAGCCCAGGGTGCCCTGTCTAATCCCACCTTCCTAACGCCCGGGCCTGTCACTTACAGCACGCCCTCTGCGCAAAGGAGTTCTTCTTCAAGTCGTTGCGTACAGTTTTGGTCACCCAGTTACAGGAAGGATATCAATAATGAGTTGATAGAGCGCAGAGAAGGTTTACAAGGCCTGAGGTGCAGAGAAATAGGTTACAACTTTATTCCCTGGAGCCCAGAAGAATGAGGGGAGATTTGATAGAGGTGTACAAAATGATGATGGGTAGAGTGAATGCAAGCAGGCTTTTTCCACTGAGGCCAGGGGAGAAAAAAATCTAGAAGATGTGGGTTAAGGGTGAGGGGGGAAACGGAATAGTGGGGGAGGGGGGGGTTTCTTCACACAGAGTGTGTGGAATGAGATAAGTGGTAACTGTGGGCTGATTTCTTTAAGAAAAACTTGGATGGGTTCATGGATGAGAGGGGTGCGGAGGGAGATGGTTCAAGTGCAGGTCAGCGGGACTAAGAGAAAAATGGTTCAGTACAGACAAGAAGGGCCAAAAGGCCTGTTTTTGAGCTGTAATGTGCCATAATTCTCTATGTCGACTGCCATTAATCTTAAATCTTTAACCCTGGTTTTTGAACTCTCTGTCAAGTGAAACAGACTCCTCTTATCTGCTCTCTCCCTACCCTTCACAATTGTGCCCACCTCAGTCATGTCACCCCCACCCCAGCCTTCTCTGATCCAAGGAAAATACCCCCAACCTCGCCAATCTCTCCTCATAGCTACGATTCACCAGCTCTGGCATCGACCCAACAACATGGAAAATTGCCCTGTGTGCCCTAGAAGCAGGGCAAATCCAACCTGCCCAACTTTCAATCATCAAGAAAGTGATGGAAGAGGTCGTCGACAGTGCTATCAAGCAACACTGGCACAGCAATAACCTGCTCAGTGGCGCCCAGTTTAGCCTCCATAAGACTTAGGCCACTCGGCCCATCGATTCTGCTCCATCATTCAACCACGGCCAATATTTTTCTCATCCCCCATTCCCCTGACCCCCTTATTAATCAAGAATCTACTTCCGTCTTAAAGACACTCAATGTCCTGGCCTCCACAGCCTTCTGCAGCAAAGAGTTCCATAGATTCACCTCTCGGGGCCTGTGTCTGTGGGAGTTTTGCGCATTCTCCCCGTGCTTGCGTGGGTTTTCTCCGGGCGCTCCGGTTTCCTCCCACATCCCAAAGATGTGCTCTTAGGCTAATTGGTGAAACAAATTCTCCCTAAATTATCTCAAATCTGGTTTTTAATCCATACATCTATAAACATAGACAGGGATCACGGGTAGAGGTGGGGACATCATGGCTCGAAGGGCCTGTTTCCCATGCTGTTTTGTTCTTTATTCCTTGGCTGAAGAAATTCCTCCTGTTTTAAAGGATTGTCCCTTTAGCCTGAGGTTGTGCCTTCTGGTTCTAGTTTTTCCTATTAGTGGAAAGATCATCCACTCTCTCCAACCCTCGCACTATCCTGTAAGTTTCAAGAAGATCCTTCCCTTCTAAACTCCAACGAGTACAGACCCAGAGTCCTCAACCCATTCTTCATATGACAATCTCTCCATTCCAGGGATCATTCTTGTGAATCTCCTCTGGATCTTTTCCAAGGCCAGTACATCCTTCCATATCTATGTCCTACCAAGGCTACTCAGCTCCTGATTTCATTTGGTTCAAACGCAGACAATGACGGCAGAGGTGAGAGTGACAGCTCTTGATATTAAGGTCACATTCAAGCATTAGAACATTAGAACATTACAGCGCAGTACAGGCCCTTCGGCCCTCGATGTTGCGCCGGCCAGTGGACCCTCTAACCTAAACTATTCCAATATCATCCATATGCCTATCCACCGAACATTTGAATGCCCCAAAGTAGGCGAGTCCACAACTGCTGCAGGCAGGGCATTCCACGCCCTCACCACCCTCTGTGTAAAGAACCTGCCTCTGACATCCGTCCTATAACTACCACCTCTTAATTTAAAGTTATGTCCCCTCGTGTTGGTCATCACCATCCGAGGAAAAAGGCTCTCACTATCCACCCTATCCAATCCCTTGATCATCTTATACGCCTCAATTAGGTCACCGCGTAACCTTCTTCTCTCTAATGAAAATAACCTCAGGTCCCTCAGCCTTTCCTCATAAGGCCTTCCCACCATACCAGGCAACATCCTGGTAAACCTCCTCTGCACCCTTTCCAATGCTTCCACATCTTTCTTATAATGCGGCGACCAGAACTGTACGCAATACTCCAAGTGCGGCCGCACCAGAGTTTTGTACAGTTGTAACATAACCTCACGGCTCCTAAATTCAATCCCTCTACCAATAAAAGCTAACACACCGTACGCCTTCTTAACAACTTTATCAACCTGGGTGCCAACTTTCAAAGAGCTATGTACTTGTACCCCAAGATCCCTCTGCTCGACAACACTATTAAGGGTCCTTCCATTAGCCCTATATTTCAAATGCCTGTTATTCCTACCAAAGTGAATCACCTCACACTTATCCGTATTGAATTCTATTTGCCACCTCACGGCCCAGCTCTGCAACCTATCTATGTCCCTCTGCAAACTATAACATCCATCCTCGCTGTCTACAACTCCCCCCACTTTGGTATTGTCAGCAAATTTACTAATCCAACCCTCTACACCCTCATCTACGTCATTCATAAAAATGACAAACAGCAGTGGCCCCAAAACAGATCCTTGGGGTACACCACTTGTAACTGCACTCCAGGTTGAATATTTCCCATCAACCACCACCCTCTGTCTTCTATCAGCTAGCCATATCAGCTAGCAATGGATGTGGGATCTCGGCACACCTCTGCAAGAGCCCCTCGGGGGTTAGCGGCCCAGGACCGACCATCGTCAGGTCCAAAGCGGGGATGGAGATGGGATCATTTGCTGTTGTGCGTATCATGAGGTTAAGCTGAGCGCTCAGCAGGCGATTCTGCGGCTTTCATTCAGAAAGGAAATTTACATCAAACTGTCACAAGATAACTGTCTTACAGGAAGTGTCGACTAGCAACGCGATTGATTTCAAAGCAAATTAAAACACAAACAATCAGAGAGCACTGCGAAGCCTCGCAGCAAAAACAAGATTTCCCATAATCGTTTGGACGCTGCCCACAATTGACTGGATCCCATTCCAGTAAGGGCAAGAAGAGAAATACAAGCACCACTTTGATTACCTGAGGGGAAAATCTGAAAGCCTTTAACCATTAAAACAGCTCAGCAGGAATGAGAAGGTACAAGGCAACTTGCAGTGTCCTCCAGAGCAGGTAGAGTGGGAATGACAGCTCAGAAATAGAACTGCCCAAAGATCGGGAAAATCAGCGGGGTTAAATATTGGAAAACTTAAACACCACACTCTCATTCTATCCCCAAACCCCACACCCTCACTCTATCCTCAAACGCCACACCCTCACTCTATCCCCAAACCCCACACTCTCACTCTATCCCCAACCCCCACACCCTCACTCTATCCCCAACCCCCACACCCTCACTCTATCCCCACCCCACACTCTCACTCTATCCCCACCCCCAAACCCCACACTCTCACTCTATCCCCAACCCCCACACCCTCACTCTATCCCCAAACCCCACACTCTCATTCTACCCCCAACCCCACACTCTCACTCTATCCCCAAACCCCACATTCTCACTCTATCCTCAAACCCCAAACTCTCACTCTATCCCCACACCCCACACTCTCACTCTATCCCCAAACCCCACACTCTCACTCTATCCCCAAACCCTACACTCTCACTCTATCCCCAAACCCCACACTCTCACTCTATCAAGAGAGGGGCCTGATGTTTGATGCCGGCTTTGAGGATTTTGAGGACCCGTTAAAGGAAATATTCATTATGAGGGATGAAGTGTTGGAGCTTTTAGGTAGCATAAAGACTTATAAAGCCCCGGGGCCTGATGGTATTTATCCCAGGCTGCTAAGGGAGGTGAGAGATGACATTGCTGGGCCTCTGACGCAAATCTTTGTCTCTTCTTTGGACACAGGTGAGGTCCCAGAGGACTGGAGGATTGCAAATGTAGTACTGTTGTTTAAAAAGGGTCAGAGGGATAACCCAGGGAACTATAGGCCGGTGAGCTTGACTTCAGTTAATGGAGAGGATCCTCAGGGACAGGATGTATGAGCATCTGGAGCGCTGCGATCAGATCAGGGATACGCAGCATGGCTTCGTTAAGGGGAGGTCGTGCCTTACGAATCTAGTGGAATTTTTTGAAGAGGTGACAAAAACGGTTGATGAAGGACAGGCCGTTGATGTCGTCTACTTGGATTTCAGTAAGGCATTTGACAAGGTTCCCCATGGTAGGCTGATAAAAAAGGTGAAGGCGCATGGGATACAGGGCCAGGTATGTAGATGGGTTGAGAACTGGCTTGGGAGGAGGAGACAGCGGGTAGTAGTGGAAGGCTCTTTTTCCAACTGGAGGTCAGTCACTAGTGGTGTGCCACAGGGCTCAGTACTAGGACCTCTTCTATTTGTGATTTATATAAATGACTTGGAAGAGGGGGTAGGTGGTGTGATCAGCAAATTTGCTGATGACACTAAGATGCTTGGATTGGCGGGGACTGAGGAGCAGTGCCAGGCAATACAACAGGACATAGATAGGCTGGTAGATTGGGCAGATAGATGGCAAATGGAATTTAATCCGGATAAATGCGAGGTGATGCATTTTGGCCGGAATAATGTAGAGGGGAGTTATAGGATAAAAGGTAAAACTATCCGGAGTATAGAGACGCAGAGAGACCTGGGGGTGCAGGTTCACAAGTCTCTGAAGGTGTCAGTACAGGTGGAGAATGTGATAAAGAAAGCGTATGGTATGTTAGCCTTCATAGGAAGGGGTATAGAATACAAGAGTAGGAGTTTGATGTTGCAAGTGTATAGAACGTTGGTTAGGCCTCATCTGGAGTACTGCGTCCAGTTCTGGTCGCCGTACTACAGGAAGGATGTAGAGGCCCTGGAGAGAGTGCAGAGGAGATTTACCAGGATGCTGCCTGGTATGGAAGGGCTGTCTTACGAGGAAAGATTGAACGCACTGGGGTTGTTTTCCCTTGAAAGATGTCGGCTGAGAGGGGATCTATCAGAGGTATATAAGATTATAAGGGGTATAGATAGAGTAAATGGTGGTAAGCTTTTTCCACCTTTAGAATTGGATAGAACGAGGGGTCACGGCCTTAGGGTGAGGGAGGCTATGTATAAGACGAATATTAGAGGCCAGTTTTTCACACAAAGGGTAGTGGGGGTGTGGAATGCGCTACCGAGTATGGTGGTGGGAGCAGGCACGCTAGGGTTGTTTAAGGGTCTCTTGGACAGCCACATGAGCGGTCTGCAGATAGAGGGATATAGGAGGACTGTTTAAATACTTTATTTGTTTCCACAGGCTATTCGGTCCACCTTGTTGACCAACAAGGTGCATGCATTCGGCAGGTCGTGCGAGGGCTGCTCCTGGATGTTACTTCAGGAGTGGCCTAGTGCTTCATGTCGTTAGTGTATGCTTAAACTGGACCATCAGATGGGCAACATGACAGCTCAGAGACTATCGCTGTTGCTGTGCAGACACATGGATTTGGGCCTGTGTCTGCGGGAGTTTGCGCGTTCTCCCCGTGGTTGCGTGGGTTTTCTCCGGGTGCTCCGGTTTCCTCCCACATCCCAAAAATGTGCTCTTAGGCTGATTGGGTAACAAATTGTCCCTATATTGGTCTCTATATGTCATTAAGACGTTAGGATGGCGGCGTGGGCTCGTTGGGCTGAAGGGCCTGTTTCCCGTGCTGTGTTGTTCTTTGTTCTTTGTTCTATCCCCAACCCCCACACTCTCACTCTATCCCCAAACCCCACACTCTCACTCTATCCCCAAACCTCACACTCTCACTCTATCCCAGACTGGTACCCTGGCACTGCCAGCCTGGCACACTAGCGGTGTTCAGCAGGCATCATCCAGTGAACAAAGAACAAAACAGCACGGGAAACAGGCCCTTCGGCCCAACCAGCCCGCGCCGCTGCCTCGATGTTCCCACTTCTACCGGTGTTCCCTGTCTATGTTTATAGATCTATGCATTGGAACAAAATTTGAGACAATTTAGGGAGAATTTGTTCTGCCAATCAGCCTAAGAGCACATCTTTGGGATGTGGGAGAAAACCGGAGCACCCAGAGAAATCCCACGCAAGCACAGGGAGAATGCACAAACTCCCACAGACACAGGCCCAAATCCATGTATCTGCACAGCACAGCGATAGTCACTGAGCTGTCGTGCTGCCCATCAAATGGTCCAGGTCAAGCGTACACTAACGATGTAAAGCACTAGGATACTCTCGAAAAATCCAAGAGCAGCCCTCTCACGACCCATCACGTGTATGCCCCTTGTTAAACAACAAGGTGGACCAAAACACCTGTAGGATAAAACGGAAATACATCAATATCATCAACTATTTACACACTTCCCAGGGACTCCCAAGGCTCATGGTCCTTATTTTAAATCAGTTTTCTATATCCCTCCATTCCCATTGTCTTCATGTGTCCATCTAAGTGCCAAGGTGGGGGCGAGGGGCTTGAGGGGCAGGACCTCAGGTGAGGGGATGGGGCCTGAATGGGAATGGAGCCTAAGGAGAGCTGGGTTGGGGAAGGTGCTCGCTCCGCAGCTGGTAATCGGCCAGGGGTGTGGGGAGGGATCACAGGGGAGGGCAGCAATCACAGTGCGGGTGGCAGGTGATATCCAAGAGGTGGATCTGTGCATGCGCGATTTCACATCGACTGTGAGCTGCAGGCTTTCTGGTGAGTTTTGGTCCCGCCCCCTCCTCCTACTGGCAGGAAACAGGTCGTGCATTTGTTTTGCACAGAGTGGTATAAGGTCAAACTTGTGGCCTCATTAAAAAAATCAGATCTGTAACTGTCCCATTTTCACACTTGTTTGGGAGTTTTCTTTTGGTAACCTAGCCCCCAGAGAGTGTGTGTGTGTGTATGTGAGAGGGAGAAAGTATGTGTATGTGGGTGGATGTGTGGGCATGTGTGGGTGTGTGTGTGTGTGAGAGAGAGAGAGAGAGAGAAAGTATTTGTGCATGTGTGTGTCTGTGAGAGAGTGTGGGTGAGAGAGAGTATATGTGTGAGTGTGTGTGTGAGAGTAAGTGTGTGTGTGTGTGTGTGTGTCTGTGTGTGAGAGAGTGTGTGTGTGTGTGTGTGTGTCTATAAGAATATAAATGTGTGTGTCTGTGTGTATCAGAAAAAGAGTGTATTTGAGAGAGAGTGTGTGTGTGTGTGTGTGTAACAATATAACTGTGTCTGTGTGTGTGTGTGTGTGACAGAAAGAGAGTGTGTGTGAGAGAGAGTATGTGTGTGTGTGTGAGAGAGAGAGAGAGTGTGAAAGAGTGTGTAAGAAAGAGTGTGTGTGCGAGTGTGTGTGTGCGAGTGTGTGTGTGTATGTATATGTGTGTGTTTATGCGCGTGTGCGTGTGTGCGAGTGTGTGTGTGTGTGTGAACGTGTGTGTGTGTGCGTATGTATGTGTATGCGAGTGTGTGTGTGTGTGTATGTGTGTGTGCATGTATGCGAGTGTGTGTGTGCGTGTGTGTGCATGTGAGTGTGTGTGTGTGTATGCGAGTGTGTGCGTATCTGTGTGTGTGTATGCGAGTGTGTGTGTGTGCGTGTGTGTACGCAAGTGTGTGCGTGTATGCGAGTGTGTGTGTGCGAGTGTGTGTATGCGAGTGTGTGTGCGTATGTGTGTGTGTATGCGAGTGTGTGTGTGTGCGTATGTGTGTGTATGCGAGTGTGTGTGTGTACGCAAGTGTGTGCGTGTATGCGAGTGTGTGTGTGTGCGAGTGTGTGTGTATGCGAGTGTGTGTGTGCGTATGTGTGTGTATGTGAGTGTGTGTGCGTATGTGAGTGTGTGTGTGCGTATGTGTGTGTGTATGTGAGTGTGTGTGTATGCGAGTGTGTGTGTGTGTGTATGCGAGTGTGTGTGTGCGTATGTGTGTGTGTATATGTGTGTGTGTGTGTATGCGAGTGTGTGTGTGTGTGTATGTGTGTGAGTGTGAGGATATGAGCATCTCTGTGTGTCGGTGGGGGAGAATGAGTGTGACAGTGTGTGTTTGTGTGACGATATATTCGCTGTTTCTCTCGGTTACTAAGCATTTTTCATAGCTGTGTCTATTTTCTCTGCTGCCTTTCTCTATTTTACCCAGGTTGTAATTGCTGCTTCTATTAATAGCTGTCACTGCTCAGTGCAAAGATTCATTTCAGGAGCTGGACAAAAATACAACAACCAAAATAAAAGCGTCACAGGCCCCTTCACGTCAGTGTAGTTATTCATAGCAGCTCAGCGCAGCATGCGTGGGCCAAAAACTCTCTCTCTCTCTCTGCCGTTAGAAACAGCACAATGTAAGATAGGTTCCACGTACACTGCAGAACCGAGAGAGAGAGACAGTAATAGAGACACACACTGCAGAACCGAGAGAGAGAGAGAGACAGCGATAGACACACACACTGCAGAACAGAGAGAGAGAGACAGCGATAGAGACACACTGCAGAACAGAGAGAGAGAGAGACAGCAATAGAGACACACACTGCAGAACAGAGAGAGAGAGAGACAGCGATAGAGACACACTGCAGAACAGAGAGAGAGAGAGACAGCAATAGAGACACACACTGCAGAACAGAGAGAGAGAGAGACAGCGATAGAGACACACACTGCAGAACAGAGAGAGAGACAGCAATAGAGACACACACTGCAGAACAGAGAGAGAGACAGCAATAGAGACACACACTGCAGAACAGAGAGAGACAGCATAGAGACACACACTGCAGACAGAGAGAGAGAGAGAGATACATACAGCAATAGAGACACACACTGCAGAACAGAGAGAGGAGAGAGAGAGCAATAGAGACACACACTGCAGAACAGAGAGAGAGAGAGACAGCATAGAGACACACACTGCAGAACAGAGAGAGAGAGAGAGACAGCATAGAGACACACTGCAGAACAGAGAGAGAGACAGCAATAGAGACACACACTGCAGAACGAGAGAGAGAGAGCAATAGAGACACACACTGCAGAACAGAGAGAGAGAGAGAGAGACAGCAAAGAGACACCACTGCAGAACAGAAGAGAGAAAGCAATAGAGACACCACTGCAGAACAAGAGAGAGAGAGAGAGAGAGCAATGAGACACACACTGCAGAACAGAGAGAGAGAGAGCGCAATAGAGACCACACTGCAGAACAGAGAGAGGAGAGATAATACACAGCAATAGAGACACACACTGCAGAACAGAGAGAGAGAGAGAGAGAGACAGCAATAGAGACACACACTGCAGAACAGAGAGAGACAGCAATAGAGACACACACTGCAGAACAGAGAGAGAGAGAGATACATACACAGCAATAGAGACACACACTGCAGAACAGAGAGAGAGAGACAGTGATAGAGACACACACTGCAGAACAGAGAGAGACAGCAATAGAGACACACACTGCAGAACAGAGAGAGAGAGACAGCAATAGAGACACACACTGCAGAACAGAGAGAGAGAGAGCAATAGAGACACACACTGCAGAACAGAGAGAGAGAAAGCAATAGAGACACACACTGCAGAACAGAGAGAGAGAGAGATACATACACAGCAATAGAGACACACACTGCAGAACAGAGAGAGAGAGAGAGACAGTGATAGAGACACACACTGCAGAACAGAGAGAGCAGCAATAGAGACACACACTGCAGAACAGAGAGAGAGAGCAGCAATAGAGACACACACTGCAGAACAGAGAGAGAGAGAGCAATAGAGACACCACTGCAGACAGAGAGAGAAGAGACGCAATAGAGACCACACTGCAGAACAAGAGAGAGACAGCAATAGAGACACACACTGCAGAACAGAGAGAGAGAGAGAAGAGAGCATAGAGACACACACTGCAGAACAGAGAGAGAGACAGCATAGAGACACACACTGCAGAACAGAGAGAGGAGAGAGAGCAATAGAGCACACACTGCAAAACAGAGAGAGGAGAGAAGCAATAGAGACACACACTGCAGAACAGAGAGAGAGACAGCAGTAGAGACCACACTGCAGACAAGAGAGAGGACAGCAATAGAACACACACTGCAGAACAGAGAGAGAGAGAAATACATACACAGCAATAGAGACACTGCAGAACAGAGAGAAGAGAGAGAGACAGTGATAGAGACACACACTGCAGAACGAGAGAGACAGCAATAGAGACACACACTGCAGAACAGAGAGAGAGAGGACAGCAATAGAGACACACACTGCAGAACAGAGAGAGAGACAGCAATAGAGACCAACTGCAGAACAGAGAGAGAGAAGATACATACACGCATAGAGACACACACTGCAGAACAGAGAGAGAGAGAGAGAGAGACAGCGATAGAGACACACACTGCAAAACAGAGAGAACAGCAATAGAGACACACACTGCAGAACAGAGAGAGAGAGAGACAGCAATAGAGACACACTGCAGAACAGAGAGAGAGACAGCAATAGAGACACACACTGCAAACAGAGAGAGAGAGAGAGCAATAGAGACACACACTGCAGAACAGAGAGAGAGAAGAGACAGCAATAGAGACACACACTGCAGAACAGAGAGAGAGACAGCAATAGAGACACACACTGCAGAACAGAGAGAGAGAGAGAGAGCAATAGAGACACACACTGCAAAACAGAGAGAGAGAGAGACAGCAATAGAGACACACACTGCAGAACAGAGAGAGAGACAGCAGTAGAGACACACACTGCAGAAAACAGAGAGAGAGAGACAGCAATAGAGACACACACTGCAGAACACAGAGAGAGAGAGATACATACACAGCATAGAGACACACACTGTAGAACAGAGAGAGAGAGAGAGAGAGACAGCATAGAGACACACACTGCAGAACAGAGAGAGACAGCAATAGAGCACACCTGCAGAACAGAGAGAGAGACGCAATAGAGACACACACTGCAGAACAGAGAGAGACAGCAATAGAGACACACACTGCAGACAGAGAGAGAGAGAGAGAGACAGCAATAGAGACACACTGCAGAACAGAGAGAGAGAGAGAGAGTGAGACACAGACACGCAATAGAGACACACACTGCAGAACAGAGAGAGAGACAGCAATAGAGACACAAACTGCAGAACAGAGAGAGAGAGAGAGAGTGAGACACAGACACAGCAATAGAGACACACACTGCAGAACAGAGAGAGACAGCAATAGAGACACACACTGCAGAACAGAGAGAGAGACACACACACACACATACACAGCAATAGAGACACACACTGCAGAACAGAGAGAGAGAGACAACAATACACACACACACACACACACACACACACAGCAGTACAGAAACACACTGCAGTACAGACACACACTGCAGCATAGACACACACTGCAGTACAGACACACTGCAGCATAGACACACACTGCAGTACAGACACACTGCAGCACAGACACACACTGCAGTACAGACACACTGCAGTACAGACACACACTGCAGCACAGACACACACTGCAGTACAGACACACACTGCAGTACAGACACACTGCAGTACAGACACACTCAACACGGACACACACTGCAGCATAGACACACACTGCAGCACAGACACACACTGCAGCACAGACACACTGCAGCACAGACACACACGGCAGCACAGACACACACTGCAGTACAGACAAACTGCAGTACAGGCACACACTGCAGTACAGACACACTGCAGTACAGACACACACTGCAAATACAGACACACACTGCAGTACAGACACACTCAACACGGACACACACGGCAGCATAGACACACACTGCAGTACAGACACACGCTACAGTACAGACACACACTGCAATACAGACACACTCAACACAGATAGACACTGCAGCATAGACACACACTGCAGCACAGACACACACTGCAGTACAGACACACGGCAGTACAGACACACACTGCAGTACAGACACACTGCAGTACAGACACACACTGCAGTACAGATACACACTGCAGTACAGACACACTTAACACAGACACACACTGCAGCATAGACACACACTGCAGTACAGACACACTCAACACAGACACACACTGCAGTACAGACGCACACTGCAGTACAGACACACTCACACAGACACAACTGCAGTACAGACACACACTGCAGTACAGACACACACTGCAGTACAGGCACACACTGCAGTACAGACACACTTAACACAGACACACACTGCAGCATAGACACACACTGCAGTACAGACACACAATGCAGTACAGACACACACTGCAGTACAGACACACTGACCCACTGCAGTCATAGACACACACTGCAGTACAACACACTCAACACAGACCACACTGCAGTATCAGACACACACTGCAGTACAGACACACACTGCAGTACAGACACAAAATGCAGTACAGACACACAATGCAGTACAGGCACACACTGCAGCACAGACACACACTGCAATATAGACACACACTGCAGTACAGACACCTCAACACAGACACACACTGCAGTACAGACACACACTGCAGTACAGACACACAAGCAGTACAGGCACACACTGCAGTACAGCACCTTAACACAGACACACACTGCAGCATAGACACACATGCAGTACAGACACATGCAGTACAGACACACTCAACACAGACACACTGCAGCAGACACACACTGCAGTACAGACACACAATGCAGTACAGGCACACACTGCAGTACAGACACACTTAACACAGACACACACTGCAGCATAGACACACACTGCAGTACAGACACACACTGCAGTACAACACACACTGCAGTACAGACACACTTAACACAGACACACACTGCAGCATAGACACACACTGCAGTACAGACACACTCAACACAGACCACACTGCAGTACAGACGCAGACTGCAGTACGGCACACACTGCAGTACAGACACAACTGCAGCACAGACACACACTGCATATAGACACACCTGCAGTACACACACACACTGCAATACAGACTCACACTGCAGTACAGACGCACTGCAGTCGACCACTGCAGTACAGACGCACACTGCAGTACAGACACACACTGCAGTACAGACACAAACTGCAGCACAGACACACACTGCAATATAGACACACACTGCAGTACAGACACACACTGCAGTACAGACACACACTGCAGTACAGACACACTCAACACAGACACATACTGCAGCATAGACACACACTGCAGTACAGACACACAATGCAGTACAGGCACACACTGCAGTACAGACACACAATGCAGTACAGACACACTCAACACAGACACATACTGCAGCATAGACACACACTGCAGTACAGACACACAATGCAGTACAGGCACACACTGCAGTACAGACACACTTAACACAGACACACACTGCAGCATAGACACACACTGCAGTACAGACACACAATGCAGTACAGACACACACTGCAGTACAGACACACTTAACACAGACACTCACTGCAGCATAGACACACACTGCAGTACAGACACACTCAACACAGACACACACTGCAGTACAGACACACTCAACACAGACACACACCGCAGTACAGACACACTTAACACAGACACCACTGCAGCATACACACACTGCAGTACAGACACACAATGCAGTACAGACACACACTGCAGTACAGCACACTTAACAAAGACACACACTGCAGCATAGACACACACTGCATACAGACACCTCAACACAGACACACACCTGCAGTACAGACGCACACTGCAGTACAGACACACACTGCAGTACAGACACAAACTGCAGCACAGACACACACTGCAATATAGACACACACTGCAGTACAGACACACACTGCAGTACAGACACACACTGCAGTACAGACACACTCAACACAGACACATACTGCAGCATAGACACACACTGCAGTACAGACACACAATGCAGTACAGGCACACACTGCAGTACAGACACACTTAACACAGACACACACTGCAGCATAGACACACACTGCAGTACAGACACACAATGCAGTACAGACACACACTGCAGTACAGACACACTTAACACAGACACTCACTGCAGCATAGACACACACTGCAGTACAGACACACTCAACACAGACACACACTGCAGTACAGACACACTCAACACAGACACACACGCAGTACAGACACACTCAACACGACACACACTGCAGTACACATGACACACACTGCAGTACAGACACACTTAACACAGACACACACTGCAGCATAGACACACACTGCAGTACAGACACACTCAACACAGACACACACTGCAGTACAGACACACAACTGCAGTACAGGCAACAACTGCAGTACAGACACACTTAACACAGACACACACTGCAGCATAGACACACACTGCAGTACAGATCACTCACACAGACACACACACTGCAGTACAGACACACTCAACACAGACACACACTGCAGTATAGACACACACTGCAGTACAGACACACACTGCAGTACAGGCACCACTGCAGTACAGACACCTAACACAGACACACACTGCAGCATAGACACACACTGCAGTACAGACACACAATGCATACAGACACACTTAACACAGACACACACTGCAGCTAGACACACACTGCAGTACAGACACACTCAACACAGACACACACTGCAGTACAGACGCAGACTGCAGTACAGGCACACACTGCAGTACAGACACAAACTGCAATACAGACTCACACTGCAGTACACACACACACTGCAATACAGACTCACACTGCAGTACAGACGCACTGCAGTACAGACGCACACTGCAGTACAGGCACACACTGCAGTACAGACACAAACTGCAGCACAGACACACACTGCAATATAGACACACACTGCAGTACAGACACACTGCAATACAGACTCACACTGCAGCACAGACACACACTGCAATATAGACACACACTGCAGTACAGACACACTGCAGCACAGACACACTGCAGCACAGGGAGAGTTGCAAAGGGTTGCAGATAGAGAGAGAGAGACAGCAATTCCCTATTCAATTGATTTAATTAGATTTATTATTGTCACAGTGAAAGAGGTATCCCTAATGTCTGCTCTGGGAGCGCTGAATAAAAGTCCCCATAAAGCTCCGAGATTCCGGTGCTGGAGGGAAGCTCCCGTAATGAGCTGCTCTGGGTATTATCTCCAGTCACAGAACAGTCTCACTGACTCTGAACTTGCTGAATTGGTGCAGGGTTCACACCACCTGTATCAGTAAGGAAATCGACACTGCGTGTGCAGCAGCAAGAGCTTAGTGGGGCATCTGCCATCAAGTTGCGGCATCTCAGAGAAAGACTTGCACAAAGTTTCAACCCGTCCGCAAGTTCAGAAGCAGCTCCCGTCACACATCGCTCTCCCAGTTTCCGGCTGTCAGCTCCCAAATCCGTCATCTATAATGTTCTTCTCTCCAGCGTCGATGATCCCAAGAACACCCAACACTCTCTAACTTCATTCACTACTGGCCCATACTTGTGCTTAAGTCGCTTAGGAATATAAGCGGCGTGGGTGACACAGTGATTAGCCCTGCTGCCTCACAGTGCCGGGAATCCGGGTTCGATTCCTGGCCTTGGGTCACTGTCTGTACGGAGTTTGCACGTTTCCTGCATGGGTTTCCTCCGGGTGCTCCGGTTTCCTCCCACAGTCTGAAAGACATGTTGGTTAGGGTGCATTGGTCGTGCTAAATTCCACCCCCCCACCCCGCCGTGTATCCTAGATATTTATAGACAACAGATCGACAGAAAACCTAAGAAACTCACCTTCAAACTCTTCTGGTCTCGGCACCTCCCCTCCCCGTGACTGGATCCTGAACTTCCTAACCCACAGATCACAATCAGTAGGGATAGAAAACAAGACCTCCTCCATGATAATCCTCGACATCAGTGCCCCACAAGACTGTGTTCTCAGCCCCCCCCCCCTCCCCCGCACACTATGTGTATGACCCTGTGGCCAAATTCCCCTCCAATTCGATTTTCAAGTTTGCTGACAACACCACCATAGTGGGTCAGATCTCAAACAATGATGAGTGCAGGAATGAGATAGAGAATCTGGTGAACTGCTGGGGATATAATAATCTCTCCCTCAACATTAACAGAACAGAGATTGTCATCAACTTCAGGGAGCATAAAGGAGAACATGCTCCTGTCTACGTCAGAGGGGATGAAGTAGAAAGGGTCAAGAGCTTCAAGTTTTTAGGTGTCCAACAATCTTCCTGGTCCTCCCCATACCCGCACTATAGTTAAGAAAGCCCCACCAACGCCTCTACTTTCTCAGAAGACTGAGGAAATTTGCCATGTTAGCTACGATGCTCACCAACTTTTACAGATGCACTATAGAAAGTATTCTTTCTGGTTGTATCACAGCTTGGTATGGGCTCCTGCTCTGCCCAAGACCGCAAGGAATTACAAAGGGTTGTGAATGTAGCCCAATCCAACACACGAACCAACCTCCTATCCATTGACTCTGTCTACACTTCCCACTGCCTTGGCAAAGGAGCGGGTATAATTACGGACCCCACGCATCCCGGACATTCTCTCTTCCACCTTCTTCCTTCGGGAAAAAGATACAAAAGTCTGAGGTCACCGACTCAAGAACAGCTTCTTGTCAGATTTTTGAATGGACCTACCTCCCATTAAGTTGATCTTTCTCTACACCCTAGCTATGACTGTAACACTACATTCTGCTCTCTCTCCTTTCCTTCTCTATGGACGGTATGCTTTGTCTGTATAGCGCACGCGAGGAACAATACTTTTCACTGTACGCGTGACAATAATAAATCAAACCAAGTAATGAGCAGGTGCTGGAGTGTGGCGGCTAGGGGGTTTTCACAGTAACTTCATTGCAATGTAAATGTAAGCCTACTTGTGACACCAATAAATAAACTTTACTTTAGAACTTGACTCATCTAAACACATACACACATTTGAATGGTGAATTCCCCCACATCCTGAGTGTAATCATTCATCAGAATCCGAACTGGATTAGCCATGTAAACACTGTGCTTACCAGAGTATATGATGTGGAGATGCCGGCGTTGGACTGGGGTAAACACAGTAAGAAGCCTCCCGACACCAGGTTAAAATCCAACCAGTTTATTTGATAGTAATCCCACAAGCTTTGGGAAACGGTACTCCTTCATCAGGTGTGTGGAAGGTTCTGATCAGCCAAGTTCCGCACATATTTTCTCTTCCGCCTTCTCCCTTCGGAAAAAGATACAAAAGTCTGAGGACAAAGCATGAGGACGGCCAGGATCTTGAGTTCATGTCGCACTATTGCAACATGAATAACCCTTGCCTGGGCCTGTAAAATCTCACTTACTGTCCTATCTGGAGACATCTCTTTAACCTGCTTCACTCTCTTCACTCACACTGTCAGCATCTTTAAGACTTGAATAGCAGGTTAGCTGTAAAGACCTGCATTCTAATCAGTATTCTGTAAACTGTGCGTGCCTTTATATGCCCTTTTCTGGTCAGATCCTTCCTGCCGAAGGAACACCGTTTCCGAAAGCTTGTGGGATTGCTATCAAATAAACTGGGTTGGACTCTAACCTGGTGTTGTGAGACTATTACTGTGGTAACCAGAGCAGGTTGCGAATCCTACAGCAAGTAACTCATCTCCAAACTCCACAAAACCTGTCTTCTACCTACAAGGTAAAAATCAGGTGGATTATTCCCCACTTGCCTGGATGGGTGCAACTCTGACAATGCTCAAGAAGCTCGATGCCATCCAGGACAAAGCAGCTCTGCTTGATTGACACGCTAAACGCGATGTTCGCTCCTCCACCACCGATGCAGCTGTGTGTACCATCTACAAGATGCACTGCAGGAACTCACCAAGGATTTTTTCACCTTCCAAACCCCATGACCTCTGCCATCTAGAAGAGCAAAGGGCAGAGGATATAAGACCCTGGTCAGACCCCACTGTGTGCAGTTCTGGTTGCCTCATTACAAGAAAGATGTGGAAACTATAGAGAGGGTGCAGAGGAGATTTGCAAGAATGTTGCCTGGATTGGGTGGCGTGCCTTATGAGGATAGGTTGAGGAGGCTCGGTTTTTTTCTCCCTGGAGAGACGGAGGGTAAGAAGTGACCTGATAGAGGTTTATAAGAGGTATAGATAGGGTGGAGTCTCGGAGGCTATTTCCCAGGGCTGAAATGGTCGCTACGAGAGGACACAGGTTTAAGGTGCTGGGGGGCAAGTACAGAGGAGATGTTAGAGGTAAATTTTTCACTCAGAAGGTGGTGAGTGAAAGGAATCGGCTGCCGTCAGTGGTGATAGAGGTGAACTCGCTGGGGTCTCTTAAGAAGTCCCAATCAATAAAGTCTATTGAACAGTGTCACAAGTAGGCTTACATTAACACTGCAATGAAGTGACTGTGAATATCCACCACACTCCAGCACCTGTCCCGGTACAATTTAGCACCTAACCAGGGCGTCTTTCGGAACACCCGGAGGAAACCTATGCAGACACGGGGAGAATGTGCGTAGACTGTGGGCCCCCCCCCCCAACATTCCTCCCTACTCCCTCCCTACTTGAGTACATGGGATTGGGAGTTACAGATAGTTCTATGGCCTGGTAGGTACCGATATGATCGGCACAACTTGTGGGCCGAAGGGCCTGTTTGTGCTGTAGTGTTTTATGTTTAATGATTGCCCTGGAAAGACACAGGTTGAGGGGCGACTTAATAGAAATTTATAAAATTATGAAGGCTATAGATAGAGGTGAACAGTTGGAAGTTTTTTCCCAGGTCGGAAATGACAAACAACAAGAGGTCACAAGTTCAAGGTAAGGATGGGGGGCAAGATTCAATATGGAAAAACAGGGGTCGTATTTTACACAGAGGGTGGTGGGGGCCTGGAACACACTACCAAGCAAGGTGGTTGAGGCAGAATCGCCAGGATCATTTAAGACTTCTCTAGATGAACAGACTGGGAATAGAGGGATACAAGCGGATAGGAACTGTGAAGGCGTGGAGGGCTGAACAGCCTCTTCCTGTGCCTGATCGAGGTGTACAAAAGGATGAGGGATGGAGATAGGGTATTCTATAGTGCAGAAGGAGGCCATTCAGCCTACCGAGCCCACACCAATCACAATCCCACCCAGGCCCTATCCCCATACATTTACCCTAACTAGGGGCAATTCAGCACGGCTAAAACCTGCATATCTTTGGACTGTGGGAGGAAACCGGAGGAAACCCAGGTAGACACAGGGAGGATGTGCACACAGAAAATGACCCAAGCCAGGAATCGAATCTGGGCCCCATGGCGCTGTGAGGCAGCGGTGCTAACCCACTGCCTAACGGTAGATAGGAAGGGAGCTTTTTTCCCTTAGTAGAGGGGCCAATAACCAGAGGGCAGAGATTTAGAGGGGATTTGAGGACAAGCTTTTTCACCCAGTGGGTGATGGGCATCATTGCCCAGAAGAGTGGTAACATAAGAACGTAAGAAATAGGAGCAGGAGTCGGCCATCCAGCTCCTCGAGCCTGCCCCACCATTCAATAAGATCATGGCTGATCTGACGGTTCCATTTTCCCACCTGCTCCCCATAATCTTTAACACTCTTATTGGTCAAAAATCTATCTATCTGTGACTTAAATGTCACACAGACATAGGCAGAAGGACCTCTTTCTGTGCTGGAAAGCTCTATGACTTCAAGGCTGGGTTGGTGATTTTGAATGACCAGGGAATTTAATGGGGGGGGTGGCTGGCGGAGGGAATGGGGAGGAAAGTTGGGGATCACAGTGTATGTACATTCTCCCCGTGTCTGCATGGGTTTCCTCCAGGTGTTCCGAAAGACGCCCTGGTTAGGTGCTAAATTGTACCAGGACGGGTGCCGGAGTGTGGCGGATTTTCACAGTCACTTCATTGCAGTGTTAATGTAAGCCTGTTCAATAAACTTTATTGATTGGGACTTCTTAAGATGTATTCACAGGTTGTGACGTCACTGCCTGGGTCAGTGTTCGCTGGACCATCTCAGAAAGAAAAATAGAGTTAATACCACAAATTGGGTCTGATTGGTCTTGCTGAGCAGCCTTGAGTAAGCCAAATGGCTTTTTCCCACTTCTTATAGAACCCTGCAGTGGAGAAAGAGGCCCTTTGGCCCATCGAGTCTCCACCAAATCCCACCCAGGCCCTACCACCCCCCCATATCTTTACATAGCACACCTACTAATCCCTCTAACTTACGCATCCTTGGACACTAAGGCACAATTTCTTAGCATCAACCTAACCCGTGCGCCTTTGGACAGGAGGAAACCAGAGCACCCAGAGGAAACCCATGCAGACATGAGGAGAATGTGCAAACTCCGCACAGACAGTGAACCCGAGCCAGGAATCGAACCCAGGCCCCGTGAAGCAGCAGTGTTAACTACTGTGCTACCACCCCAATACATTCTGCACTCTGTCCTTCCCTCTTCCCCTATGTACTCTATGAACAGTAAGAAGTCTCAGGTTAAAGTGGTTTGTTTGGAAATACAAGCTTTAGATGATGAAGGAGCAATGCTCCAAAAGCTCATGATTCCAAATAAACCTGTTGGACTTGAACAAAGAACAAAACAGCACGGGAAACAGGCCCTTCGGCCCAATGAGCCCGCACCGCCCACCCTGATGTTCCCACCTCGACCCTTGTGTTGTGAGACTTCTGTGCTACCACCCTCGTCCGAGGGTTCAAGTCCCCACCCCACAGAAGGTCTTCTAGCCCCTAACGGAAACAAATTTAATTGCCCCCCCCTCCCACTTTTCCCAGCGTGGGGAGCTGAACCCAGACCACCATAAAACCTGCAGGATTTAGTCTCTGGGCTGGACTGGGCTATTAGGTAATGAGAGAGAGAGTGAGTCAGCAGAGGACAGCCAGCTATACACACACACACACACACACACACACAGAGCGGCAGATCAATAACGTGAGCCAGCAAAGCACTCCACCAGATTTGCTCAAACTCTTCAGCACCATCGCCAGTGCTATTTATAAAGCAAGGAAAGGGAACAGGGGAGAACAGAAATAGTCACTGAGACCTCGCAGCAATGATAACTCATGCTTCCGGTGAAGCACAGGCTCTGACAGTCAGAGGGAGCCATGATCTCACAGAATCCAAAGGCTCCTGCACTGCCTTTGTTAACACTTTGTGTGCCAAGCTTGCCAATTCCTCCAGGATCAGCCTAGAGGTCTCCTGGGAATTGTAGATTCCCTTTTAGTAAAGCAGAAGGCCCCCCACCCCCACTTTTGACAACAGGTCAGTTGTTAAAGCAAGAAATACTTAGATGGGCGCATGAACAGAATGGGAATGGAGGGACATAGAAAATTGATTTAAAATAGGGATCGTGAGCCTTGGGAGTCCCTGGGAAGTGTGTCAGTGATATTGATGTACTTGTTTTTATCCTACAGGTGCTTTGGTCCACCTTGTTGTCTAACAAGCGGCATACACGCGATGGGTCGTGAGAGGACTGCTCTTGGATTTTTTTTTCGAGAGTATCCTAGTGCTTCACGTCGTTAGTGTACGCTTGACCTGGACCATTTGATGGGCAACACGACAGCTCAGTGACTATCGCTGTGCTGTGCAGATACATGGATTTGGGGCCTGTGTCTGTGGGAGTTTGCGCATTCTCCCCGTGCTTGCGTGGGTTTTCTCCGGGTGCTCCAGTTTCCTCCCACATCCCAAAGATGTGCTCTTAGGCTAATTGGCAAAACAAATTCTCCCTAAATTGTCTCAAATTTGGTTTTTAATCCATAGATCTATAAACATAGACAGGGATCATGGGTAGAGGTGGGAACATCGAGGTGGCAGCGCGGGCTGGTTGGGCCGAAGGGCCTGTTTCCTGTGCTATTTTGTTCTTTGTTCTTCTTCTTCTTTGTATCCTTCCCGTGCTTGCGTGGGTTTTCTCCGGGTGCTTCAGTTTCCTCCCACACCCCAAAGATGTGCTCTTAGGCTGATTGGTGAAACGAATTGTCCCTAAATTGACTCCCCAATTTGGGTTCCAATGCAGATTTCCGTAAACACAGACAAGGGTTGTGGGTGGAAGTGCGAACGTTAAAATGGTGGTGCGGGTTCGTTGGGCCGAAGGGCCTGTTTCCCGTGCTGTGTTGCTTTTTGTTCTTTGACTTTAATGCTGTAGAATCATAGAAACCCTACAGTGCAGAAAGAGGCCCTTCAGCCCATCGAGTCTGCACCGAGCACAATCCCACCCCCCCTATCCCTACGTATTATACTCACTAATCCCAGTAACCTATACATCCCTGGACACTAAGGAGCAATTTTAGCCTGGAAAATCAACCTAACCTGCACATCTTTGGACTGTGGGAGGAAACCGGAGCACCCGGAGGGAATCCACGCAGACACGAGGAAAATGTGCAAACTCCACACAGACAGTGACCCGAGCCAGGAATCAAACCCAGGTCCTGTGAAGCAGCAGTGCTAACCACTGTGCTACTGCCCCAATACATTCTGTGCCCTCTCCTCCCCTTCTCCTCTGTGTACTCTATGAGCAGTAAGAAGTCTCATGGCACCAGGTTAAAGTCTGACGGGTTTATTTGGAAATACAAGCTTTAGATGATGAAGGAGCAGTGTTGGCATCTCCACATCATGCATACTCTATGAATGGCATGCTATGTTTGCATACTTTTCTCTGTAGCCCAATGCACGTGACATTAATCAAATCGAAATGTCACCATAACCCTAACCAGCTTACATTCCCAGCACGATTCATCTCCAAGACACTGCCAAGAACACACCCCGGGGCAACAAGAAAAACATTGCGGCTTTTTAAGAAACAAAATTCCCCCAACTCTTCAAACTATATAGTGCCTTTCCTGACCTCGGTACAGCCAATGGGGTACTTTGGGAATGCAGTCACTGCGAGGTCTATTGGTCTTATCGTTAGATTATTAATCCAGCTAATGTTCTGGGGGACCAGTGGCAGGTTTGGAGTTAATATGAAAAATGACTTGTGGAACTTCCTGCCTCATAGTGGGGTGAAGTCTGAATCATTCAATGGTTTCAAGAAGGAGACAGATATATATATAGAAATGTAGAAGATAGGAGCAGGAATAGGCTATTCGGCCCTTCGAGCCTGCTCCGCCATTCATCACAATCATGGCTGATCATCCAAATCAATAGCCTAATCCTGTTTTCTCCCCATAACCCATTCGCCCCCCTCCAAGTGTTATATCCAATCGTCTCTTGAATGCATTCAATGTTTTGACATCAATTACTTCCTATGGTAATGAATTCCACAGGCCTGCTGTGTGAAGAAAAATCTCCTCACCTCCGCCCTAAATGGTCTACCCCGATGTTACCCATGATTTGGGACTCCCCCCTCACCATTGGAGACTCTGGAGAGAGTGCAGAGGAGGTTTACCAGGATGCTGCCTGGTATGGAAGGTCTGAGTTACAAGGAGAGGTTAGGCAAATTGGGACCGTTTTCCTTAGAAAGACGTAGACTTAGAGGAGATCTAATAGAGGTGTACAAGATTATGAGGGGTATAGATAGAGTAAACAGGGTTAAGCTTTTTCCTAGGATGGACTCAAATAGCACGAGGGGTCACGGGCTTAGGGTGAGGGGGGTAAGGTATAATTTGGATGCTAGAGGGAGTTTTTTCACACAGAGGGTGGTGGGGGTATGGAATGCGCTGCCAAGTAAAGTGGTGGAGGCAGGTACTCTGGAGTTATTTAAGAAATACTTAGATGGGCACATGAACAGAATGGGAATGGAGGGGTATAGAAAACTGATTTAAAATAGGGATCATGAGCCTTGGGAGTCCCTGGAAGTGTGTAAATAGATGATGATATTGATGTACTTGTTTTTATCCTACAGGTGCTTTGGTCCACCTTGTTGTCTAACGAGGGGCATACACGCGATGGGTCGTGAGAGGGCTGCTCTTGGATTTTTTCGAGAGTATCCTAGTGCTTCACGTCGTTAGTGTACGCTTGACCTGGACCATTTGATGGGCAACACGACAGCTCAGTGACTATCGTTGTGCTGTGCAGATACATGGATTTGGGCCTGTGTCTGTGGGAGTTTGCGCATTCTCCCCGTGCTTGCGTGGGTTTTCTCCGGGTGCTCCGGTTTCCTCCCACATCCCAAAGATGTGCTCTTAGGCTAATTGACAAAACAAATTCTCCCTAAATTGTCTCAAATTTGGTTTTTAATCCATAGATCTATAAACATGGACAGGGATCACGGGTAGAAGTGGGAACATCAAGGTGGCGCGCGCGGCTGGTTGGGCCGAAGGGCCTGTTTCCCGTGCTGTTTTGTTCTTTGTTGTTTTGTTGAGTGACAAAATTTAAAATACATTTGGGTACAAAGATCAAAGAACAAAACAGCACGGGAAACAGGCCTTCAGCCAACGAGCCCGCGCCGCCACCCTGATGTTCCCACCTCCACCCATGATCCCTGTCTATGTTTATGGATTAAAAACCAAATTTGAGACAATTTAGGGAGAATTTGTTTTGCCAATTAGCCTAAGAGCACATCTTTGGGCTGTGGGAGGAAACTGGAACACCCGGAAAAAACCCACACAAGCACGGGGAGAATGCGCAAACTCCCACAGACACAGGCCCAAATCCATGTATCTGCACAGCACAGTGATAGTCACTGAGCTGTCGTGTTGCCCATCAAATGGTCCGGGTCAAGCGGGTAGGTATACATTTGGATGGGAAAGGTTTGGGGAGGGGGGATAGAGGCCAAACTCAGGGAAACGGAAGTGGTTGAATTCAGAAAAGCCGGTCAGCACGGATACGTTGGGCCTGTTTCCGTGCTGCGTAAGTCTACGGATGGAGCATTTGTGTCCCGCCCGCCACAGTGGGGGGGTTGGGGAGAGACGATGGAAAGCTCTATTGAAGTGGAGCGGAGTTTTCCGGAATTGGGGCGAGCACAGCCAGAAAATCCCACCCCCTACACTAAGCTTTACAGCATTTTTGTGCACTGCCCAGTTAACTGGGCACAAACACCCGGGGGGGGGGGGGAGCTACCCCGAAAGGCAGGGGAACTGAGGAGTTATACAGACAGGAGCTGAGGACTGTGGGCGGGTGGGGGCAGGGAGGGCAGGTAATTTTTTTCCCTGTGGGGCTGACAGCTTTCACATGGAGCCTGGGCCCAGCAGCTGCCTGCCCTACTGGGATTAGTGCAAGCAATTGACATCACAGAGTGAGAAGCCCGCTTGCCAGCACTTTCGTCAGAGCTTACCTTCCACCATCAGCAGCAGTGGAGATTTACGCAGACAGTAAAACCCAAGCAGTGAGCTCGCATTCACATAGCGCCTTTCAGCGTAGACAAAGGTGCTTCAGCGAAGCAGTCATCACAAACCGATGCCGCATATGGAGATACGAGGTCGGAGGAGCGTTTAGTCAGAGAGGGAGAGTTGAGGGAGTGAGGTAGAGAGGGTTAAGGAGTGAGGTAGAGAGGGATAAGGAGTGAGGTAGAGAGGGTTAAGGAGTGAGGTAGAGAGGGATAAGGAGTGAGGTAGAGAGGATAAGGAGTGAGGTGGAGAGGGTTAAGGAGTGAGGTAGAGAGGGATAAGGAGTGAGGTAGAGAGGGATAAGGAGTGAGGTAGAGAGGATAAGGAGTGAGGTGGAGAGGGTTAAGGAGTGAGGTAGAGAGGGATAAGGAGTGAGGTAGAGAGGGATAAGGAGTGAGGTAGAGAGGGATAAGGAGTGAGGTAGAGAGGATAAGGAGTGAGGTGGAGAGGGTTAAGGAGTGAGGTAGAGAGGGATAAGGAGTGAGGTAGAGAGGGATAAGGAGTGAGGTAGAGAGGGATAAGGAGTGAGGTAGAGAGGATAAGGAGTGAGGTGGAGAGGGTTAAGGAGTGAGGTAGAGAGGGATAAGGAGTGAGGTAGAGAGGGATAAGGAGTGAGGTAGAGAGGATAAGGAGTGAGGTGGAGAGGGTTAAGGAGTGAGGTAGAGAGGGATAAGGAGTGAGGTAGAGAGGGATAAGGAGTGAGGTAGAGAGGGATAAGGAGTGAGGTAGAGAGGATAAGGAGTGAGGTGGAGAGGGATAAGGAGTGAGGTAGAGAGGGATAAGGAGTGAGGTAGAGAGGGATAAGGAGTGAGGTAGAGAGGATAAGGAGTGAGGTGGAGAGGGTTAAGGAGTGAGGTAGAGAGGGATAAGGAGTGAGGTAGAGAGGGTTAAGGAGTGAGGTAGAGAGGGATAAGGAGTGAGGTGGAGAGGGTTAAGGAGTGAGGTAGAGAGGGATAAGGAGTGAGGTAGAGAGGATTAAGGAGTGAGGTGGAGAGGGTTAAGGAGGGAGGTAGAGAGGGTTAAAGAGTGAGGTAGAGAGGATTAAGGAGTGAGGTAGAGTGAGTTAGGGAGTGAGGTAGACAGGGTTAAAGAGTGAAGTACAGAGGGTTAAGGTGTGAGGTAGAGAGGGTTAAGGAGTGAGGTAGAGAGGGTTAAAGAGTGAAGTACAGAGGGTTAAGGTGTGAGGTAGAGAGGGTTAAGGAGTGAGGTAGAGAGGGTTAAGGAGTGAGGTAGAGAGGGTTAAAGAGTGAAGTACAGAGGGTTAAGGTGTGAGGTAGAGAGGTTAAGGAGTGAGGTAGGAGAGGGTTAAGGAGTGAGGTAGAGAGCATTAAGGAGTGAGGTAGAGAGCGTTAAGGAGTGAGGTAGAAAGGGTTAAGGAGTGAGTAGAGAGGGTTAAGGAGTGAGGTAGAGAGGGTTAAGGAGTGAGGTAGAGAGGGTTAAGGGGTGAGGTAGAGAGGGTTAAAGAGTGAGGTAGAGAGCATTAAGGAGTGAGATAAAGAGGGTTAAGGAGTGAAGTAGAGAGAGTTAAAGAGTGTGATAGAGAGGGTTAAGCAGTGTGAGAGAGAGGGTTAAGAAGGAGAGTGAGGGGGTGAGGGTAAAGATTGAGGGAGAGAGTGTAAGGAATGAGATGGAGAGGTTTAACGAGTTAGGTAGCGAAATTTAAGGAGGAGTGAGGTAGAGAGGGTTAAGGAGAGGTAGAGAGGGGTAAGGAGTGAGGTAGAGAGGGTTAAATTGGAGAGCAAGGGAGAGAGGGTTAGGAGGAAAGTGAGAGAGAGAGGATTAAGGAATGAGGAGGTTAAGGAGTGAGGTAGAGAGGGTTGAGATGGAGAATGATGTACAGAGAGTTAAGAAGTGAGATAAAGAAGGTTAAGGAAGAAAGTGGGGGAGAGAGGGTGAAGGAGTGAGGTAGAGAGGGTTAAGGAGGCAATTCCCATGTCTCTGGCCTTAACAACTGAAGGCACTGCCTCCAGAGAGTGGGGAAGACAGAATGAAAATCAGGATGTGCAAGAGGTCAGGATTGGAGAAATACAGACAGAAAACTCAGATGAGGTCGCCAACCCTCCAGGATTGCCTTGGAATCTCCAGCAATTAGAAGCCTGTTGTTTAGGGAACCGACATATATAAAACCCTCAAGAAAATTAAACCACTGGAGCGTTACAGTAAAAACTGAGGAGCTCCGGGTGCTCCAGTTTCCTCCCATATCCCAAAAATGTGCTCTTAGGCTGATTGGGTAACAAATTGTCCCTATATTGGTCCCTATATGGGAATCTTCAACAATAGGCATAGCCTAAAGTCAAGGATATGTCATTAAGACGTTAGGACGGCGGCATGGGCTCGTTGGGCCGAAGGGTCTGTTTCCTGTGCTGTGTTGCTCTTTGTTCTTTGTTTGTTCTTTACAATTTTGTCTCTTTCCTTTATTAGTTATTTAAGTAAGGAAGTGTGGGGGGAAGTGAATTTTTTTTAAATGGTTATTTGATTGTGAGTGTGCTCCAATCAGAGTTGGCAACCCAAGGAGCTGATAGAGGAACAGGACTGAGTGGGGAGGCAGGGTTTTTGCACGGCCAATAAACCTAATCCCCACATCTTTCAGACTGTGGGAGGAAACTGGAGAAAACCCATGCAGACACATGGATTTACTCATGTTTTTTGAGAATACGGCACAGTAGCACAGTGGGTTAGCACTGCTGCTTCACAGCTGCAGGGACCTGGGTTCGATTCCCGGCTCAGGTCACTGTCTGTGTGGAGTTTGCACATTCTCCTTGTGTCTGCGTGGGTTTCCTCTGGGTGCTCCGGTTTCCTCCCACAGTCCAAAGATGTGTGGGTTAGGTTGATTGGCCATGCTGGAATTGCCCCTTAGTGTCCTGAATTGTGTAGGTTAGAGGATTTAGCGGGTAAATGTGTAGGGATATAGGGGGGGTACGGCCTGGGTGGGATTGTGTTCAGTGCAGACCCAATGGGTCGAAGGGCTGTTTCTGCGCTGTAGGGTTTCTATGTTTTAATATTGGCTGGGATAACTTTGGGACAGTCAGGTCATAGAATCGTAGAATCCCTACAATGCAGAAGGAGGCCATTCAGCTCATTGAGGCTACAATCCCCACTCAGGCCCTGACCCCATGCATTTTACCCTAGCTAGTCCCCCTGAGCCTAAGGGACAATTTTCGCTTGGCTGATCCACCTAACCCGCACATCTTTTGGATTGTGGGAGGAAACATGAGCACCCCGGAGGAAATCCACGCAGACACGGAGAGAATGTGCAACAGACAGTGACCCAAGGCTGGATATGAACCTGGCTAAGCACTTGCCTTGCCACTGTGCCGCCCTACCTGCTCTGTACCCTGCCTCACGGCCTATCTCCATGTATTTCGCATCCTGCTGCTTTCAGCCCATTTTCCTGCCCATCTCTGCCCCGCTTCCTGCCTTACCTTCCCCATGTCCTGCCCAGTATCCTATTCTCCATGAGCACTGATTGCTGTAACTCTCTAACCCACATCCACCCAGAACATACAATGCTGATCTGTCTGCCCTTTGGTGATGTGACACTTGGAGAGGGGATAGAACGGCAGGAACAAGTTCAATCAGGTCTGGGTGGCATGTTAACCGATATAAGTGCTGGAGGCCATTTACTGCGGCTGACAAGCTCGGTGATGTCAGCAATAACAACACAGGGAAGGATTCCCACATCATGGAATCCCAGCTGATATCCTAGAGCAGGATATCCTACCTGCACTGTCAGAGGCTCTAATCCTTTTGATGTGACCTTCAATGGTGATTCCACCTCTGATGATACTGCGCTAATGACATATTTGCTATTTAAAGTGAGGGCTGGGAGCGGACTGCTTTAAAATTCAGTGTGCGGTCAGTTTGTCTGGAAGGAAAGCAGGGTGATTCCTCCTCTTAGCCATCTGAGTGTTGAGTTAGCAAAAGGCTTAACGAGCTTTTGTTTCGCAAAGCAAAAGTCCTTGGCGTGTTTTCTTGATTCAAGTAATGGAAAGGTGAATCAGGTATATCGGTACCTACAGTCGTATAGAAACAGGAGGAGTTAGGCTTCCAGCTGCAAAAAACAGGTTTCTGAGTTCAGTTCTGGAGAGATCTTTTTAAAGGTGGCAGTTTATCGGCAACTCTGCCTCTCTCCAAAGCTGTTAACAAAGTTTAAAGCAACTATTATTAAAGTGCGGTGTAAGTCTATAAGAGAAATGTTTCTCAATTGGAACTGAGTGCTAATAAGTTAAACACCAAGGGTTGTTTCATGTTTAAAGAGTGCTCAATGGTTAAAAGTTAAACACTTTTTTTGTGTCATGCTTAAATTGTGACATGCATAAAGTTTGCTTTGTTAAAAACATTGCTCATTGGTCAGTGGAATTATTTCTAGAGTAAAGCACCCCTTCCTTACGTTTACTACAAAGATGTGTAGGTTGGGTTGATTGGCCGTAATAAATTGATTGTTGGAGGGATTAGAAGGGTAAATACATGGGATCACGGGGATAGGGCTTGGGTTTGATTGTAGTCTGTGGAGACTTGATGGGCCAAATTGTCTGCTTCTGTTTAAATACTTTATTTGTTTCCACAGGCTGTTCGGTCCACCTTGTTGACCAACAAGGTGCATGCATTCGGCAGGTCGTGCGAGGGCTGCTCTTGGATGTTGCTTCAGGAGTGGCCTAGTGCTTCAAGTCGTTAGTGTATGCTTAAACTGGACCATCTGATGGGCAACATGACAGCTCAGGGACTATCGCTGTTGCTGTGCAGACACATGGATTTGGGCCTGTGTCTGCGGGAGGTTGCGCGTTCTCCCCGTGGTTGCGTGGGTTTTCTCCGGGTGCTCCGGTTTCCTCCCACATCCCAAAAATGTGCTCTTAGGCTGATTGGGTAACAAATTGTCCCTATATTAGTCTCTATATGTCATTAAGACGTTAGGATGGCGGCACGGGCTCATTGGGCCGAAGGGCCTGTTTCCCGTGCTGTGTTGTTCTTTGTTCTTTGTTCTTTGTGTCAAAATAGAAAATTTAGCCTGGCTTTATAATAAATCTTGGGCTTCTAATCTAGCATTTGAACACACATAAGACCCCACTATCTCAAAGAACAGAAGGGGGCTCTCCCTGGTGTCCTGGCCAGTTTTTATCCCTCAATCCACATCACACACAAAAAGAAAACAGATGACCCGCGCCGCTATCATATCGCGGAAGGTGGGATCTTGCTGTGCACAAACTGCCAGCTGATTTTCCGACATTATAACCATGACCGCACTTCAGAGGCACGTCCAAGGCTGCCAAGTGTCGTGACAGGTGCTATGTAAATGAGCCCACAATCGGAGGCGGGGGGGGGGGGGGGGGGGGGGGGGGGGGGGGGGGGGGGGGGTGGGGGGGGGGGGGGGGGGTGTCACTGGCGGAGAACTAATCCAAGCTCAGAGAAGCAGAAGTGTTTACTAGCAGCAGATGAGATTAGGCAGGAACAGGCCCAAACAGGCACGGCAGCGGGCATGTGAACAGAGGCGAGTGCCGGAGGCCATTCTCAGCAGCTGACAACTGTGTCGTCAGCAACAATAACAAAGAGTGCCTCACCACAGAGAACAGATCAACAGTCAGAAAATACCCCAAGCAACAGAAAACATTGCAAACTCAGCAACTGGCTAATTGACTATTTGCACAGCAATCTTTTAAATAAATTATTCAGCCTGCTCTGAACTGAGTGGCGAACTCGGTTAACCACATTACAACCAACCTGGAGTCACATGTAGACCAGCCAAGGGAAGGGTGATAGATCTCTTTCCCTAAAGAACCATAGATTCCCCGCAGTGCAGAAAGAGGCCAAAAGTAGGCCTAAACCATTTAGCATGGCTAATTCATCTAACCTACACAGCTTTAGACACTGAGGGCAACTTATCACAGCCAATCCATCTAACCCGCACAGCTTTGGACACTGAAGGACAATTTACCACGGCTAATCCACCTAACCACCTAAAGTGTTGGTGGGGCCAACACTTGTCATCCATCCCTAATTGCCCCTTGAGCTGAGTCTCTTGCTCGCCCATTTCAAAGGGCAGTTGAGTGTCAACCCTGTGGCTCTGAAGACCCATGTAGGCCAGACGGATAGCAGATTTCCTTCCCTAAAAGAACATTAGTGAGCCAGATGGGTTCTTCCGACAATGATTTCATCTGTAGGTCCTTAATTCCAGATTTTTTTTTTATTGATCGAGCCAGTCTTTTTAATTCTGGGTTTGTTTTTACAAATTTTAGTTGTAGTATCACTGGACTAGTAATCCTGAGGCCCAGCGAATGCTCCAAGGGAACACCGATTCAAATCCCACCACGGGATATGACTCTGATTAATAAAATCTGGAACTGAGCAAAGAACAAAGAACAGTACAACACAGGAAACAGGCCCTTCGGCCCTCCGAGCCTGTCCCACTCGAACTAGACCATTCGTTTGTATCCTTCCATTCCCAGTCTGCTCATGTGACTATCCAGGTAAGTCTCAAACGATCCCAACGTGTCCACTTTCACCACCCTACTTGGTAGTGCATTCCAGGCCCCCGCCACCTTCTGTGTGAAAAACGTCCCTCTGATATCTGATTTAAACCTCACCCCTCTCACCTTGAGCCCTCTTAGGCTAATTGGCAAACTTCTCCCTAAATTGTCTCAAATTTGGTTTTAAACCCATAGATCTATAAACATAGACAAGAATCACGGGTAGAGGTGGGTACATTGGGGTGGCGGCACGGGCTGGTTGGGCCAAAGGGCCTGTTTCCCATGCTGTTTTGTTCTTTGTTCTTTGAGATGTCAGGGGTAAATTTTTCACTCAGAGGGTGGTGGGTATGTGAAATCGGCGGTGGTGATGGAGGTGGATTCAATGGGGTCATTTAAGAGACTTTTGGATAAGTACGTGGAACTTAGCAAAATGGAGGGTTATAGATAATCCTAGTAGGGAGAGACGTGTTCGGCGCAACTTGTGGGCCAAAGGGCCTGTTTGTGCTGTAATTTTTCTATTTTTCTGTGAAAGTAAGTTCCCTCAGCTACCAAGATGAAATTGAAATCTCCACGGCACTTGGATTAGCAATCCTGTAACATTTGCTGGCAAACTGCTTGCAGTGGATGAGAGCTGATAAGACCAAAGTCTGTTCTAATTAGCAAACAGGAAGCCAGACACCTGGGAATTATTATGTAAGTTGCTGTTGCGGTTAGCGCTTGAAGTATGAGAAGGTTGGCGAAAATTCTTCATTAATTATAGAACGAGCTGGAACTGGTTCTGAGTCACAGTGGTTCAAGTTGCAATGATATACGTGGTGGCTTTGTGGCAATGAGTGTGTCACGGTGGGTATATTTCCAAAGATACCACAGCTCAAACCCCAATGCTTGTGTTACGCCGATGCGTACCCGTTGATAATATTTATGGAATAGAATTGCAGAACCCCTGCAGTGCAGAATGAGGCCATTGAGCCCATCGAGCCTACTCAGCAACAATCCCACCCATTTCCCCCTCCCCTCTAGCCGACACTAAGGGGCAATTAAGCATGCCCAATACTCATAACCCAGGGGCGACAGGGATGGCACAGTGGTTAGCTGTCTCACAGTGCCAGGAATCCGGGTTCAATTCCGGTGACTGTCTGCGTGGAGTTTGCACATTCTCCCGTGTCTGCGTGGGTTTCCTCCCATGCTGCAAGAATGTGTAGCTTAGGATGATTGGCCATGCTAAATTGACCCAAGCGTTGGGGGATTAGCAGGATAAATATGAGGAGTTACGGGGATAGGGGCTGGGTGGGATTGTAGTCAGTGCAAACTCAATGGGTCAAATGCCTTCTTTGTGCACTGCAGGGATTCTATGTTTGAACTGTGGCAGGAGCCAAAGCAATAGAAGGATTCTATGATTCTAACCCCTCAGGCACATTCTGCCACTATTCAATGAAATCATGTGTGACCTCTTATCTCTGAACTATGACCTTTAACCTAGACTCAGCTTTGACCCTTCCTACCTCTACTTTTTTCCATTCTTTCGTGGGTATGGCTGGCTAGGTCCAGCATTTATTGCCCATCCCTAATTGCTCCTCGAGAAGACGGTGGTGACCTACCTTCTTGAACCTAAGCAGACCCTGTAGCGCAGGTACACCCACCATGGTGTTAGGGAAAGAGATCCAGGATTTTGAGCCCGTGACAATGATGGAACGGCCGATATATTTCCAAGTCAGGATAGTGAGTGATTTGGAGGGGAACTTGCAGGCGGTGGTGTTTCCATGTACCTGCTGTCCTGGTGGGAGCGGACATGGGTTTGGAACGTGATGTCAAAGGAGCTTTGGTGAGTTGTGTGAGTACAACTTGTCGATGGTACACATGGCTATCACTGTGCATCGGTGATGGAGGGAGATGGTGAACAGAGTGCCAATCAAGCTTTACCCTAGATGGTGACAAGATTCTTGAGTATTGTTGAAGCTGCACTCACTCAGGCAAGTGGAGAGTATTCTCTCACATTCTTGACTTGCGACTTGTAGACGGTGGGACAGGCTTTAGGGAGTCAGGAACATAGAACATAGAACATTACAGCGCAGTACAGGCCCTTCGGCCCTCGATGTTGCGCCGGCCAGTGGACCCTCTAACCTAAACTATTCCAATATACTCCAAGGAGGTGACTTATTCTCCACAAGATTTCCAGCAAAAGCCTTATCAATCTCAGCTTTAAAATAAATAATTCCAACACCAATTTGCAGAAGAGAATTTGACAAATCATGTGTAGAAGTGTTTCCTAATTTCACTGAAAGATATAATTCTTGCTTCAAGGCATTTGCCCCTGGTCTGGGATTTTCTAAAGCAGCAGAAATGGTTTCTCTCTATTTATCCTAGTAATTGCACTATTGAGACTTCGATCAAATCATTCCTTTACCCTCTTAATTTTGGAGAATGTAACTTCTTGATAGAATAATCTTAACTGGGTTCTATCAGTACCAAGGTAGCACAGTTGTTAGCACTGCTGCCTCACAGCGCCAAGGACCCGGGTTCGATTCCAGCCTCGGGTGACTGTCAGCATGGCATCTCCACGTTCTCCTCATGTCTGCATGGCTTTCCTCTGGGTGATCCAGTTTCCTCCGACAGTCCTGAGATGTATAGGTTAGATGGATTGGCCGTGCTAATTTAATGGATTTTCCCAGGGTGTATAAGTTAGGCCGTGTGAAGTTGCCCCTTAGTGTCCAAAGATGTGCAGGTTAAGTGAATTGGCCATGCTAAATTATCCTTTAGTGTCCAAACACGTATAGGTTAGAAGTAGCCATGATAAATTTTTGGGATCATGAGGATAGAGCCTGAGCAATTTTGGGTTTAGTATTGTTACAAGTAGGCTGACAATGAAGTTACTGTGAAAATCCCCCGATCACCACAGGTACCTGATCGGGTACACTAAGGGAGAATTTAGCATGGCCAATGCCCAGTCTTTTGGACTGTGGGAGGAAACTGGAGCACCAGGAGGAAACCCACACAGACACGGGGAGAATGTGCAAACTCTGCAAAGACAGTGACCCAAGCCGGGAATCGAACCCGGGTCTCTGAGGCTGTGCGGCAACTGTTCTAACCACTGTGCCAAGTCGGATGCTCTGTTGGAGAGTTAGTATGGCCTCAATGGGCCGAGTGGCCTCTTTCTGCACTGTAGGAGTTCTATGATAATAGTAGATAGAAGGAAATGTGATGAGACTCACTGTCCAAATCTCCATAGATACGATAGGTTAAAAAAAAATCAAGCAACATTGTGAATAAAATTAGATAAAACTGAAAGTAAACAAGGTTGATTTTACAGTTTCTAGCTTGCGTGGTTGTTGTGTTTGTGAGCGGGTCCCGTGGGTGTGGGTGGAGAACCACAGGAGGTAAGAGATTAACTCACACGTAATGTAGGGAAACCACAAAGTTAAAATAAAATTGCCGCCAGCGATTTATTGTTTGCAACTGCAGAAGGGGGTGGAGGGCAGCGGGGCAGGTCTTACACCAGAGACGTACGACGTTGTGCCAAATATTTGTTCCTAAGCAACAAGGCAGTGTCCTGCTGAATGACAGCCTTGTTGAATGTGGCCATAGTCCAGAATGCATTGCTTCCTTCAACCATGGAATGTTGGCCTAGTTTCAAGGCTGGATTGGGCCTTCCATGATGCCCTCAGCATTTATACTGGAGGTAAGTGTCATTCTTACAGTCAGATCCAACTGTGTTGAGGCCTCTGCGTTGATGTTATGGCTGAGACATCAGATATGAGTTAGTGTTTTTCTCCTAAATACCAGCTCCTCCATCACCCACACACACAGTCCTCATCAGGTGCCAAATCTTCCGTTACCCTTGTGCGCACACAGCCTGTCCCAGTCTCAGATACCAGCTACTCCATCACCCACACACAGTCCCCATCAGATACCAAATCTTCCATTACCCACAGGCACACACAACCTGTCCTGCTCTCGGGTTAGTAAGGAGTTTCACAACACCAAGTTAAAGTTCAATGGGTTTATTTGGTAGCACAAGCTTTTTGGAGTGTCGCTCCTTCTTCAGGACAGCAGTTCCTTCATCACTAACACACACACACACCCACCCCAGAAGGAACCTGGGCAGACACAGCCATCCTTGTGACATACAGCCTTCCTACACTGATCGCAAATATTCATTGCCCAACTCGATGATGCTGGACTGTCATCCAAGGAACCTTTTGTCCATTTCCAATATTTGCTAATCAGATAGAGAGAAATGTTTGAACAAAATGACAAAATAAAGAACCTTCTTCAATGATTTTCAATAAGGAAATAATGAAAAATGTGCATTTTTTAAATGGTTTTCAATATTTTTGACAACTTTTGAGGAGAAATCTTCAAACAAAATAACAAAAAAAACAATTTTCTCTCATAGTTTTTAATATTTTACATCTTGCAATGAATAGAAAAATTAAACTGTTCATGATTTGCAATATTTTTGACAACTTCTGGAGACAAAATGACAAAAAAAAGAGTCTTTGTTAATCTCCCTGGGATTTTTCTCCAAAGTCTCAGAGTCCGGCCGTCTCCCGGCCAGTCCTGGAGGAGTTGGCAACCCTGAAGCTCCCTCTTCCCCCCCACCGTCGTGCCAAGGCCTGACGTCACGTGGAAGCCCCGCCTCCCGCCTGCCCAGGGTGTCAATCAAATGAAATGACGTCACCCGTGATCCCGCCTCTCCTGGCAGAGAAAGGCGTGACGTCCGACGAGTCACCGCCCCCTCCTCCCCCCGCTGTCCATCAAAGATGTGACGTCCCGTGCTGCCCCGCCCCTCCTTCTCCACCGCGGGCGGAGAACGGCGTGACGTCACACGCCGCCCCCCCACCGTGTACGTGCCAAGTGACTCCGCCCCTTGCCTTTGACTGACAGCGAGCTGCGGGACGTCACGTACGGTCCCTCCCCCTCCGTCGCGCCGGCTGTCAATCAAACGCATTGCGTCACACACGCGCGCGACCCCGCCCCTTCTCTGTGGACAGGCGGTGAACGGCATGACGTCACACGTCGTCCCTCTCCTTCGCCCCGACCGTCAATCAAACGGATTACGTCACACACCCACGACTCCGCCCCCTTCTCTGTGACTGATCGAGAGCTGCATGACGTCACGTGCGATCCCGACCGTCCTGTGCACCGACTGTCAATCAAACGCATCACGTCATACATATACGACCCCGCCCCCTCCCTGAGTATCAATCAAACAACAGCAAGAAGTCTCACAACTCCAGGTTAAAGTCCAACAGGTTTATTTGGTACCAAACGCGCTTTTGGAGCTCTGCTCCTTCGCCAGGTGAATGGGGAATTCTGTTCACAAACAGGGCGTATGAAGGCAGACACTCAGTTTGCAGAATATTGATTAGAATGCAAGTCTTTACAGATAATCAAGTCTTAAAGGTACAAACAATGTAGCATTATGCACAAGTTAAAGTAATGTGTATTGTTTCCATGCAAGACAGTAAGATTTTTCAAACCCGGCCTGATACACTGCAGTGTCCCGTCGCACGGTACACTGAGGAAACCATGCTGACGCTATGACAATGGAGAATGAACACCGCTTGACAATCACCAGGCAAGACTGTTCCCTCCCTTCTGGGGAACGACGCAGTGGTCATGGGCATTTGGCCTCTGATCTTCAGCTAAACTTTCTCCAAGGCAGCCTTCAGGACACACGATGTAGGATTGCTGAAAGAAACTGACAAGCCAAGTTCCACACACATGAAGGGCGGCCTCAACCGGGATCTTGGGTTCTTGTCACACTATCTGTAAAGCCTGGGCATCTCACCTAACTGTCCTGTCATGCTATCTGTACTCACACCTGCACCTATCTGCACCTTTAAGACTTGATCAGCTGCAAAGACCCGCATTCCAACCATCATTTTGCAAACTGAGCTTGCGTCTTTATAATGCTCTGTTTTGTGAACATCGCTTACCCGACGAAGGAGCAACCAGCTTCGAAAGCTACCGAGCAAAACTGCTGGACTGGAACCTGGCGTTGGGAGACTTGTGGCTGTCAATCAAACCGCTGTCAATCAATCAGGAGAGGCGTGACGTTTCCCCAGCTTTTGGCCCCGTTCCCCCCCCCCAACGCTCACGCTCCGCTGTGTACCGGAAGCGTTGCCCCGGACGACGGGAACAAACAGCGGCGGCGGGAGCTGGGGGGAGGAGGAGGGCGGGGCCACCGCGCGCCGTGACGTCACGGCGCTTGTGGAACGTTGAGGCGGCGGTCTCCATGGCGACGGGGCGTTTGTATCGAAGCCCGGCGGCGGTGCGCGCGCAGCCTCGCTGGAGGCCGGCCGGAATGTGGAAGTGACCCAGGGAAACTGACCGGCGCATAGCAGAGGCCTGACGGCATGAGAATCGCTGGGCTGCGGGCAAATGAGCTCATGCACCGGAGCGGCACAGATTACCTCACCCTGCAATTAAACAAAATCCATTGCAAAAAAAAAATTTAAAACCGGTAGCAAACCTTTGAACCAACTGGTATCTGAAATGCCCCTCTCCACGTTGACCCCCGCCCTTCCCCCCACACTGGGTCTTTTCAGCATTTTTATCTAATGTATTTTTACATGTGTATATTTTCATGAACTTTTTTTTAAAACAAGTTACCTCTGTATTTAATTAAAAGTTAAGGGGAGACAAACGGTCCCAGAATGCAAAAAGAAAAGCTCTTGATATCGATTCCGCACAGATAAAACTCAAAGCATCTCGTCCATCTGCTGTTCACAGCAAAAAACCCAGGCTGCAGCAAAGGGAATATGAGAGCAGGGATGTTTTGCCACAGTGGGGATCAACTCTGGGGGACTGGGTAACAGTTTTGGTTTCCTTAGATAGGTATACATCACAGGGCAAGAGCTATAGCTGGGGGAAAGGAAATTTTGATGCGATTAAGCGAGATTTAGCATACATAGGATGTGGAAGGAAACATGGGCACAATTTAAATGTAGATAGAGATGGATGTGAAGATGCCGGTGTTGGACAGTAAGAAGTCTCACGACGTCAGGTTAAAGTCCAACAGGTTTTTTTGGTAACAAACGCCACTAGTTTTTGGGGCTCTGCCCCTTCGTCAGGTGAATGGAAAGTTCTGATTTGCCCTGTTTGTGATCAGAATCTCCACTCATCTGATGAAGGAGCAGAACCCCAAAAGCTAGTGGTGTTTGCTAACAAATAAACCTGTTGGAGACTTTTTACTGGATATAGGACAGATGCAGAGGTAGGTTCTTTACTCAGAGAATAGTAAGGGCGTGGAATGCCCTGTCTGCAATAGTAATGGACTCGCCAACATTATTGGGCACTTAAATGGTCATTAGATAAACACATGGGTGATATTGGAATAGGGGAGCTTAGATGGGCTTTAGATTGGTTTCACAGGTTGGAGAAACATCAAGGGCCGAAGGGCCGGTACTGCGCTGCAAGTTCTATTTAAGAAAATATATAAATGAGTTGGAGGCAGTTTAGAGACAGTAGCAGGGATGAGGGGATTGCTTTATGAAGAAAGATTAAGGAGCCTATACCCAGCGGAGTTAAAAAGAGATGCTCTTATTGTAATAGAAGATCCTCAGGGGATTTGGAAGTTGAGAGAATATTTCCCCTTGTGGGAGAGATTGGAACTAAGGAACGCAGATTAAGATGAGGGGAGATTTATGGGGAGGCAGTGGTATTGTTACTGGACAAGTAATCCAGACACCCAGGGACAACCCCACCATGGCAGAGGGTGACATTTGAATTCAAAGAACAAAGAACAAAACAGCACGGGAAACAGGCCCTTCGGCCCAATGAGCCCGCGCCGCCACCCTGGTGTTCCCGCTTCTACCTGTGATCCCTGTCCATGTTTATAGATCTATGGATTAAAAACCAAATTTGAGACAATTTAGGGAGAATTTGTTTTGCCAATTAGCCTAAGAGCACATCTTTGGCATGTGGGAGGAAACCGGAGCACCCGGAGAAAACCCACGCAAGCACGGGGAGAATGCACAAACTCCCACAGACACAGGCCCAAATCCATGTATCTGCACAGCACAGCAATAGTCACTGATCTGTCGTGTTGCCCATCAAATGGTCCAGGTCAAGCGTACACTAACGATGTGAAACACTAGGATACTCTAGAAAAAATCCAAGAGCAGCCCTCTCACGACCCATCGCGTGTATGCCCCAATAGACAGCTGGAATTAAAAGTTTAAAACCCATCTGGTTCACTAATGTCCTTTAGCGAAGGAAATCTGCTGTCTTTACCTAGTGTGGTTTACAAATGAGTCCAGGCCCACAGCAATGTGATTGACTGTCAGATGCCCCCAGGAATGGGCTATCAATGCTGGCCCAGCGAACAACACCCACATCTCATGAATGAATTAAGAGGGAGGTGACGGTTGTGAATCTTTGACGCTTTTTCCAACAGAGATGGCAATAGGGTTACAGAATCATAGAATCCTACACTGCAGAAAAAGGCCCTTTGACCCATCAAGTCTGCACCGAACACAATCCCACCCAGGTCTAATCCTCATATTATACCCACTAATCCCTCTAACCTACACATCCCCTGGATACTCAGGGGCAATTTCTTAGCACGGCCAATCAACCTAACCCACACTTCTTTGGGCTGTGGGAGGAAACTGGAGCACCTGGAGGAAACCCATGCAGACATGAGGAGAATGAGCACACTCCACACAGACAGTGACCCGAGCCAGGAATCGGACTCAGGATCCTGGAGATGTGAAGCAGCAGTCCTAACCACTGTGCCACCGTGCCATCCTGCACTGTGCCAGCGTGCCACCCAGGGTCACTGAACATCTTGTAAAGTGGAGTTGATAGATTATCGACTAACAAGGTTGGTCGGAGGCTTTGGGTCGACACGGTGGCACACACGGTGCAGCCTCACAGTACCAGGGACCCGAGTTCAACCCTGGCCTAAGGTGTCTATCCGTGCGGAGTTTGCACGTTCTCCCCATGTCCGCCTGGGTTTCCTCCCACAGTGTGTAATTGGTCACGATAGATTGTCACCTTTAAATTGCCTTGGGTGGAGGGCAATGGGGGGGATGGAGAAGGAAGGGGAGATGGGGGGGGGCGCAGAACGGCCATAATCAGATCACCTCATTGAATGGTGAAACAGGCTGGAAGGGGCCGAATGGCCTAGTCCTGAATATTAATCGATGTGTCTCTATGAAGGGTCACAGAACACGTGGACTCATTTCTCACTGGTATATGGAATATCCCCAGCATTTTCACTATATTTGTATACATTTCACGGTGTTTTGCCATCTCGCCACTGTGATTCCGGGAAGAGTTTCTCCAGTCTAGCCTGAAGCTGTATTTTTTTTAGCCTGACAAAAAGTTACAGTAGCGGCGGAAAATGTAACCAACCCGCCTTTCTGACTTTCTTTACCAGCACCCCCACCATCAACCCTTTCTAACCCTCCCTCGCTGGATCCCAGTAACAGCAAGCAGTGAATCCTTCCGTCAGCTGATGGTTTTATCAGTGAAAGATCTCACAACTCATGAGATGCTCAAGACGTTTGCCAGCGAGCTCACTGTCGTCAAGGCATTGTCCCCCAAAACACGACTCTCTCCCCCTTCAACACGCAGCTGGAAGATTGCTGTCACTTCAGGAGTGACTTTTTTTGTTTGCCCTCCCTCTTTTCTCTCTCTCTTACACATTCTCTCTCTCTTAAACATTCTCTCTCTCTCTCGCATATTCTCTCTCTTTCGCACATTCTCTCTCTCTTACACATTCTCTGTCTCGCACATTCTCGCACATTCTCCCTCTCTCGCACATTCTCTTTCTCACTCTCTCTCTCACAAATTCTTTCTCTCTTTCACATTCTCTTACACATTTTCTCTCTCCCACAACATTCTCTTTCTCTCTTACACATTCTATCTCTCACACATTCTCTCGCTCACATTCTCTCTGTCTCTCTCTCTCACACACACACACATATACATACACACACCTCTCTTTCTCTCAGATTCTCCCTCTCTCTTATACATTCTCTCTCCCACTTACACATTCTCTCTCAGTAAGAAATCTCACAACACCAGATTAAGGTTTATTTGGTAGCACAAGCTTTTGGAGCATTGCCCCTTCATCAGGCGAGTGAAGAGTTCAGTTCACAAACGTGGCATTTATAGATACAATCTCTTTCACATTCTCTCCCTCTTACACATTCTCTCTCTCTCTTACACTCTCTCTCTCCATTTAGGAGAGTTTTGGGAAGCATTTCTACACACAAGGGGTGAGAGAGGTTTGGAACTCTCTTCGCATGGGTGACACAATGGTTAACAGAGCTGCCTCACAGCACCAGGGACACGGGTTCGATTCCTGGCCTGGGTCACTGTCTGTGCAAAGTCTGCGCATTCTCCTCATGTCTGTATGGGTTTCTCCAGTTTTGCCCACAGTTCGAAAGACAAGCTGTTGAGGTACATTGGCTGTGCTTAATTCTCTCTCAGTGTACCCGAACAGGCGCTGGAGTGTGGCTACTAGGGGATTTTCACAGTGGCTTTATTGCAGTGTTAATGTACGACTACTTGTCAGATGAATAAATAAGCTTTAAATAAGTAAACTTTAAAACTTCACACATGGCAGTCAATGCTAGATCACTTGGTCATTTTAAATCGGAGATAGATACATTTTTGTTAAGCAAAGCTATTTAGAGAATCGAACCAAAGTCAGGTTCCTGGAGTTTGGCCTTATTGAATAGGGGAACAGGTTCAAAGAGCTGAATGGCCTCCTCCTGTCCCTATTATCATAGAATCCCTACAGTGCAGAAGGAAGCCATTCAGCCTATCAATATTGCACCAAGTCTCTGGAAGAGAAGGCCCTCTATCCTGTCCTATTCTGATAAACCCACATGTTTAGTATGGTCAATCCACCTAACCTAAATATCATTGGGACAAATTAGCATGGTCAATCCACCTAACCGGAACATCTTTGGACACAAAGGGGCAATTTACGATGCTCAGTGTCCCTAACCTGCATATCTTTGGACAGTAAGGGGCAGCTTAGCTTAGCCAATCCACCCTAACCCACACATCTTTGGATACCAAGGGGCAATTTAGCATGGTCAATCACCCAACCTGCACATCTTTGGACACTAAGGTGCAACTTAACATGGCCAATCCACCTAATCTGCACATCTTTGGACACAAAGGGGCAATTTAGCATGGCCAATCCATCCAACCTGCATATTTTTGGACGCTAAAGGGCAATTTAGCATGGCCAATCCATCTAACCTACACATCTTTGGATACTGAGGGGCAATTTAGCAAAGTCAATCCACCTAATTTGCATGTCTTTGGGCACTAAGGGGCAATTTAGCATGGCCAATCCACCTAACCTACACATCTTTGGATACTGAGGGGCAATTTAGCATGGCTAATCCACCTAATCTGCACATCTTTAGACACAAAGAGGCAATTTAGCATGGCCAATCCATCCAACCTGCACATCTTTGGTTACTAAGGAGCAATTTAGCATGGCCAATCCACCTAAACTGCACATCCTTAGACACGAAGGAGCAATTTAACATGGCCAATCCACCTAAACTGCACATCTTTAGACACTAAGGAGCAATTTAGCATGGTTGATCCAGCTAAACTGCACATCTTTGGACACCAAGGGACAATTTAGCATGGCCAATCCATCCAACCTGCACATCTTTGGTTACTAAGGAGCAATTTAGCATGGCCAATCCACCTAATGTGCACATCTTTAGACACTAAGGAGCAATTTAGCATGGCCAATCCACCTAAACTGCACATCTTTGGACACCAAGGGACAACTTAGCATGGCCAATCCACCTAGCCTACACAGCTTTGCATTGTGAGAGAAAACCAGGGTGCCCGGAGGAAACCCACGCCGACATGGTGGAGAACGTACAAACTCCACACAGACGGTGACCCGAGGGCCGGAATCGAACCCGGAACACTGGCTCTGTGAGGCAGCAGTGCTAACCACTGTGCCGCTCCTACCCTATGTTGGAACCCGAAACAAAAACGTAGGAGGCTGGAAAAGCTCCCTTATAGATAGTGTGACTTGTCGCAGTCAACCAGAAACCTGTCCATGGGGATCCGCTGTGCCCTCAAGAAGACATTTCTAACTCTGATCAAGATCACATGCCTTACCCACCCTGCTACCCATGGGGCAGATTGTTTCTTTCGAGGCAGAGAACTTATCAAAAACAGAACAGTTGCTGGAAGTCTGAAATAAGAAACAGCAAATATTCTATAAAACCTCAGCCGGTCTGGCTGCGTCTGTGGACAGAGGTACACACTTCATATCCCCAGTACAGATGTTCCGTAGAGGGGCAAATAGACTCCAGACATTAACTCTGTGTCTCTCTTCACAAGTATTGCCAGACCTTCTGCAATTAGCCAACATTTTTTGAGAGTCATGAAAGTATAAAACACAAGGAAAGGCCCTTTGTCCCATTATATCTGTGCTGGTCAAATAGCCCAACCATTTTCCCAACCACTTGGTTCACAGCTTTGTCTGCTACGGTGTTTAAAGTGCTCATTTAAATGCTTCTTGAATGTTTTAAGGTTCCTGCCTCTGCCATCTCTTTCAGGCAGCGAGTTCCAGACTCCCACCACCCTTTTGAGTGAAAAATCCTTTCCTCACATTCCCTCTGCTCCTTCCCTTAAATCTATGCCACCACCCCCCCCACTGCCCCCCCTCCCCCAAACATTGATCCCTCCACCAAAGGGAAAGATTTCTTCCTGTCTATCTCTGGCCCTCGTATCCCCTCCTCTGTGTCCTCTGCTCCAAGGGAAACAATCCCAATCTATCCAATCTCTCTTCATAACTTAAACCCTTCAGCCCAAGCAATGTGGTAGTAAATTTCCTCTGCACGTTTCCCGGTGCCATCACTTCCCTCCTGTAACGTGGACTCCAGAACTAAAACAGTTTTCTATCTGTGGCCTAATCAACATTTTATACAGTTCCAGCATAACTTTCCTGTTCTTAAACTCTAAGCCTTGGCTAATAAAGGCAAGTATATCTTCATCCTGCTAACTTAAGGACCCCTCAGCCTCCAACATTCCAGAGAAAAAAAAGTCCCAGTCTATTCAGCCTCTCCTTATAACTCCATCCATCAAGTCCCGGTAGCATCCTAGCAAATCTTTTCTGCACTCTTTCTAGTTTAGTAATATCCTTTCTATAAAAAGGTGACCAAAATTGCACACAGTATTCCAAGTGTTGTCTTGTACAACTTCAACAAGACTCGTCTATTCTACGCTCTGACTGGTGAAAGCAAGCATGCTGAGTGTCTTCTGAGGGGTGATCTTAAAGAGGTCTATAAAATAATGAAGGGCACAGATCAGCTAGATAGTCAATATCTTTTCCCAAAGGTAGGGGAGTCTAAAACTAGAGGACATAAGTTTGTGAAGGAGGAGATACCAAAGTGTCCAGAGGGGCAATTTTTTCACACAAAAGGGTAGTGAGTGTCTGGAACAAGCTGCCAGAATTAGTAGTAGAGGTGGGTACAATTTTGTCTTTTAAGAAGTATTTAGATAATTACATGGATAAAATGGGTATAGAGGGATATGGGCCAAATGCGGGCAATTGGGGTTAACTTTCGGGTTTTCAAAAAGAAAGGATGCCATGGACAAGTTGGGCCGAAGGGTCTGTTTGCAGCTCTAAACCTCTATGACACTATGAATTCCATTATCCGCTGGTCAGCCCACCTCAACAGCCCATCTATACCATGCTGTAATCTCAGGATATCTTCCTCTCTATTTAGCAGCGCACCAATTATTATATCATCCACGGACTTACTAATCAATCCTCCTACGTTTAAGTCTAAATGATTTGTGTAAACCACAAGTTACAAGAGCCCTAGCACTAATCCCTGCCTCACAGAAGATTGCTGCAGAAGGTTAAGGTGCAGGGAGCCGGGGGTAGGTTGTCTAATAGGAAGCAGAGGGTAGGTATTAATGGGTGCTATTCTGATTGGCAGCTCGTGACTAGTGGAGTGCCCCAAGGTTCGGTGCTGGGGCCTCAATTATTCACCATTTACATAGATGATCTGGAGGAAGGGGCTGAGTGCAGGGTGACCAAATTTGCTGATGACACGAAGATGATTGGAAAAGCAAATTGCGTGGGGGGTGTGGAAAGCCTGCAGAGGGATCTGGATAGGTTGAGTGAGTGGGCGAGGACCTGGCAGATGGAGTATAATGTTAGCAAGTGTGAGGTTATCCACTTTGGTAGGAATAATGGTAGGAAGAATTACTATTTAAATGGAGAAAAGCTGCAGCATGTGACGGTGCAGAGGGACCTGGGGGTCCTTGTGCACTAATCGCAAAAACACAGTATGCAGGTGCAGCAGGTGATAAGAAGGTGAATGCAATGTTGGTCTTTATAGCGAGGGGGATAGAATATAAAGCAGGGAGGTTCTGTTACAGCTGTATAGGGTACTGGTGAGACCGCAGCTGGAGTACTGTGTGCAGTTTTGGTCTCCGCATTCGAGGAAGGATATATTGGTCCTTGGACGGGATGCAGAGAAGTTCCTATAGGCTGATACTGGAGATGAGGGCATTGGATTATGAGGAGAGACTGAATAGGCTAGGTTTGTACTCTTTGGAGTTTAGAAGGCTGAGAGGGGGATCTTATAGAGATGTTTAAGATAATGAAGGGGATGGATAGGGTTGAGGTTAGAGACTCTTCCCGCTTAGCAAAGATAGCAGGACTAGAGGGCACAGCCTCAAGATTAGAGGGGGGGGGGGGTTCAGACCGGAGTTGCGAAGGAGTTTCTTCATGCAAAGGGTGGTGAATCTTTGGAATTCTCTGCCTGATGAGGTAGTGGAGGCTTCCGCACTGAATATGTTCAAGTTAAGAGTGGATAGGTTTTTAATTGACAAGGGAATTAAGGGTTATGGGGAGAAAGCAGGAAAGTGGTACTGAACCTCTACAGATCAGCCATGATCTTATTGAATGGCGGGGCAGGCTCGAGGGGCTGGATGGCTGACTCCTGCTTCTATTTCTTATGTTCTTATGACCCCACTGGACAAGCCTTTCAGTTAGAACCCTGCTCGACTCTGCTCCTTGCCACTCAGCCAATTCTGGATCCAGCTTGCCAAATTTCTTTGGTTGTCATGGGTTCGAAACTTTGCGATAGGTCACTCATGTGGGATCTCGTCAAAAGCCCTATTATCGTCATACTTTGGTCCACTTGCCTCTCTCCAGTTTTACATGTCCTGTGGCAGTGGGGAACATTGACAGGATTACGGAGATGTGGGAGTCATCAGCAAGGCAGGTCAGTATTTGTTGCCCATCCACAATTGCCCTTGCTTGGCCATTTCAGAGGGCAGTTAAGGATTAACCACACTGCTGTGGCAGATTTCCTTCCTTAAAGGATATTGGTGACCCAAATGTTGGGTTTTGCAACAATCAATAATAGTTTCATGGACACCAAATTGAATGTTGGATCGTGGTGCATTAGTGGTGCATGAAACAATGGGCACATTCGGCAATGGGTGCAGTAGGCAGTGAGTGCATTAAACAGTGGGTGTGTTAGACATTGAGTGCATTAGGCAGTGATTTCATTAGACAGTGAGTGCGTTAGGCAGTGGGTACATTAGGCAGTGAGTACATTAGACAATGGGTGCATTAGGCAGACAGTTAGTGCACTAAACAGTGAGTGCATTACAGTGGGTGGTTTAGACAGGGGGTGCATTAGGCAGTTCGTGCATTAGACAGTGGGTGCATTAGACAGTGAGTGCATTAGACAGTGGGTGCATTAGACAGCGAGTGCATTAGACAGTGAGTGCGTTAGGCAATGGGTGCATTAGGCAATGGGTGCATTAGACAATGGGTGCATTAGACAGTGGGTGCATTAGGCAGTGAGTGCATTAGGCAGTGCCGTACATTAGGCAGTAAGTTGCATTAGGCAGTGAAAGCATTAGGCAGTAGGGTGCATTAAGCAGTGGGGTACATTAGGCAGTAAGTGCATTAGGCAGTGGATGCATTAGGCAGTTAGTGCATTAGACAGTGATGCATTAGGCAGTGAGGTGCATTAGACACTGGGGTGCATGAGGCAGTGAGTGCATGAGGCAGTGGGTACATTAGGCAGTGGGTACATTAGGCAATGGATTGCGATTAAATTGGACATTGTGAGTGAAGTAATGTCTAACTGTATCTGGTGCTTATTGCATTTCACTGCAGTATAAAGAAATCTGATGAATTTCCAACTTTCAGAAATATTATTGGAGAGAAATGTTAGAATACAATACACGCAGCAAATCCACTGTATGTCATTCATTAGCGAGTGTAAAACAATACAACATAGAACATAGAACATTACAGCGCAGAACAGGCCCTTCGGCCTTCGATGTTGCGCCGACCAATTTTGACCCAAAACAGATCCCTGAGGTACACCACTAGTAACCAAACTCCACGATGAATATCTCCCATCAACCACCACCCTCTGTGTTCTATCTGCTAGCCAGTTCCTAATCCAATTAGCTAAATCACCCTCTATCCCATACATCTGCATTTTCTGCAGAAGCCTTCCGTGTGCCGCCTTATCGAACGCCTTACTAAAGTCCATATATACCACATCAACTGCCTTACCCCCATCCACCTCTTTGGCAACTTTTTCAAAAAACTCAATAAGGTTAGTAAGGCACGACCTACCCTTCACAAAACCATGCTGACTATCCCCAATCAATTCATTTCTCTCTAAATAACTATAAATCCTAATAATTCTCTCCAATACTTTGCCCACAACAGAAGTAAGACTCACAGGCCTATAATTCCCCGGAAAGTCTCTCTTCCCCTTCTTGAACAATGGGACTACATTCGCTATCCTTCGGTCTTCCGGCACTATACCCGTAACCAACGACGACCTGAAGATCAGAGCCAGAGGCTCTGCAATCTCCTCTCTCGCATCCCAGAGAATCCTAGGGTAAATCCCGTCCGGCCCAGGGGACTTATCTAACTTCAAACCCTCAAGAATATCTAGCACATCCTCCCTATCTACTTCAATACTTTCCAGTTTACAACCCTGTATCCCAGTGTTCACCACAACTACATTTACATCTCCCTGCGTGAATACCGAAGAGAAATATTTGTTCAGTGCCTCTCCAATCTCTTCAGGCTCCACGCACAACTTCCCACTGCTGTCCATAACTGACCCTAACCAATCTTCTATTCTTAACATATCTAAAGAAAGCTTTAAGATTCTCCTTGATCCTATCAGCCAAAGTCTTCTCGTGTCCTCTTTTAGCCCTCCTCAACTCACTCTTTAGCTCACTCCTGGCTAATCTATAGCTATCCATTGCACTAACTGAGCCTTCAAGCCTCATCCTGACATAAGCTTCTTTTTTCCTTTTAACCAGTGAATTAACTTTTTTAGTACACCATGGTTCCTTTACTCGACCATTTCCTCCTTGCCTGACATGGACATACTTATCAAGGACTCGCAGTAGCTGCTCCTTGAATAAGCTCCACATTTCAAACTACAGTCCCTGTAGTTTCCTAGTCCAACCTATGCACCCTAATTCCCTCCTTATGGCCTCATAATTACCACTCCCCCAGCTATAACTACTGCCCCCAGCTTCATGCCTATCCCTATCCATCGCTAAGGTGAACGTAACCGAATTGTGGTCACTGTCAATGTCAATTAATGACTATCAATGTCAGTGCACCGCTAATACGTATCAGCTGCTCTACCAGAAACAGAAATAAAACAATACAATATAATGTGTAAGTAATCGACTGATCTGTGCGTTAAAGTTGGTCCACAGCCCTTACATTTTTAGGATATCAGTTCAAATAGAAGCCAAACTGACAAGATGGAAAGTTCTATCCAGTATTAGCGTCCTGTGTCAAATGAAGCCGGGTAATTTAATTCCACACATTAAAGTATAAGTAATTTAGCAATTATTGATAATGTAATACAGGGATCTCATAGGATATCCAGAATTGGATGTGAAAATATCTCATAATGTAGAGGGAGCTTTACTCTGTATCTAACCCTGTGTAGTACCTGTCCTGGGAGTGTTTGATGGGGGGACAGTGTAGAGGGAGCTTTACTCTGTATCTAAACCCGTGCTGTACCTGTCCTGGGAGTGTTTGATGGGGACAGTGTAGAGGGAGCTTTACTCTGTATCTAACCCCGTGCTTTACCTGTCCTGGGAGTGTTTGATGGGGGACAGTGTAGAAGGAGCTTTACCCTGTATCTAACCCCATGCTGTACCTGTCCTCGGTGTGTTTGATGGAGGACAGTGTAGACGGAGAAATTTATTCTATGCTTGAGACTGATGTTGGTGTTTAAAATGAACACAGGGACAGTGTGTGGCATTTCTGGCCTGTTCTGCCAGTCAATGAAATCATGGATACTCTGTGTGCTAATTTCATATGGATGCTGTATGTCCCATATCCTTTAGCACCACTGGCAAGCAGAAGTCTATCAATTTTTAATTTAAAACTAATAATCGATGCAGCAGCAATTGCAGTGATGTGTGTAGAAATATTTCCAAAATTCACGATCAATTGTATTGCCTCCAATTTCTTTGGGCTATATCCAGTCATTCGAGATTTTCCAATCAGTTGAGTTGGTTTCCCTCTATCCAACTTGTCTGTGCCCATTTAACTTAGAATAATAGGATCCCTACACTACAGAAGGAGGCCATTCAGCCCATTGAGCCTGCACCAACAACCATATCACCCAGGGCCTATCTCTGTAACCCCACATATTTATCCTGCTAGCTCCCCTGACACTAAGGGACAAGATAGTGTGGTCAATCAAAGGGTTTACAATGGCAAGGTAGCACAGTGGTTAGCACTGCTGCCTCACAGCGCCAGAGACTTGGGTTCATTTCCAGTCCCAGGTGACTGTGTGGAGTCTGCATGTTCTCCCCATATCTGTATGGGTTTTCCTCCGGCTGCTCCAGTTTCTTCCCACACTCCAAAGATGTGCGGGTTAGCTGGATTGGCCATGATAAATTGCCCCTTTTGTGTCTAAAGATGTGTAGGTTAGGTGGATTGGCTGTGCTAAATTGCCCCTTACTGTCCAAAGATGTCCAAGTTCGTGGATTGGCTGTGCTAAGTTGCCCCTTAGTGTCCAACAATCTGTACATTGGGTGGGATTGGTTATGCTAAGTTGTCCCTTAGTGTCCCAAGATGTGCCAATTAGTGGAGTAAACGTATGGGATTACTGGAATAGGGCTTGAGTAAGATGCTGTGTTGGAGGGTTGGCGTAAACTGCAAATATATTGTGAGCACAGTATCATCAAAAATGGGATCTCTATTGAAGATCATATCAAAAGGATACTGCCTCTAGATAGGATAGGTAGATAGATAGGATGCAAGACTGGGCAAGAAGTGGCAGATGGACTTCCATGCAGATAAATATGTGGTGGTCCATTTTGGCAGGACCAATGGGATGAAGCAGTATAATATCAAGGGTAGGAGTCTTGGCAGTGTTGAGGAGCAGAAGGATCTTGGGGTCCGGGTCCATAGGACTCTTAAATCTGCCCCGCAAGTGGAGGATGTGGTCAAGAAGGCTTATGGTGTACTGGCCTTCATTAATAGAGGGATTGAGTTTAGGAGTAGGGAGATAATGCTGCAACTTTATAAGACCATTGTCAGACCCCACTTTGGAGTACTGTGTGTAGTTCTGGTCACCTCACTACAGGAAGGATGTGGAAGCTATTGAGAGGGTTCAGAGGAGATTTACAAGGATGTTGCCTGGATTGGGGGGCATGCCTTATGAAGATAGGTTGAGGGAGCTACGTCTCTTCTCCCTGGAGAGACGAAGGTTGAGAGGCGATAAACCTGATAGAGGTTTATAAGTTGTTGAGAGGAATAGATAGGGTGGATTCTCGGAGGCTGTTTCCCAGGGCTTAAATGGTCACTACGAGAGGACACAGGTTTAAGGTGGCAAGTACAGAGGAGATGTTAGAGGTAAGTTTTTCACTCAGAAGATGGTGAGTGAATGGAATCAGCTGCCGTCAGTGGTGGTGGAGGTGAAATTGCTGGGGTCTTTTAAGAGACTTCTGGATGAGTACATAGGATGTAATGGGATTGGGAGTTACAGATATGTCTATGGCCTGGTAAGTATAGATATGATCGGCACAACTTGTGGGCCAAAAGGCCTGTTTGTGCCATAGTGTTCTATGTTCTCTGACAGTGCAGCACTCCCTGCACTAGGATATCAGCCAGGATTCCATGATGTGGGAACCCCGTGTTGTTATTGCTGACATCACCAAGCTTGTTAGCCACTGTATATGGCCTCAGCACTTGTGTCTGTTCACATGCCACCCGGATCTGTTCCTGTGTAATCTCAGCTGTCGTTCTATCTCCTCCCTCACTGTCACATCATTACAGGGCAGAGAGGTCCACACTGTATGTTCTGGGTGGATCTAGATCAGAAGGTTGGACTGAAAACATTACAGCCATCAGTGCTCATGGGGAATAGGCTACTGGGCAGGGCATGGGGAAGGTAGGGTAGGATACTGAGCAGAGAGGGGCAGGACATTGGGTGGATAGCAGCAGGATGCAAGACATATAGAACCAGGATATGGGGCGGAGTGCAAGACAGGTAGGGCAGCACGATGGCAAGTGCTTAGCACTGCTGTTTCACAGCGCCAGGGGCCCGGGTTCAAATTCCATCCTTCAGTCACTCTCTATGTGGAGCTTGCACATTCTCCCCATGTCTATGTGGGTTTCCTCTGGGTGCTCCGGTTTCCTCCCACACTCCAAAGATGTGCAGCTTAGTTGATTGGTCATGCTAAATTGCTTCTTTGTGTCCAAAGATGTGTAGGTTAGGTGGATTGGCCATGCTAAATTGCCTCCTAGTGTCTAAAGGTGTGCAGGTTAGGTGGATGGGCCTTGCTAAATCGTCCCTTAGTGTCCAAAGATGTGTAGGTTAGGTGGATTGGCCATGCTAAATTGCCCCTTAGTGTCTAATGATGTGTAGGTTAGGTGGATTGGCCATGCTAAATTGCCCTTAGTGTCCAAAGATGTGTAGGTTAGGTGGATTGGCCATGCTAAATTGCTCCTTAGTGTCCAAAGATGTGTAGGTTAGGTGGATTGACCATGCTAAATTGCTCCTTAGTGTCCAAAGATGTGTAGGTTAGGTGGATTGGCCATGCTAAATTGCCCCTTAGTGTCTAATGATGTGTAGGTTAGGTGGATTGGCCATGGTAAATTACCCCTTAGTGCCCAAAGTGAGATAGGTTAGGTGGATTGGTTATGCTAAATTGCCCTTTTGTGTCCAAAAAATGTGCAGGTTAGGTGTATTGGCCATGCTGAATTGCCTCTTATGCCCAAAGATGTGCAGGTTAGTGGGGCAAATGCATGGGATTGCAGAGATTGGGCTTGAACGAGATGCTCTGTCGGAAGGTTGGTGCAAACTTGATGGGCCGAAGGGCCTCCTATGCTGCCGGGATTCTATGTGATGTCTGCTTGGATTTTGTTTGTCTCTCTTGTGGGCAAAACAGAAGTTTACCTTGAACCATAGTAGTTAGTTAGTACCATTGAAGCAATTAAAGAAAAATGTTTGGCATTCTAATGGAGGCAACGTCATTCGGCTACTGATACCAGTGGTGCTGCAACAATGCATTCCACGCATTCTTTTCAAAATCATAGAAACTAGAAGAAAAAGTAGGCCGTAAAGCATAGTTTAAATCATTGTTTCTGGCCGATAAGATTGTTTTAAAGTTTGCACAGGCTCCCAGTGTTTGGAAACTGCCTTTACAGTGGGTGTCATGTGTATATCGCTTTATTTTCATATTGAGACCAGCACTGAATGACAAGCAAGGGCTTCTATCAAATCAGTGGCTCAATCTTTTACAGGAAATCCACGTGTGTGGTGTGTTTCATTCTCAGTCAAGGCAGTTTTCTCCCCAAGGTCAAAGTGACGACTCACTATCGGAATGTCAACACAAGTGTCTGGGGAAGCCTTGGAGGGGGGGAAGAAGTAAGCTCTCTCTCTCTCTCTCTCTCCTACATACACACCCCTCAGGCAAGGAGAAACACGCAAAAAGTGTTTTCCATGTTTAAAAACAACAAACCGCAGGTCTTGCCAGCAGACAGCCACATATACTGAAATCAGAGACTTGAGGCTTATTCTGAATCTGATGGGAGTGAATCTTGCTGGCAGTTAGACCTCGTGTTAGACTGCGACCCAGATACAATCACTTGGGAATGACAAACTTTGGCCTCTGCGGGGGGAAGGGGTGACTTAGGGTTGGGAGGACTGTAAGGGTCACTTAGATTCAAGGCAAACCCTGATGTTTGGAACCAAAGGAGAAAATGTTGGAAAATCTCAGTAGATCTGGCAGCATCTGTAAAGAGAGGTGATGTTTCATCAGATGACCGTTAGGTACATTGGCCATGCTGAATTCTCCCTCAATGTACCCAACAGGTGCCGGAGTGTGACCACGAGGGGATTTTCACAGTAATTCCATTGCAGTGTTAATGTAAGCCTACTCCTGACTCTAATAAATAAACAATCTCAATATGTGTGAAAAATAATCAAATAAAGTACTCTACAGACGATGTGCTTTGTCTGTATAGCGTAGAAGAACCAAGAACTGTATCCCGATGCATGTGACAGAAATAAATCAACTCAGATCACTTTATATTAAGTCAATCTTTCTCTACACCCTAGCTATGAATGCAACACTACATTCTACACTGTCTCGTTTTCTTCTCCCCTATTTACACTATGAACGGTATGTTTTGTCTGTATAGTGCACAACAAACAATACTATTTACAGTATCCCAATACATATGACAATAATAAATCAAATCCAATCAATTTATATTAAGTGCAAAGATGTGCAGGTTAGGTGGATTGGCCATGCTAAATTGTCCCATTAGTGTCCCGGGATGCGTAGGTTAGAGGGATTAGCGGATAAATATGCAGGGATAGGCCCTGGATGCGATTGTGGTCATTGCACACTCGATGGGCTGAATGGCCTCTTTCTGAACTGTAGGGATTCTATTCTATTCTAAAGTCGACCTTTCTCTACACCTAGCTATAAGTGTAACACCATATTCTGCACCCTCTCCTTTCCTTCTCCCCTATGTATGGTATGTTTTGTCTCTAAGAAACAATAGTTTTCACTGTAACCCAATACATGTGACAATAATAAATGAAATCCAATCACCTTAATTAAGTAGATATTTTTCTACACCCTAGCTATGACTGTAACACCACATTCTGCACCGTCTCCTTTCCTTCTCCCCTATGTACTGAATGAACGGTATGTTTTGTCTCCAAGAAGCAACACTTTTTACTGTATCCCAATACATGTGACAATAATAAATCAAATCAAATCACCTTATATTTTTCTCGACACCCCAAGTATGAATATTAAATTAAATTAAACTTGTGCTCCAGTTCAAATGGAGGATGGCACATCAATGCGCAGGGGATTTTCACAGTGTTTTGCAGTGTTAAGCGACTCACAAATAAATAAACTTTAAAATCATTTGATAGTTTCAAAAATAAAAGGTGGGACCATAACCATGAGTTTTAAAAATAAAACAGACTATTTGGGGTTGCTATTTAAAACTCTCCCTCTCTCTCTGATGGAGCCGCTGTCTAGAGAGGGATTCCCTCTGACGTCAGTGCCTGGTTACCAGTAAACAGCCAACTACACAGTTCCATATTTGGGCATGTACGTCAGGGATCCCGGAGAGGCGGGGCTCCCGCCGCACCACTGGGTCAAAAGAGGGGTTTTATCGCCTTTCCCCGGCCATAAAGGCGGGCGGTGAGACTGCGAGCTGGGCGGGCTGTGTGTGCTTCAGCCCTGCTGCTTTCGGTGAGGCTGAGTGCGGGCTTTCCCGGCGAAATTCGGCCCTTTGCAGCCGCTTCTGTGTTGGTCTTCGACTGAGCCTGACGTCAGAGGGCCACGCTAGTATAAAAAGGCAACTCCGAGGAGCTGGTTCATTCATAAAGTCAGAGCCGGCGGAGAGAGGAGTGGAGACACAGCCTGTTGTACTACCAGCAATATCTACAGCAGCAGTTAAAGCAACAACACTGCTGGGTTTTTGTTTTATTATTTGCTCCTCTACTTTTTTTTTTACCCTCTCTCACTGGATACCTGTGCACCCACCAAAGCTGGATTCCAAGGGCGACAAATCCTGGCTCATCACCGACTGGGAGGACATGTACCAGGGATTCTCCGGCGACTTTGACTCGGCTTCTCGCTGCAGCTCTTCCCCTTCGGAGCCCCAGTACCTGTCCTCCGTGGATTCCTTCAGCCAGAGTGTGGGGAGTCCCACCACCACAGCCCAGGTAAGTCCACTCAGCTGAACTTTTTAAATATGGTATACACATAATTATTGTTTACAATTATATATTAATAAATAGTTTGCAATTTATATTTAATATTTATTTGTATATATGTATGCATTTTGTGTTGGGATGCAAGGGGACCCCAAACTTTCTTCCTTCCCGTTTTTTTTTGCATTAGGGCCAAATTCATGTCAATGTCACAACATGAATGTTGCAGTGTGTGAATTGGGGGGGGGGGAAACAGTCATTCCTTATTATTTAAAAAAAATAAGACTTTTTGCAAAACAGAAAGTTAGCCCGGTTAAATGCAAAGGGGATCGTGTGCCCAGTTCTGCATTCCGCCTCTTGCATCGGTTAGAATCGATCTTTCAGCCCCCGATTTCTTGGGTGGGGGGGGACGGTAGAGCGCGCTCGCTGCCCCCCCCCCTCCTCCCGAGTTACGTACGTAAGGTTGACGTGTTGGAATGCTCCTTTGGTGACGTTACGTACGCAACGGCCCCGCCGACGCGCTGACGTCGACCACGTTCTATTTTGGAACGTTGCTAGGCGACCGCGCTGTCGTTTGGAATCTCGCGCACGGCGGCGTGGGACGCGGGCTCCGCCCACACAGTCAGCCCGCCCCCTTCTCATTTTTATGAATGAACGGATGGATGCCACTATTGCAAGTTACACTCACCCATCCTTGGGAATCCGCTTGCGATCTGAAACGACTATTTTTTTTAAAAAATGGTCGTTTTGGGGAATTTACCCATTGCAGTGTTAATATGACACTGCATTCATTAAACTCGAAATAAAAAGCTGGAAATCTGCATTTATTTTTATAAACTTATAACATGCTGGGAAACTCACCCATCCCTGGTACCTGCCTGTCTATTGAAGCCCAAAGCAACTTAATCATTTTTTTAAAAAAAGACTAAAAGCGTAAAATATTGCAAAAAAAAAAATTTGGCAAGCAAAGAAATTCAGTCGAAACCAGTAAATGACTCTTTCAAGAAATGAGGTTGAGTTTTATTTCCCTCCCCGCACTATATATAAAAATATTTTTAATTGCTGGCTGGAGCCAGCAGTTCTGGGTGGGGGGGTTAACAGGGTTAAATTATATGGGGCTATAGGGGTAGGGGCTGGATGGGATTGTGGTCGGTATAGACCTGATGGGTCGAATGGCCACCTTCTGCAACTGAACTTCTTGTATGCTTAGTCTTGGAACATGGAATCTTAATAATGGAATTAGTCACCGGGCAGAAGGAGGGCATTTCGGCCCATTGTGTTTGAGCTAGCCCCACTCTTTCTCTTCTGCTCTTTACTCGCCCATCCCCCCCCACAAAAAAGCAGGGAGGGAATATTATTCAAGAATTCTATTTTCTGATTTCAATATGAAATTTGAAGAAATATTTGATTACTATACAAGGGGGCAAAGAAAATTGGTGTGCTTGCTCACAATCCCTTTTTTAAACAAACATTGAAACAGTCAACAGGAGCAGATGTTACGGGCAATATCACTCCCAACAGTGATACAACAATAGCACCCTCAAAAGCTGGAAGTGGTCCCCTTCAGCTTGCTGGGGATAGCAGAATTGCGGTTAAGTGTCACTGAACTCAAAAGCGGATTGGGGTTTTTGTGTGAGACAGCGGCCTGTATACAATGCAGCCTTGTGTGGTATACAGCAGCGTGGGTTCAGGTTCCCCACATAGTTTAGTCACTCCAAGTTGCCAGTGGAGCAGTTTTTAAAGGAGGTTAAACTGACCACAACGCTGGCAAGAATGTCTGCAGGATACAGCTAAAACAGACGCAGTGATTTAAAAGCATCTGTCTGTCTCTAGCGTCCTAATGGCCAACCTCAACTGTTCCTCCAATTCTTGCCACCCATCAAGTGGGCATCTCCAGACTTGGAAGGATGGAAGAGGGAGGTGGGGGACAGGTTTTCTCCAGAGAATTGTTGTCAAATGTCCCATAAGACTCATTCTTGTATCCACTTTTGCACTGATCACTTTTTAAAATATCTTTGTATGGAATGTGGGCTTGGCTGACCAGGCCTCTCTTTTTAAGAGGTCAGTTGAGAGTCAACCACATTGCTCTGGGTCTGGAGTCGCATTTATTTTAGTGTCACAAGTAGGCTTGCGTTAACACTGCAATGACATTACTGTGAAACTGTAGGCCAGACCAGGTAAAGTCAGCAGATTTCCTTTCCCAGAGGACATTAATGATCCAGTTTTTACAAAGATTTCATGGCTTAGATTTTTTAATAAGTTTTTTATTGAATTGACATTTTGCTGTCTACCATGGTGGGATTTGAACCCAGGTCCCAAATTGTTACTGGATTATTAGTCCAGAGAAAATTGCACTGTGCCACTTCCTCCACTTAGGGAGGTATATGCTCCTGTTAGCTGCTCACTGTTGATTATCGATGTACTTAGAGGGGTTAGTCAGGTACCCCCTGCCCAGAAAAACCATTCAGACAGGCAACAAGATAGGATTGTGTACATTGCTTACTCATTGTGACAGTGATTAGCACTGCTGTACCAGAGGCACAGATTCAATTCTGGTGTTGGGTTGCTCTGTGTGCAGAATCTGCACATTCTTCCAGTGTCTGCATGGGTTTTCTCCTGCACACCAAAGATGTGCAGGATTGGTGGATTGACCATGATGATAAATTGCCCCTTAATGTCAGGGGAGATTAGCAGGGTAAATACATGGGGTTTGTGGGGATGGAGTCTGGGGTGGGATTGTTGTCAGTGTAAGGACAATGGGCTCCTTCTGCACTGTAGGGATTCTATGGCTGAAGGGTTCTCTCTCCTATCTCAGTTTGTATATCCCCAACTGGACCTAGTATGAAGGAAGGAGAGTTGCTGATGTTGGGGGTTTCCTTGCTCCCTGGTGTCATGGTGAGCCTGGAGAGTTTAGGAAGAGAAGATCTCATGGTATTTTCACTGGATACTGCTCTGGGAGCCTGGGTTCAAATCCCACCACAGCAAATGGTGAAATTGGAATTCAATAAAGCTAGTGAGTTTTTTTGACAACTATTAGTTGCAGCTTTATTGAATTCCAATAAATCTCCTGAATCTTGGATGGCAGTGTTTTAGCACTGCTGCTTCACAGCTCCAGGGTCCTGGGTTCAATTTCTGGCTTGGCTCACTGTGGAGTTTGCACATTCCCCTTGTGTCTGTATGGGTTTCCTCCCACAGTCCAAAGATATGCAGGTGAGGTTGATTGGCCATACTAAGAAATTGCCCCTTTGCATCCAGGGATGTGTAGGTTCAAAGGAATAGTGGGTATAGTCCGTAGGGTCTGGGTGGGATTCTGTTTGGTGCAAACTCAATGGGCTCTCTCTGAACTATAGGATTCTATGAACATCTATCTGGTTCATTTTAATATATCTCTAGGGCAGATTTCCTGCCCTAATGTATGACCTACAATGTGGTTGACTCTGAACCCTCAAATGGTGAGTGAGACTCCTTTTCAAGGGGAAATTAAGGATGGGCAATAAATGCTGGTCTGGTTAGTGATGCCTACACTTCATTGATTAAAAATCAATGGTGGTGGGGGGAGTTGGGAGTCATGATTTCCCCCCCATCCAGCCAGTAGAGCAACTTGGAACAAATGGAGCCGTGTCTAAAGCCCATGTTGTTTAAATACCCTGTTTGGTGTTTGCTTTGTGGTCATTTGTGTCCTGTGCTCCCATTCCACCACCACCTCCCTCTGTCCAGGGTCTTGGCTTCCATTGTGGTGGTTTTTTGGTTTTAACCCTCCCAAAGCCCATCCATTCCCCCCTCCACCCACCATGGTCTAAATGTCCTACATTCCTATCTATTCCAGGAGTGTACCACAGGTGTCGGCGAGATGCCAGGATCCTTTGTACCAACCCTGACTGCCATCACTACCAGCCAGGACCTGCAGTGGATGGTCCAACCCACTGTCATTTCCTCTGCAGCCCAGTCCCAGCCACAGCTGGCTGCCTTGCCCCAGCCCAGCATGGACCCGTACAACCTCCCAGGCACCAGCTACTCCACCCCGGCCATGTGCTCCTATGGCAGGGCCGAAACATCCAAACCCAGCCGGCCCAGTCGCCCTCGGAGGGCCCGAGATGAAACGGTGAGTGTGTGTGTGTGTGAGGGTGAGGCCCAGGGACAGCATTGGGCAATTTATTCAGGTCACAGTCACAAAAGGTTTTAAATGAAATGTATCTATACATATGCTGGGATTGGGACGCACTCAAACCCCAGGTTCCCTCTGCACTGTTGCCCATCAAACACTGCCAGGACAGGTACAGCATGGGGTTAGATACAGAGTAAAGCTCCCTCTACACTGTCCCCCATCAAACACTGCCAGGACAGGTACAGCATGGGGTTAGATACAGAGTAAAGCTCCCTCTACACTGTCCCCCATCAAACACTCCCAGGACAGGTTCAGCACGGGGTTAGATACAGAGTAAAGCTCCCTCTACACTGTCCCCCATCAAACACTCCCAGGACAGGGACAGCACGGGGTTAGATACAGAGTAAAGCTCCCTCTACACTCCCAGGACAGGTCCATCAGTGTTGGATAGTGAAGCTCCCTCTCTGTACTGATGATACTGTTTTCTGCAGCTCACAGCCGAGGAGGAGGAGAAACGCCGCGTTCGCCGCGAGAGGAATAAGCTGGCAGCCGCCAAGTGCCGGAACCGCCGCCGGGAGCTGACTGACCGCCTGCAGAGTGTAAGCATCCCTGGGGCAGGGAGAGAGGGGGGGAATCTCCGGGCGGATGGCGGGGGAAAGGGGTCTCCGTCCCATCCCTGCCTCTGGGGAAAGCGAGAGCCTCAAACTCCCCACCGTGTGTGTGGGAGGGGGGGGGGGTTCGCGGCTGGGTATCTCCCTATAAACATGTGGGGTAAGAATAATTTGGGAAGGGGGAAAAGCAGCTCGAGTTTTCTCCCCTCTCGTCTGTCCCCAGGGGTGGGCTGGAGGAGAAATAGCGACAACCCGGGTATACGGAGGAGGGGGGGGGAGGGTTGATAAGGGGTTTCTCTTTCCTGTATCTCTTGCTATCTCCCTTCACGTTCGTCTCCCTACCTTTCCCACTATCTTTCTCTCTCATTCCTTTCTCCTGCTCTTTCTTTCCTCCCTCTCTCTGTTCCCCTCCCGTCTCCCATTTCCTCTCCCCCTCTTCTGCCCTCTCCTGTCCTTCTTTCTCTCCCCCTCTCTTCCCCCTCGCCTCTCTCCCTCTCCTTCGCTCCCCCTTCTCCTCTCTTTTCTTCCCCTCTCCCTCACCTGTTTCCCTCACCTCTCTCCCCCTCCTTTGCCCTCCTTCCTTCCTCCGTCCCTCTCCTTGCCTTCGCATCTCCCTCCCTCTGTCCTTTGCTCCCTCTTTGTCCTCCCTCTCCTTTGCTTCCCCTCCTTCTCTCTCCTTCCCCTTCCTCCCTCCCCCTGTGCTTTGCTCCCCTTTCTCCTCTCTCTCCTTTCCTTCCCTCTCTCTCCTTCTCCCTCATCTGTCCCTCTCCTTCCCCTCAATTCTCCCTCTCTTTTGCTCCCCCTTTCTCCTCTCTCTCCTTTCCTTCTCCCCCTCTCTCTCGTCCTTTATCTCTCTCCCCCTCCTCCATCGTCCCTCTCCTTCCTCTCCATCCTCCCTCCCCTCTCTTCCCCCTCTCCCTCACCTCTCTATCTCTCTTTTGTGTCCAGTTTTTAACCTTATCTAACCTCCTTTCCCTCCTCCCTTCTCCACCCCTCCTTTCCCTCCTCCCTTCTCCACCCCTCCTTTCCCTCCTCCCTTCTCCACCTCCTTTCCCTCTCTGTTTCTCTCTCTCTCTCTCTCTCTCCAGGAGACGGACCAGCTGGAGGAGGAGAAAGCCGAGCTGCAGTCGCAGATCGCCGAGCTGCACAAGGAGAAGGAGCAGCTGGAGTTCGTGCTGGTGGCGCACCAGCCGGCGTGCAAGATCCCCTTCCAGGAGCCGCTGAGCCCGCAGCCGGGCGCCGCATCAGTCGAGGTGAGCTCTCTGGCCATGGCGAGTGCGCTGGAGGGGAAGGAGAAGCCTTGCAGCGGGAGCTACCCGTCCAGCTGCGAGCTGCCGGCCGAGGTACCGTTCGCTGGCGGCTCTGTCTACCCGCAGTGTGAGCCTCTCCAACCCGGCTTTCTGAGTAACGCTAGCCCGGCCTCATACACATCTTCATTTGTGTTCACCCACTCAGAGGGAAGCAGCTGCGGCATCGTGCACCAGCGGAACAGCAGCAGCGAACAATCCCCGGACTCTCTGAACTCGCCAAGTCTGCTGGCTTTATAAACACACTCCAAAAAAAACACACAACCAAAAAAAACACACAACCAAAACCTGCTGTTTAAAACAAAAAAGAGAGCCCCCCCCCACAACCTCCCGGACCACAGGACAACAACAGCAACACACCTTCCCCCTCCCCCACCATCGCAGCATTATGCTCTGAAACAAAAACGGACTCTTTAAACAACTCGACTGGAATCGCAGCAACAGGAGAGACACCAGGATTGAGTGGGGGATTTGTTTCGGGGGGAGGTAGGGTAATATTTTGTTTGGGATGGGGTTTTTTGTGGTGAAAATGTGTGGACCAGGTTCTGTATTATTGTCAATCAGCTGGAGAAAATGTTTGTTTTTTTTGGGGGGGGTGGAAATGTGGTACTTTTGTTTTGCTGTTTGAGATGTGACGCCCCACCTTGTTGATCAGCCTTCCCCCACCCCACCATCACTATTCCCCACCAATTGGCAAGAGGATTATTGAAAGGGAAGGGTTGCTGTGGTTTTGAGATGTGACGCCCCACCTTGTCGATCAGCCACCCGTCATCTCTACTCCAGTTCTCGCTAAGAGAATTATTGGGGGGAGGGGTGTGGTTTTGAGATGGGATGCCCCACCTTGTCGATCAGCCTGCCACCAAATTGGCAAGGGAATTGGGGGGGGAGATGTGATGCCTCACTTTGTTGATCAGCCCCACTCCTCTTGCCAATTGGTGGAGGGCAGCTGATCAGCAAGGTTGGGGCATCCTTTTTTGTGCAAAACTACACCCATTTCCCCCCCATAATTTTCATCAATGGGTAGAAAATTATTGGGGAGAGGCTAGGTGAGGGTTTTGTTGGCAAGGTGGGGCCTTGCATTTCAAATCAGCTCCTTACCACTATTTCATCAATTGGCAAGAGAATTATTGGGGGGGTTGGTGTGGTTTTGAGATGTGATGCCCCACCTTGCTGATAAGTCCCCCTCTTGATTGATGGAATAGTGGGGGAGGTGTGGTTTTAAGAGATGCCCTACCTTGCCAATAGCCCTCTTCACTATGCCACCAATTGGCAGAAGAAAATTATTTGGGGGGGGGGGGTGTTTGGGGTATGTGTCTTGTATGAAATGTGATGTCCCACCTTGCTGATCAGTTCCCACCACTATTCCACCCATTGGCAAGAGAGCATTATTGGGAGCATGTGGATTTTGTGTAATGTGATGCCTCATGCTGCCAATCAGCCCTCTCTCTCTCTCCCTTCCACCTCCCTCTGCTTCCCCCCACTCCCACCATTCCTGCTTTCAGCAAAGAGGAAATGATGGGGTGGGGCAGGAGGGGAGGTGTGGTTTTGTGAAATGTGATGCCCCATGCTGCCAATGAGCCCTTTTTTATCAATGCTAAGATCAAGCCCAAGAATGAGTGGGGGTTTGGGGGGAGGGGGAAGAGTTGTCAGCTCAAACCTAGCTTTCCCCTCTGGGAATTGGATTCACTTGGGTTTTGAATTGGGTCTTTAAGGTTGGGGTTTTGCCTTTGGGTCCATTCTGAGCATTAGCTTTATGAATTTGGCAGCCCTGTGTGGAAAGCCCCATTTGTTTTAATTGCCTATGGCACCAAGGCTTCTTGAATGTCACATTCGCCTCTACCCTCCCCATCCCATTGTGGGGAGAGGTGTTTGAGGGGTTGGGGGGAGATGTGGATGATTAGACTGGGGTGGGGGGGGGGAGACTCAACCCCTACTAATCTCTGATCAATTTCACCTTCCTTCCCCACCAAAACTCTTTATTAGAAAGGCTGATCAAATTTACCCCCCCTCCACCTACTAAATATTAAAGATGACTGCTTTTTCTTATGTATACTGTGAATCTGGACATTTTTGTCAAAAGATTTGGATTTGTTGGGGCAACATTTAATATTTGAAGTAGAAGAAAAATAACCCCACCCCTCCTGAAAGTAACAAGATGTGAAACCTTTTTCCACAGCAATTTTAATCTGGAACTCAACTGACAGAAGCTGGTTCTACACCCTGCCCAATTTTACACTGGGCAAGATGTCCAACCATCCTGTGTGGGGAGGGGGAATACTCCCCCAAGTAATTTCAGTTAAAATTGCTGCCCAGTCAAATGTTGCTTTTTTTGCATAGACTTGTTTTAAGTTGAACCCTCTATACCAGTAGTTTTAAATTTGTGCAATTTTATTTGAATGCTGTGGAAATTGGGAGGCTGCTTATATGGGCAAGAATTTCTGATTTTTCTTGCAGTGAATGATTTCATATTTGCTTCCCTTCCCTCACCAAAGAGGGTGCAAACTATTATTCCATCCCCCCCACCCTGCCTTGCACAGTGCAGTGATAACTTCCAGTCCCACCCAAAAATGGATCTTGTGTGACTATTTGAAAATTGGCCCCTGGGCATGATATAGAAAGATGCTGGTGGGATTGTTCCCTGGATGTATGCAGAGGGGTAGAGAATTCTTGGGAGGGAGGGGTAGAATAAATGAACTACATGGTGGTTGGCACTGCTGCTTCAGTGCCAGGGTTCCAGGTTTAACTCTGGATTTGAGGTAGAGTTTGCACATTCTCTCCACATCTACATGGGTTTTCTCCTGTTTCCTCCTCAATTCAAAAGATGGGTTGGGTGGATTGCTTGTGTTAAATTGCCCTTTATAGTGTCCCAAGGTGTGTAGGTTAGGTGGTAAATGCACAGGGTCATGGGAATAGGGCCTGGTGAGATCCTGTCTTGGAGAGCAGTGTCCCCTTCTGTGCTATAGGGATTCCATGGGTCAACTATTCCAATGCAGATATGCAAGGGTGAATGGCCTCCTTCTGCACTAACAGTTGTGATTCTGAACTCAATCCATCTTGGGCCAATCTCCCATAAGAAGTGGAGGTGTGAGCAAGTGTCTGAACTGCAAGACTGCCACTTTTTTAAACTTGTTCTTAACTGTCATCTGAAAGCATAGTGTCCCCATCACCACATCTGCAGTCCCAACTGGGTCAGGATGTGTTTTTGGAACACTAACTCTTATAGAAGTGGGTGTGAATGCTAATTTTTTTGCTGAACCCACTTGCAATGGATAACCAGTTCTTTAACCAACTAAGTATTTTTTTAGTTTAACTTTGAACCACTTGAGGTCTGACTTCATTTAGGGAATGTGATCTCAAAAGCACAGGAATGGGGGAGGGGGTGGTGGGGCAGGGGCCAAGTGATTTGACCCCACTCTTGCTGTGCTAAATCCAGAAGCTCTTTTTTAAATGCTTAAGTTATTGTATTTTAATCAATATTTATCATTATACAGTGCAGGTAACTTACCACATTTTATCAGTATAGTCAATGGCTAGGATGTGCTTAAACTTTCATATCAGGCTTTGAGATTGCCAGGCTTATGTTGGTGATTTAAGGGCAAGGTAGTTTATAACTGACACAGATAATTTTACACACTGCTCACTGCCTATAATACTGCCCCTATTCCTTGCCTGTGGGGTGGCCTTCAATAAGGGGCAACTGCACCTAGGGATGGTCACAATCCTGCAAGGGACAGCAGTAGACAGTCTGTCACCTTTTTTCCCCATAGTATTGCAGGGGTCTGATACTGACCGATGCAAGTTGTTCTGTCAGCCCCCACACAAAAGCAGCATCTGTTTTTATATATTTTTTAGAACATTTTAAATATTTATTATATTTTTTAATTTCTGGGGGTTTAAAATGAGCAGCATTTTCTGTTGGGGAAACAAAATCCAATTGAATTCTATGAAATAGAGCCATTGAAGATGTTCTTGTGCATAAGTTCTGAAAAAGGGAGTGGGGGGAGGTTGCAGGAGGTTGGAAGATTACAGCTAGTACTGTTCTGTGCCAGGTTGTCATATATACAAAGCTACTGACCTTGTTCTTTCAGTTTTTAATTATCTCTCCCTGTTTTCATCTTGGTGTGAAAACAACTTGCTTTAAACTGCCGCAAGCTTATACCAAGTGTTTAGTCTGAATAGTGTCTAGTTTTGAGCTCTTGTTACTGAGGCAAAAGCTTTTTTTTTTAAAATAACAAAAATCTTACAAAAAGAACACAAGTCCAAGAAATAAAAATGCATGGAGACCAGTTTAACATTTCACACCAGAGATCAGATATTTACTGTGATACAGGATAATCTCAGACTATGTTACTGAAAATGATTGTATACTGTATGTTCCCGTGTCTTGTACTGTGACTATATTCATAGTAGGTTAATCAGAAATTCTATCGTAATTATTTGCAAAATATTGATCTATTTCTGGAGTTGTGACTATAAAAGATGTGTACTTTTTTGTGTGGCATTAAAATGGCCTTTAAACCACATTTGAGAGTAAGAATTGACAGGGAATTGAGAGGGGGGGCCTCTAACCTGTGGGCCACTAACCCTGACAGTATCCAGAGTGGAGTGAGTTTTTTGACTGTTTGTGGTTTGCTTCCAAAGTGAAACCACTTTGCCCTGTGCAACATGATATCCAAAGTGTCAGGATTCCACTCTGCTGTGGCATGTGGGAGTTTGTCAGGGATCCAGTCTCTTGGGGGAACCCTGGTACAACTAATAGGAAGGAACTCTTGAACGAGCCTGACTGCCTTCAGAAAGGGAAGGGGGGGGGGTGTAGAAAGTGGGGCTGGGGTTAAATCTGGTGGAGAGATCCCCCTCCAAGGGGATTGAGATTGGGAGCTGGATACTATTCAATGTCTAATTATCTACCCCCCTCAACTCCCATTGGGTCCAATTGTTGCTCTCAAAACTTTTGCAACTCTGGGAGATTGGATTGGTGCAATTGGATCCTTCTTTCCAGTTTTGAAGCTCAGAGGGATCAAGCAGAACCTGCTGGATAAATGGGCATGAAATAAACCAACTCGGTCAAATAAATTACTGTAACTCCTGACCCTCCTGCCTCTGTCCCATGCATTCCAGAGTCTGACAGGGGAGGGCAGGAGGCAATATGTTTGAGTGAAACTAATATTGAGCCACTTTACAATCCTGAACAATTACTAAAAATGCTAATCGTGTCTCAGACTTCCCTTCCCTGCTTTCCCTTTCTCATGGTCTCTTTGTCTCTCACCTGTACCTATTTCTCTCTCTGATCTATTTCTTTATCTCTCTCTCTGGTCTGTCACTCTGCTCTCTCTGCTTTCTTTTGCTCCTTTCTCTCTTTCTGGCCTCTGACTCTGGTTCTTGGTCTGTCTCTGCTCAACTGCATCTGTTTTCTGATTTTTGTTATCCTGACTTTATCATGCCCTAAAATCCACCAGTGTTTTATGCACTTTGTGAAATTAAGGTTTATTTTGATATTTATGAATATTTGGCTCCTATTACAAGGTGAAGTCCAAGTTTGTTGGATCAATAACCAGCATGAGATTTGCAATGTTTTACCAAGTGTTAATAAAGGAACCATTGATGCAATTTCAAGTGTGTTTTCATTATTTATGAATTACTAAAATCCTACCAAGATGATGCAAGCACCAAATATTACATATCCTGCTTCATATGACTTGATTCACTGAGCAATGTTGGAGGTGCAGTGGATGGTGTTTGGGAATCTGAAATTAACACTGTCCTCAGATTGAGTAGTGGCACCTAACAAAAGAACAGCCAGTTCCAAAAGCTAGTGGCATTAGCTACAAATAAAGCTGTTGGACTTTAACCTGGTATTGTGAGACTGCTTATTGTGGCATATTCAAGCAGGAGTTTGGGCAGTGGAATTTGGGTCTTCAATTGTGACCTCAGTGATCAACAAGCAGTGTTCTGCAAGTTGGCAATAAACTTATTGGACTTTAACCTGGTGTTGTGACACCTCTTACTGTGCCCACCCCAGTCCCATAGCACATCTCTACATCACAACATCATTCAGGCCAGAGGCTTTCTGACATGGATGGAGAGCAGTAGTAGAGGGAGCCTTACTCTGCATCTAACCTTGTGCTGTACCTGTCTTGGGAGTGTTTGATGGGGAGACAGTGTAGAGGGAGCTTTACTCTGTATCTAACCCCATGTTGTACCTGTTTATAGAAAATTACAGCTCAAACAGGCATGTTGCCCCTTGTCTATGCCAAACCTTTTTTTTTTTTGCCTAGTCCCACTGACCTGCACTTGGACCATATCCCTCCACACCCCTCATCCATTAACCCGTTTTTCTAAAATGTTTGGGGACCCAGGTTCGAATCCTGCCATGGCAGATGGTGGAATTCAAATTCAGTTAAAAGAAATCTGGAATTAAGAATCTATTGATGACTGCAAAACCATTGTTGGAAAAACCCATCTGGGTCATTAATGCCTTTTAGAGAAGGAAATCTGCTCTCCTTATCCAGTCCAGCCTGCATGTGACTCGAGCAATGTGGCCTTTATCTGGCAGCTCATTCCACACTCCCACCACTCTGCTTGAAGAAGCCCCCCAGTATTCTCTTTAAACTTTTCTCCTTTCACCCTTAACCCATGCCCTCTGGTTTTTTTTTCTCTCCCCTGGCCTCAGTGGAGAAAAAAAACCTGCTTGCATTCATTCTATCCATACCCATCAAAATCTTATACACCTCTATCAAATCTCCCCTCATCTATGCTACAGGGAAGAAAATCCTAACCCATTCAATCTCTCTGTCAACTTCTCAAGTCCCGGCAACATCCTTGTGAAGCTTTCACTCTTTCAACTTACGTCCTTCCTGTAACAAGGTGATCAAAACTACACAATGTACAATTCAGCCTCACTGTCCTGGGAGTGTTTGATGGGGGACAGTGTAGAGACAGCTTTACTCTGTATCTAACCCCGTGCTGTACCTGCCCTGGGAGTGTTTGATGGGGGGACAGTGTAGAGGGAGCTTTACTCTGTATCTAACTCTGTGTTGTATCTGTCCTGGGAGTGTTTGATGGGGGGACAGTGTAGAGGGAGTTTTACTCTGTGTCTAACCCCGTGCTGTACCTGTCCTGAGAGTGTTTGATGGGGGACAGTGTAGCGACAGCTTTACTCTGTACCTAACCCTGTGCTGTACCTGCCCTGGGAGTGTTTGATGGGGGGACAGTGTAGAGGGAGCTTTACTCTGTATCTACCCCCGTGCTGTACCTGCCCTGGGAGTGTTTGATGGGGGACAGTGTAGAGGGAGCTTTACTCTGTATCTAACCCCATGCTGTACCTGCCCTGGGAGTGTTTCGATATGTTATGTAGTGTGCTTTTTAATTCATTCATGGATAGTGCTAGCTGGCCAGCATTTATTGCCCATCCCGAATTCCCCATGAACTGAATGCCTCACTTGGCCATTTCAGAGGGCAGTTGCATCAACCACATTGCTCTGGAGTCACATGCAGGCCAGACTGGATAAGGAGAGCAGATTTCCTTCTCTAAAAGACATTAATGACCCAGATGGGTTTTTCCAACAATGGTTTTGCAGTCATCAATAGATTTTAATTCCAGATTTCTTTTAACTGAATTTGAATTCCACCATCTGCCATGGCAGGATTCGAACCTGGGTCCCCAAAGATTATGAAGTTTATTTTTGTGAACAAGTAGGATTACATTAACACTGCAGTGAAGGTATTACGAAAAGCCCCCTAACTGGGTTCCTGGAATTTTCATAGAAGCCTACAGTTCAGAAAGAGCCCTTTGGCCCATCGAGTCTGCATTGAACACAATCTCAACCAGCCCCCACCCCCATATCCTGACTTATTATACCCACTAATCCCAGGACACTAAGGGGCAATTTCTTAGCATAGCCAATCAACCTAACCCCCCCATATCTTTGGACTGCGGGAGGAAACCGGAGCACCCAGAGGAAACCCACACAGACATGAGGAGAATGTATAAACTCTACGCAGAAAGGTGACCCGAGTGATAGCGTGGACCCCCCCCTTCCCCCCCTCACTGACACAGACAGAGTGACCGTGGACCCCCCCCCCCTCACTAATCCCGGCAGAGTGGCAGCGGACCCCCCCCCCCTTTTCCCCCTCACTAATGTCAGACAGAGAGTCAGCAGGACCTCCTTCCCCCTCACTGATCCCAGACAGAGAGAGAGAGAAAGCGGACCCTCCCCCCTTCCCCCTTACTGATCCCAGACAGAGAGAGAGAGAAAGCGGACCCTCCCCCCTTCCCCCTTACTGATCCCAGACAGAGAGAGAGAGAAAGCGGACCCTCCCCCTTCCCCCTTACTGATCCCAGACAGAGAGACAGCGGACCCCCCCTCCCCTCACTGATCCAGACGAGAGAGAGAGAAAGCGGACCTTCCCCCCTCCCCCTTACTGATCCCAGACAGAGAGACAGCGGACCCCCCCCCCGCGCTCCCCCTCACTGATCCCAGACAGAGTGGCAGTGGACCTCCCCACCCCCCCCCCAACCTTACTGATCCCAGACAGGGAGCCTTCGGACCCTCTCCCTTCCCCCTCACTGATCTCAGATAGAGTGGCAGCAGACCCCCCCCCCACCCTCACTGATCCCAGACAGAGTGGCAGCGGACTCTCAGTACCTACCTCCTCATCAACTGGAGCGCCCGAATGGGACTTTTGTGAAACATATCTGTTTTGCGCCAATTTTGGATGGGTGAATGCAGCGGTAAGGGGGGTGGGGGGGTGGGGGGGTGGGGAAGTGCTAGTAAGGTTGGGCGTACAGCCCATTACGTCAATTTAAATGGCTGTCGCGCCCATTTTGGATACAATCACAATCGCGACCATTTTCGGTAAAGGGGGGGAACCGGCGTGGATCCCGCTACTCGCCTCATGCCTGACTTTACCAAGTTTTCACACCTGGAAACAGGCACAACTTGATGGTAAAATCAGGCCCCTAGCTTCATAGAGGTTTACAGCATGGAAGTAGGCCCTTCGGCCCAACTTGAACATGCTACCCATTTTTTTAACCATTAAACTAGTCCCAGGTGCCGAGTTTGGCCCGTATCCTTCTGTACCCATCTTAACTGTCTAAATGGTTTTTAAAAGACAAAATTGTAACTCCTCTACTACTACCACCTTTGGCAGCTTGTTCCAGACACTCACCACCCTCTGAGTGAAAAGAATTGCCCCTTGGGACACTTTTCTATCTCTCCCCTCTCACCTTAAAGCTATGTCCTCTTGGTTCACGCTCCCTTATCTTTGGAAAAGGATATCGATCAGATAGCTGATCTGTGCCCCTCATTATTTTATAGGCCTCTATAAGATCACCACTCAGCCTCTTACACTCCAGAGAAAAAAGTCCCAGTCTATCCAGCCTCTCCTTATAATTCAAAGTTACATCTGGTTTTCTGGTTCTACTAAACTCTTTCTGGTTTAATAATATCTTTCTATAATAGGGTGACCAGAACTGCACACAGTATTCCAAGTGTGGCCTCACCAATGTCTTGTACAACTTTAACAAGACGTCCCAACTCCTGTATTCAATGTTCTGACCAATGAAACCAAGTATGTTGAATGTAGATGTGTAAGTTAGGAGGATTGGCCATGCTAATTTTTTTTTATTCATTCAAGGGACATGGGTATCGCTGGCTGGGCCAGCATTTATTAGAATTATAGAACCTTACATTGCAGGAAGAGGCCCTTCGGCCCATCAAACACAATCCCACCCAGACCCTACCCCCCCTCCCCCATATCCCTACATATTTAACCCACTAATCCCTCTAAATCTCCACTACCCTGGACGTTAAGGGGCAATTTCTTAGTCTGGCCAATCAACCTAACTTGCATATCTTTGGATTGTGGGAGGAAACCCGCGCAGACACAAGGATAATGCGCAAACTCCACACAGACAGTGACTCGAGCCAAGAATCAAACCCAGGACCCTGGAGCTGTGAAGCAACAGTGCTAACCACTGTGCTACCATGTCACGCAACCCCAGCTGTGCTTGAAAAGGTGGTGACGAGTTACCTTCTTGAATCGAAGCAGTCCACGCGCTGTGGGTCAACCCACGATGCTGTTACATGTTTAGGTTAGGTGGATTGGTCATGTTAGATTTCCCCTTAAAATCGAGAGGCGTGTATGTGAGGGGGGGATTAGCCATGGTAAATGTGTGGATTACAAAGAACAAAGAACAAAACAGCACGGGAAACAGGCCCTTCGGCCCAACAAGCCCGTGCCGCCACCCCGATGTTCCCACCTCTACCCGTGATCCCTGTCTATGTTTATAGATCTATGGATTAAAAACCAAATTTGAGACAATTTAATAGAACATAGAAAATTACAGCACAGAACAGGCCCTTCGGCCTTCAATGTTGCGCCAACCAATTAAGAAAAAGCAATGACCCTCTAACCTAAACCATTCCCTTTTTGTCCATAAACTTATCTACTAACCTTTTAAACACCATCAACCTTGGCGCATCTACAACTGCAGCAGGCAGGGCATTCCATACCCTTACCACCCTCTGGGTAAAGAACCTACCTCTGATATCCGTCCTATAACTATCACCCCTTAATTTAAAGCTATGTCCTCTCGTGCTAGCTTTCTCCATCCTAGGAAAAAGGCTATCACTGTCCACCCTATCTAAACCTATAATCATCTTATATGCTTCAATAAGATCCTCTCTTAGCCGCCTCCTTTCTAACGAAAACAACCTCAAATCCTTCAACCTCTCTTCATAGGACCTGCCCTCCATACCAGGCAACATCATGGTAAACCTCCTCTGTACCCTCTCCAATGCCTCCACATCTTTCTTATAATGCGGAGACCAGAACTGCACACAATACTCCAAGTGCGGCTGCACTAGAGTTTTGTACAGTTGCAACATGACGTTGCGGCTCCGAAATTCAATCCCCCTACCGATAAAAGCTAAGACTCCATATGCCTTCTTAACAACCTTATCGACTTGATTGCCAACTTTCAGGGATCTATGCACATATACACCAAGATCCCTCTGTTCTTCAACACTTTCTTCTGCCAATCAGCCTAACAGCACGTCTTTGGGAGAAAGCCCACACAAGCACGGGGAGAATGCGCAAACTCCCACAGACACAGGCCCAAATCCATGTATCTGCACAGCACAGCGATAGTCACTGAGCTGTCGTGTTGCCCATCAAATGGTCCAGGTCAAGTGTACACTAATGATGTGAAGCACTAGGATACTCTCGAAAAATCCAAGAGCAGCCCTCTCACAACCCATTGCGTGTATGCCCCTCGTTAGACAACAAGGTGGACCAAAGCACCTGTAGGATAAAAACAAATAAATCAATATCATCATCTATTTACACACTTCCCAGGGACTCCCAAGGCTCATGATCCCTATTTTAAAACAGTTTTCTATACCCCTCCATTCCCATTCTGTTCATGTGCCCATCTAAGTATCTCTTAAATAACTCCACCTGCCTCCACCATTCTCTGACCATTTTCAGGTACTCTATCTGGAAAAACTTCACTATTTCCTGCTGGAAGACTAAGGATTACTAGGTTAGGATGGGGGAAAGGGCCCGTGTAAGGTAGTCAGAGAGTAGGTGCATTGGACTGAATGGCTTTCCTCTGCACTGTAGGGATTCTGCGGTTCTAACACAAGAGGTTCGGTGATGACAACCTCAAATCCCAGAGTTAGCTACGCGCCCAACCAGAGTTAGAGTCTCCTATAATCAGGCAGAACCAGACAGCGAATAAAGGCTTTTGAGTTTTGCTCTGTTGCTTATCAATATTGGTTATCAGTGAGATGCCAGATTTGGGCTAGGGTAGGCACAGTAAGAAGTCTCACAGGTTAAAGTACAACAGGAGAGGTTAGGCAAATTGGGACTGTTTTCCTTAGAAAGACGTAGACTTAGAGAAGATCTAATAGAGGTGTACAAGATTATGATGGGGATAGATAGAGTAAACAAGGTTAAGCTTTTTCCTAGGATGGACTCAAATAGCACGAGGGGTCACAGGGTGAGGGGGGTAAGGTATAATTTGGATGCTAGAGGGAGTGTTTTCACACAGAGGGTGGTGGGGGTATGGAATGCGCTGCCAAGTAAAGTGGTGGAGGCAGGTACTCTGGAGTTATTTAAGAAATACTTAGATGGGCACATGAACAGAATGGGAATGGAGGGGTATAGAAAACTGATTTAAAATAGGGATCCTGAGCCTTGGGAGTCCCTGGGAAGTGTGTAAATAGATGATGATATTGATGTACTTGTTTTTATCCTACAGGTGCTTTGGTCCACCTTGTTCTCTAACGAGGGGCATACACGCGATGGGTCGTGAGAGGGCTGCTCTTAGATCTTTTTTGAGAGTATCCTAGTGCTTCACGTCGTTAATGTACACTTGACCTGGACCATTTGATGGCCAACACGACAGCTCAGTGACTATCGCTGTGCTGTGTAGATACATGGATTTGGGCCTGTGTCTGTGGGAGTTTGCACATTCTCCCCATGCTTGTGTGGGTTTTCTCCGGGTGCTCCGGTTTCCTCCCACATCCCAGAGATGTGCTCTTAGGCGAATTGGCAAAACAAATTCTCCCTAAATTGTCTCAAATTTGGTCTTTAATCCATAGATCTATAAACATAGGCAGGGATTGCGGGTAGAGGTGGAAACATCGGGGTGGCAGCGCGGGCTCGTTGGGCCGAAGGGCCTGTTTCCCATGCTGTTTTGTTCTTTGTTTATTTAGTAGCACAAGCCTCACACAGGATTTTAACTCAGTGTTAAGAGACTTCTTACTGTGTCCATCAATGTCCCATTGGTGTTGGTTAAACTGGGCCTCTCCTGCCATCTACTGACAGAATATGGGAGCACACCTCACTGTCCCACTGAGTAGTCAATTTACAGAACCTCACAGCCAGGAGCTCATTGTCCGCTTTGCAAAGACCTGGCAATTTTTAACTCATCATTTCTTTCTCCCCCTCACTGCCTTTCCCTTTGTCTGCCTCTCTCTCTCTCTCTCTCTGTTAGAGCCGCAGAGATACACAACACGGAAACAGACCTTTCAGCCCATCAAGTCAAATTTCCTAAGTTTTACTAGCCCTGCGTTTGGCCCTTATCCCTCTAAACTTTTCCCATCCATCGGCCTGTCCAAATGTCGCCAATGTACTTGCCCCTGTCACCTCCTCAGGCAGCTCATTCCATACACACACCACCCTCTGTGTGAAAAGTTGCCCCCTTCCCCCTCTCACCTTAAATGCATCCCCTCTAGTTTTGGGCTCCCCTACTCTGGGGAAACGATCTTGTCTATTCACCTTATCTATGCCCCTCCTGGTTTTATAAACCTCTGTAAGGTGACCCCTCTTCCTTCTGTGCTCCAGAGAAAAATAGTTCCTGCCTATTCAGCCTCTCCTTATATTTCAAACTTTCTAGTACTCTCCCTATATTCTAACAGTCTCTATTTGTCTCTACGCTTCTCCTCTCTCTCTGACTGCCAAGGTGTCTCTCTCTCTATCTATATATAACTGTCTCTTTCTGTCTGCATGCGTCTCCTTTCTCTCCGACTGCCAGAGTGGTTCTCTGTGTGTGTGTCTCTCTCTCTCTATATAACTGCCCCTTTCTGTCTCTATTTGTCTCCTCTCTCTATGACTACCTGGTTGGCTTTCTCTCTTTCTTTGTCTGCTTCTCTCTATAATCTATAGCAGGGGGCAGCACGGTGGCGCAGTGGTTAGCACTGCTGCCGCACAGCACCACAGACCTGGGTTCGAATCCCGGCTTGGGTCACTGTGCAGAGTTTGCACATTCTCCCCACATCTGCATGGGTTTCTTCCGTTTGCGCTGGTTTCCTCCCACAGTCCGAAAGACATGCTGGTTAGGGTGCATCGGCCGTGCTAAATTCTCCCTCAGCGTATCCGAACAGGTACCGGAGTGTGGTGACGAGAGGTATTTTCACAGTAACTTCATTGCAGTGTTAATGCAAGCCTACTTTTGACACTAACAAATGAACCAAGCCAAAGTTATATATATATATATGTAACTGTCCCTTTCTGCCTATGTGGTCTTCTCTCTCTCCAACCATCTGAGTGGCTCCCTCTCTCTTTGTCTTTCTCAGGCTGTGTTCCCCTCTGCCCCCTCTCTGTTGCTCCTTTATCTCACTGGGGGTACAAACTCGTTGGCTTGGCTATTGACTGGGCATCACTCAAACGGCCATTCTTCACATTCAGGCGGTAACAGGATATTCGGCTACGGTGGGCATCACAACTGACCCCATTCCTGTCCTTACCACCCCCCCCCCACACACACACACACACACACAGAGGACGCTTTTTCCTCCCTCCTAACTAGGGAGATGAGCCCAGTTGTATCCTGGACTGCAATAGGCCAAGACCTGGATCTCTCCGAACTTTGTGGATTAGATATCCGATAGCATCACTCTTGTTTCTTTTTGTCAACAGCTAAATAAATGCCTCAGCAGTTGACAAGGAGCACGAGATATGCTAATAACATGTAGGAAGCTTGACAACCGCCATGTTGGTTGCTACGGATAAAGAGGTGGCAAGTCCCTTTGCCTGAGACAGGAATTAGGCCTTTCACACAGGCAAATAGAGGGCCTGACGTCTGCAGAAGGACCCCTTGTAATAATTAAACCCGGAACGTTCTGGTCAACGTGACCGAAGCAACAGTGCTTATTATAGAAGCCATTCGGCCCATTGAGTCTGTACCGACTCTCCAGCACAGCATTTCATCCAGGCCTACCCTACCCCTTGCCCTATCCCCGTAACTTCACTCATCTATCACCCCCAACATGCATATCATTGGACAGTAAGGGGAAATTTAGCATGGCCAATCCACTTAATCTGCACATCTTTGGATACTAAGGAATAATTTAGCATGGCTAATCTACCTAAGCTGCACATCTTTGGACACTAACGGGCAATTTAACATGGCCAATTCACCTAATCTGCACATCTTTGGACACTAAGGGACAATTTACTATGGCCAATTCACCTAATCTGCACATCTTTGGACACTAAGGGACAATTTACTATGGCCAATCCACCTAACCTACACATCTTTGGAGTATGGAAGGAAACTGGAGCACCCAGAGGAAACCCACACAGGCACGGGGAGAAAGTGCAAACTCCACACAGAGAGTGACCCCAAGCTAGAATTAAACCTGGGTATCTGATGCTGTGAGGCAGTAGTGCTAACCATTGCGCCACCATGCCATCCTAAAAGGAAGAAAATTTTGTCTCATTTTATGGGAAGGTGGTGGCCTAGTTATCATTGAACTAGTAACCCCAAAGAGGCAGGGTAATGCTCTGGGTTCAAATCCCATCAAAGCAGATGGTGAAATGCGATATTAAGAAAAATCTGCAATTAACTACCTTTGTAAAAAACCCACTTGGTTCACTAATGCCCCTTCAGGGAAGGAAATCTGCAGTTCTTATCTGGTCTGGCCTACTTGTAACTCCAGAACCACAGTGATGAGGTTGGATAGACTTGGGTTGTTTTCGTTGGAGCAGAGAAGACTGAGGGGCAATCTGATCGAGGTGTACAAGATTATGAGGGGCGCGGATAAAGAGCAGGCACTCCACTTCGTGTCAGGAGACAACATTAGAGAACATAGGCTCAGGGTATGGGTAGGAGATTAAGTGGGGGGGGGGAATGTGAGGAAAAACCATTTTACACAGAGAGCGGCGAGGGTCTGGAATGCCGGAGAGGGTGGTGGAGGCAGGATGCCTTTAAGAAGTACCTGGATGAGCACTCGGCACCTCATAACATTCAAAGCTACGGGTGCTGGTAAATGGGAGGTCAGATACAGACTCAATGGGCCGAAGGGCCTCTTCTGCACTGTACGATTCTAATTAGGGACGGGTAAAAAATAGTGGCCTTGTCAGCCGCTCCAGCACATGACATGAAGGAATTAAAAAAAAAAGCACTCTTATTAATGCACAAAGCTCATTCTGACTCGTGTATGTAACAGGACTGCCGAGGTTCAACGTTCAAAATAGAAAACAGACACAATTAGAAACTCACAGCCGATGGATCAGCAACTGTGGAGAGAGAGAAAGAAAGTTACTTCATGTTGTTCAGAGAAGCCAGCACACATATGATGGGCTGAACGATCTCCTTCTATCCTGTAACCGCTCTATTTTTCTTTATAGCCCATAGATTTTCACCCCCCCCCACCCCCCCACCCCACCCCCCCCCCACCCCCCCACCCCCCCACCCCCCCACCCCCACCCCAACCCCCCCCCCAACCCCACCCACCCCACCCCACCCCCCCACCCCCACCCCCCCCCCCCCCACACCCCCCACCCCCCCCCACCCCACCCCCCCCACCCCACCACCCCACCCCCCCCCACCCCCCCCACCCCCCCCCCCCACCCCCCACCCCACCCCCCCCCCCCCACCACCCCCCCCACCACCCCCCACCCCCCCCCACCCCCCCACCCCCCCACCCCACCCCCCCACCCCACCACCCCCCCCCCCCCCCCCCACCCCCCACACCCCCCCACCCCAACCCCCACCCCCCACCTCTCATTAAGTGGGAGGCCCAGTGACACGGTAGTTAGCACTACTGCCTCACAGCACTGGCGACCCAGATTCAATTCCAGCCTTGGGTGACTCTGTGGAGTTGCACGTTCCTTCAATGCCAGTGTGGGTTTCCTCCAGATATTCCGGTTTCCTCCCACTTTCCAAAGATGTGCAGGTTAGGTGGATTGGCCATGCTCAATTGCCCCTTAGTGTCCAAAGCTGTGTAGGTTAGATGGATTGGCCATGCTAAATTGACCCTTTGCGTCCAAAGATGCGCAGGTTAGGGTGGATTGGCCATGCTAAAAACACGAGCATATAGGGCTGGGGATGGGGTGAGAGTGGGTAAGTGTTTATTTAAGCTTATTTATTTATTAGCCACTAGTAGGTTTCCATTCTCACCGCAATGTGAAAATCCCCGAGGTGCTCTTTCAGATAGTCCGTTCAGACTCCACTGGCCGAATAGCCTCCTTCTGGACTGTGGGGATTGTACGGAAACATTTGTCCCAGTGTGATTGACAGAATCTGTTTCAGACCATGGGAGCTGGATAAAGTTACGGGTTCCATCGAGCCGCCAGCGTGTATTAAGGACAGGAAATGTGGTGTGGCACATGGTGATGGAGGGTTTGTGATAGAGTGGAAGGCAGGTGAGAGTGAGTGATGTTTGATGCAAAGGAAAAGAGGATGATAACAGCAGGAATCGAGCAACAAAAGATGAAAGTGGAGGAAGCGGAAATGGAAAAGCAGAATCAGCACTGACAGCTGGTTAAAACATAAACCACACACACACACACACACACTAGAAAAATAATACCGGAGGCAAAGGTCACAATCTGAAATTGTTCATCTCCGTGTTCACAGAATCCTTACCGTGCAGAATGAGGCCATTCTACCCATCAAACCTGCACTGGCAACAATCCCACCCAGGCCCTATCCCTGTAACACCACCCATTTACCCTCCTAATCCCCCTGGAATAAATATCAATTTAGCACGGCCAATCCACCTAACCTGCACATCTTCAGACACTAAGGGACATTTAGCATGGCCAATCCACCTAACCTGCACATCTTTGGACACGAAGGGGCAATTTAGCACGGCCAATCCACCTAACCTGCACATCTTCAGACACTAAGGGACATTTAGCACGGCCAATCCACCTAACCTGCACATCTTTGGACACTAAGGGGCAATTTAGCACGGCCAATCCACCTAACCTGCACATCTTTGGACACGAGGGGCAATTTAGCACGGCCAATCCACCTAACCGCACATCTTTGGACACTGAAGGGGCAATTTAGCACGGCCAATCCACCTAACCTGCACATCTTTGGACACTAAGGGCAATTTAGCACGGCCAATCCACCTAACCTGCACATCTTTGGACACTAAGGGCAATTTAGCACGGCCAATCCACCTAACCTGCACATCTTTTGACACTAAGGGGCAATTTAGCATGGCCAATCCACCTAACCTGCACATCTTCAGACACTAAGGGACATTTAGCATGGCCAATCCACCTAACCTGCACATCTTTGGACACGAAGGGGCAATTTAGCACGGCCAATCCACCTAACCTGCACATCTTCATGACACTAGGGACATTAGCACGGCCAATCCACCTAACCTGCACATCTTTGGACACTAAGGGGCAATTTAGCACGGCCAATCCACCTAACCTGCACATCTTTGGACACAAAGGGGAATTAGCACGGCCAATCCACCTAACCTGCACATCTTTGGACACTAAGGGCAATTTAGCACGGCCAATCCACCTAACCTGCACATCTTTGGACACTAAGGGGCAATTTAGCACGGCCAATCCACCTAAACCTGCACATCTTTGGACACTAAGGGGCAATTTAGCACGGCAATCCACCTAACCTGCCCATCTTTGGACACTAAGGGACAATTTAGCATGGCCAATCACCTAACCTGCACATCTTTGGACACTAAAGGGCAATTTAGCATGGGCCAATCCATCTAACCTGCACATCTTTGGACACTAAGGGCAATTTAGCATGGCCAATCCCCTACCAGCACATCTTTGGACACTAAGGGGCAATTTAGCATGGCCAATCCACGTAACCTGCACATCTTTGGATACTAAAGGGCAATTTAGCATGGCCAATCCATCTAACCTGCACATCTTTGGACATTAAAGGGCAATTTAGCATGGCCAATCCATCTAACCTACACATCTTTGGACATTAAAGGGCAATTTAGCATGGCCAATCCTGAAAATGGTCAGAGAGTGTTGGAGGCAGGTGGAGTTATTTAAGAGATACTTAGATGGGCACATGAACAGAATGGGAATGGAGGGGTATAGAAAACTGATTTAAAATAGGGATCGTGAGCCTTGGGAGTCCTTGGGAAGTGTGTAAATAGATGATGATATTGATGTACTTGTTTTTATCCTACAAGTGCTTTGGTCCACCTTGTTGTCTAACAAGGGGCATACACGCGATGGGTCGTGAGAGGGCTGCTCTTGGATTTTGAGAGTATCCTAGTGCTTCACGTCATTAGTGTACGCTTGACCTGGACCATTTGATGGGCAACGCGACAGCTCAGTGACTATCGCTGTGCTGTGCCTGTGGATTTGGGCCTACATCTGTGGAGTTTGCGCATTCTTTCGGTGTTTGCGTGGGTTTTCTCCGGGCGCTCCGGTTTCCTCCCACATCCCAAAGATGTGCTCTTAGGCTGATTGGCAGAACAAATTCTCCCTAAATTGTCTCAAATTTGGTTTTTAATCCATGGATCTATAAACGTAGACAGGGATCACGGGTAGAAGTGGAAACATCAAGGTGGCGGCACAGGCTTGTTGGGCCGAAGGGCCTGTTTCCTGCGCTTTGTTCTTTGTTCTTTGAAATTATTCACAATTTAAACTCCCTAAACAGGACTTTCCAAACCTATGAGCAGCACTGTCTGAAAGGACAAGGACAGCTTATATTGGTACACCATTACCATCCTGACTTGGAAATATCACCATTCCTTCACTGTCACTGCAATCAAATTCCTATAACACGCTTCCTAATAGCACAGTGGATGTACCTACATTGCAGGATGTAGAATATAGTGTTACAGTCATAGCTAAGATATAGAGAAAAATTAGCTTAATATGTGATAAGTCCATTCTCTGCCTGTTGAAGTGGTGGAGGCTACCTCGTTGAATATATTTCAGTCACGGGTAGATAGGTTTCTGATAGACAACGGAATTAAGGGTTATGGGGAGAAAGCGGGAAAGTGGAATTGTTCCACTTCAGATCAGCCATGATCTTATTGAATGGCGGGGCTGGATGGCCGACTCCTGCTTCTATTTCTTACATTCATTCAAAAGTCTGATGGGGCAAGGAAAAAGGGCAGCATGGTTAGCACTGCCATCTCACAGCACCAGGGACTTGGTTTCGATTCCCACCTTGGGTGACAGTGCAGAGCCTCCCCACGTCTACGTGAGTTACCTTTGGGTGCTCCGGTTTCATAGAACATTACAGCACAGAACAGGCCCTTCGGCCTTCGATGTTGTGCCGACCAAAATAAAAAGCAATGCCCTCCAAACTAAACCATTCCCTTCTCTTCCATATACTTATCAATTAACCTCTTAAACGCCACAAACTTGGCGCATCTACAACAGCTGCAGGCAGGGCATTCCACTCCCTAATCACTCTTTGAGTAAAGAACCTACCTCTGATATCCGTCCTATAACTCATACCCCTTAATTTAAAGCTGTGTCCCCTCGTGCTAGCTTTCTCCATCCTAGGAAAAAGGCTATCACTGTCCACCCTATCTAAACCTCTAATCATCTTATATGCTTCAATAAGATCCCCTCTTAGCCGCCTCCTTTCTAATGAAAACAACCTCAAATCCTTCAACCTCCTCCCACAGTCCGAGAGGCATTGGCCGTGTTCTCCCTCAGTGTAACTCGGAGTGTGGTGTCTGGGGGGGGGGGGATTTTCACTAACTTCATTGCAGTGTCAACGTAAGCCTACTAGTGACACTATTAAACAAGCTTAAGCTGCTCTTGAGTCGGTTAGTATGTGACCTCAGACCTTTTCCTGACGGAAAACGGTAGAAGGGAGAAGTTCCAGGATGCGTGGAATCCTTAATTAGTCCGGGAAGTGCAGGCGGAGTCAGTGGATGGGAGGCTGGTTTGTGTAGCGGGGTAAATACGCGGGATTATGGGGATAGGATGGGATTGTGATTGGTATAGCCTCAATGGGCTGAATGGCCTCCTTCTGCACTGCGGGGAGTTCAATGGATTCTACGATTCTAGGCCCCTCACAGACTCACTGGGGAAGATGAAACCAGGATTGTTAATTGCTTGGATGGGTGGGGGGGTTGGTGGGGAGGGCAGGGGAGGGCTCAGCCCTCCTATTACTTGTTTAGATCCAAGTCTGTAATGAGCTCTTCTGTTTCTGCTCTGTATAAACAGTCGCTGTCTGCCTCCAGTCTGCACTGAGGAGGAGATGTGACATTGAGATACCCGTTGTTTACACACGCGTGGCCAGCAGATAACAAACTGGAGCTGTGAACAGGGCAAAACTCAACAGGAATGCAGCGGTGTACCAGAGAGAGAAGAGCTGGCGCAAAGAGTCAAATCACGGTGCAACAGTGAGAAGCCACCGAGTGGGGCGCACAGTGGTTAACCCTGCACCGACAACAATCTCATCCGGGCCTCTATTCTCACAACCCCACCTATTTACCCCGCTAATCCCGGGACACTCGGGGGCAACTTAGCACAGCCGATTCACCTAACCCGCACATCTTTGGAGTGTGGGAGGAAACCGGGGCACCCTGGAGGAACTCCACACAGACATGGGGAGAATGCGCAAACACAGACAGTGTCCCAAGCTGAGAATCGAACGTGGGTCTCTGGAGCTGTGCAGATGTGCTGGGTAGGTGGCTTGGCCGTGCTAAATTCAGTATACCCCAACAGAGTGTGGCGACTAGGGGATTTTCACAGTAACTTCATTGCAATGTTAATGTAAGCCTACCTGTGCCACTAATATAAAAAAAAGTGCTCACCACTGTCCATCTAATTTCTTCAATCTATCTTCTGAAGTGGAATTCCTTTTCCCTGGAACCATTCTTGTGAATGTATTCTGCACTCCCTCCAATGCCCGCATATCAACTTCCTAGAAATAAATGAACCATTCCTTCACTGACATTGGGTCAAAATCCTGGAACTCCCTCCCAAACAAAGAACAAAGAACAAAACAGCACGGGAAACAGGCCCTTTGGCCCAACGAGCCCGCGCCGCCACCCCAATGTTCCCACCTCTACCGGTGATCCCTGTCTATGTTTATAAATCTATGGATTAAAAACCAAATTTGAGACAATTTAGGGAGAATTTGTTTTGCCAATTAGCCTAAGAGCACATCTTTGGGATGTGGGAGAAAACCGGAGCACCCGGAGAAAACCCACGCAAGCACGGGGAGAATGTGCAAACTCCCACAGACACAGGCCCAAATCCATGTATCCGCACAGCACAGCGATAGTCACTGAGCTGTCGTGTTGCCCATCAAATGGTCCCGGTCAAGCGTACATTAACGACGTGAAGCACTGGGATACTCTCGAAAAAAAGTCCAAGAGCAGCCCTCTCACGACCCATCGCGTGTATGCCCCTCGTTAGAGAACAAGGTGGACCAAAGCACCTGTAGGATAAAAAAACAGCACTTGGACCTTTTCAAAGAATTATTTTATTCTATCTTTAAAGTTACAATTCTGATGCTTGGAATGGACTAGGCAAACCTAAATCCATTCCTTGCTTTCTCCATAGTGGAGAGAAGATGGCCTAGTGGTATTATCTATTAGCTAATGTTCTGGGGGACCCGGGTTTGAATCCCGTCACAGTGAATAGTGGAATTTGAATTCAATAATAATTATCTGGGACTAAGAACCTACTATGAAACCATTGGCGGAAAAACCCAACTGGTTCATTACTGTCTCTTAAGGGAAGAAAATTTGCCCTACTTACCCTGGTCTGGCCTATATGTGACTCCAGAGCCACAGCAATGTAGTTGACTCTCAAACACCCTCAGGCAAATAGGGATGGGCGATAAGTGTTGGCCAGCCAGCGATGCCCCTGACTATATAAAAGAAAGCATGAATATGTGAAAAAACTCAAATTGAATCCAATTCATGGTCAGAACAAGGTTCAAGCCATGTTGTGGAGATGCCAGCATTGGACTGAGGTGGACACAGTAAAAAGTCTCAAAACACCCCCAGGGTAAAGTCCAACAAGTACGAGCATGAGTTTTTGGGGTGCTGTCCCTTCATTGGGTGAGGAAGAAGCAGCGTTTCAAAAGCCCATGCTACCAAATAAACATGTTGGACTTTAACCTGGTGTTACAAATGTCCCCTTCTTGAGCTGGACCTGAGGCTCGATCTTAGCCACAAGGCGATGGGACTACAGCAGTTTGAGAAGGCGGCTCACCACAATCTTCTCAAGGACAATTAAGGATTTGGTGATGAATGGTGGCTGAATCCATTAAATTTCTACATAGGACAGGATGTGTGTGTCTACGTGTGTGTGTGTGTGTGTGTGTGTGTGTGTGTGTGTATGTGGGTGTGTGTGTATGTGCGTGCATGTGTGTGTGTGTGTGTGTACGTGCGTGTGTGTGTGCATGTGTATGTGCATGCATGTGTGTGTATGTGTGTGCATTTGTGTATGTGCGTGTGTTCATGTGCGTATGTGTATGTATGTGCATGTGTGTGTGCGTGTGTGTATGTACGTGTGTATGTGCGTGCATGTGTGTATGTGTATGTGCGTATCTGTGGGTGTATGTGCATGTGCGTGTGTACGTGCATGTCATGCATGTGCGTGTATGTGTGTGTGTGTATGAACGTGTGTGTATGTGCGTGCGTATGTGTATGAACGTGTGTGTGCATGTGTATGAACGTGTGTGTGTATGAACGTGTGTGTGCGCGTGTGTGTGTATGAACGTGTGTGTGTGCGTGTGTGTGTATGAACGTGTGTGTGTGCGTGTGTGTATGAACGTGTGTGTGTGCGTGTGTGTGTATGAACATGTGTGTATGTGCATGCATGTGTGTATGAACGTGTGTGTATGTGCGTGCGTATGTGTATGAACGTGTGTGTATGTGCGTGCGTGTATGAACGTGTGTGTATGTGCGTGCGTGTGTGTATGAACGTGTGTGTATGTGCGTGCATGTGTGTATGAACGTGTGTGTGCATGTGTATGAACGTGTATGAACGTGTGTGAGTGCGTGTGTGCGTGTATGAACGTGTGTGTGTGCGTGTGTATGAACGTGTGTGTGTGCATGTGTGTGTGTGTGTGTGTGCATGTGTGTGTGTGTGTATGAACGTGTGTTGTGTGTGTGTGTGTATGAACGTGTGTGTGTGCGTGTGTATGAACGTGTGTGTGTGCGTGTGTGTGTATGAACGTATGTGTGTGCGTACGAACGTATGTGTATGCGTATGTGTGTGTGTGCGTATGAACATGTGTGTGTGTGCGCATAAACTTGTATGTGTGCGTGTGTGTGTGCGCGTGTGTGCATGTGCGCGTGTGTGCGTGTGCGTGTGTATGAACGTGTGTGTGTGCGTGTGTGTATGAACGTGTGTGTGTGCGTGGTGTATGAACGTGTGTGTGTGTGTATGAACGTGTGTGTGTGCATATGAACGTGTGTGTGTGCGTGTGTGTATGAACGTGTGTGTGTGTGTGTGTGGTGCGTGTGTGTATGAACGTGTGTGTGTGTGTGTTGTGCGTGTGTGTGTATGAACGTGTGTGTGTGCACGTGTATGAACGTGTGTGTGTTGCGCGTGTTGTGTGTATGAACGTGTGTGTGCGCGTGTGTATGAACGTGTGTGTGTGCGTGTGTGTATGAACATGTGTGTGTGCGTGTGTGTGTGTGTGAGAATGAACGTGTGTGTGTGCGTGTATGTGCATGCGTGCGTGTATGTGCGTGTGTGTGTATGTGCGTGCGTGCATGCATGCGTGTGTGTAAGTGCGTGTGTGTGTATATATGTGTGTATGTGCGTGCATGCGTGTGTGTGTGTAAGTGCATGTGTGTGCGTGTATATGTGTGTATGTGCGTGCATGCGTGTGTGTAAGTGTGTGTGTGTGTGTGTGTGTTGTACTGTGCTTGCTAGACTCAGACTGACTCTGTGATTGCACAGGTGCCAGCCAGCACTCTCTGTGTGTTTCTGTGGACCCACATCATTGAATAACAAACAAAAGAATTAATCCGACCCCCAAGGGAAGCTCCATCACACAACAACAGGAAATCAACCCACCCGGTAACACTGATAACAAAAAGACATAGGTGCAGAATCAAAACACACACTCACTCATACACACACAATCACACACAGTGGGCCAAACTCAGCATTGTGAATGGGGTAATCAGCAGCATACTGTAGCAGAGAGCTGGTACCCATTTAACAACAGCAACTTGGCCTTTACATAATGCCCTTGTTACATATCAAACTTTGACACCCTAAGGTGGCACAATGGTTAGCACTGCTGCCTCACATCACCAGAGACCCAGGTTCAATTCCGGCCTTGTGTTATGGTGTCGATTTTCTTACCAGTTTTTACAGATGTGCCATAGAAAGCATTCTTTCCAGTTGTTTCACAGCTTGGTATGGCTCCTGCTCTGCCCAAGGCGGCAAAAACCTACAAAAGGTCATGAATGTAGCCCAGTCCATCACATAAACCAGCCTCCCATCCATTGATTCTGTCTACACTTCCCACTGCCTCAGCAAAGCAGCCAGCATAATCAAGGACCCCACGCACCCCGGACATTCTCTCTTCCATCTTCTTCCGCCAGGAAAAAAATACAAAAGTCTGAGGTCACGTACCAACCAACCCAAGAACAGCTTCTTCCCTGCTGCTGTCAGGCTTTTGAATGAACCCACCTTGCACTAAGTTGATCTTTCTCTACACCTTAGCTCTGAATGTAACACTACACTCTGCATCCTCTCCTTTCCTTCTCTATGAATGGTATGTTTTATCTGTACAGCACGTGGGAAATAATACTCCTCACTAATACATGTGACAATAATTAATCAAGTTAAATCAAAAGTTTGCAAGTTCTCCACGTGTCTGCGTGGGTTTCATCTGGGTGCTCCGGTTTCTTCCCATACTCCAAAGATGTGCAGGTTAGGTGGATTGGCCATGCTAAATTGTTTCTTAATGTCCAAAGATGTGCAGGTTAGGTAGATTGGTCGTGCTAAATTGCTCCTTAGTGTCCAAAATTGTGCAGATTAGATGGATTGGCCATGGTAAATTGCCCTTAATGTCCAAAGATGTGAGATTAGATGGATTGGCCATGCTAAATTGCCCCTTAATGTCCAAAATTGTGCAGATTAGATGATTGGCCATGCTAAATTGCCCCTTAATGTCCAAAGATGTGCAGGTTAGGTGGATTCATTTTGCTAAATTGCTCCTTAGTGTCCAAAAATGTGCGGGTTAGATGGACTCATTTTGCTAAATTGCTCCTTAATGTCCAAAGATGTACGGGTTAGATGGATTGGACATGGTAAATTGCCCCTTAACATTCAAAGATGTGCGGATTAGGTGGATTGATCATGCTAAATTTGCTTTTAGGGTTATGGGATAAACCTGGCTAATAGTCGATGCAAGTCTCAAAGGGTTGAACGGCCTCCTGCCTCACTGTACGGATTCTCTAAACGGAGCTATTGGCCAGGCTGAAAGTTAAAGGGATGATTATATATTTTTGAGGAGCAGTTGAAATGGCAGAGCGGTTTAGGAAGGGAATTCCAGAGCTTGAAGGCCAGTGGTGGAGAAATGAATGCTGAGGTGGCCAGAATTGGAGGAATGCAGAGATCTCGGAGGATTGTAGGTTATAGAGATAGAGAGGGGCGAGGCCATGGTGAGTTGATAAACACACTCTCTGTGCTCTGGAATGCATGACTGCGAAGGCATGAAAGGAATTCAGAAACAAAGTTCCCCAGGTTTTGGTGTGAGGAGGCTGATAAGGGGAATACTGGACGGGGTGGGGGCATTGAGGGGGGGTAGTGGGTGGCTTTCAGACTGCGGTCGCTGATGTGATATTGATGTTGCAGACCTTTGTCTCGAACTCCACGTTCAACCCTAAACTCCGGGTCAGACATCTCTCCCCCCCCACAACACCACCCCCTCACTAAGTCTCAGGGATCCCCCCCACTCTTTACCCCATAATCTCCCCTTTCCCCTACTCCAGCCCAGCTTTCTCCAAATTCTCCTGAAAAATGCTGAATAATCAATTCAATATCCCTAACCGCCCTTCCCTCTCCTGTTTTCTACCCCCCCCACACCCCCATATCCTTTGTTCCCTAGATGTTAATAGTTGGGGTTAGTTTATAGGTAATAATAAGGATCTTTGTTCTTTTTCTTTGTATTTGGGGATTCAGCAATGTAATGCCATTTGAATGTCAAGGGGGATTGGTTAGATTACACTTAGCCTCTCCCCACCCCAATGCCAGGGATACATTCCGGGCCTGGATTACTGTACGAGTCTGCATGTTCTCCCCATGTTTGCTTGGGTTTCCTCCACATTTAAAAAGATGGCACGGAGCAGTGGCTGAATTTTCCCTCCTGTAACCTGGACAGGAGTGTGGCACAGTAACTTCACTGCAGCGTTAACGTAAACCTACTTGTGACAAATAAACTTTAAACCTGTAGGTGAGGAGGATTAGCAGGGGGATGGGACCTGGGTGAGATCCTCTGTCAGAGAGTCAGTGCAGACATGATGGGCCAAATAGCCTCCTTCTGCACTGTAAGGATTATATGAACAGCAATGCCAGACATGTTGCAAGAGCCTTGAACCCCTTGAACCTCTTACAATTCTGAGATGCCATCATCTCCCCCTCTTCTCGAGGGCAATTAGGGTTACATAATAAATGCTGGCCCAGCCAGAGACACCCACCTCCTGTGGAAAAAAAAAAAAAAAAAAAATTCTTTTAGCAAAAGTATCTCTGGCAGCAAAACTTTGGATGAGTTGAGCTTGATGGAAGGAGATCCTGACTGGATAACTGGAAATAAGAACATAAGAAATAGGAGCAGGAGTAGGCCATCCAGCCCCTTGAGCCTGCCCCGCCATTCAATAAGATCATGGCTGATCTGTAGTGGTTCAGTACCATTTTCCCGCTTTCTCCCTGTAACCCTTAATTCCCTTGTCAATTAAAAACCTATCCACTCTTGAACATATTCAGTGAGGAAGCCTCCACCACCTCATCAGGCAGAGAATTCCAAAGATTTACCACCCTTTGCGTGAAGAAACCCCTTCGATCTGAACCATACCCCCCTAATCTTGAGGCTGTGCCCTCTAGTCCTGCTATCTTTGTTAAGTGGGAAGAGTCTCTCAACCTCTACCCTATCCATCCCCTTCATTATCTTATACATTTCTATAAGATCCCCTCTCAGCCTTCTAAACTCCAAAGAGTACAAACCTAGCCTATAATAATAAAAGATGCTGGCAAAAGTTTCAGTAACTTTTCTGGACAGCAATGCTACATGCCAGGTTTATAGAGCAGGTTCACTATTTAGGGAAGGAAATCTGCTGTCCTTACCCAGTCTGATCTACATGTGACTCGAGAACCACAGCAATGTGGTTGACTCTCAACTGCCCTCCGGTGGCACAGTGGTTAGCACTGCTGCCTCACAGTGCCAGGGACCCAAGTTCGATTCCAACCACAGGTCATTGTCTGTATGGGGTTTGACTTGACTTAGAATCCGATAATACAGAAAGAGACCATTCGGCCTATCGAATTTGCACCGACCACAGTCCCACCCAGGCCCCATCCCCATATTCCCTACATATTTAGAACAAAGAACAAAACAGAACGGGAAACAGGCCCTTCAGCCCAACGAGCCCGTGCTGCCACTCCGATGTTCCCACCTCTACCTGTAATCCCTGTCTATGTTTATAGATCTATGGATTAAAAACCAAATTTGAGACAATTTAGGGAGAATTTGTTTTGCCAATTAGCCTAAGAGCACATCTTTGGGATGTGGGAGGAAACCGGAGCACCTGGAGAAAACCCACGCAAGCACGGGGAGAATGCGCAAACTCCCACAGATGCAGGCCCAAATCCATGTATCCGCACAGCACAGCGATAGTCACTGAGCTGTCGTGTTGCCCATCAAATGGTCCAGGTCAAGCGTACACTAACGACGTGAAGCACTAGGATACTCACGAAAAAAAATCCAAGAGCAGCCCTCTCACGACCCATCGCGTGTATGCCCCTCGTTAGACAACAAGGTGGACCAAAGCACCTGTAGGATAAAAACAAGTACATCAATATCATCATCTATTTACACACTTCCCAGGGACTCCCAAGGCTCATGATCCCTATTTTAAATCAGTTTTCTATACCCCTCCATTCCCATTCTGTTCATGAGCCCATCTAAGTATTTCTTAAATAACTCCAGAGTACCTGCCTCCACCACTTTACCTGGCAGCGCATTTCATACCCCCACCCACCCTCTGTGTGAAAAAACTCCCTCTAGCATCCAAATTATACCTTACCCCCCTCACCCTAAGCCCGTGACCCCTCGTGCTATTTTGAGTCCATCCTAGGAAAAAACTTAACCCTGTTTACTCTATCTATACCTCTCATAATCTTGTACACCTCTATTAGATCTCCTCTAAGTCTACGTCTTTCTAAGGAAAACAGTCCCATTTGCCTAACCTCTCCTCTACTCAGACATAGAACATAGAACATAGAACAATACAGCACAGAACAGGCCCTTCGGCCTTCGATGTTGTGCCGACCAAAATAAAAGCAATGCCCCTCCAAACTAAACCATTCCCTTCACATCCATATACTTATCAACTAACCTCTTAAACGCCACCAAACTTGGCGCATCTACAACAGCTGCATGCAGGGCATTCCACTCCCAACCACCCTTTGAGTAAAGAACCTACCTCTGATATCCGTCCTATAACTATCACCCCTTAATTTAAAGCTGTGTCCCCTCGTGCTAGCTTTCTCCATCCTAGGAAAAAGCCTATCACTGTCCACCCTATCCAAACCTCTAATCATCTTATATGCTTCAATAAGATCCCCCCTTAGCCGCCTCCTTCCTAACGAAAACAACCTCAAATCCTTCAACCTCTCTTCATAGGACCTGCCCTCCATACCAGGCAACATCCTTGTAAACCTCTCTGTACCCTCTCCAATGCCTCCACATCTTTCTTATAATGTGGGGACCAGAACTGCACACAATACTCCAAGTGCTGCCGCACTAGAGTTTTGTACAGTTGCAACATGACGCTGCGGCTCCTAAATTCAATCCCCCTACCAATAAAAGCTAAGACTCCATATGCCTCCTTAACAACCTTATCCACTTGACTGCCAACTTTCATGGATCTATTCACACATACACCAAGATCCCTCTGTTCATCAACACTATTAAGAGCCCTACCATTAGCCCCATACTCTACACATTTATTATTCCTGCCAAAGTGAATTACCTCACACTTTTCCACATTAAACTCCATTTGCCACCTCTCGGCCCAGCTCTGCAACTTGTCCAAGTCACTCTGTAAACTAAAACACCCCTCTTCACTATCTACCACACCACCAACTTTAGTATCATCTGCAAATTTACTGATCCATCCCTCAATACCCTCATCCAGATCATTTATAAAAATTACAAACAGCAGGGGCCCCAAAACAGACCCCGAGGCACACCACTCGTCACCGAACTCCACGATGAAAATCTCCCATCAACCACCACCCTCTGTCTTCTATCTGCCAGCCAATTTCTAATCCAATTAGCTAAATCACCCTCTATTCCACACATCTGCAATTTCTGTAGAAGTCTTCCATGGGCCACCTTATCAAACGCCTTACTAAAGTCCATATATATTACATCAACCGCCTTACCCCCATCCACCTCTCTGGTCACTTTCTCAAAAAACTCAATGAGGTTAGTAAGGCATGACCTACCCTTCACGAAACCATGCTGACTATCCCCAATCAATTCATTTCTCTCTAAATAACTATAAATCCTATCCCTAATAATTCTCTCCAATACCTTGCCCACAACAGAAGTAAGACTCACTGGCCTATAATTCCCTGGAAGGTCTCTCTTCCCCTTCTTAAACAATGGGACCACATTCGCTATCCTCCAGTCCTCCGGAACCACACCCGTAACCAACGAGGACCTGAAGATCAGAGCCAGAGGCTCTGCAATCTCCTCTCTTGCCTCCCAGAGAATACTAGGGTAAATCCCGTCCGGCCCAGGGGACTTATCCAACTTCAAACCCTCGAGAATTTCTAACACATCCTCCCTATCCACTACAATACTCCCCAATTTGCAACCCTGTACCTCAGTGCTCTCCATAGCTACATTTCCAGCACTCTGCGTGAATACCGAAGAGAAATATTTATTCAGTGCTTCAGACCTTCCATATCAGGCAGCATCCTGGTAAACCTCCTCTTTCCAGAGTCTCCACGTCCTTCTGGTAGTAAATCTCTCTAACCTATACATCTCAGGGCACTTAGGGCAATCTTAGCATGGCCAATCAACCTAACTCGCACATCTATAGACTGTGGGAGGAAACTGGAGCACCCAGAGAAAACCCACTCAGACATGAGGAGCATGTGCAAACTCCACACAGACAGTGACCCAAGCTGGGAATCGAACCCAGGTCCCTGGAGATGTGAAGCAGCAGTGTTAACCACTGTGCTACCGTTCCGCCCCAAACGTGCACTCTTGCATATTTGCACTTTCTCCCCGTAACTGTTCTGCCCTTAATGCTCTAAGTTGTTTGCAGGTGGATTAGGGAAAGTTGCCAGCGCCACTTCTGAGCCCACAGGTTCTCTCAGCTGGGGGTAAGGGGCGGGGTGGGCATTTGAGGAATCATCTGGGTCCCGGCTTGCTGAGTGGAATTCAATGACCTTCTTTCTCCACCTCCCCACCTCCACCCCTTCCCAGAACCTATAACTGCACAAAAATACCTGGTTGCCTGGATTGTCAAGTGTTCTGCTCTCCACACTTCCAGTACCCTTGAACTCAGAGTCAGAAGGTTCAGGAAGCAGCCCAGGATTGAGCACAAGAGTCCAAAAGTTGACACTCCACTGCTGCATTTCCAGATCTGATATTGAACAGAGGTCCTGCCTATCCCTGCCCGCCCCGGATGGACATTAAGGATTATTTTGGGAAAAGAAAACAGATTGGGTTCTCACCCAATATTTATCCCTCCAGTCAACATCATTGAAAATAAAATTTGAGCAATTTGTGGGATCTTGCTGTGCACAAATTTCATAGACCATTTGGCCCATTGAGTGCTCTTAGGCTAATTGGCAAAACAAATTCTCCCTAAATTGTCTCAAATTTGGTTTTTCAATCCATAGATCTATAAACATGGACAGGGATCGTGGGTAGGGATGGGAACATCGGGGTGGCAGTGCGGGCTCGTTGGGCCAAAGGGCCTGTTTCCCGCGCTGTTTTGTTCTTTGTTCTTTGAGTCAGCACCGAACACAGTCCCACACATACCCTGTCCCCACATATTTACTCCACTAATTCCCCCTAACCTCTGCATCCTGAGATACTAAGGAGCAGTTTGGTATGGCCAATCAATGTAAGAACATAAGGAATAAGAGCAGGAGTCGGCCATCCAGCCCTTCAAGCCTGCCCCGCCATCCAATAAGATCATGGCTGACCTGAAGTGGATCAGTTTACTTTCCAGCTTTCTCCCCAATAACCCTTAATTACCTTGTCTATCAGAAATCTAACCCAGACTGTGCGGGAATCAGGAGGAAATCCACAGAGTCACGGGGAGAATGTGCAAACTCCACAAAGTAATTGACCCAAGGCAGGAATTGAACCTTGGCGCCGTGAGACAGCAGTGCTAAGCACCGTGCCACTCATTTCCCGCATCACAGTGGTGACAAATTATTTAATTCAATGTCCTGGGGGTTACCACTGACCAGAAACCGAACTGGACCCAACCATATAAATCATAGAGTAAAATCCCTACAGTACAGAAGGAGACCATTCTGGTATGGAAGGTCTGAGTTACGAGGAGAGGTTAGGCAAATTGGGGCTATTTTCCTTAGAAAGACCTAGACTTAGAGGAGATCTAATAGAGGTGTACAAGATTATGAGGGGTATAGATAGAGTAAACAGTGTTAAGCTTTCTCCTAGGATGGACTCAAATAGCACAAGGGGTCACGGGCTTATGGTGAGGGGGCGTAAGGTATAATTTGGATACTAGAAGGAGTTTTTTCACACAGAGGGTGGTGGGGGTATGGAACACACTGCCAAGTAAGGTGATGGAGGCAGGCATTCTGCAGTTATTTAAGAGATATCTAGATGGGCACATGAACAGAATGAGAATGGAGGGGTATAGAAAACTGATTTAAAATAGGGAACATGAGCCTTGGGAGTCCCTGGGAAGTGTGTAAATAGATGATGATATTGATGTACTTGTTTTTATCCTACAGGTGCTTTGGTCCACCTTGTTGCCTAACGAGGGGCACACACGCGATGGGTCGTGAGAGGGCTGCTCTTGGATCTTTTCGAGAGTATCCTAGTGCTTCACGTCATTAGTGTACACTTGACCTGGACCATTTGATGGGCAACACGACAGCTCAGTGACTATCGCTGTGCTGTGCAGATACATGGATTTGGGCCTGTGTCTGTGGGAGTTTGAGCAGAACAAATTCTTCCTAAATTGTCTCGCAAATTTGGTTCCAATGCACAGTTCTATAAACATAGACCGGGATCATGGGTAGAAGTGGGAACATCAGGGTGGTGGCGCGGGTTCGTTGGGCCGACGGGCCTGTTTCCCGTGCTGTTTTGTTCTTTGATCTTTCTTCCATCGAGTCTGGACTGACCACAATCCCACCCAGGTCCTATTCCTGTAACTCTCATTTGCCCTGCCAATCACCCTAGCGCTAAGGTGAATTTAGCATGGCTAATCAACCTAACCCGCACGGACTGTGGGAGAAAACCCATGCAGACACAAGGAGAAAGTGCAAAATCCACACAGACCCTGACGCTAGGCTGAAATTGAACCTGGATCCCTGTGAGGCAGCAATGTGCCGTTCCCCCAAATAGTGTGGCTACAAGAACAGGTCAGAGACTGGGAGTCCTGAGGTGAGTATCTCACCTCCTGCCTCTCCCAATACCTGGCACAAGTCAAGAGTGTGATGGAATATGCTCCACTCGCCTGGGTGAGTGCAGTTCCAACAACCTTCAGGACGCTCAGCACTATCAGGGCAAAGTGACCCCACTTGATGGCACTTCTTTCACAAACTTTCAGTCCTTCCACCACTAACGCACAGTGGCAACAGTGTGTTTAAAGTACATCTATCAGACACAAATAGGGTTACATTAACTCTGCAATGAAGTTGTTGTGAAAATCCCCCAGTTGTCACACTCCAGTGCCTGTTTGGGGTTCACTAAGGGGCAATTCAGCATGGTCAATGCACCCAACCAGCATGTCTTCTGGACTGTGGGAGGAAACCCACACAGACACGGGGAGAACATGCAGACTCCGCACAAGACTGCTACTATGTAAAAAGAAGGGGGGGGCCTGTGAGCAGCAGACACATGGGAATACTAGCATGGTGGCGCAGTGGTTAGCATTGCTGCCTCTCAGCGCTAGGGAGCCAGGTTCGATTCCGGCCTTGGTCACTGTCTATGCGGAGTCTGCACGTTCTCCCCGTGTCTGCGTGGGTTTCCTCCGGGTGCTTCAGTTTTTCTCCCACAGTCCAGAATATGTGCTGGTTAGATTGGCCATGCTAAATTGACCATAGTGTCATGGAATTAATATTTATTTATTAGTCAGAAGTAAGGCTTACATTAACGTTGCGATGAAGTTACCGTGAAATTCTCCTAGTTCCCACACTCCAGCGCCTGTTCGGATCAATGCACCCTAAGCAGCATGTCTTTCAGACTGTGGGAGGAAACCCACGCAGACACTGGGAGAACATGCAAGCTTCACACAGACAGTGATCCAAGCCAGGAATCGAATCCAGGTCTCTGGCACTGTGAAGTAGCAGTGCTAACCACTGTACTAACATGCCATCCTTAGGGTAAATGTGTAGGATTTCATGAGTAGGATCTGGGCAGGACTGTGGTTGGTACAGGCTCAGTGGGCCAAATGGCCTCCTTTGTACTGTCGGGAATCTGTGACCACCTGAAGTTTCTCCTCCCACATCACACACCATCCTGACTTGGAAATGTATCAGCCATTCCTTCACTGTCACTGGGTCAAAATTCTTCAACTCCCTTCTTAAGAGCATTGTGAGCGTAACTATACCATGCGGACTTCAAGAAGACAGCTCACCACCACCTCCTGAGGGATAACTAGGGATTGGCAATAAACTCCGGACCTTTCCAGCAATGCCGAAGATCCGTAAATGACCAAAACAAAAAATTGGTGGTAAAATGTCCTTGCGATGGTCAAAGCTGCTCCAGAAATGAAAGGCTTTATTTGTATGGGGCGGAACGGTAGCGCAGTGGGTTAGCACTGTTGCTTCACAGCTCCAGGGACCTGGGTTCGATTCCCGGCTCAGATCGCTGGCTGTGTGGAGATTGCACATTCTCCCCATGTCTGTGTGGGTTTCCTCCCGCAATCCAAAGACGTGCAGATTAGGTTGATTGGCCGTGCTAAAATTGCCCGTTAGTGTCCTGAGATGCGTAGGTTAGAGGAATTAGCGGGTAGGAGATGGAGGTAGGGCCTGGGTGGGATTGTGGTGTTTGCAGACTTGATGGGCTGAATGGCCTCTTTCCGCACTGGAGGGTTTCTCTCTGTTTTTTGCGAGTGGCCTAGCTACAGACAATGCCCCTGGGCTTGTGTATAACTGGTCAATATCTTCTGGAGTGGGAATATAAATAAAATAACATTCAGCAGAAAGCAGATGCTGAAATTCTCAGCAGTCCCTAGCATTTTATGCTGACTAAAGCTATTTGCCTGTTCCTATTATATTTTGCAACCAGTGAAGTCTGCCAATAAATCCCCATGCGATTGTGTGCACAGCTGTGCCCTCTCTGGTTGTAAGCATTCGCTGTATAAAAACACACTCGCTATCGACTGTCACAACACAGATATGAATCGGTGCACTAGTGCGATGTGCCTTGCGTCCTCACTGTATCCATGTATGTTTTATCTTGAAGCAGGACCCTCACTTTCTGTCATTATCTGATTAAAATACTGTCCCGTGTATTGGTACACAGTGAAAAACAGTGCTACACCAATAAAACAGACTCTATGTAGGGGAGAAGGAAGGGGTCAGGAGCAGAATGTAGTGTTACAATTACAGGGTGGAGAGAAGGATTAGCTTAACGTGTGGTAGGTCCATTCAAGACTCTAATGGTAGCAAGTAAGAAGCTATTCTTTAGTTGGTTGTTACGTGTTCTCAGACTCTTTCCCAAAGGAAGAGAGTATGTCCTGAGTGCGTGGAGGTTCTTGATTATGCTGGCTGCGTGCCCAAGGCAGCGGGAAGTGTAGGCGGAGTCAATAGATGGGAGACTAGTTTGCGTGATGGACAGGGCTACGTTCACAAGCATTTGTAGTTTCTTGCGGTCTTGGGCAGAGCAGGAGCCCATACCTAGCTGTGATGCATCTGTACAGAATGCTTTCTATGGTGCATTGGTGAGAGTTGTAGCAGACACGCTGAATTTCCGAGAATCTAAAAGCATTAGTGGGCTTTCTTATCTGTAGCATCGATGTGGAGGGACCCAGACGTATTATTGGTCATCTGAACACTGTGAAACTTAAAGCTCTGGAAATACGGGACTGTTGGAAACACCACTTGTCGAAGAAGCAATTTTTAAATTTCAACTCAGAGGAGTCATGCAGATTGTTTAAGGGCTGCCTATTTGCAGGGTGGGGTTAGAGCAACCCAAGTGCCTAACCTTAATTTTATTCCCATTTTTGCTTCGCTTGAAGGTTAAGTTTCAATATGGTGCGGTGGCACAGTGGTTAGCATTGCTATCTCACGGCACCAGGGACATGGGTTCAATTCCCGGCTTGGGTCCCTGCCTGTGTGGAGCTCATGTCTGCATGGGTTTCCTCTGGGTGCTCTGGTTTCTTCCCGCAATCCAAAGATGTGTAGGTTAGGTGGATTGGCCGTGCTAAATTGCCCCTTAGTGCCCAAAAATGTGCAGGTTAGATGGATTGGCCATGCTAAATTGCCCCTTACTGTCTGAAGATGTGTAGGTTAGGTGGATTGGCCATGCTAAGTTGCCCCTTACTGTCTGAAGATGTGTAGGTTAGGTGGATTGGCCATGCTAAATTACCCCACCAAAAAACCACAACCCCTTACTGTCTGAAGATGTGTAGGTTAGGTGGATTGGCCATGCTAAATTACCCCTTACTGTCTGAAGATGTGTAGGTTAGGTGGATTGGCCATGCTAAATTACCCCTTACTGTCTGAAGATGTGTAGGTTAGGTGGATTGGCCATGCTAAATTACCCCTTACTGTCTGAAGATGTGTAGGTTAGGTGGATTGGCCATGCTAAATTACCCCTTACTGTCTGAAGATGTGTAGGTTAGGTGGATTGGCCATGCTAAATTACCCCTTACTGTCTGAAGATGTGTAGGTTAGGTGGATTGGCCATGCTAAATTACCCCTTACTGTCTGAAGATGTGTAGGTTAGGTGGATTGGCCATGCTAAATTACCCCTTACTGTCTGAAGATGTGTAGGTTAGGTGGATTGGCCATGCTAAATTACCCCTTACTGTCTGAAGATGTGTAGGTTAGGTGGATTGGCCATGCTAAATTGCCCCTTACTGTCTGAAGATGTGTAGGTTAGGTGGATTGGCCATGCTAAATTGCCCCTTAGTGCCCAAAAATGTGCAGGTTAGGTGGATTGGCCATGCTAAATTGCCCCTCAACGTCAGGGGAATTAGCAAAGCAAACACATTGGGTTATACATTGGGATTGTTGAGAGTGCAGACTCGATGGGCCAAATGGCCTTCTGCTGCACTGTAGGAACTCTATGATTCTAACCTCAAATCTGCATTCCATCTATCCTATTCGATTCTGCTTCCATCACATTTTCAGGAAGTGTTCCAAAGACTTAGTCCTCGGAGAGAGAACGTGTTTGCATCATCTCCGTTTTAAATGGGGGCCCCTTATTTTTAAACAGTGACATTGCCCACACCCTGAGTTCTAGATTCTTCCATTGGAAGGGAATATCTACATCCTGACTCGTCTGCTGTATCAGAGGCAGAAATCCCTTTAAAATTCCCCCCCCCCCCCCCCCCCCCACTACAAATGCTTCACAGAATCCCTACAGTACAGAAGGAGGCCATTTGGCCCATCAAGCCTGCACTGATGACAATCCTATCCACGCAGTATCCCTATAACCCCACGTATTTGCCCTGCTAATCCCCCTGAAACTAAGGGGCAATTTAGCACGGTCGATCCATCTAACCTACACATCTTTGGACACTAAGGGTCAATTTAGCATGGCCAATCTCTCTAACCTGCACATCTTTGGACACTAAGGGGCAATTTAGCACGGCCAATCCCTCTAACCTACACATCTTTGGATATTATGGGGCAATTTAACATGGCCAATCCACCTAACCTGGACATCTTTGGAGTGTGGGAAGAAACTGAAGCACCCGGAGGAAACTCTTGCAGACGTAGGGAGAACCTGCAAACGCTATGCAGTCACCTGAGGCAGGAATTGAACCTGGGTTCCAGGCGCTGTGAGGCAGCAGTGCTAACCACTGTGCCACCTCAGGTAGGAGGTCAGATGCTTCTCATGAATCGGTGCAGATTGGCTGGGCTGAAGGGCCTCTTCTGCATTGCGTGATTGTAACAACAGTGAGGATTGAACCCAGAGTAGAGATGCTCCCCCCTCCCCCAGCCAGAGGAAACTCTCACGGACACAGGGAAAACATGCAAGTTGCAAACAGAAAGTCTCCGATATTGAACCCGGATCTCTGGCACTGAGAGGCAGCCGCGCTAACCACTGCGCTGCTTATTTTGGATCCATATGCACTCAGTTCCCCTTGTTTTGCTGACACATCTGTCTCTCTTCCCTTTGACTATTCACCCCTTCCCCATGCTTGTCAAAGTTTCCGTGTGATCTCTCTTCCTTTGCAGGCAAACTTATTAAACTCTCGCCCCCGTACGCGGGAGTGAGGCAATGAAAGGGTTCAGTCTAAGTGCGTTGCCCCGCACTTCCCTTTTCTTGAGCTTTCCATTGCAAAATTATTTTCCGTTCTTCAATTGAGGCCTTTTGGAATAATTATCTGAGGAGGGAATTTGTTGTGTAATGTTGGAGGGTGGAGTAGAGGGAGTAGCTTTTAGCAATGGTTGTTATTAAAACAATAGACCCAAATGGACATCAACTACACATAAGAACATAAGAAATAGGAGCAGGAGTCGGCCATCCAGCCCCTCGAGCCTGCCCCCCCATTCAATAAGATCATGGCTGATCTGAAGTGGATCAGTTCCACTTTCCCGCTTTCTCCCCATGACCCTTAATTCCCTTGTCTATCAGAAATCTATCTCGCATGACTTAAATATATTCAGCGAGGTAGCCCCCACCACTTCAATGGGCAGAGAATTCCAGAGACTCACCCCTCTTTGAGTGAAGAAATTCCTCCTCAACTCCGTTCTAAACTGCCCCAGCCTTATTTTGAGGCTGTGCTCTCTAATTCTGGTTTCCTTTCTAAGCAGAAAGAATCTCTCTACCTCTACCCTATCTAGCCCCTTCATTAGCTTTTAAGTCTCTAAGAATCCCACCCCCCCCACTCCACTCAGCCTCCTAAACTCTAACGAGTACAGAGCAATCAATCTCTCCTCCTAGGCGAACCCCCTCATCTCTGGTATCAGCCTGGTGAACTTTCTCTGCACTCCGTCCAAGGCCAATATATCCTGTCGCAAATACACCCTGTCTATTTTATTAATCAGACCTCTTGAGAGTTAAAGTTTGCTTATTAGTCACAAGTAGGGCTTACTTTAACAGTACAATGATCTTTCTATATTGCGTATGAATTAGGGGGTGCTTCTCAGAGTGCAAATGTGAACCTCAGGGTGTTGTTGTGATGCAGGCAGTACAGTTGCCAATTTGTGCACAGCAAGCTCCCAATGTGATAATGGCCAGCTGACTGAATTTGTGGTGTTGGTTGATGAGGTAAATGTAGGGCAGGCACACACCCTGTCTTGGGACTCTGTGCGTTCCCTCAGGATGGTGGTACGGCCATCCACTTAACACTGGCCCCACCAGGCAGTCTAGCTGACACTCTGGTCAACCTCGACCAGTCTTGGGCAGTCTGGTGGGCATTACTGTTCGTAGAGTACACAGGGGGAAGAGGAAAGGGGAGAGTGCAGAATATATTGTTCCCGTCACAGCTAGGTTGTAGAGAAAGATCAACTAAATACAAGGTGATTTGATTCATTATTGTCACACATATTTGAGATACGCGCAGTGGTTAGCACTGCTGCCTCAGAGTGCCGGGGACCCGGATTCGATTCGGGGTCTTTTTATTCCCTGCTGGTGTGACTGAAGCCATTCGCACGTAAAGCAAGGGTTAGTGAGGTGTGTACCGATTGCTCATAACACTGACTGTGAGAGTGCGTGCTCCCTCTGCGTCCAGAACGTCAATATTCTTTTTAACCATTTGATGAAAGTTCCATTAATACAAAAACGATGAAGCATTTTCTATGCGAAATATTTGGCATGTGTTTAATTTTATTCGTGGTGAACGAACAAGCCCAATTTCAATCTCGTGGCCTCCTCACTGGCCTAGCTTATCGAGGTTTTGTGTTTGTGTGTCGGGAGTGGGACTTGAACCAGCAACCTTCTGACTCTAAGCGGGCCCCCAGTGACCACGGCTGATTGCTGAAACTTCCCTGGAACTCTCTACTTAGTGAAGACAGATGTCTGAGGTCACAGGCTCAAGAACAGTTTCTCCCCTGCTGCTGTCAGACTTTTTGAATGGACCTACTTCACATTGAGCTGATCTTTCTCTAGCTATGACTGTAACACTACATTGTGCACTCTCTCTTTTCCTTCACCCTTACGTGTTCTATGAACAATATGTTTTGTCTGCGTAGCGTGCAAGAAATAATATTAAAGGTGTGAAATTTATTTGCAGTAACACTGCAAAGAAGTTGCTGTGAAAATCTCTGAGCCGCCACACTTGGGTACGCTGAGGGAGAATTTATCATAGCCAATCCACCTAACTAGAAATGTAAGAGGAAACCGGAGCCTCTGGAGGAAACCCACGCAGACACGGGGAGAATGTGCAGGCTCCACACAGACAGTGACCCCAAGCCGGGAATCGAATCCAGGTCCCCGGCACTGTGAGGCAGCAGTGCTAATCACTGTGCATATCTCAAATACGTGTGACAATAATGAATCAAATCACTTTGTATTTAGTTGATCTTTCTCTACACCTATGACGGAACAAAGAACAAAACAGCACGGAAAACAGGCCCTTCGGCCCAACGAACCCATGCTGCCACCCCGATGTTCCCACCTCTACCCACGATCCCTGTCTATGTTTATAGATCTATGGATTAAAAACCAAATTTGAGACAATTTAGGGAGAAATTGTTTTGCCAATTAGCCTAAGAGCACATCTTTGGGATGTGGGAGGAAACCGGAGCACCCGGAGAAAACCCATGCAAGCACGGGGAGAATGCACAAACTCCCACAGACGCAGGCCCCAAATCCATGTATTTGCACAGCACAGCGATAGTCACTGAGCTGTCGTGTTGCCCATCAAATGGTCCAGGTCAAGCGTACACTAACGACGTGAAGCACTAGGATACTCTCAGAAAAAAAATCCAAGAGCAGCCCTCTCACGACCCATCGCGTGTATATATTCTGCACTCTCCCCTTTCCTCTTCCCCCTATGTACTCTATGAACAGTAATGCTTTGTCTGTATAGAACTCGAGAAACAATACTTTTCGCTGCGTGGCTCTGCACGTGACAGTAGTAAATCAAACCCGGATGTGGTCTCCAGCCCAGGAACTTGATGGTCCATCTGCTTTTTCACCCCCTCCCTGTGGCTTTTTAAAATGACAGGCTGATTGTTGAAATAGCACCAAGAGGAATTCAGGGTGAAAACGTTAACCAATTTAAAAATAGCCAATGGAGGAAATGGAACTCTTTGCCTTGTGATTGGCTCCAACTGCCCAGTGTTGCTGACCCAGACTCGATGGGGAAAATCTCTCTGTTATTGTTTCTGTTTAAAGAAATTTTGGAAGATGATCTGTGCATCCCCCCCCCCCCCCCCCCCCAAAACTTTCTGCCCTCTCCCTCTCTCGCTGATAATTTCTTTATCACTCAGAATTTTATCCTAACCTCATCTCTTAATATTGAGTCATTGAAGATTTAGACTCTGGGAGTCAAAAGGCAACTACACAAATTGCAATTTTTTTTTGGAAGGTGATGAGTCTCTGTACATCCGTCTTCCTCTGCCTTTCTTTTTCTTGGTTGCCCCCTCGCTTCCCCCGCTTTCTCCCTCTCCTCACTTCCCCCCCTCGCCAACCTTAACCCTAATCGGACTTTCCCAGGTTTGTGTCCACGGTCTGAGATCCCACAGGCTCAGGAGAATGAAGTTCGGCTCAACCTCTGTTTTCCTGCCAGGAACATTTTGTCCTCCTCCTTGGAAGACTTCCATGTGACAGTTTGTCAAATCCCGACTGCAATAACCACAGAAACAATTAAAAACCAGACAGGAATTTCTTCGCTCATCCTGTGTTTCGAAGGGAAGATTTAGAAAGAGTGAACTTTTAACCCTGTGTTTTCATGTAGGTCAGTGAGTCACCTGGCCCCAAAGTAGGCCTTATTTTCCTTGGTGAATCTCCAGGCCCCAAAGTAGGCCTCATTTTCCTCGGTGAGTCTCCAGGATCCAACCTAGGCCTCATTTCACTCACTGAGTCTCCAGGCCCCTAAGTAGGCCTCATTTCCCTCGGCGAGTCTCTAGGCCCCAAAGTAGGCCTCATTTCCCTCAGTGAGTCTCCATGATCCAACCTAGTCCTCATTTCACTCAGTGAGTCTCCAGGCCCCAAGTAGGCCTTATTTTCATCAATGAGTCTCTAGGCCCCAAAGTAGGCCTCACTTCCCTCGGTGAGTCTCCAGGCCCCAAAATAGGCCTTATTTTTCTTGTTGAATCTCCAGGCCCCAAAATAGGCCTCATTCTCCTCGGTGAGTCTCCAGGATCCAACCTAGTCCTCATTTCACTCATTGAGTCTCCAGACCCCAAAGTAAGTCTCACTTCCCTCGGTGAATTTCCAGGCCCCAAAGTAAACCTCGCTTCCCTCAGTGAGTCTCCAGGCCCTAAAGTAGGCTTTATTTTCATACTAGGCCTTGGCAGTTGATGTGCAGCTCTGCGGCATTCTTAGTCGTTGGGAACCCAGTCTCGAGTTGTTTTTGCCTGGCCAGCACGTGACAGCTTCTCTAAAGATTTGGGAATAACATTGTCAGTTTGCCAATATGGTTATGGAATCTACAGGGATTGAGACTTAATCTCCCATGAAGGCTCTGCTTTGAGAACCTGGGAGTAAAACCGTAGAACTGTAGAATCCCTACGTGCTGAAAGAGGCTGTTTGGTCCATTGAGTTTGCACTGACTCTCCAAAAGAACACCTTACCCAGACCCTCCACTCTAGCCTTATCCCCATAACGCCAAACATTTAGCATGGCCAATCCACCTAACCCACATATTTTTGGACATTAAAGGACAATTTAGCATGGCCAATCCACCTAACCTACATATTTTTGGATCTTAAAGGATAATTTACCATGGCCAACCTATGCTATCCAAATGACTATTTAGGAGCCATTTTAATCTTCTCCACAACATTTTCGTCAGTTTGGATGGAAAGTGATGGCTGTATGATTGACACTCCAATCATCCAATCAGATGCAAATTGTTGGCCAATGAATATTTAGGGGTCGATCTCCTGGAGGCAGGATGTCCTGCTAAAAGTTTCAGGAGAATATCCTGTCAGAGTTGGCAACCCTGAAACCTGGTCATCTACAAACCTCATGTTCTGCCTCCATCATTTGTTGGTCAGCGAGTCTCCAGGCCGCAGAGTAGGCCTTGTTTCCCTCAGTGAATCTCCAGGCCGCAGAGTAGGCCTTGTTTCCCTCAGTGAATCTCCAGGCCTCAAAGTAGGCCTCGTTTTCCTCAGCGAATCTCCAGGCCTCAAAGTAGGCCTCATTTTCCTCAGCAAATCTCCAAGTCTCAAAGTAGGGTGTATTTTTTAAGCAAGACACTAATTTCTTTCTCTCTCTGTTTTTCTGTCTTTCAGTTGTCTAAACAAGCTCCAGGAGGTAAGCTGTATATAACTAAATTCTGTCTGTTATATAGGAGATCCTAGTTTTAATTCCAGGATAAAGAACTGGTTGAAATGAACTCTAACCTACTCTGGGGCTAGTGCAGGCATGATGGGCCAAATGGACTTTTTTTTGCTAAGAGTGGTGAGACAATCTTGCTCTGCTCCCACTCCATCCACAAACACACACAAGATTCATTCAGCCAATGATTTAACCACTGCAAAGTTAACAAGTGTAAGAACAAATATCCATGTTCCTATAACATGGAATTGAGAGATTAACAGCAGACTGGGAATTGATGGAGAAGTGAGTTGGAGAATAGATTATCTAGCACTGAACAAGCCTTCAAATTGTTTGTAATTCTTTCCTCGGCCAACAGTTTTGTTGTTCATCCCTAATTGCCCCTTGAGAAGTTGGTGGCGAGACACCACCTTGTACTGCTGCAAGTCATTTGGTGTAGGTACACCCACTGTTAGGGAGCCTTCGGAAGGGATGGGGCTCCAGGATATTGACCCAGTGACAGTGAAGGAGTGCCTCATTCCAAATGGGGATGGTGAGTGACTTGGAGGGGAACCTGTCGATGGTGATGTTTAAAGTTTATTTATTAGTGGCACAGGTAGGCTTACATTAACACTGCAATGAAGTTACTGTGAAAATCCCTCGTCGCCACACTCCAGCGCCTGTTCGGGTACACTGAGGGAGAAACTAGCACAACCAACACACCTAACCCGCACATCTTTCGGAGTACGGGAAGAGACCGGAGCACTTGGATGAAACCGATGCAGATAAGAACAAAACAGGACAGGAAACAGTCCCTTCGGCCCAACGAGCCCGCGCTGCCACCTTGACGTTCCCACTTCTACCCATGATATCTGCATTGGAACCAAATTTGCGAGACAATTTAGGGAGAATTCGTTTTGCCAAACAGCCTAAGAGTTCTTGATTGGTCAAAGATTACAGGAAAAGGTGGGAGAATGGGGTCGAGAAACTTAGGTGGAACAGACTCGATGGGCTGATGGCCTAATTCTGGTGCTATATCTTATGAGCGATCGAAGTGGGAATGTTTCCAAGCTTCAATAACAAGAGAGACACACGTTTCTGAGGTGAAACAATTATAGGGCAAAAGTCTCTCTGGGGGCGTGAGGAGACATTTCTTCACCCAATGAGCCCGTGGAATCCAGTCGTTGAAGCCAAAATGTTGAACGTATTCAAGAGGCGGCTGGACATAGCACTTGGGGAGAAAGCAGGATTAGGCTATTGGGTTGGACAATCGACCATGATCGTGATGAATGGTGGAGTAGGTTCGAAGGGCCTCCTCCTGCTCCTATCTATGTAAGATCTCTCAATCGGTAGATGGACAAAGCTCCTGACAATATTCACTCAGCAATTCAACTCCTGCGGACAATCCAAAGGCACAAGGGAAAGGTCAAACAGCAGCTAACGAGGATACGGAACGTATGGATTAGGAGCCAACACTGTGACCTCAACTCCACAATCCCCCGATAAGGGATAACCACTCAAAGTGTGGTGAATCTCTGCCCGTTGAAGTGGTGGAGGCTACCTCGCTGAATATATTTAAGTCACGGCTAGATAGGTTTCTGATAGACAAGGCGAAAGCAGGAAACTGATCCATTTCAGCCATGATCTTATTGAATGGCGGGGCAGGCTTGAGGGGCTGGATGGCCGACTCCCGCTCCTATTTCTTATGTTTTTATAACCTCCTTGCTTGTCAAGAATCTATCCAGCTCTGTCTTACAAAGACTCTGCTTCCACTATCTTGAGGAAGAGAGTTCCGGTGACCCAGAGGAAATATTTCTCCTCATCTGTCTTAAATTGGAGACCCATTATTTTAAAACATTGAACCCCCCTCAGTTGTAGAGAGAACTGATCTCTCCTACTGTTTGAACTGGAGGTGATGCAATGCGGTTCCAAGAGTTTATTAAACTATTAACCACATACATAGAAAGAGTCTGCACCGAACATAATCCCACCCAGATCTTATCCCTGTAACTCCACATATTTACCCTGCTAGTCCCCCTGACACTAAAGGGCAATTTAGCATGGCCAAATAACCTAACCCGGCGGGTGGGAGGAAACCGAAGCACTTTGAGGAAACCCATGTAGTCACAGGGAGAATGCGTGGTCTGATAGAACTTACGCACAGCTCTAGTCTCTTCTCTTCCCTGGCTCCAACTGAAGGTCCATCCCATCCTAGGATGCACATCAGGATCCACTCCTGATAGGCCCCACTGCCACTCTGTTAAGGTCTGGCTCAATCACGTGACTATCGGTTTCTCCCCTTAAAGGGGCCATGTTACCACACTGGACTAGAAGGCCAAGGGCAGCAGACACACATTGGCACAATGGTTAGCGCTACTACCTCTCATGCCAAGGACCCGGGTGCGATTCTTCGCGTCGTTAGTGTACGCTTGAACTGGACCAGTTGATGGGCAACACGACAGCTCGGTGACTATTGCTGTGCTGCGCAGATACATGAATTTGGGCTTGTGTCTTTGGGAGTTTGCGCATTCTCCCCGTGCTTGCGTGGGTTCTCTCCAGGTGCTCTGGTTTCCTCCCACAACTCAAGGAACTTATCTATCAAGAACCTATCTATCTCTGTCTTAAATACACTCAATGACCTGGCCTCCTCTATGGCAATGAATTCCACAGATTCACCCCCCCTCTGGCTGAAGAAATTCCTCTTCATCCCAGTTCTAGAGGGTCATTCATTCCTTTACTCTGAGGCTGTGCCCTAGCACGGCCAATCTACCTAATCTACACATCTTTGGCCATGCTAAATAGTCCCTTAGTGTCCAATCTACCTAACCCACACATCTTTGGACACTAAGGGGCAATTTAGCATGGCCAATCCACCTAACCTACACATCTTTGGACACTAAGGAGCAATTTAGCATGGCCAATCCACCTAACCTACACATCTTTTGACACTAAGGAGCAATTTAGCATGGCCAATCCACCTAACCTACACATCTTTGGACACTAAGGGGCAATTTAACATGGTCAATCCACCTAACCTACACATCTTTGGACACTAAGGGGCAATTTAGCATGGTCAATCCACCTAACCTACACATCTTTGCAGTATGGGAGGAAACCGAAGTGCCTGGAGGAAACCCACGCAGACACAGGAAGAATGTACAAACTCCTCACAGACAGTGACTCAAGGCCAGAATGTAACCCTGGATTCGGTTAGTGCTAATCGCTGTGCCAATTTGGGGCTTGGTACAAGTTAGGATATGGTTGTAAGAGTTTAAGATGAGCTTAAACTAATAATGGAAATGGAAAATTGGACGAGATCAGAGTATGGGAGGAAAATTTCAATCAATTTTACCTTTTAACACATTGTTAATAGAATGACCTGCTGTGGTGTGGCCAGCAATCCCGGAGCGAGAAAACAGTGCAGGCAAGCAGTCTAATTTCTCTGTTTTTTTTACTGTTTTTCATTCTGGGATCACAGTCCATTTGTTTATTGAAAGAACAGCTTTGCAATCAATGATCCATTTCAGCAAGATAATTGCTTCCCCTTGTTGGAGAGTCTGGGACCAGAGGGCATGACCTCAGAGTAAGGAGGGGGGTGGGTTTTCACCTATTTAAGACAGAGATAAAGAGGAATTTCTTCTCTCAGACGGTAGCAAATCAATGGAATTCCTTTCCTCCCAAAAGATTAGATGCATTGGCTGTGCTAAATTCTCCCTCCGTGCAGGCAACAGGGAGCTTTTTACATAGCTTTATTGCAGTGTTAATGTAAGGCTACTTGTGATACTAATAAATAAACTAAACTTTTGTGGAGGCTGGGGTGTTACGTCTGTTGAGATGGTCAGATTTTTTAATCAGTAAGGGAATCGAGGGTTACGCGGAAAAGTGGAGTTCAGGATTAACGCGTGATCTCATTGAATTGCGGGGCAGACTCAATGGGCTGAATGGTCTACTTTACCATCTACGTCATATGATAACTAGCCAGCTCATAGTGGCACCTAGTTACAGGAAGGATGTAAATAAGGTTGAAAGAATGCAGAGAAGATTCACAAGGATGTTTCCGAGACTTGAGAAGCTGAGTTTAAATAGGTTAGAGCTTTATTCCCTGGAGTATAGGAGAATGAGGGGAGATTTGATAGAGGTGTTTAAGATTTTGACAGAGTGAATGCAAAAAGGCTTTTTCCACTGAGGCTAGGGGGAGAAAAAAAAAGCCAGAGAGCATGGGATAGGGGTGAAAGGAGAAAAGTTTAAAGAGAATATTGGAGGGGCTTCTTCATGTAGAGAGTGTGGAATGAGCTGCCGGATAAACGTGGGCTCACTTTTAAGAAAAACTTGGACGGGTTCGTGGATGAGAGAGGTGCGGGTCGGTGGGACGAGGTGGAGAAATGGTTCAGCACAGACAAGAAGGGCCAAAAGGCCTGTTTCTGAGCTGTCACTTTCTAAGGCACAGCGGTTAGCACTGCTGCCTCACGGCACCGAGAACCTGGGTTCGATTCCCGGCCTGGGTCACTGTCTGCGTGCACGTTCTCCCGGGGGTTCCCTGCGGGTACTCTGGTTTCCTCCCACGGTTAGGCCGTGCTGCATTCTTCCGTGGACCCGAAACAGGTGTGGATTTTCATTGCAGTGTTAACGTAAGCCTAATTGTGACGCTAAAATACAAAGTTTAAGGTTGTAACTGGTCATGCCCCGCCTGAGTATAAAGCTAACGAATTTACTGTTGGCTTCTTTTTCTCCTTCTTTACCCCTCCCCCCACCCCCCCACACACCCCCTCCAGTGATGCCCTTCGAGGAGGTTTGGAATCGCAGTCACTGCCATACTATCGAAGTGCTGGTGGACGTTGTACGAGAGTATCCCAACCAGGCCGAGTACATCTTCAAACCCTCCTGCATTCCTCTGTTGCGGTGTGCCGGTTGCTGCGGGGACGAGAAGCTACGGTGCGCAGCACGGGAAACGTACAACGTGACAATACAGGTGAGCAGAACGCTCCGTGCTGACCGTCCGCGTAGCTCAGGACCCAGGCCGAGTGATCGCTCACCTCCCCACCACCCCCCCCCCACCTCTCCCCGGAGCCACAGTAAGGGGGGGGAGTGGGTGGAAGCCTTCTCTGGGTCCCATCCTCACGGCACAATGGTTAGCACGGCTGCTTCACAGCGCCAGGGTTCAAATCCGGGCTTGGAGGTCTGTGTGGAGCTTGCGCACGTTCTCCTGTGTCTGCGTGGGTTTCCTCTGGGTTGCTCCGGTTTCCTCGCACAGGTTAGGGTGGATTGGCCACGCTAAATTGCCCCTTAATGACTAGCTGGAATAACGGTGTGGAGGTGCCGGCGTTGGACTGGGGTAAACACAGTAAGAAGTCTGACAGCACCAGGTTTAAATCCGACCGATTTATTTGATAGTAAACTCGCAAGCTTTCGACCTACAGCTTTCGTCAGGTGAATGAGGCATTCTGGCCTCCGACCTTCGGGTAAACCTTCTTCAAGGGGGCCTTCACGACAGCTCAGAGCCGCTGAGCAGATAGCCAAGTTCTGCACGCATGAGGACGGTCTTAACAGGGATCTTGGCTTCACGTCACACTATCTGTGACCACCGTGACTTGCCTGGGTTTGCAAAAAAACCTCACTTACTCTGCTGTCTGGAGACAATACACATCTCTCTAACCTGTGCTCAGTGCTCCTTCCACTCACATTGTTGGTCACTTTAAAACTTGAATAGCAGGTTAGGTGTAAAGATTTGCATTCTAATCAGCAATCTGTAAACAGTCTGTGCTGATATGTGTGCTGTTTGAGACCAGAACATCTCATTCACCTGACGAAGACCATAGAGTCAAAAGCTTGTGAGTTTACTATAAAATAAATCGGCTGGATTTAAACCTGATGTTGTCAGACTTCTTACTGTAGGTGGAATAATACAGGGATAGGGCCTGGTTAGGATTGCGGTCAGTGCAGACTCAATGGGCTGAATAGCTGTGGGATTCTACGCAATTCTACTCTGTAACCCCGTTCACCAGCACTTGGCACTGATAACATTCAAGGCAATGGGCCAAGTGCTCAATTGCTTATAAGGGATTAGAGGAAACATATTGTGGGTTAATTTTTTTTTAAGATTAGGCATATATTATTAAAAAAAAGGAGAGAATAGGGCCCCTTAAAGATCAACAAGGTCGCCTGTGTGTGGGACCACAAGAGATGGATGGGATCCCAAACGAAAATTTCTCATTTGTATTTAGCATGGAGAAAAACACGGAAGTAGGGAACAGAGGAAGTTTACAGTGATGTCTTGAGAAGTGTCCAAGTTACAGAGGGGGAGGCGCTGTAGGTCTTAAAAATGCATAAAGGGTAGATAAATCCCTGGGGTCTGGTCAAGTGTATCCCAGGATGTAATGGGCAGCAAAGGAAGGATTTGTGGGTCCCCTAGCGAAGATATTTATGTCATTGGCAGTATCTGGTCCCCCAGCTACAGGAAGGATGTTATTAAACTGGAAAGGATGCAATAAAAATTTACAAGGATGTTACTGGGACCGGAAGGTTTAAATTCTAAGGAGAGGCTGGACAGGCTGGGGCTTTTTTTCTCTGCACCGTAGGAGGATGAGGGGTGACCTGATTGAGGTTATAAAACCACCAGGGGCATAGATAAGACAAGGTCTTTTCCCCCAGAGTAGCAGAAATCCAAAACTAGATAGGTTTAAGGTGATAGGGGACCTAAGGGGCAACTTTTTCACAGAGAGTGATGCGTGTATGGAATGAGCTGCCAGAGAAGGTGGTAGATTGGGTACAATTATGACACTTAAAAGACGTTTGGACAGGTACGTGGATGGGTAAGGTTTAGAGGGTTAGAGGCCAAATGCAGGCAAATGGGACCAGTTCAGTTTTTAGCATAGACAAGTTGGGCCGAAGGGCCTGTTTCCATGCTGAATATCTCCGTGAGCCTATAACAATGAATCCTGAAGATTTCAGAGCTACGTTTGGGAAGTCCTGCCACATCCCATTCTCCCTTTCGTCCTTGGGCTAATTATCCCTCAGATAGCAACTATGTTATTCACTTTAGCCCCTCCCTGTGCTGGCGAGTTCCACGCTCTCGCCACTCTGGGCCGAGGAATTTCACTTGACCCAATGTCTCAATGGGCTTACGCGTCACACAATACCACAAAGAAGCTGGGCTTGATCCCCAGGCTATGCTCAAGTCAACTGATCTTGGCCAAAGGTGGTGGGGAGGTCCCATGGGGTTTCGCTTGCTCCCTCGTTCACGCAGCGTGGAGGCTGGAGAAGCTGGGATTGTTCTCCTCGGAGGGAAAGGTAGATGATTTTTGATGGCAATATTATGACTAGGACTTCTGTCTGAATCATAGAACCCTTGCAGTACAGAAGGAGACCGTTCAGCCCCTCAAGTCTGCACCCACCTAGGCCCTACTCCTGTAACCCCACACATTTATATAAGAACAGTAGGTCATCTGGCCCCTTCGAGCCTGCTCTGCATTCAATAAGATCATGGCTGATCTTTTTGTGGGCTTAGCTGCACTTGCCCACCTCCTCACCATAACCCTTAATTCCTTTACTGTTCAGAAAACGTATCTACCCTTGCCTTAAAAACATTCAGTGAAGTAGCCTCAACTGCTTCACTGGGCAGGGAATTCCATAGACTCACAAGTCTTTGTGTGGAAAAAGTCCCTCCTTAGCTCAGTCCTAAATCTGCTCCTCCTTATTTTGAGGGTATACCCCTTACTTAGGCTGATTGGCAGAACAAATTCTCCCTAAATTGTCTCAAATTTGGTTCCAATGCATAGATCTATAAACATAGACAGGGATCATGGGTAGAAGTGGGAATATCAAGGCGGCGCGGGCTCGTTGAGCCGGAGGGCCTGTTTCCCGTGCAGTTTTGTTCTTAGTTCCAGTTTCACCCAACAGTAGAAACAACGTCCCTGCTTCTATCTCATCTATTTCCTTCGTAATCTTGTATGTTTCTATGAGATCTCCCCTCGTTCTTCTGAATTCCAACAAGTATAGCCCCAGTCTACTCATCTCTCCTCATAAGCTCAACCTTCTCGACTCCGGAATCAACCTAGTGATCCCCAGTATATCCTTGCTCAAGTAAGGAGACCAAAACCATACACAGTGAATGATGGAATGTAAACACATGTCTTTGAGCCTGCTTTGCCATTCAAAAGATCTCAGCAGGATCGGACTTGTGGTCTCTAGACCACTTTCTTGTCAATATTCCCATAACCTTTGACCTCCTTGCCTTGAATATATTCACTGACGCATTCCCTGTGGAGAACATTGCGCAGAATAGAGGCATAGACTATTTTCTAAATAGACCGTAGAACCGTAGGAAATTACAGCTCAGAAACAGGCCTTTTGGCCCTTCTTGTCTGTGCTGCACCATTTATTGCCTAGTCCCATTGACTTGCACCTGGAACATTTCCCTCCACAGCCCTCTCATCTGTGAACCCATTCAAGTTTTTCTTAAATGTTAAACGTGACCCTGCATTTACCACTTTATCCGGCAGTTCGTTCCACATTCCCACCACTCTCTGCATGAAGAAACCCCCTCCCCTAATGTTCCCTTTAAACTTTTCCCCTTTCACCCCTAACCCTTGCCCTCTGGTTTTTTTTTCTCTCCCCTAGCCTCGTGGAAAAAGCCTGCTTGCATTCACTCTATCTATATCTATCAAAATCTTACACACCTCTATCAAATCTCCCTTCATTTTTCTACACTCCAGGGAATAAAAGTCTTAACCTATTCAATCTGTCTCTGTAACTCAGCTTCTCAAATCCCTGAATGGGGAGAGATTTCAGAAATTTGAAGCACAAAAAGATTTGGGAGTTCAGGATCCTCTTTGAGGTTCCCTGGCAGTTTGAGTTGGTAGGTAGGAAGGCAAAATGCAATGTTGTCATTCATTTTGAGAAGGCTAGGATATAAAAGCAGGGACGTACTGCTGATGCTGTGTAAGGCTCTGGTCAGACCCCAGTTTAAAGTTTATTTGTTTGAGTAGTGTCACAAATAGGCTTACATTAACACTGCAATGAAGTTACTGTTAAAATCCCTTAGTTGCCACACTCCAGTGCCTGTTCGGTACACTGAAGGAGAATTTGGCATGGAGAATGCATCTAACTAGTGCGTCCTTCGGACTGTGGGAGGAAACCCATGCAGATACGGGGAGAATGTGCAGACACCAAACAAACAGCAACCCAAGCTGGGAATGAAGCCAATTCCCTGGTGCTGTAAGGCAGCAGTGCTAACCACTGTGCCACCGTGCTTCCCAATAACTGTGCCACTATGCTGTTTACCACTATGCAGCTTAACCTGCTGCTTGAGTTGATAGTTAGGCCAATGTAATGTTAACATTTATTTCAAGAGGACACGAATACAAAAGCAGGGATGTATTGCTGAGGCTGTAAAAAGTTCTGGTCAGACCACATTTGAGTATTGTGAGCAATTTTGGGCTCCATTCCTAAGGAGGGAATGAGTTGGCCTTGGAGAGGATCCAGAGCAGGTTCATGAGAATGATCCCAGGAATGAAAGGCTTGACAGATGAAGAGCCTTTGAGGTCTCTGGGTCTGTACGCGATGGAGTTTAGAAGGATGAAGGGGATCCCATTGAAACTTATAGAGTACTGTAATACCTAAATAGTGTGGATACAGGGAAGAGACAGGGATTTGAGGGCACAGCCTCAGAGTAAAGGGACAATCCCTTAGAACAGAGATGAGGAGGAATTTCTTCAGCCAGAGAATGGTGAATCTGTGGAACTCGTTGGCACAGAGGAGGCCGGGTCACTGGATGTATTTAAGACGGAGAGAGATATTCTTGATCGTTAAGAGGATCAAAGGTTGTGGAGAAAAGGCAGGGGAATGGAAACATATCAGCCATGATTGAATGGTTCATGTGAGGGCTGCTCTTGAATGTCGCTTTCGAGAGTTGCCTAGTGCTTCACGTCATTAGTGTACGCTTAAATTGGACCAATTGACGGGCAACACGACAGCTCCGTGACTATCACTGTTTGCTATGCAGATACAGGGACCTGGGTCGGATCTCTGGCTTGGTCGGTGTCTGTGGGAGTTTGCACATTCTTCCCGTGCTTGCATGGGTTTTTTCCGAGTGCTCTGGTTTCCTCCTACACCCCAAAAATGTGCTTTTAGGCTGATTGGTGTTAACAAATTGTCCTCTAAATTTGTACCCTTTATTGTGGAGTCCCTGAGATGTGGACAAAAGTCGTAGGTAGAAGAAGGATTGGAATAAGGCACTCACTGAGTGTTAAAATGGGTGGTGCGGGCTTGTAGGGCCAAAGGGTCTGTTTCCTGCGCTGTGTTGTTCTTTGTTCTACCTTATGATCCAATTGACCCTTGGGGAGGGGAAAACTTTTTTCCAAATTTGAAGATGGAGACCTCTTATTTTGAGTGTAGACCCACCGCGTGTATAGGAACAGAACTGAGCAATTCGGCCCATCAAATCTGCATTGTCATTCAATCATATCATGTGTCATTCTCGGATACTCAACGATGAGTGAAGAGTTGTGAGAGTTTCCCCTATCATTTTTATTTTAAGATGACAAAACTATTTATTTCCCAGGTCATTAAATTAAAACCTTTGGAGCAAATAACAAGCCAAGAGGAGATGATTTTCACCGAACACAGCAGTTGTGAATGTCGGTGAGTAAACTCTTGTTTAAATCGTGACTGTCACCAGGGTAAGGGGCTGACTCTTTCACTAATGTGTGTTCCATACACGTTTGAGGTTACAAGTTGCATGGGGTATTGGGCTCAGAAATAGGCCATTTGGCCCAAACAGTTCATGCTCCGCAGGAACTGCCTTCAATTCGACTTGCTATTGGGATTCAGTGAGAAGTCTTCGTAGTGTTGAGGAGCAGAAGGATCTTGGGGTCCGGCTCCATAGGACTCTTAAATCGGCCTTGCAAGGCAGAGAATGTGGTCAAGAAGGCGTATGGTATATTAGCCTTCATTGATCGAGGGATTGAGTTTAGGAGTCGGGAGGTAATGCTGCAACTTTATAAAACCCTTGTCAGACCCCACTTGGAGTACTGTGCGCAGTTCAGGTCACCTCACTACAGGAAGGGTGTGGAAGCTATTGAGAGGGTGCAGAGGAGATTTACAAGAATATTGCCTGGATTGGGGAGGCAGGCCTTATGAAGATAGGTTGAGGGGACTCGGTCTCTTCTCTCTAGAGAGACGAAGGATGAGATGCGACCTGATAGAGGTTTATAAAATGTTGAGAGGAATAGATAGGGTGGATTCTCAGAGGTATTTCCCAGGGCTGAAATGGTCGCTACGAGAGGATACAGGTTTAAGGTGCTGGAGAGCAAGTACAGAGGAGATGTTAGGGGTAAGTTTTTCACTGAAGGTGGTGAGTGAATGGAATCGGCTGCTGTCGGTGGTGGTAGAGAAAACTCGCTGGGTCTTTTAAAAGACTTCTGGATGAGTACGTGGGATTTATTGAGATTGAGAGTTACAGATAGAACTATGGCCTGGTAGGTATGGATATGATCGGTGCAACATGTGGGCCGAAGGGCCTGTTTGTGTTGCAGTGCTCTATGGTCTAAGTATTGTTTCTTATGCAGAAAACCATACTGTTCATAGAGGACAGAGAGGAAAAGGAAGAGAAAGGGTGCAGAATGTAGTATTACAGTCATAGCTAGGATGTCGAGAAAGATCAATGTAATATATGACAGGTCCATTCAAAAGGCAGCAGGGAGGAAGCTGTTCTTGAATCTTTTAAGACACTTTTGGATGAGTTCATGGAACTTACTGGGACTGAGGGTTATAGGTAAGCCCAGTAGGTAGAAATATATTCAGAGCAACTTGTGGGCCGAAGGGCCTGTTTGTGCTGTAGTTCTATGAGTTGGTTGGTGCACGATCTCAGATTCTTGTATCTTTTCCCAATGGAAGAGAGAATGTCTGGGATCTTTGATTATGTTGGCTGCTTTTCCCAAAGCAACAGGAAGTGGAGATGGAGCCAGTGGATTGGGAGACTGGATGGACTGGGCTACACTCGCACATTTTAAGTTGCAGGTTGCATAGGCTTTGAGCATGAAAACAGGCCAGTTTTCTTCCACCTTCTCTCATTTTTAATCTATCATTGTAACTACTATCTATCATTAATTTGTTTAGCTTAAAATATATGTCCACTATTTGCTTCAACCACTCCCTGTGATGATGAATTTCATGTTCTCGCTATTCTTTGCGGAAGGAAGTTTATGAATTCCCGATTGGATTTTTTGCAGACTGTCTTGTATTAAGAGCTGCTAGTTCTAATCATAAGACATAGGAGCAGAATTAGGCCACTCAGCCCATCGAGTCTGCTCCACCATTCAATCATGGCTGATATTTTCCTCATCCCCATTCTCCTGCCCTTTCCCCACGACCCCCGATCCCTTTATTAATCAAAAACCTATCTATCTCTGTCTTAAAAACACTCAATGACCCGGCCTCCTCTGCGGCAAAGAGTTCCACAGATTCGCCACTCTCTGGCTGAAGAAATTCCTCCTCATCTCTGTTTTAAAGGATCGTCCCTTTAGCCTGAGGTTGTGCCCTCTGGTTCTAGTTTTTCCTACTAGTGGAAACATCCTCTCCATGTCCACTCTATCCAGGCCTAATATATCCTGTAAGTTTCAGTGTGGTCCCCCATCATTCTTCTAAACTCCAACGAGTACAGACCCAGAGTCTTCAACTGTTCCTCGTATACAAGCTCTTAATTTCAGGATATTTTAGAATCATATGGAGCAGAAGGAGGCCGTTCAGCCCATCGAGTCTGCATCAACCACAATCCCACCCAGGCCCTACCTCCCATAACCCTAGTTAGTTCCCCCTGACACTAGGAGCGATTTAGCATGGCTAATCTACATAACCTACGCATCTTTGGACCGTAGGAGGAAACCAGAGCACCTTGAGGAACCCCACACAGACACGAGAGAACGCACAAGCTCCACACAGACAATGACCTGCGCCGGGAATTGAACCCCCGGCTCCCTGGCACTATGAGGCAGCTCTATGTCACCATGCTGCCCAAAGCCCTTCCCCCACAAGGAAACATTATTCTTTGTATCAAAACTATAATTTTAGAAAGCCCAATCGTTCCATTGGCACTGACGGATTCTGGGGTGTGCCCCTTCCTGTACCAATAACCACCTGGTTACCCATTCAGCCTGTGATAGCTACTGGATTTTTTAATCCGGGAACACCGCAGTGGGTTGTAATCCCAATCCGTGTAGCAGCAGGATTCGTGGGATGGACCCTTGAATTTTTGGGGGTGGGGGGAGGAAAAAGATTAATTTGCAACAGCATCAGTCGTAGTGGGACCTTAGTTGGTGTGGGGATGCTGAGGTTATTCTCCTCAGGGGAGAGAAGGTTAGAACATAGAACCCTACAGTGCAGAAAGAGGCCCTTCGGCCCATTGAGTCTGCACTGCACACAATACCACCCAGACCCTACCCCCATATCCCTACGTATTATACCCACTAAACCCTCTAACCTTCTTATCGCTGGACACTAAGGGGCAATTTCTTAGCATGGACAATCAACCTCACCCGCACACCTTTGGACTGTGGGAGAAACCAGAGCATCTGGAGGAAACCCACGCAGACACGAGGAGAATGTGCAATGACGAGAACGTTAGACGGAGACTTGATGGAGGTGCTCAAAACACGAAGGGTTGTCTTAGAGTAAATCAGGAGGAGCTGTTTCTGTTGCTGGGGTTTGGTAACCAAGGTGTTAAAACCACTCAGGAGCTGGCAAAATTATTTCCAGCCTGTAGTAATCTGGAAGGATGTTGAAGCAATTTTTGCGCAGACTTTTAACAGGAAATTGGATAATGCTTGAATCTGCAGGGTTATAGGGAAAGAGAAATGTCATGGGACTAAATGGATAGCTTTTCTGAAGAGCTAGCACCAGTATGATGGGCCAAGTGGCCTCTTTCTACACTATCAACCGATGCTCACCCTCAATCTCTCCCTCTTTCTTTTCTTCAGACTGCGACGGAAGCGATTGAAAAGTGACAGGTAAGAGGAAAATTCTTGCTTCAGAATTCCGTCACACGAACGCAGAAATGCTTTGCCACAAAGCCCTCTTTCTTGCCCCTTTAAAACGTGAGCCATTATTTGCTCAAGAGATGCCTTTGTTCTTTCAGGAGGAATGGCAAGAGGAGAGGTCAGAGGAGGCGGACAAAGATGGGAGACACATCTGAGCTTCACCAGTGAGTTTGCAGTCACTGTGCTTGCATCGGGAGCCAAGGTTTTGCCTGGTCGTTACATCTACGGGGAGGTGTGGTTCTGTTCTACCCAGGGTGTGGCTTACATAAGAAATAGGAGCAGGAGTAGGCCATCCAGCCCCTCGAGCCTGCCGCGCCATTCAACAAGATCATGGCTGATCTGAAGTGGTTCAGTTCCACTTTCCCACTTTCTCCCTTGTCTATCAGAAACCTATCTACCCGTGAATTAAATACATTCAGCGAGGTAGCCTCCACCACTTCAATGGGGAGAGAATTCCAGAGATTTACCACCCCTTTGAGTGAAGAAGTTCCTCCTCAACTCCGATCTAAAGTGCCCCCCCCCCTTTATTCTGAGGCTGTGCCCTCTATTCCTGCTATCCTTTCTAAGCAGGAAGAATCTCTCTACCCCTGCACTATCTATCCCCTTCATTATCTTATATGTCTCTATAAGATCCCCTCTCAACCTTCTAAACTCCAACGAGTACAATCCTAGTCTACTCAATCTCTCCTCATAGGCTAACCCCCTCATCTCCGGTACCAGCCCTGTAAACCTTCTAAATGTAGTCTTCTGCATTCTGTAGAAAGCTGAGTAAATGCAATCTTCAACAGATGCAGTCAGTAAATGGGTGATTATTTTTTTAATTTCCACGTGCAGTTTTTAAACTGAACCCATCGTTGCTCCTCGACCTCATCCAAAGCCTTTGTTTATTCTTCACACCTTTCTGTTGTTGTCTTCCGTGGGCTCTTCCATCTCGAGTGCAGCGGACGCATGGGAACACCACCTCCCCCGCCAGGTCACACACCATCCTGACTTGGAAATACATTGGCCGTCCCTTCATTTGTCACTGGGTCAAAAATCACAGAATCCCTACAGGACAGAAGGTAGCCATTTGGCCCAGACAGTCTGCAGTGACTTCCTCATAGAGCATCTTACCCAATCCCCACTGTGCACCCCCCATCCCATCCTTGCAGTCCACTGCATTTACCCCACTAATCCCCCTAAACTGCACATCTTTGGACATTATGGGGCAATTTAGCATGGCCAATCCACCTAACCTGCACGTCTTTGGACATTATGGGGCAATTTAGCATGGCCAATCCACCTAACCTGCACATCTTTGGACATTATGGGGCAATTTAGCATGGCCACTCCACCTAACCTGCACATCTTTGGACATTATGGAGCAATTTAGCATGGCCAATCCCCCTAACCTGCACATCTTTAGACAATAAGGGACAGCTTAGCATGGCCAATCCACCTAATGTGCACGTTTTTGGACACTAAGGGACAATTTAGCATGGCCAATCCACCTAACCTGCACATCTTTGGACAATAAGGGACAAGTTAACATGCCCCCGCCCCCACCTAACCTACACATCTTTGGGAAGAACACAAAAGAAACCCTGCAACTTGCTGCCTACCAGCATTGTGGGTGTACCTATACCATAAGGACTGCAGCGGTTCAAGATGGTGGCTTATCATCACCTTTTTGTCAAGGGCAATTAGGGTTGGGCCACAAATGTTGGTCTAGCCAGCAACACCCGCATCCCATGAACAAGTATATAGAGAAGGATTTCCCATTTAATTGGGAGCTAGTTCTGTGCCCTTGGTATTGGCTACTCCTTGGACCTGCAGGCTCAGTGAGGGGGTAATCTCTTAGATTTGTAGACTTTGCTTCCACGGTAACCAGACATTCATTGCGTGAGAGTAGGATAGGGAACCTGAGACCCCAAAATAAGGCAGTTGATTGCATTGTTTAAAGAATGATTTTATTTTATATAAAAAGTTTTACCAGTAACTCAGTGAAAACAGGGAGCACTAGAAAAACAGGTTTTGCTTCTAGAATTCTTCCTTGCAGACTGAAAGTCCCTTCAAAAACCCACACGTGCTTACAACCATTGCCAAGATATTGCCCACCAAGCTCGCATATGCTAATAACTGCCAACAAGATGCCAGTAAAACAATTCCAGGGCTTAAAGGAACACTCAGGTGGAAAAAGAATTGGTGTAGATGTAGTTTAATGCTCGAGGGGCTGAATAGCCTTCTATTTGTTGTTCCAGGGGGTGTTTCTTTGTAATTCAGGCTGGGGGGGGTGTAGAGAGAGAGAGAGCAGAACGAAACTTGTTTTATTTCCCCCTTGTTTTCTTTTCCTCTCTGTTGCCTCCCTTCATTTTTTCTTTCAGATGCCCCACAGCAAGGCGGAGGCGTCTGCAAGCATCCTGTGGCCAGCGGATGGAGAGCTGATGGCTGATTGTTTGTGGGGGGGTGGGGGGCTGGGGGGGGAGACGCGACATTGATGAGCGACATTGCAAGCTGCGACTGCAGGATTGGGTGGGGAACTTAGTGTTTCCCCCATGTGGCTACCTGAATGAACTGGGACTTGGCCGCTTGAGTGGTGTGGTTGAGGGCGGGGGTGGAGGTGATGCTATTAAGCAGCTCGTTGTTCTCCGAAAACAGTGCTTCTCCAAGAAGCAATCCCTCTTGCAACTGCAAAAGAATGACTGCTCTTCAACTGCTACATCCAATGGACTGTCCTCCCAAATGTCCTCTGTTCGACTGGGTTGAGAAACTGCATGTATTCGAAAACGCCGATCCACTTAATTCTCTGGAAATTTCTTTTCTCGTGTGTACATAAAAGGAAGGAGCTTGCATTTATATAGCACCTGTCCTGGATTGCTTCACAGCTGAACAGGAGCCACAGTGTAGTGTAGGAAGTGTCACTTGGTACGGGGCAAGATCCCACTCATGCAGGGGAATGCCACTGTGTCAAAGACACAGTGTGTGCACAGCAAGATCCCACAAGTAGCAGTATAATGATTAATTATTTGTTGAAAAGGTGCCATTTGAATGACCAAAGAGTAAAACTCCTAGGCCCGTTTAGCCTCTTTCTCTACTGACTCAACCTGAGGTTTCGTTACAATGGTATGTGTGTGTTTGTGTGTAAGATACCTCAGCAATCCTTGAGTGATAATAGTAAAATAATTCCTGTCTTGCTTAACATCCTCCTAAGTTTGCTTATCATTGAGCTTCATCATTGTCCAATCCCAGGTGTACTTGTTGCCCAGTTGAATAGAAGCTCGTATTTCCCTTGCATTTCATTCTGGGCCTGAGCTGGCCAAAGACCCTCGACTATGCAATAAAATATACTTACTAAAATTGAATTCAGGATGCTTGTGTTTGGGTGAAGTTCAGTTGCGGGGACCAAACGTACAATTAGTAATTACTCTTTGCCAAATGGTACATCATCCTGACGGAGCAGAAAAAGGATATTTGTCTCTTCGAGACTGCACGGATTCTCCAAATAAACACCTTACCCAAGCCAATACTATCCTACCCTATCCCCATTTACCATGGCCAATCCACCTAACTTGCATATCTTGGGACACTAAGGGACAATTTAGCATTGCCAACTCACCTAACCTGCACATCTTTGGACATTAAGGAGCAATTTAGCATGGCCAATCCACCTAAGCTGCACATTTTTGGACACTAAGGGGCAACTTAGCACGGCCAATCCACTTAATCTGCACATTTTTAGATATTAAGGAGCAATTTAGCATAGCCAATCCACTTAATCTACACATCTTAACGTCCAATGATATGTAGATTAAATGGGTTTGCTATGCTAAATTGCTCCTTAGTGTCCAAAGGAGCGATTTAGCATCACAAATCCACCTAACCTACACCCCTTTGGACTGCGGGAGGAAACTGGAGCACCCAGAGGAAACACATGCAGACACAGGGGAGAATATACAAACTCCACGCACTCAGTTGTCCCAGGCCAGAATTGAACCAAGACCCTGGCACTGTGAGATAGCAGTGTTAACCATTGCACTGCCACTATGGAGAATCCAAGGAATCCCTACAGTATAGTCCTTGAGTTTCCAGAAGAACATCTTATCCAGTCCCAGCCCTGTAACCCCGAGCATTTACTTACCATGGCTAATCCACTTAACCTTCTTTGGACTGTGGGAGGAATTCCAGTAAGACATCTCACAACACCAGGTTAAAGACTAAGAGGTTTATTTGGTAGCAAGAGCCACTCTGGAGGAATTCTATCCATACAGACACGGGGAGAATGTAAAACCCCACCCAGCCAAAGATGTGCAGGTTAGGTTGATTGGCCATGCTAAGAAACTGCCCCTTAGTGTCCAGGAATGCGTAGGTTAGAGGGATTAGTGGGTATAATATGTAGGGATACAGGGGAAGGGCCTGGGTGGGATTGTGTTCGGGACAGACTCGATGGGCCGAAGGGCCTCTTTCAGCATTGTACAGTTCTATGATTGATGATTGAGTCACCCAAGATTGGAATCAAACCCAGATCCCTGGCATTGTGAGATAGCAGAGCTAACCACGTTCCATAATGAAAGGCAGAAAGAAAGACAGAATGGGGAACATAGTAGCAAACAGCAGTGGCATTACTGGATTGAGATAAAGGAAAGATATCCTTTATTAATTGGAGGATGTCAAGAGAGGAAAAGCCTTTGGATGAAAGGCAGGAGAGCAGCCTACATACAATAGGCCAAAAGGCAGCTTGTGTAATGATTTGATGGTTAGAGTACAGAAATCTGGAAGCCCGAGGGGAGATAATTTAAGACAGAGCGATTCCGCAATTGTGGATATTTAAAGTGGGTGATGGAATGGAGCAAAACGTGCGTCTTTTTAAAAATAAAATCGTTCGCACAGTCAATGGGATGCCAAACATCTCCCTGACTCCTATAAATACTTGCTGCTTAAAACAACTGGGGCCTTTGAAAGGTACAGTTATGAAGGTGATAATGTGATGCAGAAATGCCGAACAGCTTTTTATGGATCAAATTGCAGGCGCTCCCTTATTCCTGGAAGCCCGGGGCTTGATTTTTTTTTTCAAACTGCTCTGGGAAGTGAGGGTTTAGTTTTCTGGGAAGTGAGGGGAATGCTCACGGAATGCTGGGCTTCTGACGCAGAAGTGGTGAGAGATGTTGAGAGAGTAGGTCATGCCCACAGCTGTACAGAACTTTAGTACATAGTCTCCCAACACCAGGTTAAAGTCCAACAGGTTTAATTAGTAGCACGAGCTTTTGGAACGCTGCCCCTTCATCGGCACTCACCTGATGAAGGAACGGCGTTCCGAAAGCAAGTGCTACCAAATAACCGCTTGGAGGGCTGAAGGACCTGTGCTCATGCTGCATTGTTCTTTGGCAGTAGGAAGGGGCTGAATGGCCTCTGCGCCCATTTTTTAAATTAGTAATTTTGTAGGACATGGGTGTTGCTGGCTGGCCAGGATTTATTGCCCATCCCTAGTTGCTCTTGGAGGTCCATTGAGAGAACACAGAATGACAGGGAGTGGGGTAGCTTGATCTTAAGTTAGGCTATAGCTCAGCACAACATCGAGAGCTGAAGGGCCTGTACTGTGCTGTACTGTTCTCTGAGAGCTGTATTGTTGTGGTTCTGGAGTCACATATAGGTCAGACCTGCTGAGGACAGCAGATTTCCTTCCTTGAAGGACATTACTGAGCCAGATGGGTTTTTTCCAAGCCTGGATTCTTAATTCCAGATAGAATTCAAACTCCGTCATCTACCATGGCGGGATTCGAACGAGGGTCCCCATATCATTAGCTGAGTTTGTGAATTAATAGTCTAGCAATAATACCACTGAGCTACCACTTTCCATTAGAAATGGGTGCGAATCAATAAAATTGGGATGGGGGCATGTGGTGTTAAAGTAGGGAGCAGAACAGCATTTAAAAAGGCAAATGATTGTATATTAAAACTAGCGACACGGTCACCTCTGTTAGGAAGAAAATATCCACTTTGGTAGCAATAATAAGAAGGTGGATTATTTTTTGAATGGGTGTAAATTGAAAGAGTAAGTAAGCATGCAAGTATAGCAACCAGTAAAGAAGACAAATAATATGCTGGCCTTCATATCGAGAGGATTTGAGTATAGGGATAGGGATGTTTTACTGCAATTGTGTTGATGGGGCTACACCTCGAGTATTGTGTACAGTTTTGATGTCCTTTTTCTCGAGAGAGTGCAAGTTTTACCAGGCCGATTCCCTGAGATGGCAGATCTGTCATATGAGGAGAGATTAAGTCAGTTACAATTGTTTTAGTTAGAGTTTAGAAAAGTGAGAGGGGATTTCATATAAAATTCTAACTGGATTAAACAGTGGACTCAGAAAGGATGTTCCTCCAATTGCTCAAGCTTCCTCCCACAGCCCAAAGATGTGCAGGTTAGGTGGATTGGCCGTGCTAAATTGACTTTTAGTGTCGGGAGATTAGCACTAGCCACCATCTCCCACACACACATGTGTTCATTGCAAGATTACTGCAGCCATAGTAATAAGCAAAGGGAATGCATAACTCTTCACTCCCACTTTGAGATTGCCTTGAGTAGAACTTCCCAAATAGTTCTACAGGAAATAGAGAAATTAGGAGCAGGAGTGGCCCATTCGGACCTTCGAGCCTGCCCATCATTCATTAAAATCATGGTTGCTCATCGAATTCAATACACTAATTTCCCCCTTTCTCCCCATACCCTTTGATCCCTTTAGCCCCAAGAGCTATATCTAATTTTATTCTTGAAATCGCACAAGGTTTTGGCCTCAACTACTTCCTGTGTAGTGAATTCCTCACATTCACCATTCTCTGGGTGAAGAAACTTCTCTTTATCTCAATCACAGAATCCCTACAGTGCAAAAGGAGACCATTTGGCCCATCAAGCTTGCACTGGCAGCAATCACACCCAGGTTCTATCCCTGTAACTCCAAATATGACCCTGCTAATCTCCCAACACTAAAAGTCAATTTAGCATTGCCAGTTCTCTAACCTGCACATCTTCGGACCATGGGAGGAAGCTCGAGCAATTGGAGGAATTCCATGCAGTCACAGAATGCAAACTCCACACATATAGAACATAGAACATTACAGCGCAGTACAGGCCCTTCAACCCTTGATGTTGCGCCGACCAGTGGAACCAATCTAATGACCCTCTAACCTAAACTATTCCAATGTTTTCCACATGTCTATCCATTGACCATTTGAACGCACTTAAAGTTGCGAGTCCACAACTGCTGCAGGCAGGGCATTCCACACCCTTACTACCCTTTCGGTAAAAAACCTACCTCTGACAGCCGCCCCTTAATTTAAAGCTATGTCCTCTTGTGTTAGCCATTACCATCTGAGGAAAAAGGCTCTCAGTGTCCACCCTATCTAACCCTCTGATCATCTTGTATACCTCAATTAGGTCACCTAATTCTCTCTAATGAAAATAACCTCAAGTCCTTCAGCCCTTCTTCATAAAACCTTCCCACCACACTCGGCAATATCCTGGTAAAACTCCTCTGCACCCTTTCCAATGCCTCCACATCTTTCTTATACGCCATACTCCAAGTGCAGCCGCACCAGAGTTTTGTACAGTTGAAACACGACCTGAAAGCCAAAATTGAACCAGGTCCTTTGTGCTGTGAGGCAGCAGTGCTTACCACTATGCCATTTTTCTTAATCATAAAAGTTTTACTTCTTATCCTCAAACTATGATCAGTATGCAATCTCCACTTAACAGAAATTGAGACTGAATTGAAATGGATTGAGAGAGCACAGAGATATAAGGACTAACTTGGGTGCCAACGAGCAATCTCTCTCTCTCTCATAAATCTTATGATTTAGAATTTTAAAGTTAACTTGTTAAGGAGCTTAGATAAGAGAAGTTGTCTGGTAGTGGCAGTTATTTGCCAAGTGACTAGGTGTTGAGAAGTGTTATGAAAAGCTGATTCAGCAGTTGGAACTTGGGTGTGAGTCATCAGCTCTCTATAAAAGGAGACAGATGTTTGCTAACACATAGCAAGTGGGAACCCATTATGAGGAAGTAGAAGTGCTATCTTGGGAGTTTGATGCAGAAGGGGAAGGAGGTGCTACTTTTTTAACAATCTCTACTGGCTGATGATTGTTTGAGGCTTTAAGTAGGCGAACAGGAAGGTGATTGGTGAGTTTTTACAGTTTTATCCATCTTTTATCAATTTTATCGGCACAGCGGCCTCACAGCACCAGGGATGCGGGTTCGATTCTGCCCTCTGGTGAGTATCTGTGTGGAGTTTGCTCATTTTCCTCGTATCTGAGTGGGTTTCATCCAGGTGCTCCAGTTTCCTATACCAGTCCAAAGATGTGCAGATTAGGTTAATTGGTCATACTAAATTGGTCACACCTTCATGTCCAAAGATGTGTAGGTTAGAGGGATTGGCCATGCTAACTGCCCCCTTAGCGCACAAAGATGCATACGTTAGGGGGATTGGCCATGCTAAATTTCCCGTTAGAGCCCAAAGATGCATAGGTTACGTGGATTGGCCATGCTAAATTGCTCCTTAGTGTCCAAAGATGTGTAGGCTATGTTAAATTGACCCTTTTGTGTCAGGGTAAACGTATGGGGTACGGTGATATGACCTGGATGGGATTGTTGTTGGCGCAGGCTCAATGGGCTGAATGGCCTCCTTCTGCACTATGATTTTCAAACATGGGCAGTAGGTTAAACCAATCCTGCAGAGATACAAGTATTGGATTAAATTAATAGTATAACTGGTTAACTACTTAGTATAACTACAGACAACGGTTGTGATATTTCTCAACTTGGAAGTTAATTCATTAAACAGAAAGATGGCAGGTTAGGTGGTGTATCGCAACTGTAGCATGTGGAGGGCTGGTGGATCTAGGTATGGACCATGGCAACCATAGTTATGGTTCAAGGAACTTTGACCCCAAGATGAGAAGACGGAGTTCAAGTTTTGAACACTGTCAGGCATCAGGAGGGGAACCGGGTAGGGCGGGGGGGTTGGGGGTTGGGTGGGGGAGTGAGGAACACATTGTTCAAGCTGCCAGTCATATTAGAACATAGAACACTACAGCACAAACAGGCCCTTCGGCCCACAAGTTGCACCGATCACATCTATACCTACCAAGCCATAGACCCATCTATAACCCCCAATCCCATTAGATCCCATATACTCATCCAGAATTCTTTTAAAAGACCCCAGCGAGTTCACCTCGACCACCACCGATTGCAGCCGATTCCATTCACTCACCACCCTCTGAGTGAAAAACTTACCCCTAACATCTCCTCTGTACTTGCTTCCCTGCACCTTAAATCTGTGTCCTCTCATAGCGACCATTTCAGCCCAGGGAAATAGCCTCTGAGAATCCACCCTATCCATTCCTCTCAACATTTTATAAACCTCTATCAGGTAGCCTCTCAACCTTCGTCTCTCCAGGGAGAAGAGTCCGAGCTCCCTCAACCTATCTTCATAAGGCCTGCCTCCCCATCCAGGCAACATCCTTGTAAATCTCCTCTGCACCCTTTCAATAGCTTCCACATCCTTCCTGTAGTGAAGCGACCAGAATTGCGCACAGTACTCCAAGTGGGGTCTGACAAGGGTCTTATAAAGTTGCAGCATTACCTGTGCTGACTGCTAAACTCAATCCCTCGATTAATGAAGGCCAGTACATCATACGCCTTCTTGACCATATCCTCCACCTGCGAGGCCGATTTAAGAGTCCTATGGACCTGGACCCCAAGATCCTTCTGCTCTTCAACACTGCCAAGACTCCTACCCTTGATATTGTACTCAGTGGTGGTAGAGGTGAACTCGCTGGGGTCTTTTAAAAGACTTCTGGATGAGTATGTGGGATCTAATGGGATTGGGGTTATAGACAGGTCTATGGCTTCGTAGGTATAGATGTGATCGACACAACTTGTGGGCCGAAGAGCCTGTTTATGCTATAGTGTTCTATGTTCTATCCTTCAGGAGAACAGTGACCACACAATCCTGCCACAGCAAACTCTGCAGGACGTGCTGGATCATTGACGCAGATACCACCATCTCACGTGAGAACACCATCCACCACGTACACGGCACATACTCTTGCGACTTGGCCAATGTTGCCTTACTCATACGCTGCAGGAAAGGATGTCCCGTGTGACCATGCAGACACTATGAAAACAGGCGAACGGATACTGAGCTGGAGTGTTTCCTTGCAGTCAGGGAACACCTCAGCACTCAAGGGAATTCAGCCTTGAATCTTAAGATAAGCGTGTTCCAAAACACACAACAATGCAGAGTTGCTGAGCAAAAACTTATAGCCAAGTTCCGCACACATGAGGATGGCCTCAACCAGGATCTTGGTTTCATGTCACACTATCTGAAACCCCCATCATTTGGCCTGGGCTACAGAAGTCCTACTAACTGTCTTGGCTTGAGACAATCCACACCTCTTTAACCTGTGATTATCCCTCTCTCCAATTCACTGCCTGTACCTGTAAAGACTTGATTACCTGTAAAGATTCTCATTCGAGTCATTGCAATTGTGTCTCTGTTTATATATGCCCTGTTTGTGAACCCACCTCTTTGCTCACCTGATGAAGGGGCAGTGCTCCGAAAGCTTGTGATTCCAAATAAACCTGTTAGACTTTAACCCGGTGCTGTGAGACTTCTTACTGCGCCCACCCCAGTCCAGTGCTGGCATCTCCACACATAGCTACCCATCTCTAAAGCAAAGGCATCCTTCCTCAGATAAGGGCATCAAAACTGCACACAGTACTCCAGGTGTCACCTCACCAACGCCCTACATAATTGGAGCAAAATACCCCTCTCCCTATATTCAAATGCTCTTGCAATAAATTCTCTTGCTATAAAGGCCAATGTACTATTTGCCTTTTTTACCGTCTGCTGTTTCTGCGCACTTACTTTTGGCAACTGATGCATGAGGACTGTAAGGTCTCGTTGAGTTTCAACCTCTCTGAATTTTGAAGTAATAACCTTTCTTTCTATTATTGTTACCAAAGTGAATAACTTCACATTTATCTACATTATACTGCATCTATTGTGCAAATGCCCGCACACTCAGCCTGTCCAAATCACGGTGAAGCATCTCTGCATCCCCATCACAGCTTACACTCCCACCCATCTGCAAATCTGGAGATAATGCATTCAGTTCCTGCTTCCAAATCATTAATATATAATCTGATCAGTTGGGGTTCTAACAAATCCCTGCAGAACCCCACTAGTCACTAACTGCCAATCAGAAAAAGATCCATTTATGCCAATTCTTTGCTTTTTTTTTCAGCTAAGCAACTTTCTATACATCTCAAGACATTACCTGCAAAAATATCCAAAGATGTGTGCAGATTTGGATTGGCCATGCTAAATTGCCCCTTAGTGTCTAAAGATGTGTAAGTTAGGTGGATTGGTCTCTTAATGTGCAAGGATGTGCAGGTTAGGTGGATTAGCTGTGGTAAATTATCTTTTAGTGTCCAAAGACATGCAGGTTAGATGAATTTGTCATGCTAAGTTGCCCCTTAGTGTCCAAAGATGTGTAGGTTAGGTGGATTGGTCATGGTAAATTACCTTTTAGTATCCAAAGATGTGCAAGTTAGGTAAATTCGTCATGCTAAATTGCCCCTTAGTGTCTAAAGATGTGCAGGTTAGGTGGATTGGCCATGCTAACTGCCCCTTAATGCCCAAAGATGTGTAGGTTAGGTGGATCGGCATGTTAATTTGCCTTTTAGTGTTGAATGACATGCGAGTTAAGAGGATTGGCTATGCTAAGTTGCCCCTTAACATCACGGGGACTAGCAGGGTAATTACTTGGGGTTACAGGGATAGGGCCTGGGCTAAATTGTTATCGGTGTAAGTTAAATGGGTTGAATGGCCTCCTTCTGCCCTGTAGGTATTTTATGATTCTAATTTCTAGAGATTCCAGGTTAATCCTGGAGGGCTGGCATCCCTAAGCATTCAACTGGGTTTCATTCTCTTTATGGAGATGAAGGATAACACAGTGAGGGGAAATTTGATTGGGGTGTACAAGGTTTGGATAAGTTGAATGAAGAAAAGCAGACATGACAAGGAGTATAGATTTAAGACTTTGGGTAAAGGGAGGGAGGAGGGTGAGAGGAAGAACTATTTTATACACTGAGTGGTGGCAACCCTGCAACTTGCAGAGAAGCAGAGAAGATTAATGATTTCAAAAGGAAATTGGATGGCTACTTGAGGGAAATCAACACATAGAGCTACAGGGATAGAATGGAAAAATGGGATTGGATTGCTCTGAAGATGATGGGCATCTCCTGAGTTGCTATGCTATACTATGACAAACATTACAGGTACATAAGCTTTGCAAGCTCTGGCATCTTCACAGAATCCCTAAGGAAGCCATTCAGTCCCTCAAATCTGCATCAATTCTCCAAAAGAGCATTTTACCCAGGTTTTATCCCTATAATCCCACATATTTACCCCACTAATTTCCCTAACCTATAACATTCTTGGGTCACAAAATGACAATTTAGCAGGGTCAATCCACCTGACCTGCACATCTTTGGAGTATGGAGGAAACCAGAGCAACTGGAGGAAACCCACACAGACACGGGGAGACTGTGCAAACTCCATACAGTCACCCAAGGCTGGAATTGAACCGGATCCCTGATTAATGAGGCAACATTGTGCCACCTGTTTGACTTGCAGGTCTAATCCCTGTAATCCCATATAAACAGAACCATCCCAACACTGCGGTAAGTGTCACATTTTCATTTTGATGCCGCAGTTGCTTGCCTGGTGTGTGTGATAAGCACTCAAAGTCATGATTAATTATTTCTTCCTTTGATATTTGCATTACACTGTGCACTTTTTTTTGGCATTGCACTATTGGACTTGCACAGTAACTTCATTGCAAGCCTACTTGTGACACTACAGGGCAGCATGGTAGCACAGTGGATAGCACTGCTGCTTCACAGCTCCAGGGACCTGGGTTCGATTCCCTACTGGAGTCACTGTTTCGAGTTTGTACATTCTCCTCGTGTCTGGGTGGGTTTCCTCCCGCAGCCCAAAGGTGTGCCAGGTTAGGTTGATAGTCCGTGCTAAAATTGCCCCTTAGTGTACTAGGATGCTTAGCTTAGTTAGCGGGTAAAATATGGGGGTAGGGCCTGGGTGAGATTATGGTTGGTGCAGACTCGATGGGCTGAAGGACCTCTTTCTGCACTGTAGGGTTTCTATGATTTACTAACTTCAAACTTAAGAATATTATTTGAGCCTGTGATGTGCAATTTTCTTCATGCTTCATTTAGCTTGTGTTCTTTGCACCATTCTCAGTCCTCTAGTTTGCACAATTTGCATTATTGCCCCTGGTTGCAATTATTTGCCCTTGCAGTGTTTGCACAATTGCCTGCTCCTTTTGCCTTGGCTTTGTCTCATCCCAAGGCTGCAGCTCCCAGTATTTGTAAGCCTGCAGAACTCAGGTCACGTTGCAGAACTGGAGGAGCGGCGCGTGTGTCCGGTCGCCATGGAAACGGACTGTCAATCACACTGCCATCACGCGGCCTCGCACGGGAGGCGCCGCAACCCAACTTGCTGGGGAACCGACCCGCCACTGGTGGAGCTGTGCCGGAACAACGGCTGCCCATTGGTGCAGGGGGCTGTCAATCTGAGAAGGGAGGCGGGCCGGCACTCAGGCAGCAGGTTTGGGTGAGAGGAAGGCGCCGCCCCCGAGGGGGAGGCGGGGTATTCCGGCGTCGGCAGTTGGAGTCGGAGGTAAGGGCCGCGGTGGGAGAGTGGGACTCCCGTGTCCGAATGATAAACAGAGCGGGGAGCCGAGTCCTCAGATTAAAGAACGAAGTCTTCCGCAAGGCCGGTGCCGAATTGGGGCCGGTAAACGACGGATGAGCCCGCGGAGGGGATTTGAAGGGGGCAGAGACTGCAAGTTAATGAAGCGGGGGGGAGGGGGTGTGGGGAAAGGGGTGGAGGGGGGAAAGTAGAGGGGGAGGGGAGAGAGGGTGGGGGCGGGGATCAGTGCTGGGGCTGTGGATCGGGGGCGGGGATCAGTGCTGGGGGGGAGAGGGCATAGAGTTCAGTGTTGGGGAGAAGGGGTTGGGGCTTAATGCTTTGGGGGTGGGGGTCAGTGTTGGGAGACGGGGTGTAAGTTGGGTGAGAAGGAGTCGATAAATGTGGGGTATCTTTGGGGTTGGGCCTGAAGAATTTGTAAGGATCATTCAGGAGGTTTCTTAAAACAGTATGTAAATACTGGGAAGGAGCTGTATTAGACCTGGTATTCAGGAACAAGCCCAACCAGATGATCAAACATGCAGCAGGAGAGCATTTTGGGAATAGTGATCATAATTCTGTAAGTTTTAAGGTGCAAGAGTGGTCCTTGGGTGAAGGTTAAATTAGGGAGGACACTAACTACAACAACATTAGGCAGGATTTGGAGAACACAGATTGGGGGAGGCTGTTTCAGGGTAAATCAACATCTAACGTGGGAGTCTTTAAAATGTCAGTTGATTGGAATTCAGGACGAGCATGTACCTGTGAAGAATAAATGTGGCAAGTATTTGGGATCTCTGGATAACGAGGGACATTACGGTCCTTGTCAAAAATAAAGCATTCGTAAAGTCTAGAGGGCTTAAAACAGATAAAGCCTTTGAAGAATATAAAGAATGTAGAAAGGAGTTAGGAGATCTAGAAGAGGTCATGAAAAGTCATTGGCAAATAGGATTAAGGAAAATCGTAAGGCATTTTATACATATGTAAAGAGCAAGGGGGTATCCAGGAAAAGGTTTGGTCTACTCGAACCCAGGACCCTGGAGATGAGAAGCAGCAGTGCTAACCACTGTGCTGCCATGCAGTCACAAGGGGCAACTTGGTGAAAAATGAATAGGGTGGGAATGGAAGGATACAGACTCTTAAGTGCATATGGTTTTAGTCTAGGCAGGCATCATGATCACGGTAGGCTTGGAGGACTGAATAGCCTGTTCCTGTGCTGTACTGTGCTTTGAAGGGGCTGAGAGTTAATGTGGGGTATGGGGAGAGAAAGAGGTTTGGATACAGAACCCGAAGCGGGTGTGTGTAAATGTGGACTTAAGAATGACCCCACTTATTTAAGTCATTTGCTTATCAAATTGTAAATATTGGGCTGAATTGCCAGGTGTTTGAGGAGGAAGTAGTTGTCACAGCTCCATGTGGGATTAGTTTACAAAAGAAAAAATCATATTTCTAAAGTGCCAGGAAGGATATTGTTCAGATTTGTTAATGGGTGAGATTTTCTGGTAATGGAGGCAGCTTGCGATTGACCAGCATTGTTTACGCTGTTTTGTGAGTCTCCACTTGCTGCCGCAGTCAGGGGATGGGAGTCACCTTTTTATTCAGTCTTGGGACGTGGTGTTGCTGATTGACCAGTATTTTTTGCCCATCCCTAGTTGCCCTTGGAGCGCAATTGAGAATCAACCACATTGCTGTGGCTGTGGAGTCACATGTAGATCAGACTGGGTAAGGATAGCAGATTTCTTTCCTTAAAGGGAGATATAGTGAACCAGATGGGTTTTTTCAACAATCCACAATGGTTTCATAGCCATCAGTAGATTCTTAATTCCAGATATTTTTGAATTCAGATTCCACCATTTGCCATGGTGGGATTTGAACCCAGGTCTCCAGAATATTAGCTGCGCTTCTAATTAATAGCTTAGTGGTATTTTTGCTAGACTATCATCTCCCACCTTCTGTGAGACAAGAGATTCCTGCGGGTGGGAAGAGCTGGGAAATCCCTCCAGGTTAGCATGTTGTTCAGTTTCTGTTACTACAGCAGACCAGAGGGAAAAGAGGAACTTTGCATAAGGAGAGCAATTTTTCAGGTTGTTGTAAGCTCCACATGATCTTTGTCAGCAGCAGGACCATATCTGTCCCCTGAGTCATCACAGTGTGAGACAGGAATTAAGGGGTTAAAAATACCCACTGCCAAACCTCCAGTAAATGCCGCATAGTATTTGCTGTTTAAATTGTCCAAAGATTTGCTGTTTTTAAATCTCAGCTTCTTCTATTTCTATTAAATCTCTATTTCACACTTGGTTCAGTTTCTGTCCTACTTGTGCTGCATCCTGTGTCACTAATCAATTGTGGATTAGACCACAACGGCTGTTTATGTGGAAAGGTTTAATATTTGTTTGAATCCTGCTTCCTGCATCATCTGCTGAATTCTTTACCTGCTGTAATTTCATGATGCACCAGAAACTTGGATTAGGAAACTAATAACTTACAATCATTTCCTTTTTTTAATAAATGTTTGCTTGTGCCTGAACACTGCAGTTTGAATTCTCCACCTTGCCAGTGTGCTATATGCGCAAAGCTGGCCTTCGTCCAGCCATGGTGGAGAGCTCTTGTTGGTGAACAAATTGCTAATGTTCTCTCGAGCTCAAGGAGACTGAATGATTGCAAGGAATTTTATAGCATGGAAGGGGCTGAGCAATCAGCTATCCGAACTGGTGTTTGTCGATTTTTTTTTTTAAAAGCTTATTTATTACTGTCACATTCACAGTAACTTCAACATGGTGTTAAAATCCCTTAGTCGTGACACTCTGGCACCTCCTCGGGTACACTGAGGGAGAATTTAGCATGGCCAACGTATCTAACCAGCACGGCTTTCGGGCTGTGGAAGGAAACCAGAAGAAACCCACTCAGACACGGGAAGAAGGTGCAGACTCCACAGAGATAGTGACCCAGGCCGGCCTAGGCCCCTAGTGCTGTGAGGCAGCAATGCTGAACACTGTGCCATTTATGCACCTCATAAGCCTCTTCCCACACTCTTACTTATCCTATCAACACAATGTTCCTTCCATCCATGTGCGCATCCAGCTTCCTCATAAATAACTGAATTATTCTACCATTCCTTGTGGTAGTGAGTTCTACCTTCGCATCACTTTCTAAACGTTCCACCTGAATTCCCAGTTGGGTTTATCTTGCGTGTATTGCCCTACGTTTTGAGCTGCTCCACAAGTGAACACGTCTTCTCAGTGTCTGTCACATCAAACTACTTTGCCACTTTAGAGACCTCCATCAGCCTTCTTTTCTGTTAGCCTTTTCTGCCAATACTCACCACTCGCTCTGTCATCCTCGTAAACCTGTTTGCCACATTCTGCGCTGCCTTTTTGAGGGTGATGGAAGTGGAATCAATTGATGATTTCAAAGTTAAATTGGACTGGGGGAAACTTGAGAGAAAAGTAAATTTCCTGAGTGGCAGGGACAGAGCAGGGCTTGTTCAATGGAGGGCTAGAATGGACTGAATGGCCTCCTCTCCTCTTTGCTGTTATCCTTTGTAGTGAAAAGATGGAAGATGGTGCCAGGTCGTTTAAGGGGACTTGTTAAAAACATTCCGAAATTGTGTGGATTATGTTGATTGCTAAATGTCCCCTTGATATCAGTAAAATTAGCAGGATAAATACACGGGGTTATGGGGATGTGGCCTGGGTGGGACTGTCGTTAGTGCAGGCTGCATGGGCCAAATGACCTCTTTCTGCACTGTAGGGATTTTATGATTCTAATTCCAAATGTGATGATTAATATTCCTTTCTATTCTGAATGTTTTTGCCTTCAGAAAACCATGTCTCAGGATAAACTGCCCACAGCCATCAGCTCCAGAACCTTCCACAAAACTCCAAAGGACAAAATGAATGGGGTGTCGGTTAAATTGGAAAATATGCCGGACGGTCAGTATGGACAGACAGAGAAAAGGAGCTCCACGGGAACTGTTGGGAAGAACCAGCGGCTGTCACTGGGAGAGTCGGAAAAAGATTCTGGGTTTTCAGGTAATGGAGAGCACCCTGGTGTTTAGCGATGATTTGAAATGTGCGTTTCAGCCATTTCTTTGTATAGAATTCTGTGCCAACCTGAGTGGCACATTCACCAAGTCTGGTAGTGTACATGGAGAGGCAGCACTCTGATGCAGCTGTTGAGGTTGTAACAAGGAGTTGTGATCTGTACACTGACAGGAATGGAGGGGGCAGGAACCTGCTTCACCCTTCAATGAAATTATGGCCAACCAACCATCTGAAATCCATTTCCTTGTCCTATCCTGTGACTCCCTTAACTGCCCAAAATTCTGTTGAATTCACTGCTGATCGTACATTATAGAACAAATAACAAAACAGCATGGGAAACAGGCCCTTTGGCCCAACAAGCCCGCGCCGCCACCCCGATGCTCCCACCTCTGCCCGTTATCACTGTCTGTTTGTAGATCCATGGATTAAAAACCAAATTTGAGACAATTTAGGGAGAATTTGTTTTGCCAATGAGCCTAACAGCACATCTTTGGGATGTGGGAGGAAACCGGAGCACCTGGAGAAAACCCACGCAAGCACGGGGAGAATGCGCAAACTCCACAGACACAGGCCCAAATCCATGTATCTGCACAGCACAGCGATAGTCACTGAGCTGTCGTGTTGCCCATCAAATCGTCCAGGTCAAGCGTACACTAACGACGTGAAGCACAAGGATACTCTTGAAAAAGATCCAAGAGCAGCCCTCTCACGACCCATCGTGTGTATGCCCCTTGTTAGACAACAAGGTGGACCAAAGCACCTGTAGGATAAAAACGAGTACATCAATATCATCATCTATTTACACACTTCCCAGGGACTCCCAAGGCTCATGATTCCTATTTTAAATCAGTTTTCTATACCCCTCCATTCCCATTCTGTTCATGTGCCCATCTAAGTATTTCTTAAATAACTCCAGAGTACCTGCCTCCACCAGTTTACTTGGCAGCTCGGTCCATACCCCCATTACCCTCTGTGTGAAAAAACTCCCTCTAGCATCCAAATTATAACTTACCCCCCCTTGCCCTAAGCCCGTGACCCCTCGTGCTATTTGAGTCCATCCTAGGAAAAAGCTTAACCCTGTTTACTCTATCTATACCCCTCATAATCTTGTACACCTCTATTAGATCTCTTCTAAATCTACGTCTTTCTAAGGAAAACAGTCCCAATTTGTCTAACCTCTCCTTGTAACTCAGACTTTCCATATCAGGCAGCATCCTGGTAAACCTCCTCTGCACTGTTTCCAGTGTCCACATCCTTCTGGTAGTAAGGCGACCAGAACTGGACGCAGTATACCAAATGAGGTCTAACCAATGTTCTATACAACTGCAACATTAAAGGCCAGCTCTTGTACTCTATACCCCTTCCTATAAAGGCGAGCATACTATATGCTTTCTTCACAACTTTCTCCTCTTGCTCTGCCACCTTCAGAGACTTGTTCACCTGCACCCCTCAGCGTTTCTATACTCTTAATAGGTCTACCCTTTATCATATACCTCTCCCCTACATGCTTTCTCTTGAAATGCATCACCTCACATTTATCAGGATTGAATTCCATCTGCCATCTATCTGCCCAAGCTACCAGCCTATCTCTGTCCTGCTGCATCGCCTGACAATGCACCTCACTATCTGCAAGTCCAGCCATCTTTGTTTCGTCTGCAAACTTGCTGATCACTCCACTTACTCCCTCTTCGAAGTCGTTTATATATATTACAAATAGAAGAGGTCCCAGTACTGAGCCCTGCGGCATGCCACTAGTGACCGACCTCCAGCTAGAAAAACACCCTTCCACTATTACACTCTGTCACCTAATACTAAGCCAGTTACTTATCCAGCTAGCTACCTGTCCTTGTATCCCATGAGCCTTGACCTTCTCAACTAACCTCCCATGCTGAAATCCATATAGACGACATCAACAGCTCGCCCTTTGTCAACCGTTTTTGTCACCTCAAAAAATTCTAGACTTTTAAGGCACGACCTCCCCTTAACAAATCTTCTTTTTCTCCTTTCAAAATTGCTTGTTCTGAGTCTCTGCCCTCCTAATAAACCTGCAATTATAGAATGCCTTATGCCAAGGAAACATCCCAAGGCAATTGGTGTACAAAGACATTACTTTTGAATACAATCACTGCCCTGTATTAAGGATGGATGTGTTGGCCTAGGAGAGGATCCAGAAGTTGTTCACGAGAATGATCACAAGGATGAAAGGCTTGACATAAGAGGAGCATTTGAGGATTCTGAGTCTGCACTTGATGGAGTTTAGAAAGATCAGAAACTTATAGAATATTGAAATGTCTGGATAGAGTGAGGAAGCTGCTTCCATTAGTGGGTGACACTGAAATCCGAGGGCACAGCCTTAGAGTAAAGACTGAGTAAAGGTTAGAACCGAGAGGAGGAGGAATTTCTTCAGCCAGAGGGTGGTGAATTTGTGGAATTCATTGCCACAGAGGAGGCCAGGTTACTGGAAATATTTAAGACTGATAGATTGTTAAAGGGATCAAAAGTTAAGGGGGAAAAGGTGGGAGCATGGGATTGAGAAACCTATCAGCTATGATTAAATGGTGGACCAGACTTGATAGGCCAAATGGCCTAATTTTGCTTCTGTATCTTAGAACGTAGAACACTGCAACACAGTACCGGCCCTTCAGCCCTCTGTGTTGTGCCGAGCTATGTCCTAAACCAAGGTCAACCTATCCCACTCCCTATCATTCTGGTGTGCTCCATATGCCTATCCAATGACAGCTTGAAAGTTCCCAAAGTGTCTGACTTCACTATCACGGCAGGTAGTGCATTCTATGTCCCAACCACTCTGAGTAAAGAACCTACTTCGGATATCCATTCTATATCTCCCACTATGAACCTTATAGTTATGACCCCTAGTAACAGCTACATCCACCCATAGTCTCTGAACATCCACTCTATCTATCCCTTTCTTCACCTTATAAACCTCTATTAAGTTGCCTCTCATTCTCTTCCACTCTAAAGAGAAAAGCCCCAGCTCCCTCAACCTTTCCTCAATAGACCTACCTGCCAAACCAGGCAGCATCCTGGTAAATCTCCTCTGCACTCTTTCTAATGCTTCCACATCCTCCTTATAATGAGGAGGAAGACTGGAGTCAGATTAGAGGAAGGATGTAAAGGAGAGGGTGCTGAGGCGATTTAATAGAACGGTACCAGGGTGGACAGACTAGGAAATTGAAATTGTCCTCCTTAACGTAGAAAACATAAGGGACCGTTTCATAGGTATTCCAAATTGTGAAAGCTTTAAGTAGAAACTTTCCACTGACAGGAGAATTACAGTGTACAGATTTAAAATAACTAGCAAAAAAATCACGAAGAATTTGTTTCCTTAGAAAGTTGTAGTTTGGAATGCACTGTCTGAAAGGGCAAAAGAAGTGGATTCATCGGTAACTTTCAAAAGGGAATTGTAGATATTCACATGGAAAAGAAAAATGGTAGGATTGTGAGGAAAGTGGGACCAAGTGTTTAGCTGTTTTCAGAACCAGCACAGATAGGTTGGGCTGAATGGCCTTCAGTGCTGTGTGTTATTCCGGTTGGTAAGTAGACATTAGCTTCCACATTTATTTCCGCTGGGTTGAGGCTAGTTTGTATTGTCTCTGCATCACCTGTTGGCTGTGCCACTTCCCCTCTGCTTTGTCTTCAGACACAAGCTCGGACTATCTGAGTACACTGGAGCAGACTGACTCAGAAGATCAATCCTCGCACAAGAGGTTAGCTGCGTTGAGCCATGCAGAGAGGATCAGTGCTGCACAAAGCTCACTGCCCAACCTGACTCCTGTCTACATCGTGAAGAATGTTTTTCTGAAAGAGGTACAGACCCTCCCTATTCCACCATCTTCCTTCGTGAGCCATGCTAAAGCGTGAATTGGGTCAGGAAAATTGGAGTGACTTGTGATAAAGTCCTGGCTTTGTGTGGCATGTGCAAGGCCAGATTGCACAGCTTATTCTAATATTAGCTCTTTGAGCTGAGGACAAAGAATCAGCAGTTTGGATAGGTGACATCTAATTGATCTGACAAAGGTGCATTCAGACTTGAAACGTTAGCTCCATCCTCTCTTCCCAGATTCTCACTCCAGCATTTCCTGCTTCTAATTGCTGTTGTTATCCAGAAAGCCTGAATTGGTCTCAGTGCCAAAGGCTAGTTGTGAAAGAGGAGAATCATCTAGCATTCCTGCTTCTGATTTCTGCAGCGGGGTCTGCTGGAGTGCTCCCATCTGTGGGCCATCTGGTGAGGGGGGGGGGTGATGCCATCCCCTGGTGAATAGTCTCCCTAAGCTCACTGCTGGCATTCACATGCTCACATGTGGAACAGTACCTCAGTAAGAAGTCTCACAATATTAGGTTAAAGTTCAACTAGTTTATTTGATAGTAAACATACAAGCTTTCGGAAACACTTTCCACACACCTGACAGAGGAACAGCGTTTCTGAAAGCTTGTGCATTTATTATCAAATAAACTGTTGGACTTTAACCTGGTGTTGTGAGACTTCTTACTGTGTTTACTCCAGTCCAACGCAGGCATCTCCACATCAAAACTGTTCCTCAGCCAGAGCAGGAAATGCCCTGCCAGTCAGGTGCCCTTTTTTTAAAATTTATTTTAGTGTCCCAAGTAGACTTATGTTAACATTGCAATGAAGTTGCAACTAACATCCCCTAGTCACCACACTTTGTTAGTACTGAGTTAGAATTTAGCGTGGCCAATGCGCTTAACCAGCATGTCTTTCGGACTTCACCCAGATAGTGACCCAAGCCTGGAATCGAATCCGGATCCCTGGTGCTGTGAGATGGCAGTGCTAACCACTGTGCCACCCCACACGTGACACTTTAATACAATATTCATGTTAAACTAATGGGTGCCATCCTGTTATAAGCTAATAATTCTGCATGACTTGCATTGAGTGGGGCTTGCTGCATTCACACAAACAGTGAGGGCCTATTGCAAGCTTGCATGCAGTAGATGTGCAAGGACTGTTGCATGCTTGCATGGAGTGGGTGCATAGGGGTGCTTACATGGAGTACGCGTGTGGGCCTTTTGTTGTACGCTTGCAGGCAGTGGTAATCCCATTAAACAACTGGATTCTAATTTTGTTTCTCTCATTGCCATGTTTTGAACAGCCTTTGTCCGTTCCAACAAGGAGTCAACTTGTTCACGCCCAGCTGCAGACTTGGGGAAGCCAGCACTCGATTGGTACTCCAGCAGGCCAGGCCCGAGTAGTCTTCATTCGGCAACCTTTGGCAACCGCTTTGAAATCGCAGAAGACGGAGGCGAAGACCGGGGCAGGGATTGACACCTACCTTCCCATTTTAAACTCCTATCCAAGGATAGCCCCTCACCCGGACAAGAGCCAGGATGTGAGCAGCAGGCCAAGGCAGACAGGACACTGCGCAGCTCAGGACGACAGGACTGCTGACCACAGCAAAAGCAAACGGCTGTGTCTGGGTGAGGCAGAAATGCCCTCGCAGCAAGCTCTCAGAAATAACCAAACGTTGCACGTGGTGCCAGGGGTGAACTACACTCCAGCTGAGAACACTCAGCAGCCACCCAGCTTTGGAGTAGCAACCACCTTCAGTCAGTTTGATGTCTCAGTCTCCCCGTCACCTGTGGTCTCTCCCAATCTCGTATCTCAGTCTGAATCCTCTGAATCTCTTTATTCCTGGTCGTCGTACTCTTCCTGCTCTTCCTCCTCCTCCTCCCCTTCCTCCTCCTCCTGCTCCCCCTCTGTCACCACCCCCTCCGTCTTCTCCCGTGCTCCGAGTGCCCAGTCGCCTGCTGGCGACGCCCTGAGACCGGCGGCTCGCGTCACCAGGCGGCCAGTCTCCAGTCCCACCAAGGAGCGGCGATTCCGCAACACGGTGGAGATCCTGAGCCGCTCGGGGTTGCTGGAAATCACGCTGAGAACCAAGGACCTGATCCGTCAGAACAGCAGCTCCCAGCGGCAGATTGACGAACTGAAGGAGCACGTTCACCTCTTCTGCAGCGCCATGCACAGCAAGGAGCCACAGGCGCTGCTGCGGCTCCAAGAGGCGATGAAAAGCTCTGGGAGTTACGGGTCAATGAGTAATGGTGTCTCCTCCTCCTCCTCGAGTCACCTCTGAGCAAGCATCATGACTTTAACCAGGGCTTTCCGGTGAGCTAAAGGCCTTGTATTAGCGGCGAGCACTCTGCGAGGAGCAGGTAGCAAAGTGGAGTTGAGGTAGTTCGGCCTCAGAGTGGCAGAGCAGGTTCCAAGGAGTCACACGTTTGAGGGAGCCCTGCCAGTCTCTGCCTCCCACAAAAGCCGCCATGGGGTACATGGGTGTGAATGATTGCCTCAGACTCCAGCTAAAATAAAAACTCCTTTTGTTGTGTTAGCAGGCCCTCCATATAAATGTATGTTATTTGCCCTGCATCTCCCAGCCGACTGATGAACGGTCATTGCTTTGTTTGACCAGTTCATTGGGGGAGAGAGGCCTCTGTAACTTGCAGTCCTACTTTGGCCTTTCCGGTTCAGAGCAGCAGACCTGTTGCTGAGCTGCACACATTTACAGGGCTTAGTCTTAAAGTTTTACAGCATAAAAAGGGGCCAAAATGTCCCTATTGTGTCTGCATCAGCCTTCAAGCTCTTAAACTTATTTTCCATTGCTTGGTCCACAGCCTTGTGTACTATGCCTTGATTCCCTCCTGCCTCTGAGGCGGTTCATTGCTTAGAAGTTCCAGCTTTATGTGCATTTGCCATGCTTGTGCTCCCAGTGGAATACTGAGGGAGAGCCATCTTGTGAAAAGTTAAACTGAGCCTGCCAGCGCTCGCTGTGTCAAGTGATGCCTTTTCCCAGGTAGCACAGCCCATCAGTCTTGCTACAGCTTCTGAAACTTTGATACGCATAATATGGCTGTGACACTTGTCGTAATGAATTACTTAATTTTCAGAATGGATGTAAGATACTTTCTGAGCAAGGTGATGTTAATGCAAGTCTGTTTTGCAGCAGCGCACCCTGACCCCCATTCCTGCCCCTCCCTCCCTCTGTCTCCATGCTTTACAGAATTCCGCATTATTGGTGTTTTGGCTTCTTGTTCTAACTACCTGGGGGCCGTAGGGTTTGGTTTGGTTTGAGTGGACTCTGCAACTCTGTGTTGCAGGTATCAGCAGCCTGTGGTGTCACTGTAGTTCTTGCAGGGAAACCTGCTCTGGTGTTTAGGCAGCAGGTTAAGCAGCATCCCTCTGCACAGAGAGGAAGAATGGCTCAATGACCCACAGCGTTAAGTCTACCTCCTCCTTAGGGTGCTGTCTGACTGACTGCATTTCTTCAGTATTTCCTGTTTCCGCTTCTGAAATCTGCAGTATTCTGCTGCCGTTGCAATCTAGCTGAGCATCATGTAAACTAAAACCGAAACCTCCCTCTCCTACAAACAGCAAAGCCATGACACTGATAGCAAAAAGGCAAAACTCAGCAGTACACTGAAAACCTGAAATACAAACAGAAAAATGCTGGAAATGCTCGGCAGGTCCAGCAGCCTTTGAGGGGAGGACAGTAGAATTAATGTTTCAGGTTACTGAGTACCCCTCGCAACTCCAGTCCCTGAATCACTGCCCCTGATGCCTGCTGGAAATTGCATATACTTGTTTCCGAACTTCAGATGAGGACTGGCTGTGACCCCCGTTTTTGGTGGAAAAACTTGTTGCCCTAACTGTGTAGTGTGTTGGAGAGTTGCAAGTATCCGTGAAAGTGATGGTATTTATTACTGTCACGTAGTAGTTATAGAACGGATGTTAGACGTGGGCTCTTTACTCAGAGGGTAGTAAGGGCGTGGAATGACCTGCCTGCAACAGTTGTGGACTCGTCAAGTTTAAAGGCGTTCAAATGGTCAGTGGATAGACATATGGATAACATTGGAATAGTTTAGGTTAGAGGGTCATAAAATTGGTTCCATTGGTCGGCGCAACATCTAGGGCCAAAGGGCCTGTACTGCGCTGTAATGTTCTATGATCATGTATTGACATAGTGAAAAATGCTATACAAACAAAGCATACAGTTCATTGGGAAGGAAAGGAGATAAGTGCACAATCTAGTGTTACAGTCTAGCTAGGATGCAGAGAAAGATCAACTTAGTGCGAGATAGGTCTATTCAAAAGGCTGACAGCAGCCGGAAAGAAGCTGCTCTTGAGTTGGTTGGTACGTGACATCAGAGTTTTGTATCTTTTTCCCAAAGAAGAAGGTGGAAGAGAGATGCCTGATGTGCGTGGGATCCTTAATTAGTCTGAGGCAGTGGGAAGTGCAGACAGAGTCAGTGGATGGGAGGCTGGTTTGCATGATGGATTGAGCTACATTCACGACCTTTCATAGTGGTCTTGGGCAGAGCAGGAGCCATGCCTACCTGTAATACAACGAAAAAGGATGTTTTCTATGGTGCATCTGTAAAAGTGTGCTGGGAAGGGAGGCAGACAAGTAGTTGTGGGAATGTGTTTTCAACATATTGTTGATAGACCTCATTTCCACTTGTTTGTTGCTGAGTTGGAGCTCTCTTTTATTTATTATGGAATGTGGGCACCACTGGACCAGCATTTATCCCTGAGGGCAGTTAAGAGTCAATGACATTGCTGTGGCATTACATGTAGGCCAGACCAGGTAAGGCCAGCAGATTTCCTTACCTAATGGACATTAGCGAACCGGATGAGTTTTTTCCAATAATCGACAATGGTTGTATCATTAGACTTTTAATTCCAAATTTTCATTGAACTCTAATTTCATCATCTGCCGTGATGAGATTTGAACCTGGGTCCTCAGTTCATTATCCTGGCTTTGTTAGTTACTGATCAGTGCCAATGCCGCTATCCCACTGCCTCCCCAAGGTTGAAGGGTGTCTTGAGACACTGCTGCCATTTGTATTCTACTCTATTCCTTTTTGAGAAAGAAGATGGGGACTATGACATGAGCCAGTTTGCGCGTTGCTAATGAGGGAGCCTGGGTGGATGACCATCCCTAGGTGATTGCATGCAGCCAAAGGAAGATGTACTCAGTGGGTGATCAGAGGTGGTGTTGATGTGACTTCTCTGAAGGGTCCCGAATGGGAACGGCGGGTGGGAGATGGGAAGGAAGTTACAGCAAGTGGCTGAAAGAATGGTTCTTAACAGTGGGAAAGGTGGGTAAGGAAGGGAAGGACCCATAAGAAATGGGAATCAGAGGAATTGGTGAGGAGGGATGTAACTCTGGAAAGTTGGGAGCAGCAAGGCTGTGGATTCAACATCAGGAGAGGAATTTTAAATTAGAGATCTGCAACATGAGCAGGAGATGGCTCGGGCGCTGTAGACTTTCGATAAATGTTCAAGGCTTTTTTATTTATTTTCATGGGATATAGATGTTGCCGGAAGGGCCAGCATTTGTTGTCCATTGCTAATTGCCCTTGAACTGTGTCTCACTCGGCTATTTCAGAGGGCAGTTTAAAGTCAATCTCATCGCTGTGGGTATGGAGTCACATGTAGGCTAGACTGAGTGAGGACGGCAGATTGCCTTCTGTGCGACGGATTAGTGAACCAGATGAACAATCAATGAGAATTTTATGGCTGCTATTACTGAGACTACCTTCCAACTCTATATTTTCATAGAATGATACAGTGCAGGAGGAGGCCATTCAGCCCATTGAGTCTGCACTGACCACAGTCCCACTCAGGCTCTATCCCCATAACCCCATGCATTTACCCTAGCTAGTCCCCCTGACATGGAGGCAATTTATCATGGTCCAACTACCTAATCTGCACATCTTTGTGGACGGTGGGAGAAAACTGGCGCACAAGGAGGAAACCCACGTGACATGAGAAGAATTTGCAAATCCACACACACAGTAGTCCAAGCTGGGACTTGTATCCTGGTGCTGTGAGGCAACATTAGTTAACAGCATTCAAATTGCATGGTAGGATTTGAACCCATGTCCTCAAATCAGTAGCCTGGGAATTTGTGACATTATTACTACGCTACACTATAGTGTAGACTTTGATTTAGACTCTAAGTTAATCACAGACCTTCCTGTAGAAGTGGTGCACTGTGGGCATATGCAAGGACTTCTTAGTGGCAACCTGTTAGAACTGAGGACTTGATTGGGTGAACTTTGAAGATTCTGTAGAGTTATTTAATAATCAGTGGTCTCCATTGCCAAAAACCGCTAATGTTCAGATTCATTAATTAAATATTTTCTTTGCCTCTTGCTGGGTAAAAATGGCTGGCTTTCTCCTCTACAAATAATTCAGCAAACCTGACACTTTATTAAGATGTGTAAAGGCACGTCTTTTATTCAGCCATTGAGACAGTCCCACTGTCCACTGTGAGCCTATGTTGCATTTGCAGGACAAGTCAGAATTTTTTTTAAAAAGTCTAACGTGTATGCTGGAGCAGGACCAGGAACTATCTTTCAGCCTGACCTTGTGCAGGGAACTCGTGGTTCTACTTTTGTCCTTTTATACCCAAGTGAATGTTTGGGGTGCTTTGTTCCTGATTTGTAGAAGGATTTTTTGGAGGTGGGAGGTGTTAAAAGAGAATTAATGGTTAACAATCATCAATTTTTGTACAGAGTTAATACAAATAAAATTTTGAACTGGGCATATTGACTTTGAGTTAATTTCTTAAGCTTCACTGGGATTTAGAATGGAAAAAGTTGATGGTATTTGCTTGCTATTTTAATATATTGCATATTGGAGACCAGACAGGCTGGCTGAAGATCTGCTGTACCCTGAGGGGTGAGGCAACTATGGGGAGGTATCTAAAGTAGCCTTTCTATGAGGCCACTGCCCTGTTTTCCTCCCCCCTCCCCCTTGACTCTGTGCACCGAGGTAGCCTAGGTTAGTTTTGTCCCTTCCTCCCATTTCACTTGATTCATGTATTAATCATAGAATCCCTGCAACACAGAAGAGGCAATTTTGCCCATCAAGTCTGCACTGACTGACAGAATAACTTACCTAGGGCCTCTCCCCATGACACTACATATTTCCCATAGATAATCCACTTCATTCATTCATCTTGGGATACTGAGTGGCAATTTAGCATAGCCAATCCACCTAACCTGCGTATTTTTGAACATGAAGGGGCAATTTATCATGGCCAATCTACTTAATCTGTGTATCTTTAGATATTAAGGTGCAATTTATCATGGTAACACACACATATATAGACATTAAGTGCAATTCAACATGGCTAATCCACCTACCCTACACATCTTTGGACTGTGGGAGGAAATCAGAGAACGTGGAGAAAATCCACACAGACATTGGGAGAACATGCAAAGTGCATACTGCAGGCTGTAATTGATGCCAGAGGCAGCCATTACAGAAGTATTGATGGGTTGGAGCCAAGGGGAAAGTGGTGGGGATAGCTGCTGTATTACACTAGAATCTGTTGTCATTTTGTCAGTAGACTCAGCTGCAGAAATGCAGGAGAAGGATTTGCTCTCTTAGCAGGAGGGAAAAGGTGCAAGCTCTACAAACCAGTGATTTAACCACTTGAGGCCACCCCAGGATATTGAACTGTATTATGTACCCTCTCCCAGTACCTATCATTGTCTTTAACTCTGGAACATCCTTCAAGACCTGCCATTCTCCCTATCTCTTCAAAGTTTTGGTCCCATTGCCTAAGGAAAGATACAATTGACGTGGAAGGAGAGATTGCCCAGACTAATTCCTAGCATAGTGAGACCATTCTGTGAAGAGAGACTGAGGTGAACTGGGCTTGTCTTCTCTGGACCTTCAAAGAATTAGGGGGTAATCTTGTAGAAACTAAAAATTCAGAAGGAGGTAGACATGAAAGCATATTTCCCCAGTGATGGGAAGGGAGGGAGAATGTGGTCTGGAACTAGGGGACACAGTCTCAATGAGGGGCAAGTTACAGAGTACTGAAATGAGAAGGAAGCTCTTGCTCAATGGATATTCATACTAGTACTGTATGCTGTAAGGATTTAGCGAGTTAAACTCTCATCAATACCCTGGCAAACCTAACTCTTCCTCCAGCCCATGCCCTAAGATGCCTGGACTTGGTTATATCAGGATGGGCTCCTGAAGAAAGCTGACATTCTTATTCCTGACAGACTCTCTGCAATGCTGTTCAAACAGCTGGACCCAAAACCCCAAGTTACAGCGAACAGCACACAAATGCCATCTTGTGACATGGTGTAAGTACTACAATGAAGAGACACCACTTCGGCCTCCAAAAACATCCACAAACCTATCACAGCGATCTTCAGTTGGAGGGGACAGGCTACCATTGTCCTTGGTAACAATCGTCTGCAATAAAATAACTCAGGGCCAAGAGACTTTGCTTGGGGACATCTGCTATAATTTACTGAAGTGCAGAGTGTGAGAGGACAGGACAATGAGATAGATTCTAGAACTGTACAGCACAGAAACAGGCCCTTTGGCTCACTATGTTGTGCCAAACGTGATGCCAAACTAAACTAATCCCTTCTGCCTGCCGTTGGTCCATGTCCCTCTACTTCTTGCTTATCCATGTGCTTATCTAAAAGCTCCTTAAACACCCCTGTCATATCTGCCTCCACCCATGCAGCACGTTCCAGACACCTACCACGGTCTGTTTAAAACTTGCCCCTCACATCTCATTTGAACTTTCACCCTAAGTACACACCCCTTAGTATTAGATATTTCAACTCTGGGGGAAAACAATTCTGACTGTCAACCCTATCTACGACCTTCAAAATTTTATATACTTCTATCAGGTCTCCCCTCAGCCTCTGCTGCTGCAGGAATAAACAGCTCTAGTTTATCCAGCCTCTCTTTTATAGTTAATACCCTATAATCCAAGCAGCATCCTCATAAACCTCTTCAGTACCCTGTCCAAAGCCTCCACATCCTTCCTGTAATGTGGCGACCAGAAGTGAACACAAGTGCGGCCTAACCAAAGTTTTCTAAAGTTGCGACTTGACGTTCTGATTCTTGTACTCAATGTCCTGACCAATAAAGGCAAGTTCTTTACCACCCGATCTGTGTGATCACTTTCACAGAGCTCTGGACTTGAACCCCAAGATCCCTCTGTACATGAATGCTGTTCAGGATTCTGCTATTAACTATGTTCTTCGCCTTAACATTTGATCTCCCAAGTTGCAGCCTGGATTAAACTCCTATCTGCCACATTCTCCAACCAAATCCATATTCCACTGTACTCTTTGACAACCTTTTACACCATCCACGATGCCACCTGCCTTAGTCTTGTCTGCAAATTTACTAACCCACCCATCCAAGTCACTTACGTGCATCAGTGGGAGGAGGTTGCTTACAAGGCTCACTCACCTTTCAATATCAAGTCAAGGTTGAGTCAAGGATACAACAGCACAGAATACACTGGCTAGGATCATGGGGCAAAGCTCTCCAGGTGATTCCCACTGGGATTATGAAGCGATAACCATGGAATTACCACTGAAATTATGGAGCAACATATTACAGGGATTCCCACTGCAATTATGGAGCTATAGCTCTCCCACGGAATTCCCACTGCAATTATGGAACTATAGCTCTCCCAGAGAATTCCCACTGGGGTTATGGAGCAGTGGCCCTCCCACAGAATTTGTACTTGGAGTCATAACCTCCAGGAATTCCCATTGGGATTATGGAATGACACAACAGTTACTGCATTCCCTGCACCTTGAAGTGCTTTGAGACATTTGGGACACTGGATAAGGTGTTCTCTAAACATGGACAGGGATCGCGGGTAGAGATGGGAACATCGGGGTGGCAGTGCGGGCTCGTTGAGCTGAAGGGCCTGTTTCCCATGCTGTTTTGTTCTTTGTTCTATAAATAGCTCCTTTCGGAAAGTCATTAAGAATGTAAACCAGAGAAATATTAAATGCAGACATGAGCAGCTTAGCAATTCTAATCCTATTTATTTGAGCAGTTGTTACCAGTTACTGGCAATGTAGCTTACAGAGTATTTGAGTCATAACTCAACACAATTACTCCATGGCGTTAACTGGTTTTTCTGGTTGTCGGGAACACGATTCCTCTCTCTTGTCTTCCTAGCAGAAGAAATCCCAATCCTACAAAAACACAGATATTCATTGTCCAACAGTTTGTAATCAACTTAAAAACCTTCCCATTGAGAACAGTGACTCCCACACAGGTATCCGTCACCCTCTGCTCAGACAGGTTTCAGCCTTTAGACCGGGAGAATGTGGACACAGGAGAGAGGGGTGCTCCTGATCACAGCCCAGCGAAACCCCAGTTACTGAAGTTTATTTGTTAGTGTCACAAGTAGGTTTACATTAACACTGCAATGAAGTTACTGTGAAAATCCCTAGTCACCATACTGTTTGGGTACACTGAGGGAGAATTTAGCCCGGCCAATGTACCTAACCAGCACGTCTTTTGGACTGTGGAAGGAAAGCAGTACAACCGGAGGAAACCCATACAGACACAGGGAGAATGTGCAGACTCCACACAGACAGCGACCCAAGCCAGGAATCGAACCTGGCATTAGTGAGGAAGAACAGAGCATGCAACACAAGAAGGGCTCTTAGGACAGAAATATTAATTTGAGATGGCATAATGATTAGCACTTCTGCCTCACAGTGCCAGGGACCTGGGTTTGATTCCCAGCTTGGGTCACTGTCTATGCATGTTCTCCCCATGTCTGTGTGGGTTTCCTCCTGGTGCTCCGATTTCCTCTTACACTCCAAAGATGTACACGCTAGGTTTATAGACCATACTAAGTTTGACCCAAATATCAGAGGGATTAGCAGGATAAATATGTGGGGTGTCAGGAATGGGGCCTGGGTGGGATTCTGGTTGGCGTAGGTTCAATAGGCCAAATGGCCTTCTTCTGCACTGTAGAGATTCTGTAAATCCAGAGAGGATGCTGGTTTCTATGTATAAAATGCATTGTACAAGGCTTTAAGTGTTCTACAATGAGAGGTATTGCCCCAGTGTGCCATCTCACACCAACCATGCCAGCAGACATGAATTGACAATCATAATAAAAGAAATATGTGTAACAAAGACAAATGCTCTTACCACAGTTGGCATTTCCACAAGCTCGGTCCCCAGATGCTGGATCTCCTCCAGAATCGACTTTGGGAAAAATCCGAGTGTTGTCGACTGTTCTCCAAAATAGTCGCCTTGAACCTAAACACAGACTCTGGTCAGACTCACACGGGCATAGAACATAGAACAATACAGCACAAACAGGCCCTTCGGCCCACGAGTTGCGCCGATCACATCTACCAATCCACAGACCTATCATCTATAACCCCCTATCATAGAACATTACAGCACAGAACAGGCCCTTCGGTCTTCGATGTTGTGCCGACCAAAATAAAAAGCAATGCCCCTCCAAACTAAACCATTCCCTTCTCTTCCATATACTTATCAACTAACCTCTTAAACGCCACCAAACTTGGCGCATCTACAACAGCTGCAGGCAGGGCATTCCACTCCCTAATCACTCTTTGAGTAAAGAACCTACCTCTGATATCCGTCCTATAACTCATACCCCTTAATTTAAAGCTGTGTCCCCTCGTGCTAGCTTTCTCCATCCTAGGAAAAAGGCTATCACTGTCCACCCTATCTAAACCTCTAATCATCTTATATGCTTCAATAAGATCCCCTCTTAGCCGCCTCCTTTCTAACGAAAACAACCTCAAATCCTTCAACCTCTCTTCATAGGACCTGCCCTCCATACCAGGCAACATCCTGGTAAACCTCCTCTGTACCCTCTCCAATGCCTCCACATCTTTCTTATAATGTGGGGACCAGAACTGCACACAATACTCCAAGTGCGGCCGCACTAGAGTTTTGTACAGTTGCAACATGATGCTGCGGCTCCTAAATTCAATCCCCCTACCAATAAAAGCTAAGACTCCATGTGCCTTCTTAACAACTTTATCCACTTGACTGCCTACTTTCAGGGATCTATTGACACATACACCAAGATCCTTCTGTTCCTCAACACTATTAAGAGCCCTACCATTAGCCCTATACTCTACACATTTATTGTTCCTGCCAAAGTGCATTACCTCACACCTTACCTATTCTTTCCATATACTCATCCAGAAGTCTTTTAAAAGACCCCAGTGAGTTTGCCTCAACAACCTCCGACGGCAGTCGGTTCCATTCACTCACCACCCTCTGAGTGAAAAACCTACCCCTGACATCTCCTTTGTATTTGCTTCCCTGCACCTTAAATCTGTGTCCTCTCGTAGTGACCATTTCAGCTCGGGGAAATAGTCTCTGAGAGTCCACCCTATCTATTCCTCTCAACATTTTATAAACCTCTATCAGGTCGCCTCTCAACCTACATCTCTCCAGTGAGAAGAGTCCCAGCTCCCTCAACCTAAGGCCTGCCTCCCAATCCAGGCAGCATCCTTGTAAATCTCCTCTGCACTCTCTCAATAGCCTCTACATCCTTCCTATAGTGAGGCGACCAGAACTGCGCACAATACTCCAATTGGGGTCTGACAAGGTCTTATAGAGCTGCGTCATTACCTCCTGACACCTAAACTCTATTCCTCGATTCATGAAGGCCAGTACACCGTATGCCTTCTTGACCACTTCCTCCACCTGCGAGGCCGATTTAAGAGTCCTATGGACCCGGACCCCGAGATCCTTCTGCTCTCCAACACAGCTAAGACTCCTACCCCTTATATTGTACTCCTTCATCCCATTATTCCTGCCAAAATGGACCACTAAACATTTATCTGCGTTGAAGTCCATCTGCCACTTCTCTGCCCAGTCTTGCATCCTGTCTATGTCCCGCTGCACCTTTTGGCATTCCTCCAGACCATCCACAACACCACCGACCTTTGTATCGTTGGCGAACTTACTCACCCATCCCTCCACTTCCTTATCCAGGTCATTTATGAAAATGATAAACAGCAGGGGTCCCAAAACAGATCCCTGGGGCACTCCACTGGTTACCGACCTCCATGCAGAACAAGACCCATCCACAACCACTCTCTGCCTTCTGCCGGCAAGCCAGTTCTGGATCCACTCTTGTCAGACTCTGGCCAGATTCACATGGGCGCTGGTCAGAGTCACACGGGTTCTGGCCGGACTCTCACGGGCACTGGTCAGACTCGGACACTGGTCAGAGTGAAATAGGAACTGGTCAGTGCGAACCAGACGCTGGTTAGAGTGGTCAGTCTCAGTCTCACAAAGGATACAGTTCGGATTCACGTGGATACAGTCCGACACACATGGATACAGGTCACACTCGGACACAGGTCGGACTCACACAGGACACAGGTCAGACTCATGGACACAAGTCGGACTCACTAAAACCAGACAGACAGTCCAAACACTGAGGTCGGGAATCCAGAGTGCAGTGGGCAGTCTCAGAGCCAAAAGCTAGTGAGGGGGCTAGCACTCAATCTCAGCACAGAACACCCAAAGCAAACATTGTGGGGAGCGGTGTCTCAGACTCACAGTTCCTTGCCAGTAGTTGCGTCCCCTTCCTTTGAGCTTCCCGTAAATATAAACGATCTGTCCTTGGTGGATGTTGATGAACCTGCAGTCAGGAGCTGTGTAATCAGCCAGAGCCCGAGCCATAGAAATTGGATCTGCAGAGAAAGCAATGTTTTTAACAGAGCACACTGTGTCTACACTGGGCACCTTTAACTCCGAATAATCGAGGCATTATTGATTGGTGCTTTTTTTGGGAGGGAATGGAACCTGCCAACGTCCCTGCTCTTGGTCCCTCTCCAAATCCCAGGGTTGGAATGCAGGGGTGGGTAGAGGATAAGGTGGCATATCTTTGACAAGAGCATAATACCTGCCAACATTCCCTGACTGGGCACACACATCAGGAATGGCAAAGCCGGGCATCTAAACAAAGAGCCAGTGATAACTGAACATTTCCAGCAAAGGCCCCGAGTGAAAGTTGCCTCACTTCATCCAGGAACACGACATGGGGGGGGGGACACACCTCCAAAAGGATTCAATCGAGGCATTCAAAATAACATTAATGATTATATCTCAAGAGAAACAATGTGCATTAGTAAATCATATGTCCAAAAGGTGTGCGTCTTAGATTAATTGGCTATGCTAAACTGTCCCTTACTGTGGGAGATTAGTGGCGTAAATAAGTGGGTTTGCAGAGATTGAATCCCACTCAGGTTCTGTCAGCAGTTAGGAAGGCAATGTTAGCTTCACGTCAAGAGAATGCAAGAACACCACCAGGTTAACATCCAACAGGTTTATTTGGGTAGCACATGCCACTAGCTTTCGGAGCACTTGCTGCTCCTTCATCAGGTGACTGGGGAGTTCTGTTCACAAACAGGGCATATAAAGACACTAACTCAATTTACAAAATAATGGTCAGAATGCAGCATATGGTGCTGGACTCCAATCCACAGTTCCGAGGCACCACAGCGAAAAATCACACCTCAGAAGACAAACACGGGACACGGCAGATAGAGTACCCTTCATCATCCAGTACTCCCTCCGAGCAGAGAAGCGACGACATCTTCTCTGAGCCTTCACCATGTCACACGGTCTACATCACCATGTCAACATCTCCACAGCCACCCCCACACCTCCACTTCTTGCCTTCAAACAACTTCACAACCTCAAACAGTCCACAGCAAACGGCCCAGCCTTCAGGAGAACAAGTGACCAACCCTGCCACAACAATGTCTGCAAAATGTGCCAGATCATTGACATGGGTGTCATCGTCTCGCACGGGAACACCATCCACCAAGTACACGATACATACACTTGCAACTCGGCCAACGTTATTTACCTGACACGCTGAGGAAAGGATGTTCCGAGATATAGTACATTGGGGAGACCATGCAGATGCTATGATAATGGATGAACAAACACCACTCTACAATCACCAGGCAAAAGAGTGTTCTCTTCCTGTTGGGGAATATTTCAGCGGTCACGGGCATTCAGTTTCTGATCTTTGGGTAAGCCTCCTCCAAAACGTAACGACAGTGCAAAGTCGCCGAGCAGAGACTGATAGCCAAGTTTTGCACACATGAAGACAGCCTCAACCAGAATCTTGGGTCCATGTCAGTTTGTGGCTTGTGCTACTAAATAAACCTGTTGGACTTTAACCTGGTGTTATAGAGTTATAGAGGTTTACAGCATAGGAACAGGCCCTTCGGCCCAACTTGGTGTTGTGAAACTTCTTACTGTGCTCACCCTTGTCCAACGCCAGCATCTCCACATCTTACAATACAAGAGCAGGGATGTACTTCTGAGGTTATATAAGGCTCTGGTCAGACCCTATTTGGAGTATTGGGCCCCCATATCTAAGGAAGGATGTGCCAGCTTTGGAAAGAGTCCAGAGGAGGTTCACAAGAACGATGCCTGGAATGAAGAGCTTGTTGGATGGGGAATGGTGAGGGCTCTGGGTCTGTACTTGTTAGAGTTTAGAAGGATGAGGGAGGATCTTATTGAAACTTACAGGGATGCTGCGAGGCCTGGATAGAGTGGACGAGGAGAGGGTGTTTCCACTAGTAGGAAAAACTAGAACCAGAGGGCACAACCTCAGGCTAAAAGGACGATCCTTTAAAACAGAGATGAGGAAGAATTTTTTCAGCCAGAGAATGGTGAATGTGTGGAACTCTTTGCTGCAGAAGGCTGTGGAGGCCGGGTCATTGAGTGTCTTTAAGACAGAGACAGATAGGTTCTTGGTTAACAAGAGGGTCAGAGATTATGGGAAAAGGCACAAGAATGGGATGAGAGAAATATCAGCCATAATTGAATGACAGAGCAAACTAAGTCGTGTGGCCTAATTTTCCTTCTATTTCTTATGGATTGGTACAGTAAGAAGTCTCAACACCAGGTTAACCACAACAGGTTTATTTGGTACTGGATTGATGTCAGTGCAGGTTTGATGGGCCGAGTGACCTCCTGCGGTAGGGGCTCCATGATTCTATGAAGAGCTGGCACAGATATGATGGGCTAAATGGCCTCCTTCTGCACTGTAACAGTTTTGTGAGGGTGGTCAAAGTGAAATCAGGTCCTGTTTCTGTCCATTCCTGTCACCAGTGGAAAGCCTCATCTTACTTACAGAATCACAGAATTGTTACAGTGCAAAAGGAGGCCATTCAGCCCATCATGTCTGCACCAGCTCACCAACCGAGCATCTAACTTAATACCATTCCTCCTGTATTCCTGCACATTATTTCTGTTCTGTTCAAGTAATTAACTTTGTTGAACCTACCTCCGCCATAATTCCAGGCAGCGCATTCCAAACCCCCAACCATTCATTGCATAACAGTACTTTTTGCTCAAGTCACATTTACAAATTACTAAGGGCTTTATTTAGTTTAAGGAAGGACAAAATTGTTTCCATTGAAGGAGGGGGTTGATGAATGGAAGGAATCCGGGGTGGCACGGCGGCACAGTGGTCAGCCCTGCTGCCTCACAGTGCCAGGCACCCAGGTTCGATTCCCGGCTCAGTTCACCGTCTGTGCGGAGTTTGCACATTCTGCCTGTATCTGCGTGGGTTTCCTCCAGCAGTCCAAAGATGTGCAGGTTAGGTGGATTGGCTAAATTGCTCCTTAACAGGGCCTAAATAGGGTAAATAGATACATCGGGTTATGGGGATAGGGCAAGGGTGGGATTGTCAGACTCAATGGGCTGAATGGCCTCCTTCAGCACTGTAGGATTCCATGACTATCTGGAAGAGAATTGGCAAAAATAAAAATAGTTGGGGGGAGGTGGGGGGGAGCACGGTGGGTAGATATATGAAATGCTTGTAGGGGCACTATATGCAGTTCTAGTCGCTATGCTCTAAGATGTGATTACATCAGAGAGGGTGCAGAGATGTTTCAGCTATGAAGAGAGGCTTGGCATTGTTTTACTTACAGCAGAGAAGACTGAGGGATTTAAAGAACAAAGAACAAAACAGCACGGGAAACAGGCCCTTCGGCCCAACGAGCCTGTGCCGCCACCCCGATGTTCCCACCTCTACCCGTGATCCCTGTCTATGTTTATAGATCTATGGATTAAAAACCAAATTTGAGACAATTTAGGGAGAATTTGTTTTGCCAATTAACCCAAGAGCCCATCTTTGGGATGTGGGAGGAAACTGGGGCACCCGGAGAAAACCCACACAAGCACGGGGAGAATGTACAAACTCCCAGGCAGACTGAAGTACCTATATGGTGGAGCTGATCAACGTGCATAATATTCTGAGGGACATAGATAAGATAGCTAGGAAAAAAACTTCTCCCCTTAGCAGAGGAGTCAATAACCACAGCGGGGAGTGGGGGGGGGGTGTGTGTGGAGGGGGTAGATATTTAAAGTGAGGGGAAAATTTAGAAGGGATTTGAGGATAAACTTTTTCACCCAGGGGGTGGTGGGAATCAGGAACTTGCTGACTGAAAGGGTGGTAATAGGCAGGAACCCTCACAACATTTAAGAAACATTCAGAAGAGCACCTAGAATCCTTACAGTGCAGAAGGAGGCCACTCAGCCCATCGAGTCTGCACCAACCACAGTCCCAGTTAGGCGCTATTCCTACAACCCCACATATTTACTCTGCTAATTCCCTGACACTAGGGTCAATGTAGCATGGCCAATCCAGTCAACCCGCACTTTGGCCTCCTTCTGCACTATAAGGATTCTTTCAGCTCATCGAGTCTGCATGGACCACAATCCCACCCAAGCTCCAAAGATGGGTGGGACAGGTTGATAAGGGGCTAAGTTGCCCCTTAGCGCCAGGGGAATTAGCAGGGTAAATATGTGGGGTTACCGATATTGGTTGGGATTGTTTGTGGGTGCAGGCTCGATGAGCCAAATGACCTCCTTCTGCACTGTAAGGATTCTATGCTTCTATGAAAAAGGAGGCTGTTTTACCTAGCAAGTTTGTTCTGATTTGAAACTAACTGCCCAGAAGCGGTGGAGACAAAGTAACTTTCGACAGGGAATTAAATAAATGCTTGAAAGGGACGCTTATTTCAAACGCTAGTTAAACCCAGACATATTGCACAACCAACTGCACCCCAGAGATGGCACTTGAAGCGATTCCTGCAGTGTCCCTCCTCGGCTGTGTTTTTGTTTGAGGTTTTTCCCCCCCCCCTCCACCTCGTCTTTACTCACGGCTGCATTCCTCGTCTGCACAAATCTTCCTTTCGGCCAGTTTATGCCTCGCCTGGCCCCTGCTAGACAAAACACCAGTGGAGCAGAAGATGATCAGACAACAGGTCCAGACTGTCAGAGACATCTCCGGCTGCTTCTCGTTGCACTCAGCGCCAACGTTCCAACCCTGGCAAGTCCAGGTTAAAAAAGTGAAGGCAGCTTTCGTTAAAATACCGAGCGTGTGACACACTCCCAGCAAGGAGCTCCTGTTTAATGAATTTGAGTTTTGCAAGCCAAAAATAATCCGTGTGGAATGTCCTTCCCAACAGGAACTGGCTCAAAGCAGAATAAAAATAACTGCCTTTTTTCTAAACTAACTCTAAGCACAGTACTGTTAAAGCGAGCATACTTGGTATAAACATATTTTTCTCCATAGATGTTTGAGTTGGATTGAGCTTCTGATTGGAACGGCAGCTTGGTTTAAAAGTCTTCACCTTCTTTTACCTCAACCACTGATAATTCCCCTTACATACGGCCGTCCCCTTGTCAGATATGTTTGTGTACAGGGACAGTACAAACCATGTCAGTGTCCTGTATGCACTCCCAGGACAGGTACAGCACTGGGTTAGATACAGAGTAAAACTCCCTCTACACTGTCCCCATCAAACACTCCCAGGACAGGCACAGCACAGGGCTAGATACAGATAAAAGCTCCCTCTACACTGTCCCCCATCAAACACTCCCAGGACAGGTACAGCATGGGTTAGATACTGAGTAAAGCTCCCTCTACACTGTCCCCCATCAAACACTCCCAGGACAGGTACAGCACAGGGTTAGATACAGAGTAAAGCTCCCTCTACACTGTCCCCCATCAAACACTCCCAGGACAGGTACAGCACGGGGTTAGATACAGAGTAAAGCTCCCTCTACACTGTCCCCCATCAAACACTCCCCAGGACAGGTACAGCACGGGGTTAGATACAGAGTAAAGCTCCCTCTACACTGTCCCCCATCAAACACTCCCAGGACAGGTATAGCACAGGGTTAGATACTGAGTAAAGCTCCCTCTACACTGTCCCCCATCAAACACTCCCAGGACAGGTATAGCACAGGGTTAGATACTGAGTAAAACTCCCTCTACACTGTCACCCCTTTTTCCTGCATGCTCACCTGATGAAGGAGCAGCGCTCCGAAAGCTTGTGATTCCAAATAAACTCCTATTGGACTTTAATCTGGTGTGAGACTTCTTACTGTGCACACCGCTGTCCAGTGCCAGCATCTCCACATCTAAGATGCTCTGGGTGCGCACACATACCCTCACTGAGGTTCACAATTTATTAAAGCTGCATTGAGAAAAGTAGCAAAAGTATGCTGGATTTACATATTGCAAATATAGCTACAAAATATTGCTACCTTTTCTCAACTTAATCCCACAATCTGGAAGCTTGCTACTATGTTGGACACCATTTGAACTGAAGCTATAGCAATAACCATGAGCAACTTATACACAAAAAGCAAGATTGATCAGACCATTGAATACAGGAGTTGGAACATCTTGTTGAAGTTGTATAAGATATTAGTAAGGCTACATTTGGAATACTCTGCACATTTCTGGTCACCCTATTATAGAAAGGGTACGATTAAACTAGAAATCGTGCAGGAAAGATTTACTAGGATGTAACCAGGACTTGATGGTTTAAGTTAGTATAAGGCTGCAGAGACTGGGAATTTTTTCCCCTATTTGCTATGTAGGAGGCTTAGAACATAGAACACTATAGCACCAACAGGCCCTTCGGCCCACAAGTTGCACCAATCATATCCATACAAAGAACAAAGAACAGAACAGCAAGTGAAACAGGCCCTTCGGCCCAACGAGCTCACGCCGCCACCCGGTGTTCCCACCTCTACCTGTGATCCCTCTCTATGTTTATAGGTCTATGGATTGAAACCAAATTTGAGACAATTTAGGGAGAATTTGTCCTGCCAATTAGCCAAAGAGCACATCTTTGGGATGTGGGAGGAAACCGGAGCACCCAGAGAAAACCCACGCAAGCATGGGGAGAATGTGCAAACTCCCACAGACACAGGCCCAAATCCATGTATCTGCACAACACAGCGATAGTCACTGAGCTGTTGTGTTGCCCATCAAATGGTCCAGGTCAAGCGTACACTAATGACATGAAGCACTAGGATACATCGGAAAAGAAAAATCCAAGAGCAGCCCTCTCATGACCCATCGAGTGTATGCCCCTTGTTAGACAACAAGGTGGACCAAAGTACCTGTAGGATAAAAACAAGAACATCAACATCGTCTATTTACATATTTCCCAGGGACTCCCAAGGCTCACGGTCCCTATTTTAAATCAGTTTTCTATACCCCTCCATTCCCATTCTGTTCATGTGCCCATCTAAGTATTTCTTAGATAACTCGAGTGCCTGCCTCCACCACTTTACTTGGCAGTGCATTCCATACCCCCACCACCCTCTGTGTAAAAACTCCCTCTAGCATCCAAATTATACCTTACCCCTCTCACCCTAAGCCTGTGACCCCTTGTGCTATTTGAGTCCATCCAAGGAAAAAGCTTAACCCTGTTTACACTATCTATACCCCTCAGAATCTTATACACCCTATTAGATCTTCTCTAAGTCTACGTCTTTCTAAGAAGAACAGCCCCAATTTGCCTAACCTCTCCTCATAACTCAGACCTTCCAATCCAGGCAGCATCCTGGTAAACCTGCTCTGCACTCTCTCAGAGTCTCCATGTCCTTCCGGTAGTAGGGCGGCCAGAACTGGATGCAGTATTCCAAATGAGGTCTAACTAATGTTTTATACAACTGCAACATTAAAGGCCAGCTCTTAGACTCTATACCCCTTCTTATAAAGGCTAGCATACCATATGCTTTTTTCACAACCTTCTCCACCTGCTCTGCCACCTTCAGAGACTTGTGCACCTGCACTCCCAGGTCCCTCTGCATTTCTATACTCTTAATATGTCTACCCTTTATCATATACCTTCCCCCACATTCTTACTCCCGAAGTGCATCACCTCGCATTTATCAGGATTGAATTCCATCTGCCATCTATCTGCCCAAGCTACCAGCCTATGTCCTGCTGCATTGCCTGACAATGCTCCTGACTATCCGCAAGTCCAGCCATCTTTGTATCATCTGCAAACTTGCTGATCACTCCACTTACTCCCTCTTCCAAGTCATTTATATACATTACAAATGGAAGAGGTCCCAATACCAAACCCTGCGGCACACCACTAGTGACCGACCTCCAGCTAGAAAAACATCCTTCCACTATTACTCTGTCTCCTATTACCAAACCAGTTCAGTTACTTTCCATCTAGCTACCTGTCCTTGCATACCATTAGCCTTGGGCTTTTCAACTAACCTCCCATGAGGGACTTTGTCAAATGCCTTACTGAAATCCATATAGAAGACATCAATAGCTTGCCCTTTGTCAACCGTTTTTGTCACCTCCTCAAAAAATTCTACCAGATTTGTAAGGCACGACCCCCCTTTAACAAAGCCATGTTGCATATCCCTAATCAGATCACAATGCTCTAAGTGCCTATACATCCTAAGAATCCCTTCCAACAGCTTCCATACCATGCCTACCAGGCCATAGAGCTATCTATAACTCCCAATCCCATTAAATCCCATGTACCCATCCAGAAGTCTTTTAGAAGACTCCAGCGAGTTCGCCTCTACCACCACCGATGGCAGCCGATTCCACTCATTCACCACCCCGAGTGAAAAACGCACCCCTAACATCTCCTCTATACTTGTTCCCCAGCACCTTAAACAAAGAACAAAGAGCAACACAGCACGGGAAACAGGCCCTTTGGCCCAATGAACCCGTGCCACCGTCCTAACGTCTTAATGACATATCCTTGACTTTAGGCTATGCCTATTGTTGAAGATTCCCATATAGGGACCAATATAGGGACAATTTGTTACCCAATCAGCCTAAGAGCACATTTTTGGGATGTGGGAGGAAACCGGAGCACCCGGAGAAAACCCACGCAACCACGGGGAGAACGCGCAAACTCCCGCAGACACAGGCCCAAATCCATGTGTCTGCACAGCAACAGCGATAGTCTCTGAGCTGTCATGTTGCCCATCAGATAGAACATAGAACATAGAACATTACAGCACAGAACAGGCCCTTCGGCCTTCGATGTTGCCCGACCAATATAAAAAGCAATGCCCCTCCAAACTAAACCATTCCCTTCTCTTCCATATACTTATCAACTAACCTCTTAAACGCCACCAAACTTGGCGCATCCACAACTGCTGCAGGCAGGGCATTCCACTCCCGAACCACCCTTTGGGTAAAGAACCTACCTCTGACATCCGTCCTATAACTATCACCCCTTAATTTAAAGCTGTGTCCCCTCGTGCTAGCTTTCTCCATCCTAGGAAAAGGCTATCACTGTCCACCCTATCTAAACCTCTAATCATCTTATATGTTTCGATTAGGTCCCCTCTTAGCCGCCTCCTTTCTAACGAAAACAACCTCAAATCCCTCAGCCTCTCTTCATAAGACCTGCCCTCCATACCAGACAACATCCTGGTAAACCTCCTCTGTACCCTCTTCAAAGCCTCCACATCTTTCTTATAATGCGGGGACCAGAACTGCACACAATACTCCAAGTGCGGCCGCACTAGAGTTTTGTACAGTTGAACATGACGTTGCGGCTCCGAAATTCAATCCCCCTACCAATAAAAGCTAAGACTCCATATGCCTTCTTAACAACTGATGGTCCAGTTTAAGCATACACTGACGACGTGAAGCACTAGGCAACTCCTGAAGCAACCTCCAAGAGCAGCTCTCGCACAACATGCCGCATGCATGCCCCTTGTTGGTCAACAAGGTGGACCGAATTGCCTGCGGAAACAAATAAGACTTAATTAAACATGCTAAAAAAAAACTAAGACATTCCCGAGACGAAACTAAAAGATAGTCTACTACTATTTGGTCCTCCCGATATTCAAACAGTCCTGCTATATCCCTCTATCTGCAGACCGCTCATGTGGCTGTCCAAGAGACCCTTAAACAACCCTAGCATGCCTGCTCCCACCACCTTACTCGGCAGTGCATTCCACACCCCCACTACCCTTTGTGTGAAAAACTGGCCTCTAATATTCGTCTTATACATAGCCCCCCTCACCCTGAGCCCGTGACCCCTCGTTCTATCCATTTCTAATGGTGGAAAAAGCTTACCACCATTTACTCTATCTATACCCCTCATAATCTTATATACCTCTAAAAGATCCCCTCTCAGCCGACGTCTTTCAAGGGAAAACAACCCCAGTGTTTTCAATCTTTCCTTGTAAGACAGCCCTTCCATACCAGGCAGCATCCTGGTAAATCTCCTCTGCACTCTCTCCAGGGCCTCTACATCCTTCCTGTAGTACGGCGACCAGAACTGGACGCAGTACTCCAGATGAGGCCTAGCCAACGTTCTATACACCTGCAACATCAGACTCCTACTCTTGTATTCTATACCCCTTCCTATGAAGGCTAACATACCATACGCTTTTTTTAACCACATTCTCCACCTGTACTGACACCTTCAGAGACTTGTGAACTTGCACCCCCAGGTCTCTCTGCATCTCTATACTCCGGATAGTTTTACCTTTTATCCTATAACTCCCCTCTACATTATTCCGGCCAAAATGCATCACCTCGCATTTATCCGGATTAAATTCCATTTGCCATCTATCTGCCCAATCTACCAGCCTATCTATGTCATGTTGTATTGCCAGGCACTGCTCCTCAGTACCCACCAATCCAATCATCTTAGTGTCATCAGCAAATTTGCTGATCACACCACCTACCCCCTCTTCCAAGTCATTTATATACACCACAAATAGAAGGGGTCCTTGTACAGAGCCCTGTGGCACATCACTAGTGACAGACCTCCAGTTGGAAAAAGAACCTTCCACTACTACCCGCTGTCGTCTCCTCCCTAGCCTGTTCTCTACCCATCTACATACCTGGCCCTGTATACCATGCGCCTTCAGCTTTTCTATCAGCCTACCATGAGGGACCTTATCAAACGCCTTACTGAAATCCATATAGACGACATCAACGGCTTGTCCTTCATCAACCATTTTTGTCACCTCTTCAAAAAATTCCACTAGATTCGTAAGGCACGACCTCCCCTTAACGAAGCCATGCTGCGTATCCCTGATCAGATCACAGCGCTCCAGATGCTCATACATCCTGTCCCTGAGAATCCTCTCCATTAGTTTACCTATAACTGAAGTCAAGCTCACCGGCCTATAGTTCCCTGGGTTATCCCTCTGACCCTTTTTAAACAACTGTACTACATTTGCAATCCTCCAGTCCTCTGGGACCTCCCCTGTGTCCAAAGAAGAGACAAAGATTTGCGTCAGAGGCCCAGCAATGTCATCTCTCACCCCCCTTAGCAGCCTGGGATAAATACCATCAGGCCCTGGAGCTTTATAAGTCTTTATGCTACCTAAAAGCCCCAACACTTCGTCCTTCGTAATGATTATTTCCTTTAACGGGTCCTCAAATTCCTCAAAGCTGGCATCAGACCCCTCTCCCGCGTGAATACCAACGCAAAGTATTCATTCAGGATCTCCCCCATTCCCTCAGGCTCTAAGTATAGTTCCCCTCCTCTGTCCGAGAGGTCCAATCTTCTCTCTAACCATCCTTTTGCTCCTTACATAGGAGTAAAATGCCTTGGGATTTTCCTTAATCCTACCTGCCAAAACCATTTCGTGGCCCCTTTTTGTCTTTCTGACACCCCTTTTAAGATCCCGTCTACACTCTCTATATTTTTCCAGTGCTGCCTCTGTCCCCAGTTGCCTAGATCTAACGTATGCCTCCCGCTTCTTCCTGACCAAGTCCTCAACATCCCTAGTAACCCACGGTTCTCTAATACTACCTTTCCCATCCTTCCTCCTTACCGGCACGTGTCTTTCCTGCAAAAATTTTAGTTTTCCCTTGAAAGACTCCGACACGTGCAGTGTCGACCTACCCTCGGACAGCTTATCCCAGTCGGTATCCCTAAGATCCTGCCTAATCTGGCTATATCTAGCCCTCCCCTTAGGGCAGGCTTCATCTTTTTCCATTAATATCCTAAAGCAGATAGAGTTGTGGTCACTATTAGACATATGCTCTCCTACTACAACATCAACCACCTGCCCTGGCTCATTCCCCAGGACCAGATCCAGTATAGCCCCCTGTCTAGTCGGGCTATCCACATACTGCTCCAAGGACCCTTCTAAAACTCACTGTACAAATTCCTCCCCGTCCACACCTTCCGCTCTGGGGCACCTTCCAATCTACCCCAGGGAAATTGAAATCTCCCATTACAACTACTCTATTCTTCCTACACTTATCTAAAATTTCCCTCCATATCCCTTCTTCCACAGCCCGTGGACTGTTGGGCGGTCTGTAGTACACACCCAACATAGTAACCTCTCTCTTCCTATTCCTCAACTCCACCCATAGCGACTCAGCCATACCACCCTCCTTCTGCACTGCTATGATGTGATCCTTAACTAATAACACCACTCCCCCTCCTCTCCTCAAACCACCTCTATCATGCCTAAAACACTTATACCCCCTTATACCCCTGTGTCCTCTTGTAGCGACCATTTCAGCCCTGGGAAATAGCCTCCAAGAATCCACCCTATCTATTCCTCTCAACATCTTATAAACCTCTATCAGGTCGCCTCTCAACTTTCAGCTCTCCAGGGAGAAGAAACCTAGCTCCTTCAACCTATCTTCATAAGGCATGTCTCCCAATCCAGGCAACATCCTTGTAAATCTCCTCAGCACCCTCTCAATAGCTTCCACATCCATCCTGTTGTGAGGTGACCAGAACTGCACACAGTACTCCAAGTGGGGTCTGACAGAGTCTTATAAAGTTGTAGCATTACCTCCCAACTCTCAAACTCAATCCCTCAATTAATGAAGGCCAGTACAACATACATCTTCTTGACCACATCCGCCACCTGTGAGGCCAATTTAAAAGTTCTATGGACCCGGTTGCTAAGGTCCTTCTGCTCCTCAACACTGCTAAGAGTCCTACCCTTGATATTGTACTCCATTTCATTGGTCCTGCCAAAATGGACCACTATATATTTATCCACATTGAAGTCCATCTGCCACTTCTCCGCCCAGTCTTGCATCCTATCTATGTCATGCTGCATCTTCTGACATCGCTCCAAACAATCCACAATACCACTAATTTTGTTTTGTCGACGAACTTACTAATCCATCCCTCTACTTCCTCATCCAGGTCATTTATGAAAATGACAAACAGCAGGGGTCCCAGAACAGATCCCTGGGGCACTCCACTGGTGACTGACCTCCATGCAGAAAAAGACCCATGCACAACCACTCACTGCCTTCTCAGGCAAGCCAGTTCCAGATCCACAAGGCCAAAGCCCCCTCACCTTCTCAAGAAGTCTTGCATGGGGGACCTTATCAAACACCTTGAATTCCACGTAAACCACATCCACTGATCTTCCTTTGTCAATGTGTTCAGTCACATTTTCAAAGAACTCAACTAGGCTTTTAAGGCATGACCTGCCCTTGATAAAGCCATGCTATTTCTAATCATGCTTAAACTTCTCTAAATGCTCATAAATCCTGTCCCTCAGAATCCTTCCCATCAACGTACCAACCACTGAGGTTAGACTCACCAGTTGGTAATTTCCTGGGCTATCCCTGTTCCCTTTCTTGGGAATAGGAACCACATCCACAATCCTCAGGAACCTCTCCTGTCTCCATCGACAACGCAAAAATCATCCCAGTATTACTGGTGATCTTATGGAGGTCTATAAAATAACGAGGGGCATAGGAAAGATAGGCAGTATCTTTTCCCAAAGGTAGGGAAGTCTAAAACTAGATTTTAAAGGAGGGAGAGATACAAAAGTGTCAAAGGAGCAATTTTTTCACAGAGGATGGTGAGTGCCTGGAACAAGTTGCCAGAGGCAGTAGTATAGGTGGGTACAATTTTGTCTTTTAAAAAACATTTAAGAGTTACATGGCTAAGATGAGTATAGAGGGATATGTGCCAAACATGGGCAATTATGCCAAGCTTAGTGGTAGAAAAAAACTGAGACAAGTTGGGCCAAAGGGTCTGTTTCCATGCTGTAAAGCTCAAGGTTAGAATGCAGCAATCATGCTCAAGAAAGAGTAGGGATAAAAGTTTGGTGCCACATTTCAAAGTATACAAGCTACTCATTCTTTCCTCCCTTACTTATTATATTATTCCAGGCCCCTTCAGCCAGGACCCAACAATACTTTTCCCAGTGGGTTAATCACCCAAATAAACCAGTTCCAATATTCTGACAAGTCAATATCATTCACCATTCTGTTAGCTTCCAATATCGGCAACTCTGAGGTTAACACTGCTGCCTCATTACTAGCTATGGGTGACGTCATATGTGAAGTTTGCACATTCTCCTGTCTGCATAGGGTTCCTCTGGGTGCTCCAGTTTCTCCCTACACCCCAAAAGTGCATAACTTTGGTGGATTGGCCATGTTAAAATTGCTCAAGTGTCCAGAGATGTGCAGGGTTGGTGTATTAGCCATGGTAAATGCAGGTTACAGGAACAAGATAGGAGGGCAGGGCCTTGGTAAGATGCTCTTTCAGAGTTGGTGCAGTCTCAACAGGTCAAACGGCCTCCCTCTGCATTGTAAGGCTTTAATGGATCTGTACAGCACACAGCCGGCAAAAGCAATGTTTACTTGCATCTGATAGATCCATGGGTTGCATCACATCAGCTTTATACCTTGTGATTAAAAAAACGTGACCAAGCTGTCATTGTTGAGATGGTGCCATAGTGGTATGTCACTAGACAAGTAATCCAGAGACCCAGAGTAATGCCCTGAAGAAACCAGGTCTGATTCAATATTTATTACTAACCATAATACAAAGGCTTGGTCAGTTTTTGTCATAAAAACATACGTTTCATTAATGTATTCTACCATCCTTACCTGGTCTGGCCTATATGTGACTCCAGGTCCAAAGCAACATTGTTGACTCCACCCTGAAATGACTTAGAAACCAAGCAAGGGCAATTAGGGATAGGCTGGTGTTTACCAACAATGTCCATACCCCATGAAATATCATTCCGAAAGGGTTAACAGAAAATGTTTCCAATTTCAGAGAGGGAGTGACAAACATACCATCAGCCAATAAACCCAACTGGGAATTCAGGAGAATTTTTTTTAAAAAAGGAGAGCAGTCAGAATGTGGAACTCTACATGGAGGAACGGCAAGTAACAGGGTTAGAGTGAGAGGGCTGGAAGAAGGCTTGTCTGGCGCACCAACACCATAGAACTTCCAAAGAATCCTTATAGTGCACGAGGCCGTCATTTGGCCCATCGAGGCTGCACTAACAACAGTCCCACCCAGGCTCTATCCTCATAATCCCCATGTATTTATGCTGCTAGTCTCTTCAATACTAAAGGGCAATTCAGCATAGCCAAGCCACCTAACCTGCACATCTTTGGACTGTGGGAAGAAACCAGAACACCTGGAGAAAACCCACGCAGACACAGGGAGAATGCGCAAACCCAAGGCCTGAATTGAACACAGGTCTCTGGTGCTGTGAAGTAGCAGTGCTAACCACTGTTGTTGAGCCATATAGCCTGTTTACATATCTCTCGCACGTCTTGTGGGCAGCCTCACAGACTAGGGACCCAGGTTCAATTCCCAGCTGTGTGGAGTTCATACATTCTCCCCGTGTGTGTGGGTTTCCTCCAGATGCTCCAGTTTCCTCCCACAGTCTGAAAAACATGCTAGTTAGATGCATTTATCCAGATAGCTGTTGGAATGTGGCAAGTAGGGGAGTTTCACAATAACTTCAATGCAGCATTAATATAACCCTTACCTGTAACTAAAAAATAAACTTTATATCCTATTCTGCGTAAGCTAAGCAGTCAAATTCCATTAGCTTGTAAAGCAAGAGCTCAAGTGATAAATAAACACATTTGACAAGGTGATTAAAAAAAAAATCTTTTTATTCATATTAATTCAGTGAGTTTGAAAGCTCCAGGTGCAATGTCACGGAGACTCTGGGTGAACAGCTTTCTTACGTGCGATTAAGTCAAACTGTCACTTGCCACTGCCTGTCAGACATACATTCACTCCCTCAAAACACTGTAGCCAAATGGAGGCAGCCAAATCAAAAATACCCTCAGTGGCAATCTCTTTCTTCAGTTAGGACAAGGCCGTATCTGCTCCTCAACATAATTCTCAGGAAGAGTAAATTATTTAATTTGATGGACCCAGGATGGCATAGGGCAAGAGGCTGGCACAACACCCACAATCTTAACAGACCACAGGAAGCTCACCTTACCTGGCATAACCCCACAGCTCCTATGAAGGGCTCACCCGAGTGTGAATATTCATCTGACGGGCAGGGTGAAGCAATGAGTCTCCTCACTCAACACTTACCTGAAGCATCAGAACTTTTAATTCTTAATACAGACCAGTTACTGCACAGTTTTGAAAAAGAAACAACAGCTTTTGAAAACAAAGCCAGAAGTAACCAGTTCGATCCTCCCGACCCCTCATTTCTTCGCAAAGGAGATTTTCATTGCATTTGACTGTGTTATTTTAAACCCTTGGAGTGCGTCACGTGCTGCCCCTGCTTGGACCTCATTGTCAAACTCCACAAAGGCGATATCATGACGGCCAGGTACCAGACGAACCTCCTTAAATCCAGGGAACCTGTGTAAATGCAGAGAGATCAGCACGAGGATAGCATCAGAGCCAAACACACAGAGAGGATAACACGAGGGCCAAACACACAGACAGAAAGGATAGCACGAGGGCCAAACACAGAGTGAATGAATGCAAAACACAGTTATCAAGAAAACTAACCAACTAGTAAGCAACTGCTTTCTAAACTGTCCTAACTGTGTGTATGTTGCACACAGGGGAGGCAGTATCGTAGTGCTATAGAATCATAGAAATCTTATTGTACAGAAAAAGGCTATTTGGCCCATCAAGTCAACACTGACCACAATCCCACCCACGCACTATCCCCAAATCCCTACATACCCACTAATCCCTCTAACCTACACATTTCAGGACACTAAGGGGCAATTTTAGCATGGCCAATCAACCTAACCCGCACATCTTTGGGCTGTGGGAGGAAACCGGAGCATCCAAAGAAAACCCATGCAGAACAAGGAAAATATGCAAACTCCACACAAGTAGCAGTGCTAAACACTGTGCTACCCTACCACCCTACTGTCACTGGAGTAGTAACCCAAGAACGGGTAATGCTCAAGGGACCTGGGCTTGAATCCCACCACAGCAGATGGTGAAATTTGTATTAATGTGGAATGAAAAAGTCTAAATGATAAAACCATCGTCAGGAAAAAGCCACTTGATTCTTATGTATTTTAGGGCAGGCAATCTGCCATCCTTCCCTGGTTTGGCATACATGTTACGATACTGGTTGACTTAAATGCTACGCAGTACAAAGGCAATGAGGGAAGAGTAATAAATGCTGGCCCAGGCAATGGTGCTCATGTCCCATAATGAACTAAAAACATGCTGTACATGATATCACAGCCAGCTTCTGTGGATAGGTTTTCAGAGTTCTTCACTCTGCATTGACATTGCAGTCCGTTTGACTTTCACCCCTACCTTAGAGCCAGCATGAGCTTGTTCCCAGGAGACAGACAGGCTACAGTGGGAGTTGCTGGTTAGAAGGGAGTACATATCACCAACACACAGTTCCTGACAAAGCAGGCAGTGAGTGGAAAGATTCTGCAGCCTGTTTGCATCCTAATTAACAACACTCGGAAATGAGAGCCCTAGAGAATAGTCCCCACCAAAACTATGCAGCTGGGTTGAGTGTCTGGAATATTTAGCCCCATTATCCAGCAGGAACCTCAGGAATATTTATGCGGTAAGCCCACTCCACCCCAGCTGAAATTCTAGCACACACACACACACACCCCCCCCCCCCCCCCCCCCCCCCATACTCACTGATTGAAAAGCATGGACAGCATCAGCTCATTGGTCTCCTCAGGCAGATTGGTTAAGAATAAGATGTGATTGGGTGGATTCTCAGGCACCTGGAAATCAGAATGACTCAGTTAAACACTGAAGCCCCGTACCATTTTAACACCAATACTTCCTATTTCATCATAGCCCCACACCATTTCAACATCAATACTCCCTACTCCATTACGGCCCCAGATAATCAGTACCAACACTCGCTACCCCATTGCAGCCCACGCCATTTCAACACTAATACATCCTACTCTATTACAACCCCAATGGTAGATCGAGGGGTACATGTTTGTAGGTCCTTGAAAGTGAGTCACAGGTGGACAGAGTGGTGAAGAAGGCATTCAGCATGCTTGGTTTCATTGGTCAGAAATTGAAGTCAGGAGTTGGGACATCTTGGTGAAATTGTACAAGACATTGGTAAGGCCACACTTGGAATAGTGTACAGTTCTAGTCATCCTATTATAGAAAGGATATTGTTAAACCAGAGAGACTGCAGAAAAGATTTATTAGGAAGATACTGGCGTTTGATGGTTTGAGTTATAAAAGAGGCCGGATAGACTGGGACTTTTTCCTCTGGAGAATAGGAGACTGAGGGGTGATCTTATAAAGGTCTATAAAATAATGAGAAGACAGATTAGTCAATATCTTTTCCCAAGGTAGGGACGTCTAAAACTAGAGAGCATAGATTTAAGGTGAGATACAAAAGTGCCAGAGGGGCAGTTTTTTCACACAGAGGGTGGTGAGTGTCCAGAACAAGCTGCCAAAGACAGTCATAGAGGCCGGTATAATTTTGTCTTTTAAAAAGACAGTTACATAGATAAAATGGGTATAGAGTGATATGGGCCAAATGCAGGCAACTGGAATTAGTTTAGGAGTTTAAAAAAAGTGTGGCATGGACAAGTTGGGTCGAAGGGCATGTTTCCACGCTGTAAACTTCTGACCAAATACCCTCTACACCATTACAGCCCCACACCATTACAATAGTAATACTCCATTCCCTCATTACAGCCTCACACCATCGCAACACCACTACTCCCTTCCCATTACAGCCTCAACATACACCCCCTTCCCCATTGCAGCTCCCTACCCCATTATAGCCTCAATATTCTCTACCCCATTACAGCCTCACACCATTACAACATCAACACTCCCTATGCCATTATAACCACACCATTCCATTCCTCACATTACAGCCTCAAACCATTACAATATTCTTCACCATTACTACGTAACTTATCTCCCTTCTCCCTACACCCAACTATCCTTACTACATTCCTTCTTCCCATTCATATCCACCCACCAAACATTATAACACTGTCCACTTGACCCCAAACAGACCACAGCTCTGCTCCTACTCAATATCAGCCCTACAAATAGAGTCTCACTGTCTCCACACTGACAGACAATGTGAAACCCCGCCCCCCCACCCCTATAACTCCATACACATCCCAGGTACCATGGCTGATTCAGACACTGATCACACAGCTCTGAAAGCTACATCCCAATGCTATGCAGTGATTCAGCTTACAGATGGAGTACTTACCGAGTGCTGGACTGCTGTGCGTCAATCAAAGCCATAGGGTGACCCAATGAACTCGGAGATTTCTGCAGCTTTACCAGAGGGCACACTCTCCTGGGCAAAGATACCCAGTATACGGAGGACATTTCTCCAAGTGCCCGTAAGTAAAATAATAAGCACTCACATGGGTTGATTAAATCCCTAAGATACAGATGTGGTGCCGCCAACCCAACTGAACACTTACCGTCTGAGCAGGGGGCGGCATCTGCCCAGTCATCATCTGGCCAGGAGGGATGGAACCTGGTGGCATCTGGCCAGGTGCCATCCCAGGTGGGGGCATCATCCCAGGTGGGGGCATGTAGTGAGGCTGTCCTGGCATCTGCATCATCCGCGGGGCCTGGCTCATCATGGGCATACCCTAGAATAAGCAAACCAGTGAAAAAACAATGGCTCAGTCTAGACAATGACAAAGAACTAACAGCAACCATGTTATGTTTGTGCCACAGAAACCATTACCATGGCAGCACCCAAACCGTGCATCTTCTGCCCCCAAAAGCTGATGCAACAGCTGGTACCCAAAGCAAATCCATTCTGAATGGCAAAAAACTGCTCAGTGGTACCTGCTGAAGAGGCTCCTTTAACGTATAAGGATCAAAGACATGAAACAATGCAAGAGACAACCTCAAAAAGAATGGGGAAGTCAAACAGCAGAGTATCTAAGGGGCTGAAGACAATCAGCTTCACAGTGGTTAGCACTGCTGCCTCACAGCACCAGGGATCCAGGTTGGATTCCTGGCTTGGGTCACTGCCTATGCGGAATGTGCCCTGCATCTGCATAGGTTTCCTCCCACAATTCAAAAGACATGTAGGTTAGATGCGTTGGTCATGCTAAATTCTCGCTCTGTGTACAGGTGCCAGAGTGTGGTGACTAGGGAATTTTCACAGTAACTTCATTGCAGTATAAGCCTACTTGTGACTATAATACATAAACTTTAATTATCGGGGAACAGCTGGATAAAGTGAAACTACCAATTCAAATGCCTTGACTGTAGAAGCAAGGAAACCAACATGTTGAAATTCAGCAGTGTAACTGGAGAATATGCTTCAGCAGGACAGATTCTTTTAACTGTAAAGCAGAGTTCTTGTGATGGAATTGTACAACAAAGTTCAAGAGACATGCTTTAAAAACCAATCTTTAAAAAACACATTAATTTGGAAAGTATCTAGATGAACAAGTAAGGAAACTAAATACCAAATGGACTAGGAATCACAGAATCCCTACAGTGCACACAGGCAGCCATTTGGTCCATCAAGCCTGCACTGACAACAATTGTACCTAGGCCCTATCCCTGTAACCCCTGCTCATCCCCCAATGCTAAAGGGAAATTTAACATGGCTAATCTACATCTTCCAGACTGTAGGAAGCAACTGGAACACCCAGAGGAAACGCACACAGACATGGGGAGAACGTGGAAACTCCATATAGACAGTGACCTGATGACACAATCGAATCCAGGTCCCAAGGTGTTGTAAGACAGTATTGCTAACCAGTGTGCCGCCCTAATATATGCCTTCATTCAATTAGCTAGTTGAGAGCAACTATAATCAAGACTCCACCTTAAGGATTACCAAACAGGTGAAGACAGCTCATCAAAATTCATTGCTAGAATCCTTGACGCTGAACTGCAGCTAGATAATCTAGTCAATATCTCCTTGTGGTTGTACCTACATGACTAACCTTCTCAAGAGTGATGTAAAAATCAGAGACCTCACCTGACACACATGCCTTCTCCCTACTCTGAATAAGGGACGTCACTTCACTTTCAGTCAGTTGCTCCCTTACATGCAAATACCATTAACCGATGACCAGATCAGTGACTGCCATACTTACCGAGACAGGAGGGGGCACAGCATTGGCTGTTTGGGGTGCCGAAGCCTTCTTGTTGCCAGAAGGTTCAGGAGCCTTCACCTTCCTTTTCTCCTTCTTGCGGTCTCGCTCTACATAGGTGCCTTTCATCTTAGCAATAATATCGGAATCAGTCTTTGCATACTGAATTCGCTGTGGACAAAGGGAAAACGTATTAAGACAATGTAACACCACAGACTATTTATTTCCTGTTGAAGCACTGCCTCATGAGATCACCAAGATCCAATATGACTAGGCTCAATGGACATCAATATTCAGAGTCAAATTACAATTTCTTAGCAGTCCAGAACTTCAGTATTGAAGAGAAAAACTTCAAGTTGCGTACAAAAATGCCCTGCCTTACTCGGAGATTTCTGCAACTTTACTTGAGGCAGAACCCAGAGATTTGTCAGCCATAGCTCCGTCATTTTGTGTAGTATCACTTCCGAACTAACTGTAATTTCACCAAATGCCCTTTTCAATTATGCCTAGAATTTTTTTTTATCTGCCATAATGAGGACAGAAGCAAAATATTTATTCATTTCATCCACCATTCCCTCAATAGTGACTGTTAACTTCCCACTGTCACTCTCTAGAGGACCAACATTCATTTTTCTTTTGTAAGTGTTAATGGAAACTCTTACTATCCGTTTAATATTTCTAGCCAGCTTCCTCAGAATCCCTACTGTGCAGGGGAGGCTCATCAAGTCTGCAACAATTCTGACAGAGCAATTTACCCAAGCCCTATCCCCATAACCCCACATATTTCCCATGGCTAATCCATCTAACCTGCACGCCATCATTCACTAAGGAGCAACTTAGCATGGCCAATCCACTTAAACTGCACATCTTTGAAACGTGGGAGAAAACCAGAGCAGTCAGAGGAAACCCACGCAGACAAGGGGAAAACTTGCAAACTCCACTCAGGAAAAACACTCAAGGCCAGAATTAAACATGGGTCCCTGGAGCGGTGAGGCTAACCACTGTGCTATTTCTGATTCTCTACACTCTGACCAATCATCTGACATGCTACTCAACCTTGCAGTTGCCGCAAGTTTGACCATTTCCCTAATTTCTTTAGTTACTCACAAATGGTAGCTTCCTGCTTCTTAGAATTTTGCTTTAAACAGTAGGAATATACTTGTTCTGAAACATTCCTTTATGTGTCACTCTAATGACGTACCCCCTTGTTTCATGTCTCAGTTCACTGCGGTTCACTCAGCTTTCACACCTACAGTTTAAAATACTACTGACAAATCCACTGTTCCCTTCGGACAAAATTCAATCACGTTGTGCTTGCTGCTATCTATGATGCCTTTCCTCTTGAGATCATTAATGTCACAACACACTATGCCAAGTTTAATATAACTTGCTCTCTGGCTGATTCCAGAACATTTCTTAGAGCAGCACAGTCTCAAAAGCATTGTATGAACTCTTCATTCAGGCGGCCAATTTGAGTTTTCTAGTTTATACGTAGATTAAAACCATCCATGATCTCTGCTGCCCCTTTATCACAGATGCCCAGTGTTTCCTCTTGTAAACTTTGTCATACATTATAGTTATTGTTCGGGTGCCTGTAGGCCACTCCCTCTTTTGGCTTCTTCCCTCTACTATTTCTCACCTACAGCCAAACCAACTCTACAAACTGATCTCCCGATTATCTCTAAGCACTGCACAAAGTCATCTTCGATCAACAGTGCCACCCTTAGCTTTCCATTCACAGGACCCAGTTCTGGACATCTTGCAGCCAAGATAACTTAATGGTTATCAATTATATTTATCTACTTCAAATACACTATTAATTTACTTTATTCTGAATGCTGCACACATTCAAATACAGGGTCTACAGTTTGGTCTTGTTAGCATATTCTCCCCATATCTGTATGGGTTTCCTCTGGATGCTCCGGTTTCCTCCTACAGTCCAAAAATGCACAAGTTAGGTGCATTGGCCATGCTAAATTCTCTCACTGTATGCGAACAGGTGTTGGGAGCGTGGCATCTAGAAGATTTTCACAGTAACTTCATTGCAGTGTTAATGTAAGCCTACTTGTGACACCAACTAATAACTAAACTTTTAACTTCTAGCCTTGGTTATTGCTGCATTTTAGGTTTTATTTCCATTTCCATATCATCTGCTGCCACTGAAACTATCCTTGATTTGCAGCATTTACTCAAGTTTGATCCCTCACTTCTTTTAATTAAAAAGCTCTCTACTTCCTGAATTTTGCAATTTGTAAGAACATTAATCCCATTACAGTTCAAGCAGGACTGTCCCAATGGTAAGGCAGCTAATTTCCCCAGTAAAGGTATGTGCCATCTTGCACATTAGTCCTTCACCCACACATTAATCTCTGTAATCTTACTTGCCCTGTGGCTCTGGTAATAATCCAGAAATGATTACTGTCTGCTTAACTTGCTAAGTATCCTCTCACATTAACAATACAGAACCTTTTTAGCATTCATGTCTGGATGGCTATAATACAACAGCAAAGATGTACTTCTGAGGCTCTGACAGACCCTATTTGGAGTACTGTGAACAGTTTTGGACCCCATATCTAAGGGAGAACATGCTGGCCTTGGAAAGGGTCAAGAGGAGGTGAATGATCTCTGGAATGAAGAACTTGTCACATGAGGAACAGTTGAAGGCTTTGGGTCTGTACTCACTAGAGTTTAGAAGGATGCGGGTGGAGGGGATCTTATTGAAACTTACAGGACCCTGCAAGGCCTGGATAGAGTGTATGTGGAGAGGATATTTTCACTAGTAGGAAAATAAATCATGGACCTGTTGGACAGAATAGCCTGTTTCTGCGCTGTAAGTTCAACACTCTGAACAACTGCAGCCTGATCACATCAATGGAACACTGATGATCAACAGGACACAGTACTCACCATAGGTTTGTCATAAAAGGGAAAACCCTGCATTGACCGCAGGGCATTAGTGGCACTGCTGACTTCTTTGAAAATGACAAAGGCTTGTCCTCGCATCTTTAAGTTCCTGGAGACAAGGATGTCGAGAATCTGGCCAAACTGGGAAAAGATGGCATAGAGCGATTTCTTCAACTCTAGATGGAACACACAAAGTTAAAAAATTAAAGTTTGTTTATTAGTCACAAGTAGGCTTACATCAACACAATGAAGTTACTGACGAATCTCTCCCAGTCACCACACTCTAGTAGCAGTTTGTGTACACTGAGGGCAAACACAATCAAATTCTAGCCAAAAGCTCAAAGTATTCTGACGAAGGGTCATTCAGACTCAAAACGTTGGCTCCACTCTCTCCTCACAGATGCTGTCAGACCTGCTGAGATTTTCCAGCATTTTCTGCTTTTGTTTCAGATTCCAGCATCTGCAGTATTTTGCGTTTAGTTCCTAGTACAAATCAGCCAATGCTCACTGAAGAAAATCCAGTAAATATGACTGAGCACAAGTATTTTTGTTCATAATTAATGCTGAACTGTGTGTGGGCTTTCTACTATAAAAATACAGGGACACGAAAGAAGGTGCAAAGAAGATTTACAATTATCCTACAATGCAGTAGAGATCAGGAAACAAGAACAGGAGCTCTTCCCTAGAAGAGAGGAGGTCGAAAGCGTGAATTTCAATGTTTTGGTCTTCAACATTAAAAAGGAGTGCAATCATGTTTCCAGTTGTTGGAGACTCTAAATCAAAGGATCACAAACATTGGATAATCACTAATAAATCCAAAAGAGAGAACTGGTTTTGATGGTGAATAATCAGAATGTGTCACCACAGTGAATACCTGAACAAAATATCCACTAATGGCCTAGGCAACTACGAGGAAGAATAAGGAAATGAAAAAAAGTCATTCATTGGATAGCATTACTAGCAAAGTCAGCATTTATTGACCATTTCTAATTGCCATGGAGAAGATGGTGGTGAATCACCTTCTTAAACTGCTGCAGTCCATGTGGTGTAGGTATTCCAAGCCAAAATGGGGTGTGACTTAGAGGTCATATCTAAGGAGGAATCAGGTGAAAATCAGAGGCAGCAGCGTGGCACAGTGGTTAGCACTGCTGCCTCTCAGTGCCAGGGACCTGGGTTCAATTCTGGCCTCGGGTAACTGTCAGCGCAGAGTCTGCACATTCTCCCCGTGTCTATGAGGGTTTCTACGAGGGAAACTAGGTGCTCCAGTTTCCTTCCACAGTCCAAAGATATGTGACTTACGTTGGTTGGCCATGCTAAATTGCCCCTCAGTGTCAGGGGGATTAGGAGTGTAAAGAGGACCTGGATGGGATTGTAGTCACTGCAGGGTTTGATGAGCTTAATGGTCTCTTTCTGTACTATAGATTCTATGGAAAGATGGAGAAAGTTCATGTAGAGCTTAGACCAGTTGAGTCAAATAGCCTGTTTGAACTGTTTAAGAACCCTGTAATTCACATTTCCAAATGCTCTCCTGACCAACCCTGGCTCAACACACCCCTGTCCCCAAATACTTACCATCTTTTTTGATCTTCTCATTCAGATTGTTGATATAGATGGTGTGATTTGGACGGGATTCTTGAACAGACATGGTTCTTCACTGACTGAAAATGAGGAGAAAAGTACAAATGAAAGCCAGTCTCAGCAGTCACTCTGCAAAATAAAAACACTCAACTCCACCAGGGCAAACATACAGCATTAAAACTCAAATAAAATCATGAATTCAAATCCAACTGCAGCAAAGCATGAAATTCAAGAAATCTGATTCCATTTTGGCTCAGACCAAGAAACAAGTGACCTAAAGCTATCAGTAAAACTTAGCCAGTGCGCTGACACTCTTCAGAGAAGGAAGAACCCTGCACCCGCACTGGCCACCAGTGCCAACCATGTATCAATACATGTGAAATCAGAGCAAATGAGGAAAGGCAGGCTACCAGCTGACTAATGCTACACCCAAGGTTCAAAGAGCTGCAGCAGACAAGAAAAGTGAATGTGGGCAGTCTCCATCTCTAGACGCAGGACACAACCCAAAGCACTCTCACCATCTCCACAGGACAGCCTAATCACTCCCCTAATCACTCCACACCCAACCCAGAGATAGGAAGGACACCACCGCCAGCCTCCAAACAAGAGATAAGATCCTTAAACTCATCCAGACCATAGATATGACTTCCTAACCACTCCCACCAAGACCTGCTAACCCACAATCGTGACCCCACACCCCCAGCCCAAGATAGGATCTCTTGCCCCCCTCCCACTGACACAGGATCTCCACCCCTACCCTACAGCCCGAGACTGGACCTCCTAATGCCATTTCTCACCACCCTCCATGAGTGCCTTTAATCCTCACCTCACCCCTAATGGAGGAGGCTTCCTAACCTTATCGCCCCACCCCCCGAGACCCCCTAGCTCCATCTCCCCACCCCATCGAGACCCCCTAGCTCCACCCCCCCGAGAACCCCCTAGCTCCACCCCCCCCCGAGACCCCCTAGCTCCACACCACCCCCCCGAGACCCCCTAGCTCCACACCCCCCCCCCCGAGACCCCCTAGCTCCACAACCCCCCCCCCCGAGACCCCCTAGCTCCACACCCCCCCCCCCCGAGACCCCTCTAGCTCCACACCCCCCCCCCCCGAGACCCCCTAGCTCCACACCCCCCCCCCGAGACCCCCTAGCTCCACCCCCCGCCCCGAGACCCCCTAGCTCCACACCCCGCCCCAACCCCCTAGCTCCCAAAACCCCCCCCCCGAGACCCCCTAGCTCCACAACCCCCCCCCCGAGACCCCCTAGCTCCACACCCCCCCCCGAGACCCCTAGCTCCACACCCCCACACCGAGACCCCCTAGCTCCACACCCCCCCACCGAGACCCCCTAGCTCCACACCCCCCCCCGAGACACCCCTAGCTCCACACCCCCCCCACCGAGACCCCCTAGCTCCCACCCCCACCGAGACCCCCTAGCTCCACCCCCCCCGACCCCAGCTCCACACACCCCCACCGAGACCCCTAGCTCCACACCCCCCCGAGACCCCCCTACTCCACACCCCCCCCCGAGACCCCCTAGCTCCACACCCCCCCCCACCGAGACCCCCTAGCTCCACACCCCCCCCGAGACCCCCTAGCTCCACACCCCCCCCGAAACCCCCTAGCCCACCCCCCCCGAACCCCCTCTCCCACCGAACCCCCTGCTCCACAACCCCCCCGAGACCCCCTAGCTCCACACCCCCCCCGAGACCCCCTAGCTCCACAACCGCCCCCCGAGACCCCCTAGCTCCATCACTCCCTCCCTCCCCACGCCGAGACCCCCTAGCTCCGTTTTCCCCCACCAAAAACAGGACCCCCTAACCCCATGTGCCCCTTTGCCCCGGACATGAACCGGAAGCTTTAACCTCTCCTGGTGCCGCCGGCCGTAGATATCCGCTCCGAACAAAATCCGGCACGACGGTAAGATCGCGGCTCTCCGGGCGGGGAAAGGGACTTAAGCCGCCCTTTTAGCCTGTACTCACGGCTGAGGCAGTGTGGAGGCGGCCGCAAGAACCACAACCCGCTGATAGCACCGGGAACTGACCGATGGAGGTGGATTGTCCCAAATTCCAACCGCAAGAAAACGCCGCTCGCCCTCGAGCCTGGAGCTTGACCGGATGTCCCACCCTCCGTCCGCCCCCGGATTGGTCAGCTCCGTTCAGGGGCTAATTCCTGATTGGTCAGTCGATCTGTCAATCGGCGAAGTGGCAGGGGACAGAGAGTGGAGTTGGCGAGAACCCGGATGCTGGAACCGTTGGGTTTGGCGGGAAAACTGCCAGCGCTCGCGCTTTGTAAAATCAGCCAATCCCATGCCCCAGCTGCCCAAGGTATTGGCCGATTGGCTGAGATGGATCCCAAAGGGCTGGACCGATTGGTGGATCCCGGTGTCAATCAAATTAGGGACCGTCGCTCGTGGCCAATAGAGGATGGATCTGATCATCCATTATTGCAGCACAGAATTAGAAACCAGAACTGCACACTTCCAACCTCTCCCACCCTGTCCACTCTCCACCCCAGCCAGCACCCCCACCCCTGCACACACTCCCAACTCCCCTCACCTTCACCACACTCCCAGCAACTCCCTCCACCTACTCCCAACCACTTCTCATCCTATATCCATGTGCACACCCTCTCAGATTTACCCCCTCCCCACCCGCTCATGTTTCACCTCCCTCCCCCTGCCCGCCCCGCCCTCCCCCCCGTCCCTCCCGCCCTCCCTCCCTCCTCCCCCCCCTCCCCCCTCCCTCCCCTCCCTCCCTCCCTCCCCAACCTCCTCTCCCCATCCCAACACACACCACCCCCAAACCCTAACAGCAACCTTTGCCATTCCATTCTCAATATCCAACTCCCCTCCTCATCCACCTAAAACACACCCCGTTCCTTCCCTATCCACTTAAAACCCACTGCATTCTCTCCCCTCCAAGTAAAACCATCCCCTCCCAATATCAAACTGCACACCCATCCCCAACACACCCCACTCACCACCTCATCTCTCCCCACCTCATCCCAGCACCCTGCCATCTCATCACCCCCCCACCCCACAATCTCATCCCATCCATCTCACAACCTCATTCCCCCACCCAATATCCAACTCGACACTCACCCTCAACTCGCCTCGTCCCCCTGCCTCATCCCCCCCCAATATTCAGCTCCCACTCCCTCTCTATCCACTTAAAATCAACACATCCTCACCTCTCCACCTAAAGCCCACCCCTTCCCACCCAACTCACTCTCCATCCCCATCTAATATTCATTTCCCAACCCTCTCCCTGAACACCCAATTCACTCCCATCTCCTAACCCACCTGATGCCCAATCTCACCTATTCCACATCCACCCCCCAACAACTTCCATTCGCCGATTTCCACCTACGTCCTATTCTCCAACTCCCATCTCATCCGCACTCCATTTCCCAACCAATCCCCCCCCCCCACTGCAATCCACACATCTCTTCTCTCATCCCCTCTTCGCATTCACCATTCCCTTCCACCCCATTCACAAATTGTCAAATTTGCAGGGGGATTATTTATAGCAAATTACTACATTCTGCAGTCTCTCATTGCCTTCTCTATGAATGGTGTCCTTTGTCTGTATGGCATGCAAGAAACGATATTTTTACTGTACATTAATACATGTGGCAATAATAAATCAAATCAAAATTGGATCACACCTAAACTGAACGTTTGGGAGTAATGCCACCACTTATAAAGGGGGGAAGCAAATCGAAGTACCTTTCTGCTTCGAGAAGAGGTGAAACCAGGGCTGTTTAGATTAACCCTCCTCCTTGGGTGGCACAGTGGTTAGCACTGCTGCCTCAGCTTTAGGACCTGGGTTCAATTCCCAGCTTGGATCACCTGTGCAGAGTCTGCACATTCTCCCCGCTTGGGTTTCCTCCCACAGTCCAAAAGATGTGCTGGTTAAGTGCATTGGCCATGCTAAATTCTCCCTCAGTGTACCCGAACAGGCGCCAGAGTGTGGCGACTAGGGGATCTTCACGGTAGCTTCATTGCAGTGTTAATATAAGCCTACTTCTATGATTCTATGAAACGAAGTTACTTGCGACAGTAATAAATAAACTTTTAAAAAAAACTAAAACTGGCCATAACAGTACCTTTTTGTAGTTTTTGCTTCTATCTACACTGCAAACAATGCTCCCTATCTTTTACGTCAATGGGAAATTTGAATATATGGCTTTTTATCCTGTCATCTAGGGCGTTGATAAATACACAGAGTAGGAGCTCCCAACACACATCCTAGGTGGGAGAAACACCAGCACTTGCCATACCTTGCCAGTTAGAATACCGGTCCATTATCCCGACTCCTGAGGCCCAGCCAATTTCCTAACCAGATTAATAATTGCTGTCAACTCTATGAGTTTTCATTTTCACTAACTGTCCATGAAACATTTACCTGTTTCTGCAGAAGACCGTTCATAGAATCATAGAACCCTACAGTGCAGGAAGAGGCTCTTCGGCCCATCAAGTCTGCACCGACCACAATCCCACCCAGGCCCTAACCCATATCCCTACATAAAATAACCACTAATCCCTCCAACCTATGCATTCTGGGCAGTTTCTTAGCACAGCCAATCAACCTAACCCACACATCTTTGGACTGTGAGAGCAAACCAGAGCACCCAGAGGAAACCCACGTAGACATGAGGAGAATGTGCAAACTGCACACAGACAGTGACCGGAGCCAGTAATCGAACCCAGGACCCTGGAGCTGTGAAGCAGCAGCGCTAACCACTGTGCTACCATGCCACCCCTCTCTCTCCTGATCTGCTGAGTTTTTCCAGCATTTTCTATTCTTGTTTCAGATTTCCAGCAGTCTTAGTCTTCTGCTTGATTATCGACCAGGGGTTCCCTAACTGGGGCCAGTGGACCCCCAGAGATCTGTGAAGGATCTCTAGGGATCTGAGAGGCTTACGGTTACCATGTGGCTGGTGGTTCAGACGTCCAAAATTTAAAAAAAGATTAGAGAAATCAAATATGCAATCAGAGCAAGATGTCAGAGTGCTGAAGGCTATCTATCAGTCCAGAGTATCCAGTGCTCTGAGAGATCATGCTCCGATTGGCCCATTCTATCTTGCTATTCCTGGGCAGAATGGCCTGTAGCTATCGGTGAGGCTGATGTGAGGCAAGAGCGGGCAGGAGACAAATTGGCCAGAAGCTGGTCTGTGAGGATAGGCTTCCAGCTGGTGGTTTGGGAGTGGAGTTGTGAGGTTTGGGGGTCGGGAATTGTAGAGTAGCGGGGATAGACCTTGGAGAGAAGCACGTGACTGTTTTTGTGAAGGTGAATGTGTGTGAGCTGGAGACATAGAATCAGAGAATCCTACAGCGGAGAAGAAGGCCATTTGGCCCATTGAGTCTGCATTGACAATTATCCCATCCATTCCTATCCCCATAACCCCATACTTTTGCCCTAGCTAGTCCCCCTGATTCTAAGGATCAATTTAGCATGACTAATCCACCTCACCAGCACATCTTGTGGGAGAGAAATGTGTGTGTCCGATAATAGAATCAGCTTTCTAGCATCATTCTTCTCATTAAAAATGACAAAGAATAAGACTTATATATGTATTTGATCAGAGAAGGTTTAATTATGACAAGATGACTATATGTATGGATGTAGCTAGAAAATACTTTACGTCTGATTTCTGTGTTCTCACCTATTTCGTGCAAAACCCAGGGTGCTGATATTATGAGAATGCTTGAGATTTCCCAGTGCTCTTGATAAGTTATGAAGGATTGTGTGGCTGGAAAAATTTTGGAAACCTTACTTTCCATGACCACTAGCCACCTCTTCAACAGATTTAACCAGGTTTGTCACACATTACTTTCCATAGAACGTGGGAGAACGTGCAAACTCCACACACGCACAGTGACCCAAGCCAGAAATCAAATCCGAATCCCTGATGCTGTGAGGCAGCAGTGCTACCCACCGTGCCACCCAAGAAGAAATGCTTGCCTCAGCTCCTTGCCCAATGCCACTTCACTCCTTTTCCCATCCATCCCTCCATCAAATACTCCTGCACATCCTTTCCTGTGGGTCAGTACAGTGGTTAGCACTGTTGCCTCACAGCCCCAGAGAAGCAGTTCAATTCCTGCCTCTGGTGACTGTGTGGAGTTTGCACATTCTATCAGTGTCTGTGTGGATTTACTTCAGGTACTCCAGTTTCCTTCCACAGTTTCAAAGATTAATATGTTAAGTGGTTTGGCCATGCCAAATTGCTCCCTAGTGTCCAAAGCTGTGCAGGTTAGGGAGATTGGCCATGCTAAATTGCCCCTTAGTGTCCAAAGATGTGCAGGTTATATGGTTTGGCCATGCTGAACTGTCCCTTTGTGTTGGAGATTAACAGAGTAAAAACATGGGGTTACAGGGATAGGGCCTGTATGGGATTGTTGTTGGTGCAGGCTTGATGAGCCGAATGGCCTCCTCCGGAACTGGAGGGATTCTGTAATTCTATGACTCCATCAAATTGTTCCCAATTTCGTCTCCTGCCCCACCTTGCCCTCCTAGCACTTTCCTTGTTAAAAATGCAGTTTTTGGAGTCGGAGACTTGACGTGCTGTATTTTTTCTCCCTTTGCAGATGTCATATCTCAGTGTCTTTAACCTGCGATGTCCTGATCACTGAGAACTGACCAGCAAAAAGCATCGGGGTGGAGTGATGGTCAGCCTGAAGCCCAAAGTGGATTGACGGAGACCAGCTCCTGCCATGTCCGACATGGAAATGGTGCAGGCGAGGAGGGGAAATCCCAGCCAGGATAACGCTGATGGTTCAGAGTGGTTGACATTGCCCCCTCCTCCTCCTCCTCCTCCTCCTCCCCCCCTGCCTCCACTCTTCTTGCCCCTTCCTTCAGCCCCACCGAGGAAGAAGCTGTACCAGATTCTTGCAGAAGGGCCAAAGCCTGTGACTGGGGACCGGGAGGAGGTGAAGATGTTGCTCAAGAACAGACCCGACAAGTACGTACAGTGCAGGAAAGCATGAGCCAAGTTTATTATGGGTTTCCTGACTCTCTGGCAGGTTTCAGGAATGATGTGGTGATGCCGGCGTTGGACTAAACATAGTAAGAAGTCTCACAGCACCAGGTTAAAGTCCAACAGGTTTATCTGGTAGCAAAAGCTACTAGCTTTCGGAGCGCTTGCTGCTACTCCATCAGGTGAGTGCGAGTTAGTGGGAGCTAGCGGCTTTTGCTACAAAATAAACCTGTTAGACTTTAACCTGGTGTTGTGAGACTTCTTACGAGGCACACAGAACTTGTAGGATGAAACCTTGAAGTTGACTAATGAGGATATACATGAGAACAGCTCAGTGTAATCCATACCCTGAGATTCAGTGAGTTCATGAGCGATCTGAGGCCTACCTCCAAATTCTTCCCTTTGCCCTGTATCCCAAAGGTATTAAGGGATCTGGGTAAAAGCAGTGGGTATGGAGTTAGGTCACAGATCAGCCGTGATCTCCCTGAATGGCGGAATGTACTAAAATATCAAGTGGCACTGCTGCCTCACAGCACCAGGGTTCGATTCCCTGCTGGGGAAAAGATGAATACATTTTGTACCTGAAGGGAAAGGGTTAATGGATTTTGTACCTAGAATATATCACAAACATAACCCTTTCTCATGGCTGATCTTCTTTAGCTTTTACTGTTCCTGGCATTAATATAAGTTAGTTATTCACGTCTTACGTGCTTTAACTCTCATTTGTATAAAGACAGATTGTTTAATGTGGCTGTTATTTTATAGACTTTGCCATTCTTACCTACTTGTGTTAGTACTCATCGTTATGCAGATGGTAGTTTACGATACCGGCTTTTGACAGCTGCTGATGGCAGATTGTGATACCGGCTTTTAGCAGGAAGAGTCCTACTGGGACAGCCACGATCGCACAAGTAACTTCAAAGACAGGGATGCCGGTACTGCTGCAGAAGGAGTTCCTGTGTCCTGCCTGCAGGACTATAATTCCTGATTAACTCTGGGGCTGCACCACGACCCAGGAAGGAAGAACTGGAGGCCTGGCAGGAATTGGAACTTTGAGGTTGAGAGACTCTTCCCACTTAACAAAGGTAGCAGGACTAGAGGACACAGCCTCAAGATTAGGGCGGTTCAGATCGGAGTTGCGGAGGGGTTTCTTCACGCAGAGGGTGGTGAATCTTTGGAATCTCTGCCCGATGAGGTGGTGGAGGCTTCCTCACTGAATATGTTCAAGTCAAGAGTGGATAGGTTTTTAATTGACAAGGGAAATAAGGGTTACAGGGAGAAAGCGGGAAAGTGGTACTGAACCACTACAGATCAGCCATGATCTTATTGAATGGCGGGGCAGGCTCGAGGGGCTGGATGGCCTACTCTTGCTCCTATTTTCTTATGTCCTTATATTATGAATCGTGATTCCTGCTGGAGCTCATAATAGGGTGGTGGTTGATGGGAGATATTCATCGTGGAGTTCGGTGACGAGTGGTGTGCCTCAGGGGTCTGTTTTGGGGCCCCTGCTGTTTGTAATTTTTATAAATGATCTGGATGAGGGTATTGAGGGATGGATCAGTAAATTTGCAGATGATACTAAAGTTGGTGGTGTGGTAGATAGTGAAGAGGGGTGTTTTAGTTTACAGAGTGACTTGGACAAGTTGCAGAGCTGGGCCGAGAGGTGGCAAATGGAGTTTAATGTGGAAAAGTGTGAGGTAATGCACTTTGGCAGGAACAATAAATGTGTAGAGTATAGGGCTAATGGTAGGGCTCTTAATAGTGTTGAGGAACAGAAGGATCTTGGTGTGTATGTGCATAGATCCCTGAAGGTAGGCAGTCAAGTGGATAAAGTTGTTAAGAAGGCATATGGAGTCTTAGCTTTTATTGGTAGGGGGATTGAATTTAGGAGCCGCAGCATCATGTTGCAACTGTACAAAACTCTAGTGCGGCCGCACTTGGAGTATTATGTGCAGTTCTGGTCCCCACATTATAAGAAAGATGTGGAGGCATTGGAGAGGGTACAGAGGAGGTTTACCAGGATGTTGCCTGGTATGGAGGGCAGGTCCTATGAAGAGAGGTTGAAGGATTTGAGGTTGTTTTCGTTAGAAAGGAGGCGGCTAAGAGGGGATCTTATTGAAGCATATAAGATGATTAGAGGTTTAGATAGGGTGGACAGTGATAGCCTTTTTCCTAGGATGGAGAAAGCTAGCACGAGGGGACACAGCTTTAAATTAAGGGGTATGAGTTATAGGACGGATATCAGAGGTAGGTTCTTTACTCAAAGAGTGATTAGGGAGTGGAATGCCCTGCCTGCAGCTGTTGTAGATGCGCCAAGTTTGGTGGCGTTTAAGAGGTTAATTGATAAGTATATGGAAGAGAAGGGAATGGTTTAGTTTGGAGGGGCATTGCTTTTTATTTTGGTCGGCACAACATCGAAGGGCCTGTTCTGTGCTGTATTGTTCTATGTTCTATGTTCTATATGAATGTCCACTTGAGTTTGTGTTCTATGAGAAATCTGGTAGAGCTTTTCCCAAAATTCTGGAATGTACGCCAGGGTTTTGAAATAAAAACCACTGTATTTTGACTCACTAACAGTCTGAGGTATTATTGTACCTACAACAGTGCGGAGGTTGCACATTCTCCCCATGTCTGCATGGGTTTCCTCCCAGTGCTCTGGTTTCTTCCCACAGCCTGAAAGACATGCTGGTTAGGCACATTGGTCATGCTAAATTCTCCCTCACTGTACCCGAACAGGCTCCGGAGTGTGGCAACTCAGGGATTTTCACAGTAACTTCATTGCCGTGTTAATGTAAGCCTACTTGTGAGAATAATAAATAAACTTAAACTGCTCTGAGCTGCCTCTATGTGTTATCGTAGATTCCCCTAGGTAAATTATTGCAGGTTAATGCCATCTCCAATAACAGTCTTAAAGGAGATGTTGGCATAGTGGTAATGTCACTGGGCAAGCAATCCAGAAGCTGGGACTAATGCCCTGGGAGCATGGGTTCAAATCCCACCACAGCAGCAGGTGTAATTTAAATTCAACGATTGAAATCTGGAATTGAAAGTTAGTCTCAGCAACGGTGACCATGAAACTGTCATCGATTGTTGTAAAAAAAAACCCATCAGGTTCACTAATGCTGTTTAGAATCCCTACAGTACAGAAAGAGCCCATTCGACCCATTGAGTCGGCACCAACTGCAGCACAGTGGTTAGCACTGCTGCTTCACAGCTCCAGGGTCCTGGTTCAATTCCCAGCTCGGGTCACTGTCTGTGTGGAGTTTGCACATTCTCTTCGTATCTGCGTGGGTTTGCTCCGGTTTCCTCCCACTGTTTAAAGATGTGCAGGTTAGGTTGATTGGCCATTGCTAAGAAATTGCCCCTTAGTGTCCAGGGATGCCTGGGTTAGAGGGATTAATTTCTATAATATAGAGGGATATGGGGGTAGGGTTTGTGTGGGATTGTGTTCGGTGCAGACTCAATGGGTTGAAGGGCCTCTTTCCACACCGTAAGGTTCTATGATTCTATAACCTTCTGACAGACCATCTTAACCGGTCCTATCCCCAGAATGCCACATATTTACCCCGCCAGTTCGCCCCCACCCCCACCAAGTACACCTTTTGTAACACTAAAGGTCAATTTAGCATGGCCAATCCACCTAATCTGCACATTTTGCGGAAGGAAACCGGAGCACTTGGAGGAAATCATCACAGATGTGGAGAGAACATGCAAACTCAGCACAATTACCCTAGACCAGAAATGAACTCGGGTCCCTGGCATCATGAGGCAGCAGTGCTAACCACTCTGCCATTGTCCCCTCCTCCTTTTAGAGGAGAAAATCTGCCATCCTTACCCAGCCTGGTCTACATATGACTTCAGACCTGGTTAACTCTTAACTGCCCTCTGAAATGGCCTCGCAAGCCACTCAGTTCAAGGGGAGTTAGGGATGGGCAATAAATGGTGGAACAAAAAAGATTTTTTAATAAAGCACTCTGCCCTGTGTGATTAGCTTCAGAGTGTACATCTGTATGCTATTACAGGTTAAAGAGCATGTTCCGCAAATGATATGAGAGGTTAATGACTTTTTCTGGTTAAAGTGCTATTACAGGTAAAACAGTACATCTGTGTGTTATTATAGAGTTAGCAGCTATTGTAGTTTAACAGCTCATTTTACTGCAATGACTGAAATTTTCTTTTAAATTTCAGTTTTAGCAAAGAACTGAATTGGCTCCTTATTAACAAACACGTTCCCTCGCTGATCCAAGATGGTCCACAGTGAGTATCCAATTCTGTTTTTCTTCTGCACCAAAGTACAACAGTGATGAGCAAGCTAGTGAGTTGTCCATGCAAGTGGCCCTCCTCCATCTCAGCAGCCGCAAGATTGAAATCGGGCTTGTTCGCTAAAGGTCACCCTATGAATAAAATTAAATGTGTTTAATGCACATTGAATATTTCATAGCGAATTACAAAAGATGCTTCATCTATGTATTTATAGAAGTCATTAGCTTCAAATGGTTAAAAGCAAAAAGATTTATGCTTTGATTGGACGCAGAGGTAGCACACAGCTCTCACTGTCAGTGTCGTGAGCAATCAGCACGCACCTCACCTCATTCGCCCTTGCTTTACGTGTGAATCACGTCAGTCATGTCAGTAAGCAAAAAAAAGCTACATGGTGAAAACCAGAGGCAACCCTGCATGTAGGTCACACTCAGAACACTGATGGGCCTCATGTGGCCCATTACTGACGTGCATTGATAAAAACAGAAAATGTCGTAAATATTCAGCTTCAGCAACATCTGTGGTGAAACAGATGGGCGGCACAGTGGTTAGCAGCACTGCCTCACATCACCAGGGACCCGGGTTCAATTCCAGCCTCGGCTGACTGAAAATGTGGAGCTTGCCCATTCTCCCATGTCTAGATGAGTTTCCTCTCACAATCCAAAGATGTGCAGAAACCCAAAACCCCCAAAAAAACCAAAAACCCCCAAAATTAGGTGGATTGGCCTTGCTAAATTACCCCTTTGTGTTCAAAGATGCGTAGGTTAGGTGGATTGGCCTTGCTAAATTACCCTTAGTGTCTAAAGATGTACAGGTTAGCTGCATTGGCCTTGTTAAATTACCCTTAGTGTCTAAGGATATTCAGGTTAGGTGGATTGGCCTTGCTAAATTACCCCTTTGTGTTCAAAGATGTGTAGGTTAGGTGGATTGGCCATGCTAAATTACCCTTAGTGTCTAAAGATGTGCAGGTTAGCTGCATTGGCCTTGTTAAATTACCCTTAGTGTCTAAGGATATTCAGGTTAGGTGGATTGGCCTTGCTAAATTACCCCTTTGTGTTCAAAGATGCGTAGGTTAGGTGGATTGGCCTTGCTAAATTACCCTTAGTGTCTAAAGATGTACAGGTTAGCTGCATTGGCCTTATTAAATTACCCTTAGTGTCCAAAGATATTCAGGTTAGGTGGATTGGTCTTGCTAAATTACCCTTAGTGTCTAAAGATGTGCAGATTAGGTGAATTGCTCATGTTAATTTGCCCCTTAGTGTCCAAAGATGTGCAGGTTAGGTGGATTGGCCATGATAATTGCCCCTTAATTCCAAAGATGTACGGTTTGGGGGATTAATGGGATAAATATCTGTGTTTATGGGAATAGGGTTCTAGTGGGAGAGTCAGTACAGATCAAATGGGCCAAATGGCCTTCTGCATTGCAGGGATTCTATTCTAAGAAACAGAATTACATTTCTGAGCTTAAGTCTACATCCTGAAACGTTAGCTCTGCTTTTCTCTCTCTATCACCTGATCTGGTGTATTGACAGCCAATAGACTGCCCCTTTCTGTAGATGGGATTGCACTTTGTGCAAAATTGTCATTGCGTCCATCAACCTGATGATATTGGCTGTCTTCACAGTGATTCAGTTCACACCGAGTGCTTTGAAGTGCGATCTACGAAAACAAACCTTTGCATCCGAATGTGATCCAAATTCGCAAACCTCCCACTCTCGCCTGTCAGATGAAATTTTAACATGAGGTTGTTTCTGTGTTAGAATTAAGGGTTCATTTCCCGCCTGGACTCCAGCCTGTTGGTGAACTCCAGTCCAAGTGTGGACCCCACTCCCGTCTGTAAACTCAGCCTTTCCATCTGAGGGCTGCTGCTTGTTATATTTTCTTGTTCTTCAGGTGTGGCCTGGTCGCTCTCTGGATGGCTGGACGTTTGCTGAACGTGTGTGAGTTGAAGGATCTGGAGGAGATTGTCAGCTGTGCGAAGGCCAGAGGCTACACTAGTCAGGGAGAGATGTTCTCAGGTATCTTCTGACACACAACCGCGAGATATGTGCTGACCCTGCTCCTTTTGCTGCTCCATGTTTTCTTTATTGTCTATCCCTATCTTGCTTTCTGTGTCATTCATATAATCCCTGCAGTGCAAAAGGCCATTTGATCCATCAAGTCTGTACCAGCAACAATCCCACCTATCTCCATAACCCCACATATTAACCCTGCTAATCCTCCTGACACTAAAGGACAATTTAGCATGGTCAATTAATCTAACCCACACATCTCTGGGGGAAACTAGAGCACTTGGAGGAAACCCACGCAGACACGGGGAGAATGTGCAGACTCCACACAGGCTGTTAGAACTGAACCCAGATTCCTGGTGCTGTAGGGCAGCAGTGCCAACCACTTTGCCACCTTGTCACCCATTGTGGCTTAATGGGTGACACTCATGCTTGAAGTTAAGGTCAGAACACTGGGCATTCAAATCCTATACCAGAGACTTGGGGCAGGTTTTGAGCACAAATCCTAAGCTGACATTTCAGTGCTGTGCCAAGGGAGTGCTGCACTGTTAGTATAAAAGCAAATTACTGCGGATGCTGGAATCTGAAACCAAAGGAGAAAATGCTGGAAAATCTCGGCAGATCTTAGCGTGTGTGAGGAGAGAAAAGAGCTAATGTTTTGAGTCCAGGTGACTCTTTGTCAAAGCTTAAGGGTCATCTGGATTCGAAATGTCAACACTTTTCTCTCCTGCCAGACCTGCTGGGATTTTCCAGCATTTTTGCATTTGGCTGCACTATTAGTGATGCCATCTTTCCTTTGAGGACTTTAAACCAATGTCCTGACTACCCTCGAAGTTGAATGTAAAAGATCCCATGACATTACTTGACAAATAGTCATAGAATCCCTACAGTGCAGGAGGCCATTTAGCCCATTGAGTCTGCATTGCCAATAATCTCACCCAGGCCCTATCCCCATTACCCCACCTATTTACCCAGAACAAAGAATAGAACAGCACGGGAAACAGGCCCTTCGGCCCAACGAGCCCGTGCTGCCACCTCGATGTTCCCACTTCTACCTATGATCCCTGTCATCCCTATCTATGTTTATAGATCTATTTAGGGACAATTTAGGGAGAATTTGTTGTGCCAATCAGCCTAAGAACACATCTTTGAGATGTGGGAGGAAACTGGAGCACCTGGAGAAAACCCACGCAAGCACGGGGAGAATGTGCAAACTCTCACAGACACAGGCCCAAATCCATGTATCTGCACAGCACAGCGATAGTCACTGAGCTGTCGTGTTGCCCATCAAATGGTCCAGCGTACACTAACAATGTGAAGCACTAGACTACTCTCGAAAAATCTAAGAGCAGCCCTCTCACGACCCATCGCTTGTACGCCCCTTGTTAGACAAGGCGGACCAAAGTACCTGTGGGATAAAAACAAATACATCAATATCATCGACAATTTACACACTTCCCAGGGAACTCCCAAGGCTCATGATCCCTATTTTAAATCAGTTTTCTATATCCCTCCATTCCCATTCTGTTCATGTGCCTATTAAATAAACCCAGCTAATCCCATGATTGCTAAGAGACAATTTAGCATGTCTAATCCACCTAGCCTACACATCTTTGGAAACTAAGAGAAACTATGGGCCAATTCACCTAACTTGTACATCTTAATGTTTTAAAGTTTATTTATTAATCACAAGTAAGGCTTACATTTGCAATGCAATGAAGTTACTGTGAAATTCCCCTAGTCACCACACTTTGGCACTTGTTTGGGTCAATGCATGTAACCAGCACATCTTTCAGACTATGGGATGAAACTGGAGCATCTGGAGGAAACCTATGAAGACATGGGGAGAATGTGCAAACTCCACACAGACAGTGACCCAAACCAGGAATCGAACCCAATTCCCTGGCATTGTGAACAAGCAGTGCTAATCACCATGGACTGTCAGAGGACACTGGAGCACCGGGAGAGAGCCCATGCCGAAGAGGGGAGAACGTATAAACTCCACGCAGTAATCCGACGCTGGAATTGGAACTGGGTCCTTAGAGCTGTGTGGCAGCAGTGCCAACCACTGTGCCACCATACTGCCCTGGGAGTTCTATTCAACTTATCAGACTCCTGCAGTGCAGAAGGAGGCCATTGAATCTACAACGATCACAATCCCACCTAAGCCCCATTCCCGTAACCCCATGCATTCACTCTACCTAGGCCCCGTAACCCTAAGGGACAATTCATCATGGCCAATCCACCTAACCCACACAGCTTTGGAGTGTGGGAGGAAATCGGAGGAAACCCATGCAGACTTGGGGAGAATGTGCAAAATCCACAGAGACAGTGACCCAAGCCGGGAATTGAACCTGGGTCCTTGGTGCTCTGGGCCTGCAGTGCTAACCACTGTGCCACTGTGCTTCTCGGACAATAGTCAGCCCTCAACCAATGTCATTGAAATAGATAATTTGGGCATTATCATATTCAATCCAGGCATCCAAGGTGATGATTTGCATAGAAGCAATGTGCAAGGGTATGAAGGAAGAGGCAGGGGAGTGGCACAAAGTCATAATGCTCGTTTGGAGAGCCAGTATAGTCAAGATGGGCCAAATGGTTGGCCTCCTTCCACACCATAACGATTCTGTGATACTGGTGTGTGTGTGTGTGTGTGTGTGTGTGTGTGTGCCTGGCTGTATTCAAATTGGATTTCCTGTATCACAATAGTGACTGCACTTCAAAAGTATTTAAATTGACTTGCAATATTCCTGCGGTTGTGCCATAATTAAATGTAATCTCTTTCTCTTCCAATTCCAGGAGCCGATATGGTGAAACTGGCGGAGGAGGTTTTTGAATGTCGCGGCGAACTCCTCCACGGGGGCTTAGCAGGATGTAACAAGGCCAGAATAATGCACCACCTCCTCACTGGTTACCCTGTGTTGTTACCGTATCCTTACAACAGTTAATTACATTGGCATTTAAGGTGGTCTCTCCCCGAATGGCTCCCGGATGCAAATCAGTGATGTTTGTTTGCATTGCTGGCTCAGGTTTCTTCAATTACGCAACTTGCTTCGAGTTCCTGGTTCTCCGCTTGCGAGGAAGCTAAGGGTACGTTCCAGGGGTTGGTTGGCCTCCCACACCCCACACAATGGCCATTCTACATATTTATGGGTTTTTCTGATCACCTCCGCCTTTTGCTCCCCCGCAGCATATTTTTCAGTGGCAGAGGTGGCCTGTTGTCAGCGGTGGGATCTTCCTGGTCCCACAAACGTCTATGAAATTTTGAGTGTCGTGCCATGGGGGTATTACTGATGGCAGGACTTGGAAGATCCTATGGGGAGGGGTGGGGGGGAAGAGATGGTGAACAAGAGCTAGATCCTGGATCATTTGCACCATCCACTCACGAGTGGCTACACAGTGTTAGCACTGCTGCCTCACAGCGCTGGGGAACCCGAATTCGATTCCCAGCTTGGGTCCCTGTCTGTGCAGACTCTGCACGTTCTCCCCATGTCTGCATGGATTTCCTCTGGGTGCTCCGGTTTCCCCCCACAGTCTGAAAGATGTGATGGTTAGGGTGCATTGGCCATGCTAAATTCTCCCTCTGTGGACCCGAGCAGGCGCTGGAGTGTGGCAACTAGGGGATTTTCACAGTAGCTTCATTGCAGTGTTGACGTAAGCCTACTTGTGACACTAATAAATACTTTACCTCTACGCTTTCTTTAACCAGGAGGTCACTGGATTGTGATCAGGGGCTGGAACTCTGGCAGGTAAACTCTCTCTGTTTCTGACCCATGATCGCTGGAATGCAATCGGGGGCTGGAATTCTGGTAGATATAGCCCTCTCTGTCAAAACCAAGGATCACTGGATGGTGATCGTGAGGATTCTTGACAGATATCCCCACAGGGGACTGAGGCCAACTGTAAAAATTCCTTTGAGCTGAGGGTCAGTGACCATGCTGATGTGTACCAATTAGTCCCTTGAGCTTCTCCCTAATGGTTTAAGTCAGCTCCACGGGAGAACACGTCAGACGACTTTGAATGACTGAGTTAACTGAGGCAGCCGCTATTGCCTGGGTTAGAGAGAGCACATCGCAAACGCCTGGCTCTCAAAGTTGGAAATTCCTTAACTTCAGGAAGGTATGATGAAGATTTCAACCATGAGCCCTGTTTGCGGAGAGGTCACAGAGCTCACTGGGCAGTTGTTTCAGGTAGGAACTGAATACTGAGTGGATTTTTGTTCAGAGGTTTGTCAGTGTATTACTCCCACATTCTAAGATGGCGAAGCCGTTCCCCAGTATATCCTCAAATTTTATCTTTCACTCTCGTTCTATGCTTTAAAAATTGTTTTTAAAAATGGAGTGCTGTCCCTTCATCAGGTGAGTGTAGCCCCTTCATCACCTGATGAAGGGGCAATGCTGCAAAAGCTTGTGCGACCAAATAAACCTTTGGACTTTAACCAAGTGTTGTGAGACTTCTTACTGTGCTTACCCCAGTCCAACGCCGGCATCTCCATATCATGTCTACCTTTAAAATTGTACTCTTCTAAGCTCTCTAATAATATTCCATATATTAAGTTGATCTTTCTCTACACCCTAGCTATGACAATAACATTACATTCTGCACTCTCTCCTTTCCTCTGTACTCTATGAATGGTATGTTTTGTCTGTGTAGTGCGCAAGAAACAATGTCCCAGTACATGCAACAATAATAAATAAAACAAAATCCCACCCAAAATAGAGTGCAAGGCCACCCTACTTTGCTTTATATAAAGACTGTGTCAATGGCCGTTCATTAGATTTCATACTAAATCATGATATGCTATGTTATAGGGTTGGACACACCATATATGGTACAATACTTTGTTCTTTGATACACCAAGCTACATTATGTGAATCTTTAAGGACACAGGATCACACCACTGTGTCTCCCACAGGTTGAGGTTCAGTGAACACCATTAGGAAGAGACTGGCATTCTCTCTCCCTTCACAGTCACTCTTCGTGCTACCCTCTAATCTCATAGGCCACCCTGGCCTCCAAGCCTCACTGCTCTTCCAACTCTTACCTCTTTGTATGTTTCTGCAAGAATCCTGCATGGGTTTTCTTGCTAACAAACAAAGACTAACTTAAGTACTGTGACTGACTGAACCTCTTTAATATTGTTAAAAGTAGCTTTGAAGTGACTTGATAGGGAATTGTGTTTTGGGTCTTCATTTATTTGGTTTGATTTATTATTGTCACATGCATTGGGATACAGTGAGAAGTATTGTTTCTTGCGTGCTATGTAGACAAAACATCCTCTTCATAGAGTACATAGGGGAGAAGGAAAGGATAGTGTGTAAAATAAATGTTGCATTACACATTGGGTGAAGGGAATGAGCACCTTAATGTTTAATAGGACCGTTCAAAAGTCTGATGGCAGTAGGGAAGAAGCTGTTCTTAAGTAGGATGGGATGTGATCTCAGACTTTGTATCTTTTTCCCCTAAGGATAGGAGGTGGAAGAGAGTTTGTCCGAGGTGCATGGGGTCCTTGATTATGCTGGCTGCTTTTCCAAAGCAGTAGGAAGTGTAGTCAGAGTCTGGTTTGCATGATGAACTGGGCTACATTCACAGCCCTTTGTAGTTTCTTGCAGTCTTGGACAGAGCAGGAGTCATTCCACGCTATGATAAATCAGGAAAGGATGCTTTCTGTGGTGCATCAGTAAGAATGTTTTATTGGCTTACAAGATGTAGAAGTTAACTTCTCAGAAAGTAATGACGAAAACCTTGGTAGAAATCTAGCAGAGAATGAAAATGGGCAACTGCTCTGGAGCTCTCACCCAAATTCTATTTTTCTGTTCTTAAGTGAATAGCTTCTCACTTTCTCACATTGTACGCCATTTGTTGCCCACTCACTTAACCTGTTGATATCTCTTTGCAGCTTCCTTTGTGTCCTCCTCACAGCTCACATTTCCACTTAGCGATAAGCCCTCAAGTTATAAGACTCTTTCTGTTGCCTTTTCGTTATTCCCCCTAGAGAAGTTGGTTAGAGGTAGAAGGGAAACAGTTTAGGTAACTTTTCTCGTACAAATTCTATAAAATAGATGGGTTGCTGATCAGATGATTAGGTTTAAGACAATTGGCAGAGGGACTCAGAGGGGAGGTGAGAAATGTTCCTATATAGTGAGTTATTGTGATTTCGAATGCACTGCCTAAAAGAAGCAGATTTAGAAACAACCTTCAAGAGAAAATTGGATGAATACTTCAGAAGGAGAAATTGGCAGGGCAGAGGGAAATAAGAACATAAGAATAGGAGTAGGAGAAGGCCATTTGGCCCATGCAGGCTGATTTCCCACTTGGTACGGTCACGGCTTATCCACTTGTAGCTTTAATGCAATTTTCCTGCTTGTCCCCTTGACTCCCCTTGTAATCAAAAATCTGTCTCCCTTCGCCTTGAATGTATTCAATGAACCAGGCTCCACTGTTCTCTGTGGGGAGAGATTACCAAAGACTTGTGTAGAGATGATCTAAACATGCCCAAGGCTAATCCATTTAGTTGTTGGGCTTAGATTGCTTGCACTTCAGAAAAGAGTAACTGTAAAAATATAACTTTGCCACTTTTCAATAATGATGGGCATATTCAAAATTTAGTAGGTTCGGTGCTTGCTGGCCATTCAGCTTATGTGTTGTTTTCTGATTGCTGTGTAGGGATGCTGCTGGGACTGAAGTGTGGATTACCAAAAGATCTCTACGAAGAGGACCCTGATACTCCTGGGCTCTTCTATCGGCATGCAAACATGCCTGAGTCCAGCTACCCCGAAGACCGTGTTGTCGAGACCCACCTGCTGGCAAAGCAAGGGAAGAGCTTGAAGTACCAGTTGTGGCAGTATGAGCAAGTGCATCAGAGTAACATACAGCTGACAGAGTTTAGCCCCAAGCGAGAGTGTGACGGAACAGTCTACGTGGTCCCTGACGGCGGGGTGGGCTCAGGACTGTGTGGGGTTGTGGTGCTTCTCCAGCCCTCGCCTCAGGAACAAAACAAGAGCTAGCCGCTTCCGCCAGCATCGACCGCAGAAAGGAGCTTTTGATTAAATCGCACCTTGCAAGAACTCAGGACATCACAAAGTGCTTCCTAATACTAAAGTATATTTTGTAAAGTAGGAAATGAGCTAATCATTTTGTTTACACAGCAAGCTCTTGCAAACAGTAAATGAGATGGTGACCAGATCATCTGATTTAGTCCTGTTGTTGACTGATAAATATTGACCAGGATACTAGCATTGATTAGGGTGGCATAGTGGTTAGTATTCTTGTCTCACAGCGCCAGGGATCTGGTTTCAATTCTGGTGTTGGGTGACCTTGATTCTCCCCATGTCTGCATGGGTTTCCTATGGGTGCTCCAGTTTTCTTCCACTTTCCAAAGATATGTAGGTTACGTGGTTTGGCAACACTAAATTGCCCTTAGTGTCCCAAGATATGTAGATTTGGTGGATTGGCTATGCTAAATTGCCTTGAGTGTCCCAAGATGTGTAGGTTAGGGGGATTAATGAATAAGTGGGTTACTGGGATAGGGCCTGGATAAGATGCTCTATTGAAGAGCTGGTGTCGACTCAGTGGACCAAGTAGCCTCCTTCTGCACTGTAGGGATACTATAGAAACTCCCCTGCTATTCACCAAAATAGTGCCATGGGACATTTTATTGCACCTGAGAGTGCAGACTCTGCATCATGTTGCATCTGTAAGATAGTCCTCTGATAGTCAAGCACTTCAACAGTACTACGCCCAAGTGCCAGCCAGTCTTGAGGTGCTCAAGTTTAGCTGACAAACCACAGATTTAACGTGCTCCACTCCAGGGAAATTCAATATTTAGAATTGAATTTGCCTGAACGCTTGCATAGACTCCATTCTTGGAAGAAATGGCAACAAGGAGGGGCTACATTTTTAAGGAGATTGTGCCAAACATGTCAAACCACGCATAGCATGACTGCTGCACAAGTTACCACTGTGCTGTACCTTTGATCCAGTTCAGACTCTCTTATACAAATAAAATAGTAAAGCAGTGCTTCTCCTCGTTTGTTCTCTCAATCACTCCCTGTGGTTCATTCATAAGACCATAAGATATAGGAGCAGAATTAGGCCACTTGTCCCATGAGCCTGCTCTACCATTCAATCATGGCAGATAATTTTCTCATCCCTTTTCCCCATAACCCCTTATTGATCAAAATCTATCTCTGTCTTAAAAACACCCAGTGACCAGGCCTCCACAGCCTTCTGCAGCAAAGAGTTCCACAGATCCACCACTCTCTGGTTGAAGAAATTCCTCCTCATCTCTGTTTTAAAGGATTGTCCCTGAGGTTGTGCCCTCTGGTTCTAGTTTTTCCTACTAATGGAAACATCCGCTCCATGTCTGCTCTATCCAGGCCTTGCAGTATCCTGTAAGTTTCAATAAGAGCCCCCCCCCTCATCCTTCTAAACTCCAATGAGTACAGATCCAGAGTCCTCAACAGTTCCTCATATGACAAGCTCTTCCTTTCATGGATCATTCTTGTGAATCTCCTCTGGATCCTTTCCATGGTCAGCAAATCCTTCTAAAACTGCTCACAATACTCCAAATGGGGTCTGACCAGAGCCTTATACAGCCTCAGAAGTACATTCTTGCTCTTGTATGCTAGCCCTCTCGACATGAATACTAACATGCAATGTTAGCATTCATGTTGAGAGGGCTAGAATACGAGAGCAAGAACGTACTTCCTGACTGCCAACTGAATCTGCAAGTTAACCTTAAGAGAAGCTTGAACAATGACTCCCAAGTCCCTTTGCGTTTCTGATTTCCTAAGCATTTTCTCATTTAAAAAATAGCCTTTGCCTCCATTCCTCCTTCCAAAGTGCATAACCTCTCACTTTTCTACATTGTATTCCATCTACCACTTCTTTGCCCACTCTCCTAACCTGTCCAAGTCCCTGTGTAGCCCCTCTGCTTTCTCAACACTACCTGTCCCTCAACATATCTTTGTATCATCTGCAAACTCAGCAACAGTGCCTTCAATTCTTTCTTTCAAATCATTAATGTGTATTGTGAAACATGGTTCCAGCACTGACCCCTGAGGCACACCACGAGTCACCAACTGCCATCCTGAAAAAAGATCCATTTATTCCCATTCTCTGCCAGTCAGCAAAACCGTTATCCATGCCAGGATTTTACCCTTAATATCATGGGCTCTTATTTAATAGTCTCCTATGCTGCACCTTGTCAAAGGCCTTTTGGAAATCTAAATAAATCATGTCCACTGATTCTCCTTTATCTAACTTCCTTGTTACCTTCTCAAAGAACTCTAACAGATTTGTCAAACATGACATCCCCTTGACAAAACTGTGCTGACTCCGTCCTATTTTATCATGCACTTCCAAGTACTCCGCGATCTCATCTTTAATAACGGACCCTAAAATCTTGCCAATGACCAAAGTCAGGCTAACCGGCCTATAATTTCCCATCTGCTGCCTCCCTCCCTTTTTACACAGCGGTGTTACATTAGCTACTTTCCAGTCCCCCAAGACATTCCCCGATTCCTGAAAGATCACCGCTAATGCCTCCACAATTTTCTGTTATCTCTTTTAGAAACCACGGGTGTAGTCCATCCAGTCTAGATGATTTATCCATCTTCAGACCTTTAAGTTTCCCCAGAACCTTCTCCTTCGTGATGACCACTACACTCATCTGTGCCCTCTGACTCTCTTGGAGCTGTGCATCCCACTGCTGTCTTCCATCATGAAGACTGATGCAAAGTTAGTAATCAGTTCCTCTGCTATTTCTTTGTTTACTATTATTAGTTCAGCAGCCTCATTTTCCAGTGCTCCAATTTTTTGCCTCTTTTATATATTGAAAAAAACTTTACCTTTTTTCATATTACTAGCCAGCTTACACTCATATTTCATCTTCTCCCCCCTTATTGCTTTTTTAATTGTCTTCTGCTCACTTTTAAAGGCTTCCCAATATTCTGTCTTTCCACTAATCCTCATCACTTTGATTTTGCTTTTACACTGCCCTTGACTTTCCTCATCAGCCATGGATGCCTTGTCCTCCCCTTAGCATGTTTCCTCCTCTTTGAGGTGAATTTCTGTTGTACTTCCCAAGTAGCCACCAAAGATCCTGCCATTGCTGCTCCACTCTCTTCTCTGCTAGACTCCCTTTCCAATCAAATCTGGCCAGCTCCTCCCTTTGTAGTTACCTTTATTTAATTGTGATACCAGATCCTAGCTTCTCCCCCTCAAAATGCAGATCTATCATATAAATTCTATCATATTGTGGTCACTGCTCCCTAAAGATTCCTTCACCTTAAGGTCCCTAATCAAGTCTGCCTTATTACACATCACCAAATCCAGAATTGCCTGTCCCTTAACAGGCTCTGTCACAAGCTGATCCAAAACAAAACTTAAGACATCCCACAAATTCCTTTTCTTGGGATCTGCTATCTACCTGATTTTCCCAGTCTGCATTCAGCTACATGAGTAAACCCACTTCACAAATTGTCAGTGCAGTGTTTTGGTCATTTACTCCACTTAAATATTGACAGAGGTTGACATTCCTGCAAGTGTAACATCTTTATTCACTTGCTGGCTGGAACCAAATTTATTTATTGCCACAAGTTAACTTATACTAACACTGCAATAAAGTTGCTGTGAAAATCTCCTAGTCACTGCACTCTAGCACTTGTTTGGAGACACCGAATGAGGATTTGACATGGCTAATACATCTAACCAGCACATCTTTTGGACTGTGGGAGGAAACTGGAGCACCTGGAAGAAAACCCCACACATACACATGGGGAGAACATCCAGACTTCCCACAGACAGCGACCCAAGCTGGGAATTGAACATTAATGCCATGGGCCTTTGGTGGTCTAGCCTAGGATTACATCAGAGTTGAGCCCTCAAATGCAAAGCAGTTGATGGTGGTGACATTAAGGCGTTGCAGTTAACAACTTGCCAAGTTCTCTCTTGGCTTTTGCTACAAGTCCTCAATATCCCGACCTAGTTGGGAGATACAGGTGTGTAACTTCAGGATTCACTGAAGTCTTCCGTGGTCAAGTAATCTAGTGATGTTTGTAATCTAGTGAAGAGTGAAGAATGCAAAATGGGAGAGACACACACACAAAAGAGGGCTCAGACAGTAGAAATCTTCTCTTTTTCAAGTTAGCATCCTTGTGTTGGGAAGGAGCAAGCTGACAAAATTAGGAGTGAAAATATGGTCACAGGTCATCAATCTATTCCAATCTGAAGAGACTGAGAATCAATCTAGATATTTTCAAGAACAGTGATAGAGCCATGGGCCATTTCACCTCATGGTCTCTGGGGCAGGAGGAGGCCCTGTTCCCTCCACTTAACTGGTGTGAATTTCTCTGAGGCACTCTAATGCACAGATTGCTGGACATTCATTAAACCAAGCACTCCCAGAAAAATAGGCAAAAAATTTTCCCATACACCCACCCATTGAGCATTTAGTTTTCTTCTGAGAGAATCCCAGCCCATGCATCTGCTTCCACCAGCCTTTCAGGCAATGTGTTCCAGATCACAATTACTTGTTGCCCAAGAACATTTTTAATTTCTTCTTTGACTCCTTGCCAGCTCCCTGAAACTTTCAACATCACACAGCTACTGATCCATCTATCAGTGGGTTTTATTGGATTTATATAATATAGTTGCTACAGATGGTTTTCAAATTGCCAAGTGGTTCAGAGAGGAGTAACTGAAAGACAACAGGTAGGAGTACAACAGTCTTACTAGCAGCTTATAGCTATATGGGAATGTAAGCTGTGAGGAGGACACAAAAGTTGCAAAGAGATATGGACAGGTTAAGTGAGTGGCAACATGTTGGCAGCATGGGGTGGTACCTTGGTAGTAAGAATGCAAAATTGAACTAAAAATAAAAGTTGGGAAACTTATGAAGATTGATATTCAGAACATCAATACTTATAAGAAACAAAGTTGGCATGCAGGTAGAGCAAGCACTTAGGAAAGCAAACAGCCATGTTGCCTTTTATCACAAGGAGTTTGAAGCAGAAGAATAAGGAAGTCTTGCTACAATTGTACAAAGGTTGGTTAGACCACAACTGAGTACACGGTTTTGTTTTCCGTTTTAAGGCAGGGTATACTTGCAGTGGAGGCAAAACAGGAAAGGTTCACTAAATTGTTCTCTGGGATAGAGGTTGCTCTGATGACAGGCTAAGTAAATTGGGCTTATAATTGGCTGGAGTTTATAAAAATGAGGGGTAATCTCATTGAAATGCAAAAGATTCTGAAGGAGCTTGACATGGTAGACACAGTTCATTTCCCTCTGGCTGGGGGTGGTGCACAATCTCAGGATAAGGAGTCAGCCATATAGGACTAAGGTTGAAAAGAAACTTTTTTATTCAAAGGGTTGCGAATGTCTGGAATTCTCTACCTCAGAGGATTGTGCAATATCAAGGAGGAAAACAAGGGATTTGGGGAGTGAATGTCAAATCGGAGTTGAGGTCCCAGATCAGTCACGCTTGTGTTTAACGGTGGACAGCATGTCCACTCATACTCCTACTTTTATTATGAGAAATATTTGGCATTGCAGTAGGTTTTGCCTATAATAATAAATGTACACATCAAAAGTCATGCAACACAAGTTTTCTTTCTGTATAAAGACAAACTGTATAATTAAACACATTTTGTTTGACTTTTAACGTGAAACCAATTTCTGGTTCTGAACAAGAATTCTGCCAGGATTGTAATTTACCAAACACACGGTCAATACTCAGCCTGGCTTGGTTATACTCAAATTTGGAGGTCAAAGTTCGGTAAGATACTAAAATATTTCTGAAATTGGTAGTTATACTGGAGTTAGTGGTGTTACTAAGGTTGATAAAGGGTCACTTGAGTGATATGAAGTGCTAATGAGACCAATGGTATCTGATGACTGTACTAGCTCTCCTTTTATCTGTTAACAAGATACGTGCAACTACTGAAAAACGGAGTGCCATATCCTTGACAACACTGTGGACCGAGGACCACAAGCCTTTAAGGCCAGGCAATTTTCAGTTCCTCACGTCTAGTGTGGAGCCAGGGCTGGGGACTAAAGAATTACTGTGCTGGTGACCACTGGGCCTGGAAGGTAGAATGCCTTCAGGATATGCACTGAAATAACTAAATTGTTGCACAGTCGAAATTGGAACTAATGGCGGATCTCTTGAAACCACTTTGATGACCTCGAAGGGATCACAAATTCCTTGGTCAAGAGCTCCTGCAATAGAAGATACTTTCTCCTTTAATTCCATGGAAACAATCCCAACAACTGCACAAGATGTTATACTTTCCATATTTTATTTGCCCAACTTCAATGTTTATAAATAGATATTTAAAAAAAAATTCCACTGTGTGGACAGTGAAAAGTTAGCTCGCAGTAGGTGTCCACTCACTTTTTACTTTGTCTGGGATGGACCCACCAAACAATGAACGTGTTGCATTTCGATGATACAGGCAGCCCAAAAAAAAAGCCCATCATTCATCAAAGGAGAGGACACGACCAAATGCCCCTTGGGGAGATGGACCCGTCCTGCGCGTCCCCACCCTCCCTACACAGGGAAATTGTTTTGTCACCACCCTGCCCCTTTGGGTAGGTGGACACATCTCCCATGCCACCCTTATACGGGGACATTTTTTTGCACCCCCACTGCTTGGAGAGTTGGACACCCCCCTCCCTTCCTTCCATGTCGCCACAGGCGACGGCCAACCCCTCGGGGCAACAAATCTGTTCTCACTCAACCCAACCACCCGCCCCCCCCCCCCCCCCCCCCCCCACAAACCTCTGGGATTTAAATTCCCCCAATTGTGTTCTCCCCTCAGCCCTACATTGAGGGGAGATGGGACACACCTCCAATCCCCATCCCCAGGGAACACAGGGGTGCTCCAGCTCTCCTATCTGACCAAGTGAAATGTGAGCCAGTACATGAAGATTGGTTGCACTGCTGCAATTGCCATGGTCAGGTACATGCGTAGCTGATTCCTCGTGCCTCGCACCAGGACACCCTCGGCTGCAGCTTCAGACAGAATCTTCAGTCTCAATGTTCGAATCTGAAAAGAAAACACTATTTAGGAGAACTTTGGGGTGGCATAGTGCTAAATACACTATCCAATAAAACTGAGCCATATGGATCAGAAAGGTCAGTACCAAATTATTAATTTCAGCCAAGGCAGCAACTAGGTTACTTGTTAACCTCAGTGCCTTTGCATTAGGGAGAGAATTCAGCCATGATTTTTACCGCAGGACAGTGAGCACGTGGACGTCTGACAAGTGGTGGATTATTCATTATGCAAAGTCAGCCACAAGAGGACCAGACAGAGAGAAACACATACACACATAGGGAATCTATGCATGGAACCAGAGGAAACATGTGAGGTATTAAATGCATCTGTATTCACCAAAATGAAGGACTTGGTGGGTGATGAGTCTGGAAAAGGGTTTGTAGCTAGTCTGAGTCATGTTGAGATCAAAAAGGAAGTGGTATTGAGAAACATTAAGGTAGACAAGTCCACAGGGCCTGATGGGATATACCGCAGAATACTGAGAGAGGCAAAGGAGGGAACTGCTAGGCCTTTGAAAGAAATCTTTTGTATCCTCATCAACTACAGGGGAGATTGCAGAGGATTGGAGAATAGCCAATGTTGTTCCTTTATTTAAGAAAGGTAGGAAGAATAATCCAGGTAATTACAGGCCAGTGAGTCTTACATCAGCGGTAAGGAAATCATTGGAGAAAGTTCTTTGAGACAGGATTTACTCTCACTTGGAAATAAGTGGACATATTGGCGAAAGACAATATGGTTTTGTGAAGGGAAGGCCGTGCCTCATGAATTTGATAAGAGTTTTTTTTTAGAAAGTGACTAAGATTGATTGATGAGGTAGGGCAGTGGATGTTGTCTACATGGACTTTAGTAAGGCCTTTGACAAGGCAGACTGGTGCAGAAGACGAAGTCGCATGGGATCAGACGTGAGCTGGCAACGTGGATACAGAACTTCTGTCATAGAAGGCAGAGGGTAGCAGTGGAGGGTGCATTTCTGAATGGAGGGCTGTGACAAGTGGAGTTCTTCAGGGATCAGTGCTGGGAGCTTTGCTGTTTGTAATATATATATGATTTGGAGGAAAACGTAACTGGTTTGATAAATAAATTTGCAGACAACACTAAAGTTAACGAACCCCAATATCAGCTCCTTTTTTGATCTCAGCACGAGGGCCATCATATGATACAGATTGATTGAAGACTTGGGTGGAGAGATGGCAGATGGAGTTTAATCTAGACAAATGTGAGGTAATATGTTTTGTAAAGTCTAACACAGATAGGAAATATGCAGTAAATGGCAAACCCTTAAGAATATTGATAGGCAGAGGGATCTGGATGTATAGGCACACAGGTCACTGAAAACTGCAACGCAGGTTAAGAAGGTAATCAAGAAGACATAAGGCATGCTTGCCTTCATCAGCCAGTGGGGATTGAGTTTAAAAACTGGCAAGTCATGTTGCAGCTTTATAGAACCTTAATAGGCTGCACTTGGAATATAGTGTTCAATTCCGGTCACCGCGCTACCAGAAGGACGGGGAGGTCTTGAAGAGGGTACAGAAAAGATTTACCAGGACGTTGTCTGGCATGGAGGGCATTAGCTATGAGGAGAGGTTGGGGAAACTTGGTTTGTTCTCACTGGAACGACAGAGGTTGAGGGGCAACCTGATAGAAGTTAACAAGATGAGGGGAATGGACAGAATGGACAGTCAGAAACTTTTTCCCAGGGTGGAAGCATCGATTACAAGGGAACATGTGTTTAAGGTGCTAGGGTCAAGGTTTAAAGGAGATGTACGAGGCAAGTTTTTATTTTACTCAGAGGGTGGTGGGTGCCTGGAACTTGCTGCCAGGGAAGTAGCGGAAGCAGATACAATAGTGTCTTTTAAGGGGCTTCTTGACAAATACACGGATAGGATAGGTATAGATAGATATGGTGCCCAGACAGATAAAGGGCTTTAGTTCAGTCGGCAGCGTGGTTGGTACAGGCTTGGAGGGCTGAAGGGCCTGTTCCTGTACTGTAATTTTCTTTGTTCTTCTTTGACAGCATCCCTGGAATCGTATACCTTTCTAGAATAATACCATGGTATTCTGACATTGCAGAGAGGGGCCATTTGGCCCATCAAGTCTGCACCGACTCTCTGACAGAGCATCCCAGGCTCTCTCTTCCGCTCTGTCCCTATAACCCCACACATTTATCTAGCCTACATATTGTGGGACATTAAGAGATAATTTATCATGGCCAATCAACCTAACCTGCACATGTTTGGACTGTGAAAGGAAACTGGAGCACCCAGGTAAAACCCACGCAGACATGGGGAGAACATGCAAACACCACATGGTCACCCAAGTCTGGAACTGAATCTGGGTCCCCGGCGCTTACGATAGCAGTACTAAACACTGTGCCATTATGTCCATGAAACTATTTCCTTGAGAGAATCAGATCATGGTGAGAAGATATTGATGCATCAATGTTAACAAATTGCGAACAGGAAAATTAAATAAATTAAACCCACCATGAACACCACAATTGAGATGCAGCACCAGCCCAGAGCAATATAATATCCTGTTCTCCCAAAGATCAGCCCAGCCATGATTCCAGTGATCATCCTGTGGGTGAAAAAAAAAAACAGATGTTTTACAGATGACCACAGACTCTCTTACTGCAATGACAATGGTACCCGCAGGGCCATCGACTCCATCACTCACACACCTACCCAACATACTTGTACCCGGCAAAAGCAACAAGGTCGACGGTGGTTAAGTCTGTGTTCACCGTGACCAGGTAGAGGCTGAGCAGGATAGCCAGCACCTCAATGACTAGCCAGATTAATGCTGAGCTGGCCTGCATTCCCAAAACCTCTGGAGAGAACCTATGGGAAAAGAGAAATAAGTTAGTAAATGCTGCGTTGTATTACATCTGCCCGGAACAAAGAAAGACTGAAGGTCAATACACTTTATCAAGCAGTGACAGTATGATTTAAATTCTTGGCCAATTCTGGTCACTCAGTGATGGAACTACTTCCCAGAGGAATCTTCTCTCGTACACTACCAATAGCCAGCCAGAGAATAGCATTAACTACAACAGGTTTGTCACTGATTTTGGAATGGCACATTGTTTTGGGATGGGAGAATGATTACACAAATCACAATAAAGAATTACAAGCAGAGAAAGTGCTTGAAGCAAGAAAATATTCCTCAGGCTGTGGTTCAGTGGGTAAAATTGTCCCCATCGAGTCAGAAAACTGTGGGTTTAAGTCCCAGGAGCATTAGAATCCTGGCGACACCCCAGTGTAGTACCAAGGCAGTGCCAAGGAGTGCCAGTGTTGGAGGTGTGGTCTTTTGGATGCCATTTTGAACTGAGATCCCAACTATCCTGTCAGATTGGCATAAAAATCCCCTGGCACTATTTTGAGGAGGGGAATTTTCTCAGTGCCCTGTCCAACATTTCTCCCTCAACTAACATTATCAAAAAGAAAACCATACACAGGTTCTGATTGCTATTGTGGGAATTTGCTCTGTGCAAATTGGTTTTTACATTCTCTACATCACCAATATTTTGATTGTAAAGCACTTTGAGACATCCTAAAGTCACGCAAATTTTGTGCCAACGCCCTGTCCCACTTCTGAAACATAATACATGAATAAAGTGAATCCCAATGGCCATTCTACTTAAACATCCTTAACACCCAGTTAGAGCAGAAAATGGGAAACGTCAAATGATGCGACAAGAGAATCCTCACCTGCTTTGTGTTCCAAGAGCAAACCCAGCTACCAGTAAGTATGTGATGAATGCCATTACTGAAGAGAGAGAGAAGAGGACATAAGACATGGCAAGGACAATGGGTCATGACACGTTGAACCAGTCTGCAATGAATATTTAATGACTTCTCTTTCACAATATTGTAAGCACCACCCAAGATATATGGTCATGCAATCAAATACAATGAGCTTGATATAAGCGCAACACAAGTCTCTGCCCTTGCCCACATTCTGGGGATTCAATGAGCAATGCACAGCCATGTGTCATGGTGGTTAGCACTGCTGCCTCACAGCGCCAGGAACCCAGGTTCAACTTCCATCTTGAGCCACTGTGTGGAGCCTGCTCTTTCTTCCTGTGTCTGCATGGGTTTCCTCCAGGTGCTGTGGTTTCCTCCCACAGTCCGAAAAATGTGCTGATTAGGTGCATTGGCCCTGCTAAATTCTCCCTCGCTGCACCTAGACAGGCATTGGAGTGTGGTGACTTGGGGGATTTTCATATTAACTTAATTGCAGTGTCAATGCAAACCTACCTGTGACACTAATAAAAAAAACTTTAAACTTTTAAAAGCACGCTGATGCTGGCAGTCATAAGAACTAGGAGCAGGAGAAGGCCATCCAGCCCTTCAAGCCTGCTCTGCTATTCAATAAGATCATGGCTGATCTTTTTGTGGACTCAGCTCCACTTACCCGTCCACTCACCATAATCCTCAACTCTTTACTGTTCAAAAATTTATCTATCTTTGTCTTACAAATATTCAATGAGGTAACCTCAACTGTTTCACCGGACAGAGAATTCCACAGATTCACAACCCTTTTGGGTGAAGAAGTTCCTCATCAACTCAGTCCTAAATCTGCTCTCCCTTATTTTAAGGCCATGCCTCCTAGTTCTAGTTTCACCTGCCAGTGGAAGCAACCTCCCTACTTCTATCTCATGTATTCCCTTCATCTTATGTTTCTATAAGGTCTCCCCTCATTCTTCTGAATTCCTAAGATGAAAATACCAAAGGACAGCTGGTGAATGAGTAGCAGTAATTCCACGATTTTGTTTGCAGATTGACCAGAAACATGGATTCCCCTCGGGAAATCTTGCCAGCGACACTGCAAATTTTATAGGTCAAGACAAAGCCAGTTTCACATTGTTCTGAGGCAGAGCTTACCCACACAACTCGGTGTGAGAGAAGCCATGCCATAACTGGGGGACTTGGTTCATGATTCGTTCTCTCTGAAGACTATGGGTAAAATCATCCCAATACCAGGGTGCTCATCATCGATCCGTGTGTTGAACCTCACACGGAAAAAAAATCCCAAAATACTACAGGTGATGAAATAAAAAGAGAATGTTGGAAATATACAGCAGCTCTGGCAGCATCTGCAGAGAGAAACTTTTCAGATCTTTGATCTTTCACCAGAACTGGGCTGATCAGAGTACCAGACCACTTTCCCACTCAACCCAGAAACACTTCACGAGGCTGATTAATACTATACAGAGATCTCACCTACCTGGAATATATAAATCAGGAGCATTCACTTCGACCCTCGGGGCCACAGGGCTGTCCTGCTGGTATCGTACTTCCCAGTTCTGTCTCACAGAATTAAAGCAATAATTAGTCTGACAACAATCACACAAACTGAATGGGAAAACCCCCATGGCCCATTCCAGGCTCGCGCATGCAAGTTTCGGATTGTCAACATAAAACATTCGAAATCATGCATATATGGTCCTTTTCTGGATGACACAAGTATAGGAGATCTCAGGTTCTTTGGGAATTGGAATTGAAGACTGAGGCCTGCTGCGCCTATGCACAAATATGAAAGGGAGACTGAGAACAAAAACAGGAGAGACAGGGAGAAATATAAAAAGCATGGGAAGACGACACAGGGAAGAAACAGGAACCAATGAATTTAAGAAAAGGAGAAACAGGCTCCAATATTGTATTGGACATTTCATTGGCTTTCATTATAAACATCATAAACTAATGAAAATTGTGTTAAATGGTGGCTTGACGTGTTTTTAGGCGGTTTTGGAGTTAAAAACATTTTGCAAGAGGGCAGTTCAACTGGAGAGAATAAGAGGTCGCCTTAAATGCTTTTATAATATAAAGATGTGCCATAAACTAAAGTTTGGGAATCACTAGTTGAGTAAACAAAGAACAATACAGCACAGGAACAGGTCCTTCGGCCCTCCAAGTCTGCACTGACTATGCTACCTGGCTTAACTAAAACCCCCTACCCTTCTAGGGCCCATATCCCTCTATTCCCACCCCATTCATGTATTTGTCAAGATGCCCCTTAAAAGACACGATCACGTCTGGATGAGTATATGGGATCCAATGGGATTGGGGGTTATAGATAGGTCTATGGCTGGGTAGGTTTTGACGTGTTCGGCACAACTTGTGGGCCAAAGGGCCTGTTTGTGCTGTAGTGTTCTATGTCCGCTTCCATTACCTCCCCAGACAATGAGTTCTAGGCCTCTGAGCTGTTTCTAATGCATTACATCTTTCCTTAGATAAGGAGACCAACACTGTACACAATATTCCAAATGTGGTCTCACCTGTACTAAAGCATAACGTTCTTATATTTGCAATTAATTCCTCCCACAATAAATGATAATGTTCTATTAACTTTCCTAATTACTTGCTGTACCTGTATAACAGCCTTTTGTGATTCATGCACTTGTACACTCAGGTCCCTCTGCAAATCAGAGGTCTGCAATCACTAACCATTTAGACAGTAAGCTTTTTTCTCCACCCCATTAACCAGCTGATCACCTGCACTTTAAGCTTATTTTTAATGCATTTCTATAGTCAGCATTTCTGGCCGTCATATCTCAGGAGGGAAATATTGGCTTTGGAGGAAGCACAAGAAGAATTACCAGAATGATACCCAGATTTCAAGAGTTAAATTATTAGTTGAGATTACTAAAACTAGGGTTGCACTCCCTGGAATTTAGATTTCATCCAAATAATTAAGACATTAACGGGAAGAGAAAACAGATTTGGAGAAATTATTTTTGCTGGTTGGGAAGTTGAGAGCTAGGTGGAGATGATCAACTTTAAAAATATGAGTGATAAGATTGTTATCCAAAGATGTGAAGGGATTTGGGACAAAGGCAGGTATATGGGGTTAGGTTGCAGATCAGTCTTGAAGGACCATACAGTCTTCTCCTGTTCCTATATAATCAGCTCGTTTCCCCTAATGTAAATGTCTATTTGTCCCTCAATTAGGAATGTTGACGTACCTCCAGCTCTCCCCCCCCCCCCCCAGCATGTTAATCTAGTCTCACGCTATGAAGTTAGTTTTTAATGCCTTTTGAGTAACTTGGGATGGGCTTTCCAAAAACCATCACCGAAACAAAGGGTCCCTCAACACAAATCAGCACCAGATACGAGAACACTCCTTGAACGTTACCCTGCAGACTCAGAAACACCTGTATGCCTATTCTCTCATAGTACAATTGTCACGCTCAAATCTCCCTTCTTAGGGATCCCCTGATGGTGCTCCAGCTACATCACATTATATCCCTTAATGCTCATGGTACCAAACAGCGACAGAGGACTGTGACAGAAGTGAGGCAGTGCATGTCCCTTGAAAGATGATTTCATTTTCCTGCTGCTTGGAGGTAAAATAGCCCAGCCGATTGTGGTAAATGATTCCTTGCCAGTGGAAACCCATTTAGCAAAGCGATTGTGCAACAGAAAGGAGCACAAAGGGCCGCATGTCAGAAAGCTTCCTCAAGGACACTCCAAAGCAAACTGTACAGTTTGAGAACTGATTACCAGGTGAACTTATTCTCAGCGTCTCCCATTGACACTAACTGACAAATGCAACATCTTTCCCTCAATGAAGACTTGCAAAAAAAGGGCAACATGGTGGCATAGTGGTTAGCACTGCTGCGTCACAGCATCGATGACCCGATTTCAAATCCCAACTTGGGTCGCTGTCTGTGCGGATTCTGAATGTTCTCCCCATATCTGCGTGGGTTTCCCCCAGGGCTCCCGTTTCCTCCCATATTCCAAAGATGTGAGAGTTAGGTGGATGGCCCATGCTAAATTGCCCCTTAGTATCCCAAGGTGTGTAGGCTAGGACGATTAGTTGAATAAACATGAGTTAAGGGAGGAGTGGGCCTGGATAGAATGCTCTGTCAGAGAGTCAGTGCAGATTTGATGGGCTGAATGGCCTCCTTCTGCACTGTAAGGATGCTATGAAATCCCTTCACTCGTGGAAGATCCAGTGAATTTCAAGGCAGTTGCATGATTCGCTTTTTAAACCATCATGTTACTCACTACAGCTTTGCTTTCCTAATTAATAAGCGTTAAGATGAATCACCAGTGAAAGGCTACCTCTCTTACCTGGTGCATGTAGGGAAAGATAAGGAGTCCCAGCTTCTTTCCGACATAAACAGTGTCCACAGCAAAATAATATTTCAATGTGCTCACTGGAATAAGTCGATCGATCTGCAGAAGTCAGGCAAAAAAAGTTTCAATCACTCTCCACTACACGGCTATCAGAATCACAACGAGGGGTTAAGAAGAAAAACACAATGAAAGGAACCAATGATGTGAAAACATTTCAGTTAATCTGTATAGTATTGCTGCTGAAGAATCGAAGACAATGGCTTGCTCAAATGATCCCTTGACTGGACAGGAGTCGGGACCTTTTTCAGTCAAGACATAGACTTTCAGAGCTAATGAGGCTCTAGTGTCATACATACTCCTGTAAGGTAGGCTAAACCATAGTCACATCCTTCCCAAACCCTTAGCCAGACCAATCCCAATAAGGAATGGCAAGGTGTGAAGTGACTGGGGCACGCAACTGGCCAGTTCACTTGTGCTGGGGGTCTGTCATGGATATGGTTGCCAATTCCTTGGTTAGAAGTCTGCTGTCTTTCGGTCCAAAGTACCTGATCTGATTGGCAGGAGGGAGAATGGTGAAGCTAGTGGAGTACTGGCCTCAGAGGTAAAGTTTCACCAAGGTACATTCCAGGACTCTTGTAAACACTGCTGAGACAGAAGCAGAGAATTCTCCTATTGCTGGTGATGTTACCAGTGCCTTATCATGGTTAGGAATATATCAGATGACTTTGACCCTGGATTCTGCATTCACTAACACTCACTTCTTGCGTTATCTGTTGTTTGCCAGTAACCTCATCAGTAACATGTCTGATCTCCTTGGAATCTCTAGGAAACATCTTGTCCTTTTCTTAAAGAAGGAATGGGGAGAAACTTCAAGAGTCCTGCAATGAATCAACTCTCTCACCATCTCAGCATGATTCTTCACAAACTGATTGGCTAGTTTTAAACTTATACCATAAATGTCAGGCCTGTTAACAAATTAACCCTTTGGGCTGTATTTTCCAGCTCTTCCTTGCTGGTGAAGTCCTCTAGTCCCACCAAACGTCACACCACGTGGCAGGGCAGGCAGGGCACACAAAACCATGTGAACCAAGAGGGGACTGGGAGATCCTGCCCACAGCCAATGGCAAGTCTCCTTTGTTGCCAGTGAAAAACATACATTGAAGTGGAGGATGGAAATTCCTGCTTTTGGCTGGAATTTTACTGTCCCACCAGCCAGGGGAATCAGAGCATGCGAGGGGTGGAACATAGAAAGGTCTGTTGGCCACCAATGGGATTTTTCAGTTTCGGGGAGTGTGAGGCCAGAAAATCCCACCCTTTGTCTCAGTAGATGATAATTTGGCACCAGTTCAAACAGCTTTTGATGAAGTACATCACCCAATCGTAACTCATTCCTGAAATTTTTCTGGAACAATGGTTAATTAATCCTGAAATATCTTTCTCTCAATTCAAACTGCAATAGAACTGGTTGTGCCCATTCTTCCTCTTCACCACTCTATAACTCAAAGTAAACAGTCCATCCAGAGATAGGATTCTAATGCTATTCATTCCATCCATTGGAATTTACTAGAGATAAAGGAGCCTGTATCCACCTTGCAGTGTGTTAACTGTAACTCATCCAAAATCCTGCTCTCCACCTTGTCTTGTCCTGTTCATCTATTATTGATTCACATTGCTGGTTTGGGAGCCAATCGCTGATTTTAAAAATCCTACCTTGCCTTTACTCTTCCCCCATCTCTGTAGCCCTCTCCAGCCCTACGACATTCACAAAATCGTGCACTCCTCTTATTCTTTTGCGCATCCCTGATTTCCATCATTCTGCCATTGTTTAGCCAGGTCTTAAAACTTTAGGATTCCCCTCCTCAACCATTCCATTTTTTTTTTTACCTCACTCTCCTCGTTCAAGATGCTGCTTGATACCCAAACTCTTTGACCAAGCTTTTGGTCACCTGTCCCAAGATCCCCTCGCATGGCTCACTATCAAATTCAATTCTATTATCGCTCCTGCAAAGTGCTTTCAAGGTATTTTACTAATTGTTGTACCCAACGCCATAAATCGAAGGCATGAGCAAGACAAGGTCACGGTACAGTAACACTGCTACTTCACAGCTGCAAGGACATGGGTTCGATTCCTGGCCTGGGTTACTGTGTGTGGAATTTACACATTCTCCTCATGTCTGCTTGGGTTTCCTCCGGTTTCCTCCCACAGGCCAAAGATATGCAGGTTAGGTTGATTGGCCATGCTAAAATTGCCCCTTAGTGTCCTAAGATGCTTAGATCAGAGGAATTAACAGGTAAAATATGGAGTGGTATGAGGGAAGGGTCTGGATGGGATTGTGGTCGGTGCAAACTCGATGGGCCGAAGGGCCTCTTTTTACACTATAGGATTCTATGAAGGAACAACAAATGGTCAAATTAACAAAGCCAGCATGCAGCAAACTGCTGAGGCCAGATAGTAGAACCGCTACAGATTTTGTGATGTGCTTCTTTGCGTTAACCAAACAAACCAATTCACAATGTGGGATAAATTAAGAATGCAGTTTCTTAAAGTGATACTGTATCAAATTAAACAGAATCTTAACAGAAACTTAAATACAATCAAAAGAAAATCTGACTAAAGGGGGTCAGTGAAACAGCCCAGTCCTCGCAGTGCCCACTGGGTAGATTACGTGACGTGCATGTGTGCACTCAGCATATGTGGCCCAGGAATTATTTGGTAAAGAGACAGACCCCTATATTGTTTGGAGAATAATTAACAATTAATTCCTACTTCCCCCACCCTTTCTGCTCACGTTTTGATCGACAATGTTCTTGCCCTGACTCGCCAAACTGCTGCCATAAGCCATCGCCAGGTTAGACACCATAGGGTCGCTGAGGAAGCCCTGCCCCGAGAGGCCAAAGCCAGCACCACTGCCCTCGTATCCTGGAGCACCCACGTTCCCGCTGGTATCTTCAAAGAGGTGGCTGGGGTCACTTGTGATGGGCATCGGTCCCCTCGTTCTCGCCTTGGCAGCTGGAATCGAGAGTGACAAAATAAGGTAACCATTGTCGTGACCGAGATATGAATTCAAATCACCTACAGTCTTAATTGATGAAGTGTCATCTTCTGTACAGGGGTTCACACACAATTGTAGAATTTCCTCACGTCCCTCCCCCGGCGGTAATACAGAAGCTGCAGATGAATTTCACAGACTTTTTGAAATGTGTTAGAAACTGTGAAATTCATCAGGGCTCCTATCCTTCTGATTCCACAACAAAATGAACAACAAAGCAATTATTTTGCGTTGTCAGCAAGGGAAAGGTAGCACAGGTACTTTTGATTCTAAATTTGGTCAGGCTGCAGGATACGTATTTGGACTTCCTTTTACCAAGCAACTGCTGCACTGACCCTCGGATGAGACATGTTAAACCAAAGCTTGGTCTCCTTCCTAGGGTTGATGTAAAAGGTCCCACAACATGATTTCAAAGATGAGCAAAAGTCTCCCTCATTCCTCGACTGCCAATGCTGCCAAACGTTGCCTGGTCATTATCAAACTGCTGATTGCGGCAGCTTGCTGCACAAAAATGCATCACCACATTTCTTACATTACAACAATGACTAGAACTCAAAAAAGCTTCAATTTCTGTAGAGTACTATGCAAGGTCTTGAGGATATGAAACTGAACTAGACCAGCCACGTAAATACTGTGACTACAAGAGCGGGTCAGAGGCTGGGAATTCTGCAGACTCTCCAGACATTCCTGTCACCATCAAGTCAGGAGTGTGATGGAATACTTGGCACTTACCTGGGTGAGTACAGTTCCAACAACACTCAGGAAGCTCAACACCATCCAGGACAAGGCAGCATCTCTTGACTGTACCCCATTACTAGCTTACTCATTCACTCCCTCCACCACTGACAAACAGTGGCAGCAGTGAGTACTGTTTTAAGATGCACTGCAGGAACTCACTAAGGCTCCTTCAGCAAACCCATGATCTCTACCATCTAGAAGAGCAAGGGTAGAAGACACATAGGAACACTACCCCCTAGGGGTTCCTCTCCAAGTCACTCACCATCCTGACTTGGAGCTATAATCGCTGTCCCTTCCCTGTCACTGGGTCAAATTCCTGGAACTCCCACTCTAACAGTACTCTGGGTGTACCTACCCCTCAGAATTGCAGTGGTAGCTCATCACCACCTTCTCAAAGATAACTAGGGATGAGCAAAATACACTGACATAGCCAGTAATGCCTACATCCCACTAATGAACAAAATATGTATATATAAGTGCAAGTCTTCCTTGATTATTGAATATTGTCAGAACCATTTTATAAAACAGTTAAGATCCGAATTCCATTAACACTTGTTCCACAGGCAGATAAGATGATTGGAAGTGGGTGAGAATCCACAGATGGAATATAATTTAAGTGTGAAAATCTCCACTTTGATCAAAAAAACACTTCACTGCTTACTCCAGTTCAGGGTCACGAGCACTCAAAGCCTGTCGTGACGTACACTGCAGGACTTACTCAGTTAATGATAGGGCGTTGAGAAGAGTTACGAACAAAACGATCTAGGGGTACATGTTCATAGCTTCTTGAAAGTGGAGTTACAGATGGACAGAGTGGTGAAGGAGCATTCGGCATACTTGGTTTCATTGGTCAGAACGCTGAATACAGGAGTTGAAACATCTTGTTATACAAGACATTGGTAAAGCCACACTTGGAATACTGTGTGCAGTTCTGGTCACCCTATTATAGAAAGGATATTATTAAATGAGCAAGAGCACAGAAAAGATTTACTAGGATGCTATTGGGACTTGATGGTTTGAGTTATAAGGAAAAGCTAGATAGACAGGGACTATTTTCTCAGGATGTAGAGGGCTGAGGAGTGACCTTATAGACATCTATAAAGAGGGACACGGATCAGCTAAATATCTTTTCCCAAAGGTAGGGGAGTCTAAAACTAGAGGGCATAAGTTTAAGGTGAGAGGCGAGAGATACAAAAGGGTCCAGAGGGGCCATGGTTTCACACACAAAGTTGAGAGTGTTTGGAACAAGCTGCTAGAGGTGGTACAATTTTTCCTTTTAAAAAACGTTTAGACAATTACATGGGTAAGATGGGTGTAGAGGGATATGGGCCAAATGCAGGCAACTGGGACCAGCCTAAGGATTACAAAAGGGCAGGCACATGGGACCAAGGTGGCCAAAGACCTTGGTTTCCATGTTGTAAACCTCGTAAACTCGTTAGGTGCATTGCACCAACTTTAATTTAAACGCTCAGTTCAGTAACATCGGGAAGCAGCTTTTCAATTCCTGCAAGAATTCCAAGAGTTAAAAGCAACACCAACCCAGCATCAAAAACAATAGACAATGCCAAATTATTATACTGCCTTGTTTCCAGCCAATACATTTTATGGTTTTAACACTGGAACAGGATATATAGATATTTATTACCTTGATACTATTCCTAATGATCTAATAATCTTCATTGTTGCTGGCTCCTCAATGATTCACAGTGGCTTCTAATATATGAGCTACATAACATCGTAGAATGTCTCTAATGTGTGAGTGCCTCAAGTTCCTGATTGGGGAAGAATTTGGGGTTGGGATAGATGGATTCTGAAGCAGAGGTGATTCTTGTCATCTGCATGATGATGGGGGTAGTTTCTGGTCTTCGGTTGTGTGCTCCATCCTTTATATTGTCAGGAGTGTCCTAATACTGTGAAAAAAAATTCTTGCAAGCTATGCAGACTATGCCGGCCGTTCTCAAAAAAGAAGTGGGCAGAAAGTAGTTTACAATCATAACTAGGGTGTAGATAAGGAAAGATCAACTTAGTGCAAGACTGATGGAAGCAGGGAAGAAGCTGCTGTTGAGTCAGTTGGTACATGCCCTCAGACTTTTGTATCTTTTTTCCTGATGAAAAAAAGAGTGGAAGAGGATATGTGCGTGGGATCCTTAATTCTGCTGGCTACTGTGGCGAGGCAATGGGAAGGGTAGACAGAGTGAAAGGATGGGAGGTTGCATTGCATGATTAACTGGACTTTATTCATGATTTTAGAGCTTCTTGCGATCTTGGACTGAGCAGGAACTTGTACCAAGCTATGACACAACCAGAAAGAATACTTTCTGTCATGCATCTGAGAAAGTTGGTGAGAGTCGTAGCGGGCATGCCAAATTTCCTTAGCCTACTGTGAAAGTAGTGGGATAAGTTAGCTTTAGTAACTATGGTTTTGGTATAGGAGGACTAATACAAAGTTGTTGGTGATCTGGAAACTAAAAACTGGAAGTTTTCGACCATTCCTACTTCGCCCTCATTGATGTACAGAGGGGGCAAGTTCACCACTATGCTTCGTGAAGTTGATGACTGTCCCCTTCATGTTGTTGACATTGAGAGAGAAATTATTGTTGTCACACCAGTTCACCAGGTTCTCTATTTCATTCCTATATTCAGTCTCATCATTGTTTGAGATCTGACCCACAATTGCGTCATCAGAAAACTTGAAAATCGGTTTGTAGTCAAAGTTGGCCAAACAGTCCTAGGTGTATAAGACGGCTTAGGACACAGCACTGTGGGGCACCCGCGTTGATGATGATTTTGGAGGATCATGTTGCCTATCCTTACTGATTGCAGTCTGCGGATTGGGTAGTTCAGGATGCCTGTGTGGATTTCCTCTGAGAACCCTGGTTTCCTGACACAGTCCGAAAGCTGGTTAAGTGCATTGGTCATGCTTAATTCTCCCTCAGTGCACCCGAACAAGCGCTAGAATGTGGCAAGAAACGGAATTTCACAGTAACTTTATTGCAGTTGTAATGTTAGCCTACTGGATGTGTTAATAACTGCTTAACCAGCTTTCGGACTGTGTCAGGAAACCAGTGTTCTCAGAGGAAATACACACAGGCATCCTGAACTACCCAATCCGCAGACTGCAATCAGTAAGGATAGGCAACATGATCCTCCAAAATCATCATCAACACGGGTGCCCCACAGTGCTGTGTCCTCAGCCGTCTTATACACCTAGGACTGTTTGGCCAACTTTGACTACAAACCGATTTTCAAATTTTCTGATGACGCAATTGTGGGTCAGTTCGTAGCTCAGGGCTCAGAAGAATATAACAACTCTACTTAACAAGGAAAGAAGACAGAAAGCAGGAAGCTGTAGGCCATGGAATGCTTCGTAAACGTGGGATCTGGCTGTCGTTGTATATGAATGAACAAGAGTTACCCTGCGGAAAAGGGAAAGGTAGCCTATGTTAAAGGCATCTGTAATTCTGGTGTCTTCAGGGTCTGGACCACAAAATCTGGAATGCTCTCTCTCCACCTTCCTACCGCTATTGAAATATTCTCTAAAATGACTTTGATCAAAGCTTTAGGTCACCTGAAGCCACTTTTTATGTTTCATTATTGTAAAGACATCATAGAAATGGAACTTGTTGCATATTATTGGTGTTGGCCTGTTCAAGGAATGGAATGGTTAGAGAGTCAGTGGCAAATCCAAAGATCAAAAAAGAGTTCTTTGGTGTTTTACTTACCACACGTGGGAATTTCATTTTCACAGTTTATACCATACCATGTCATTTGAATAGAACATCCCATCTTCTCCGCTTCACTATAACAGTTATCGTGCACTTGACAGCATCTGAATAGGTTGACAAACATGGGTGAATGTTACTTTAGTTCCAAACAATAGAAGTTAAACATGCTGCATGTTTACCCGGCCTGGCCTACATGTTGCGCAAGAGCTACAGCAATGTGGTTGACTCTCTATGCCCTCTGGCAATGAACGATAACCGCTGGTCCAGCCAGCGACGCCCATCTCCCTTGAATTATAAAATAAATCTTCAATACTGTCGATAAAAGCAGATTACGTAGAATGCAGGATCTGAAACAATAATAAGAAAAGCTGGAAAATCTCAGCAGGTCTGAAGAAAGGTCATCCAGACTCGAATGTTGTCTCTGCTTTCTCTCCAGCCATATTGTCAGATCAAATTCAGTTAACAGTTTAAACACACCCAATTATTGCCGACAGCGGTTCTGAGTGACAAAATGTTATTTCAATGGTTGGAGATCAATTTCTCCCAGTAACACGTATAAATTAGCCCACTATACCCTATAAATTACCCAGGTAAATTATCCCCAGTAACCCCCTATAAACTATCTCATATGCCCTATAAATTAACACAATGTACCCTATAAGTTAATCCTAGTAACTCCTACAAACTACCGCCCAGTAACTCCTATAAATTGTCTCCAGTAACTCCCTACAAATTACTCCTATATTCCATATAAACTATCTCGATAACCACTGTAAGATCTCCCAGCAATACTTATTACTAACACCCAGTTACTTCTATAAATTACTTCCAATAATTCACCATAAATTCCCCCCTTACCACTTATAAATCACACCCAATAAACTCGTATATCTCACACCCAGTAAACCCCTATAAATTACCCCAAGAGACGCTCTAAATGTCTCCCAATAACGCCAATAAGTTACTGAATAATGACAACCCATTTGTCCAAATGACTGAGAGATGTTGCTTCTGGCACTGAACTGGAAGCCAGGTATGCGAAAAGCCATACAAGTCCTCTTTATCCTTCCACCAACAGCACTAATACAGATATAGTTGGTAATTACATTACAGCTATCGTGGGACCTTGCTGGGTACATATTGACTTCTCTCTACCTTCCATAGTGATCCTACTTCCAATGTATTAAATCGACTGGCAGCAGCTGGTCCGCCTGTGATAAGGATCTCAGAGAAGCAAGCTCCGTCTTACAGACTCAAAAGGTTTACAGCTTTGGCTAATTTGTCCACGCCACCCTTTTCTTAACCCCTATGCTAGTCCCAATTGCCCGCATTTGGCACATGTCCCTCTATACCCATCTTACCTATATAACTGTCCAAAAGTTTTTCAAAAGACAAAATTGTACCCGCCTCTACTATTACATCTGACAGCTTGTCCCAGACACAGACCACCCTCTGTGTGAATGAACATGCCCCACTGGACACTTTAGTATCTCTCCCTCTAACCTTAAGTCTATGACTGCAGTTTCAGACTGTCCTACGTTTGGGGAAACATATTGACTATCCAGCTGATCTGTGCCCCTCATTAATTGAAAAAGATCCATAAGATCAGTCAGAGAAAAATGTCACAGTCTACCCAGCCTCACCTGTAGACATCAACTCCCAGTAGCATACTAGTAAATCTTTTTTGCAATTTTTCTAATTTTATAATATTCTTTACTTATAATAGGGTGATCCGAATGGTACAGAGTATTCCAAGTATGGCCTTCTTGTACAACTTCTTGTAAAGGAATTTCTACTCTTTACACCAAACCAAGACATTGCTGCTTCTTAATCAGTGCAAACATTTATATCTTGGTTTCACAAAGAGTATTTCTAATACCCTCATTTTACCTGTCAGTGTCATCCACTGGTTGGTTGCCATTTCCTCCGAATCCACAAAAACAGCCATAGTCACTATAGCGTAGATTGTATGTATTTGGATTGGCGCAAGATACGGCTCTTGCGAAGTTCAACATATTCCGCCCCTGAATCACATTTCCCGGTGCAGGGTTGCACATTGCTGCAAGAGACAACAGAATGAGTTAGAAAGTCTGGAATTAGAGCGAGCAGGAAGATAATTTCACAGTAAGCTGTTTTCCAAACCTGCGGAGGAATATTTGTGATGTCAGCGGAAATTGATTTTAAGAAAGAGGCGATTCGGCCCTACAATTCATGGCTCCGTCTGATTCACATCAGGCTCCTCCCATCTCTCCCCTATCAGCAAAGCTTTCCATATATATATATGTATATGTATATATATATATAAGCTTCATATATATGAAGGTTATATGAAGCTTACATAAGGAGCTTATATGAAGGTAAGCTCCTTCATGTACTTACCAAGCTTCCCGTTTAAGGCATCAATATGATTCACATCAACCATTTCCTGCGCTACAGAGTTTCGCAATATCATATCCTTACCAAGGAAAGAGGTTTTATCCTGAAATTCCAATGTTATTTCAGTCACTTGACCATCAAATTGCCCCATCCTTTACTTCAACAGTCAGTATCTGACTCGTGAAAGCGGTGGCCTAGTGGTATTATTGCTGGACTAGTGATCCAGAGATACAACACAGTTCCCTGGGGGACCAGGTTCGACTCCCACCATGGCAGATGGTGAAATCTGAAGTCAATTAAAAAAAATGGAATTTAAAGTGTAACGATAATCCTGAAACGATTGTCATAAAAATCTACCTGATTCATTAATGTTGCACAGGGGAGGAGATTTTCCGAAATTCCACCCCAGAGCCACATAATGCCCTCTTGAAAAATTCAGCAAGCAGTTCAAGTGCAATTAGGGGTAGCAATAATTGTTGACCCAACCAGTGATGTCCAAATCACACAAATCAATAACATCATATTCACAACTTCATGTGTCACGGAGTGAGACACACACTAAGTCTACTGTAGATTATCAGGAGATTAAATCCATCATATTGAATATGCCCAGGCAGCTACATTAGGGGATTAGACACAAAGTGAATCTTCCTATGTAGTGTTCCCCATCAAACACTCCCAGGGCAAGGACAGCAAAGGGTTAGAGAGTAAAGCTCCCTCTACACTCTCCCCCATCAAACACTTCCAGGACAGGTACAGCACGGTGTTGGATACAGAGTAAAGCTCCCTCTACACTGTCCCCCATCAAACACTCCCAGGACAGGTACAGCACAGGGTTAGATACAGAGCAAAGCTCTCTCTACACTGACCCCATCAAACACTCCCAGGACAGCACACACATTTCCTTTTACCTTCTTTGTCATTGTCAATTTACCTGTTCATAATTGTGCCCAGGCTTTGAGTGTTGCTTTATTTTTTGTTGCCCCTACTCCACCAGCATGTCTCTGATGTCTACAGTCGATCACTTACCTCCGAGCATGATGAGGATCACAGTGAATTTCGGTGTCTCCATGGCTTTTCCTTTCGTTCAATTCAGGGATGTTTGTCTCATTGTCCTCCTGCCCTTTCTATTCTGAGCTTGGTGTGGCTACACCCCATATTCACTCAGTAGATGCAAATAAGGATGAAGAACTAGAGTGTGCTGATTCAAATATTTTGCTGCTGCTGAGCATGAGACGTTTGAAGATCTTTTTGACGTGGTTGTGGATTTTTTTAGGCTGTCTAATAAATTCTCTTGCAAAATACCAGAATGTGAGGACATGTGGTAAGTTCTGTCCCTACTAATTTTGATTTCTTTCAGTTCCTTCTTCTCACTAAACCTTGTGTTCCCCAACATTTCTGATATGTTATCTGCGCCCTCCATTGTGAAGGCGGAATGCAACATGTATTTAGTTGATAAGCCATTTCTTGTCCCCCATTATAAATTCACCTAATAGTGACTGGAAGTGTCCTTCATATATTTTCATCAATCTTTTATTCTTATCTATAGAAATTTTTACAGTCAATATTTATCTTCCCCATTAGCTTACAATCATATTCTCTCACTGGGAGACAGTTCCCTCTCATTCAAGCAATTCCCTCTCATGAGGATACACTGTCTGAGCGTGCTGAGTCTCAGTGTAGTCTATATTCCAAAAGCACTAGTCACTAACTGGGGAATGGATCCTGAATATTCTGACGCGGACTGGGGTGCAAATCCTGAAGGTATTGTCTCTCCCTAGCGTACAGGTCCTGTAGGTCATCTCTCTCTCTCGCTCTCTCTCTCTCACGCACAGACTGGGTACAGTTCTTGAATGTGCAGACACTCACTGGGATACAGTCACTAAAAGTGTCGTTTCTCACTAGGGGACAGTTCCAGGAGACAGAACATAGAACATAGAACATTACAGCACAGAACAGGCCCTTCGGCCTTCGACAATACGTCTTTGTTTAAACTGGATACTTTGGCAGCGGGAACTATGGACAGCGTCAATAATTAATCGAATATGTTGGATTTTTCTGATAGTTATAACAAAGGGCAAACAACAAAACAGCACAGGAAACAGGCCCTTCGGCCTAAAAAGCCTGCGCAACCATTTTAACATTCAGTGAACACCTCATTCCAATCCTTCTTCTGCCTATGACTTTTGCCTACGCCTCTCGGACTCCACAATAAAGTGTGCAAATTTAGAGAATTTCATGTGTGCCAGATGGAGAGAAGTCTAATTTAGGGACAATTTGTTAACACCAATCAGCCTAAAAGCACGTGTTGGGGTGTGGAAGGAAACCGGAGCACCCGGAGAATACCCACGCAAGCAGGGGGAGAAAGCGCAAACTCCCACAGACACCTACCCAAGTCGACCCGACAACCTCTCAGTTTTGGCAATATCACTGCTCCTTTCTCTGTTTAGCTTTGCCGTGATGTCTTTACCCCCAATCACTCATTTTGACAGCAATCAAAATTTATTGCCACCAACTTGTGTGGAGTTTGCACATTCCCCTCGTGTCTGCGTGGATTTCCGCCAGGTGCTTCGGTTTCCTACCACAGTCCAAAGATGTGCGGGTTAGGTTGATTGGCCAACTAGATTGACCTTAAATGCATAGGTTAGAGGGGATTGGTGGGTAAAATATGTAGTGGTTGGGGGTTGGGCCTAGGTGGGATTGTAGTCGGTGCAGACTCTATGGGCCGAACAGCCTCTCTCTGTACGTTAGGGTTTCTATGATTTCTATGAATATTTTCGTTCTGCCCGAAAAAGAGGGCTGCTAAATGTTACTGCTGTTACTGCTGCCTTTGGGGTTTTTGTTGAACTACTCCATCTCTCTGAGTCACTGTCAAGACTCCAGGCGCAGTAATGCACGGCCGTGTGATTCACCCGTATGCTGGAGGACTCCAAATTGAGCTCATACTCATTCGGCCGCTTGGCTGTGAAGTCGTCCACCGGCTGATGTGAGCGTCAGAGTTGGAATAAAAAATCAGTTGCAGCTCCCTCCCCGGGAATTGCCTGTACCAGTACATGTAGAGAGCACATCTGAGGAAGAGACAGAGAGAGATCAGGAAATTGGGCATTCTGCGTGGAAGCACCGTGGAACGAGAACGAGCGATGTAGAAAAGTAGAAGGAACAGAAGGAATCAAATAATGAGGTCCACAAGTTGAAAGATGATTTAGATGTTGAATATGATTTGTTGTTGGAAAAGTTCCTCACCGTGAAACCTGACGAAAGGAGCCAGCAACAGATACATCTTCCACTTCAGGTTCCCTTTTAAACAATCTTTCTTACTGGGAAGAAAACACAAATTGCAATGCTCATCTGTTTGATGGTCAGCCCAGCTTCTTCTATTAACTGACAGCCCCGCCTCTTTCCAACATCACCCGCCCCTCACCCCAGATTGGTTTATGTGGTTTATGTGAACATATTGCAAAGACGCGTTGACAGGTTGATGGAGAGAGAAAATGTGGACATTACAAGCGGAATTGCTCTCAATTGGTACCAGAAACTGTAGATAAAGCGACACCAGAAAAAGATTAACAGGAAAATGAAAAAGTAATGTTTTCAAAATTGAAAGGTTAATTGTTAGGAAAAGGTCGTTCATTGCGAGAGTTTTGGGGTACAGGAGCAAAGCTATTATACAGAGACCGCACCTAGAATAACGTGTGCAGTTTTAGTCTCCTTTTCTGAGGAAGGATATTCTTGTTCTCGGGGTAGTGCAGGGAAGCTTTACCAGGTTGATTCCGGGGATGGCGAGACTGAAGTAGGAGGAGAAATTGATTCGGTTAGGATTGTTTATGTTGGAGTTCAGACGGATGGAGGGGATTTTATGGAGACTTATAAAGTGCTAACAGAATCAGAACATAAGATGCAAGAGTGTGTTCCCGGTGGTGGGGGAGTCTAGAGCCAGAGGTCGCAGTCTGAGGATTCAGGATAGGCCATTCAGGAAAGAGGAGAGGAGCCATTTCCTCACTGAAACAGTGGTGGGCCTGTGGAATTCTTTACCACAGGAAGTAGTTGATGCCAAAACATTGAATGCATTCAAAAGGGATCAAAGGAAATCAGGACTAGCTGATGAGTTAGACGAGCAGCCGCGATGCTAATGAATGGTGGAGCACGCTCAAAGAGCAAATGGCCACTTTTCCTTTGATGTAAATTATTGTGGTCGACGTAATTCTACGTTCAAAATTAAAAAGACATTAAGAGTGTTCAACAGATAAGCTTTTGCCCTGCTGGACAGAGTCCCGAATTTGCTGGAACAATCCTCCGACTGGCGTTTAGAAGACCCAGAGGTGATATGAGTGAAACATGCTTGGAGATGAACAAACAAGTTGGAGATGAAAGGAATTTCTTCTTTGATAGCGGGTGTTTTGGAATTTTATACTTCAGAGAACAGTGGGAACTGTGTCATTGAATATATTACCATCCATTAGATCTGAGAACAACAGAAGCCTTCAAGAGTTTTCTATGCAGTGGAGGAGAGGCGGAAAGCGGATTTGAGGCTGAGCCCTAGTCAGTCAGGATCTTATTGAACGGCACAGCTGTCTGGAGGCACTCTATATCTTCTTCCGCATAGACTTTCTCCGCAGGTTGCACAGATTTTGCACTATTGTGTAGAATTTCGAAGATTGAGCGCTGAGCTAATGTTCGAAACCCCCGCAGGAACTGATAACGTTGAAAGAGGAATGTACATTTTCCAGTCAGAGATAACAAGAATAACACGACTGGATTGTGGGGGACATGATGTAAAATAACGGGGGAGACTCTAAAGGAGATGCAGGAGCAAGGGGACCAACCTGTGTATGCGCATAAGTCACAGAAGTGAATGTAGGCGCATTCGAGAACGAGGTGGAGGGGAAGAAATACTGGGGAGCCAGGAAATGGCAGGCGTATGTTGAATGATTGGGTCAGTCTTCACTGCGGAAAATGCTAATAACTTTCCAAAATGCTTCAACGCTCTGAGACCGGCTTCTAGAGAGGGGTGGAGGCAGGCTTGATCCAGATTTCAAAAGTGAGTTCAATCGCTCTCTGCCAAGAAAGAATGTGAAAGGATTAAGCAAGGAAGCCTGATTGGGCAGAAGGTTCTTTCAGAATGCCAGAGCAGAAGGCCTCCATCTGCACTATAACGATCATATGATGGGTAGAAATTCCAAGCATAGAAGCACACGAACAGGCTACAGCGGCTCAATTTTCTCCACTTATGATTTCGGATGATATTGGAATAGTATTGCTTAGATGGGCTTTAGGTTGGTTTAAACAATCGAGGGCTGAATGATCTACATTGTGCTGTAATATTCTATGTTTTATGTTCTATGTTATTCATAAAGCTTTTGGCAGACAAGGAGATAGTTGGCAGTGATGCACTGCCCTCTGCTGGCCCCTCGAAGGAAGAAACCAGAGACCAAAAACAATACCTTTGTATTTCTTTCAAACAGACATTTCTTTCACACGCCCCAGCTTGTCGTCTTCATAAGAAATTGGAGCAGGAGTGGGCCATCTAGCCCATCGTGTCTGCCCCACCGTTCAACAAGATCATGGCTGATCTGAAGTGGATCAGTTCCACTTTCCCGCTTTCTCCCCATAACCCTTAATTCCGCTGTCTATCAGAAACCTATCTACCCGTGACTTAAATATATTCAACGAGGTAGCCTCCAGCACTTCAATGGGCAGAGAATTTTTTCATGTCTTATGAATAACTTCATGTCTTATCATTATTAGTATCATCAAAACAAGCTGATGAAACACACTGGCCCTCGGTCTGTTATGTTCATTAGATTAGCTCCAGAAGGGTCACTTCGACCATATCCCGCATCTACTTTGTTATCTAATTCTGAATTGAACCTTCGCGGCTCAATGCGAGAACCTCCCTGTGGTAGCGGGTCCCACAACCTTAGCAGCCATTGAGTAAAGCAATTTCTGTTGAATTCCAAATGCATTTATGAATGACAGCTCACCCCAAAGTTCTTTTATTTCCTAATCATTATCACATATATTAGTATATTGTGAAATATATTGCTCCTTGCGCGCTATGCAGGAAAAGAATACTCTACACGGAGAAAGAAACCAGGGAGTGCAGAATAGTGTGTTACAATTATAGCTGGGGTGTCCAGAAAGATAACCTTAATGTGAGGTTAGTCCAGTCAAAATTCTGATAGCAGGGAAAAAGCTGTTCTTTTACCCAGCCGAAGGATGCGGAAGAGAGAATCCGGGGTGCTGTTGTTCTCAACTATGCTTTCTGCTTTGCCGAGGCAACGGAAGTTGGAGACACATTCAATGGGTTAGTGAAGATGTTTGTTTTTCCCTAAAATTATAACCTCTTAGTACTGGCAAGATGGATGTTCATTTTCCTGCTTACTTTTTCGGTATTACTTTATTTATCTCTAATATTGATAGCTATCCTAATTTTATTGTCAAAAGCATTTTCGCTCTGCACAAAGGCTGCTAAACGCGCCGCGCAGTGCTTTGCCAAGCAGCTGTTTCCTGCTGCCTTTGGGGTTTTTGTTGAACTGCTCCATCTCACTGAGTCACTGTGAAGACTCCAGGCGCAGTAATACACGGCCGAGTGATTCACCCGCAGGCCGGAGGACTCCAGGTTGAACTCATAGTCATTGGGTCTCTTCGCTATGAAGCCGTCCACCGGCTCATCTGGAGTGATAAACTTTGCAGTGTTGGACAAAAACAGCAGTTGCGGCTCACTCCGCGGGTATTGTCTCTACCAGTACATGTAGAGATTACTGCTGCTTCCCTCCACAGTGCAGTTCAGTCCCACTTTCTCCCTTGGAAATTTGGAAACTGCGGCGGGAATCTGGCGGATAGTCTGAGACTTCACATCTGAGGAAGAGACAAAGAGAGGGGATCAGGAAATTAGGACACTCTGTGTAGTGGAATGAGAGGTAAAAGAGGGGGGGAGAAAAAGAAGCGAAGAAGAAAGAGGGACAGAAATGGAGAAAGCAATAGTGGTCAGCAAGTAGAAAGGAAAGTTAGATGTTGAATAAGAATTGTTGTTGGCAAAGTTCCTTACGGTAAAACATGATGAACAGAGCCTTCCTTTTCAACAGTCCTTCTTACTGGGAAGAAAAATTTCAAATTGCGATGCTCCTCCTCTTCTTCCTCACTTTTTGCTTGACAGTCCAACTCTTCCTGCTGGCAGTCCCACCCTTTTCCTGTAGCAGCCCCGCCCCTCACCTCCTGATTGGTTTATGTGGAGCATTTAGTAAGAATCTGGCAACAGCAATTTTAAATGCAACCGATTTATTTGATACTAAATCTGCGAACTTTCGGCCTTTGTGGCCTTCATCACGCGAATGAAGTGTTCGAATGAGGGGAGAATATGCAGACACTACGACAGCGGATGAATGAACATCGTTCAACAATCACCAGGCAAAACAGTTCCCTTCCTGTGGGTGAACACTTCAGCAGTCACGGGCATTCGGCCTCCGACCTTTGAGTTCTTCATTGGGGCCTTCACAACACACGACAGCGCAGAGTCGCTGAGCAGAGACTGATAGCCAAGTTACGCACACATGAGGACGGTCTTAACAGGGATCTTGGCTTCATGTCTCGCTATCTGTAACCCCCATGACATGCCTGGGTTAGCAGAAAACCTCACTTACTGTGCTGTCTGGGGACAATACACATCTCTTTAACCGCTGCTGTTAGCTACTTTAAGACTTGAATAGCAGGTTAGGTGTAAAGATTCGTATTCTAATCAGCAATCTTTAAACTGTCTGTGCTGATATCTGTGCTTTTGGAGACCAGACCTGATGAAGGCCACAAAGGCCGAAAGCTCTCAGATTTACTCTCAAATAAATCGGTTGGAAATAAAATTGGTGTTGCCAGATTCTTACTGAGTTTACCCCCGCCCAACGCCGGCATCTCTACATTATGTGGAGCAGGCAGCAGCCGGAAATTGTCGATCGATCAGAGCGCAGAACCATAAAGGGGGCTTAGAGGGGAAATCCGGATTGCACCGATCTGGCTTTGCAGACTCCTGAAAATGTTGGAATATCCTTGCGACGGGTGTTTGAAGGAATACATGCTAATGGGAATAAAACGTATAATATTGGGAGGGGATTTGAAAATGTCGATGCTGGGAGGAAACTCCACTCTCAGAGGGCACCTAGAACCAAAGGGCATGGCTTCAGAAAAACCTACTGTCTAAATCAGAGATTAAGATGAATTTCTTCTCTCAAATCGGATGTTTTGTTCTCTGAGTTTTATACCTCACACACTAGGTCATTGAATGTATTCCCCAGTCAGATCTGGGAAAAAAATAGAGATATTAAAGTTTTTTTTCAATGCGGGGGGACGGGAGGCAGAGACTGGATTTGCGAATACGATTGGGAGTCCTATCGAGCGGCACAGCTTTGTGGACGGGCTGAAAGGCCTATCCTTGTTCCCGTTCCTGTACAGGTTGCACATATTGTGTCAAACGTCGAAATTAGATCGCTGATCTAATTTTCGAACCTTAGCACGAACTGATAACACTGAACAAGGATATGAGTTTCCCAGTGACGGACAGAAAGAACCATATGACAGAATTACACATTTATAGACATTTTCTAAACTTAGCGGAGGCGAATCACCAATAGACATCTAATAAACCTAATAAAAAGCAAAATACTGCCAGGCTGGAAATTTGAATGAAGTGTGTAAATTACACAGATCCAGACGACAGAAAGGATGCTACTCCATTAATATAGGTGGATTGGTCAGCATGATTGTTTCATGTGTTGAGTATTACCATGGGAAGTGTGTTTCTGGGTTTCTGAGATAGGGGTTGGGTCATAGAAAGTTGCTTTTTCTAAGAGCTCATGCAGACTTAATGGGCCGAATGGCCTCCTACTGCCCTCTATGTCTCTAACTAAAACAATCAAAAGGGCTTTATTCTATGTATTTTTACATTATGCAACACTCTCTGCACATATTTCACTTTGTCGATTACATCGCAAACAGAGATTGACTTTGCAGGAGTTTCTCTGCTCCCTGCCACTCCGGAGTGAGTTTTCGTCCAAAGTGGTCTCACCCAGTCTTCTGAGAATTCCTGAACTGATTTCCAGCTAAAACGTTCACTCTGCCGCCACCTTGTGTTTGAAATCTCCATTCCCCCCCCCCACCCCCGTTTCTTCAAACTGAAAAATAATTCTCTTTTAAACATACGGGGAGGCAATGGCCTAGTGGTATTATGATTTGATTATTAATCCAGAAAATCAGCTCATGTTTTGGGGACCTGGTTTCCAATCTCGTCACGGCAGATGGTGGAATTTCCATAAAAAAATGCAATTAAGATGCTACTTAGGACCATGAAACAATTGCTGATTGTTGGAAAAATCCATTCTTCAATGTCTTTAAGGGTAAGAAATCTGCCGTCCTTATCCGGTCTGACCTACATGTGACTCCAGGGCCACAGCCATGTGGTTGACTCTCAACTGTACTCTGAAAAAGAGCAACTAGGGATATACAGTAAATGTTGGCCAGTCAATGATGCTCATGTCCCACAAATGAAATTGAATCCTCCACTCACAAGCAAGAGCTTCTCTATTTCATCACCCAGCAACACAACACTCGCCATCTGTGTCCATGTCTGCAAACATCAGCTGCCTGTCTCTGTGTGTCAGGCTTGAAAAGCGGTACTTGAGAACATATACATTTTCACCTTGACACTGTTTCCCCATTGCAAACACAAGGCATTATCTCTGGGCAGAGTCCAATTGATTCCACCATCCACACTGCAGCACATTTCCCATCAGCATAAAGTAAAAGAGAAGGTTTAAACAAGTCTGTCAAACAAGCAGGATTCCAATTCGGGTCCCCAAAGCATTAGCTAAGCTTCTGGCTAAAGCACCAACATACTATCACTAGGCCATCCTCCTTGTCAAGTTTCTTCCTGTCGAACTCATCCCTTCCAAAGCTGTCTTTGTGGACTCACAACACCAGGTTAAAATCGAACCAATTTATTTGATAGTAAACTCACAAGCTTGTGTGTTTGCCCCTTCGTGAGATGAACCTGATGGGATTCACCTAAGGAGATTCGCCTGACCAAGGGGCAAACCCCAAAAGCTTGTGAGATTACTATCAAATAAATTGGCTCGACTTTAACCTAGTGTTGTGTTTATCCCAGTCCAACACTAGCATGTCCACATCTGTGGATTCTGCCAGTGGTAAGGTCTCACCTCTCTTTATACATCTTCATCGAGAATGTGAGTTCACTTGTCAACTTGATGTGATGGTCACATCAGGATCAATGCCTTAAGATAGTGCTTGAGACATGATGAAATATTTCTCCTTAATGAGGATTGCATATTTGGTTACGTCCTCCACCAATTTCCGTGTCAAACCCATACTGGTAGAAATGTTTTCCTTGTCACACAGATCCTGCTACCCCAGCACCTTTTCACCCTTCGAGCATCTCACCTTGTTCAACCTATCTCAGCTCTCTAATTCTCTTTTGCTCTTCCAGGTCCAACAAAATTTTATCACCAATATATCTTTATGTTCCTACCTCAGTCTCTGTGCTCAAAGACATCTCGTAGGAACATAGGAAAATTGTGATGGAGAAGTGACTGATTCTGTCAGCATTGGCCACAAAAGAGAAAAAGAAAAACTAACCACTCATTTAAATCGCATTACTTAGCACTTTGTTTGAAAGTTACAACACTTTAGAGGAATATCCAGATAACTTGTAAATAAGTTGAGCACTTCAGCCTCAATGAATTCCAAGTGTCCATTACCTGATGAGTGGAAAAGTGGTTCTTCATGTCCCCTATAATACTTCTACCAATTACCTTAAATGAATGCCCCTTGGTATTCGAGCCCTCATCTAGGGCAAAACAACTCTTTCCAGTCAACCCTGTCTGAACTCTTAATTTTGTATGACTTAATTAGGTCACCCTTTAGCCCCATCTTTTCTGAAGAAAATTATCTAGGCTAACTAATCTGAGGAAGGGAGAAACCTTGGAATGCAGGTCGACAGTTCCCTAAAGGTGACAGGATTGGTGGACATACTGGCCAAGAAAACATATAGAATGGTTTCCTTTATTGGATAAAGTTTAAAATACAAAAACAAGGATGTAGTGTTAGAACTGTAGAAAACACTGGTTACGCTGAGCTGGAAGTTTGCATATAGTTCTGGTCATCACATTACAGGAAAGACACAATTATACTGGACAGAGTGCAGAGAAGATGCAGAAGAATATTCCCAGGGCTAGACAGGATAGATGCAGGGAGGATATTCCCAATGGTGGGGGACTTCAGAACCTGGAGTCCCTGTGCGAGCATAGCGGGTAGAAAATTTAAGACTGAGAGGAGAAGTTCTTTCCTTAGCCATCGACTGTAAGCCCATCACCACAACAAATGATTGACGTCAAAATGTTCAGTTTCCGCAAACGAATTAGATATAACTCTTGGGATGAAAAGAATCAAAGGATATGGTGGGGGGGGGAAGGAACAGGCTTTTGAGTTGGTCAATTAAGCCAAACCATAATGAAAGGTGGAGCAGGTTTGAAATGCCTATTGATCTACTTTTTTTTATGTTTATATGTTAACTATCCTCTGAAATTCAGTCTGTTCAGTCACTTTGGGATGGGTAACAGGTGATGGCATTGCCAGCTTTAAACACACCTTATATTAAACGAAAACATACTCGTTCACTGGAAGCAAGGGAGACAGGGCAGAAATGGGGGTGCAAGGCAGGGCAGGTCAGCTAGCACAGGAATGATATGTGAGTTGATGCAGCAGTAGGAGATAGGCAATGAGATCTTTGGAATTGCTGAAGTTTGAGAAGTGTGTGAGAATAAAAAGCTTGCAAGGGGGTTGTTGGCAGAAGATGGGACGTACAAATGGGCTCTGTGTTGGGCCGGAAATGGGGTCAAAAATTTCAAGTGGGATCAAAAGTTTGGGGAGATTGGAACTAATAAATGGCAGTGAACTTTGCAGAGAAGGTAGGAGTAAATATAGAAAAATGTTCTCATTAACGGATGGATTGATGACCACAGGCACTTTCTTGAAGTGATTGGCTGGGTTATATTAATATTAATATTACTCACTGCATTATTATGCAGTGAGTTGTTAGAATCTGGAATGCACTGCCACAGTGTCAGGAGGGGCAAATACAGTCAGGTCTTTCAAAAGGAATTTGGAAGGGACACAATTAGAAAATCTTTGAGGAAAGGCAAAGGGAGGTGTGTTGATCTCGCAGAGAGCCAGAACGATCCCAATAAGTAGAATGGCCTTCTATTGTGTTGCAACTTGTCATCTGATATTTAGTTGGAGAAAATACATTCAGAATGCATACTTTGGTTGCACCCTATCTGTTAGCTTCAAATGGAAAGGCGGTGGGAACTTGAAAGGCAAAAAGGAATAGGGGCATCAGATTAAAGTTGCAGTTCACACAACAGTTGGAGATGCAAAACTATTAAAATTTAAAACATTTCCAGGAGCTACAATGAACAAGACAAAACATTCAAAAATAAGAAAATTAATGGCAATTTGCATCCACATTTTCATCTGTATAATCTTTTTACAAACACTGGAACTTGCCTTCCAGTCACACCATGTCATTCCAACATGTGATTTTCAAAGTCATTTCCTAATACAAACTTGGAGTAGGCATTTAGTGAAAGTCTGCGGCGAAGATTTCTACAGTGCACAAAGGAGGCCAATCGGCCCATCAAGTCTGCACTGACCACATTCCCACCCAGGCCCTAGCCCCATGCATTTAACCTAGCTCGTCTCCCCGACACGAAAGTAGGCAGTCAAGTGGAGAGGGTTGTTAAGAAGGCATACGGAGTCTTAGCTTTTATTGGTATTGGGATTGAATTTCGGAGCCGCAACGTCATGTTGCAAGTGTTCAAAACTCCAGTGCGGCCGCACTTGGAATATTGTGTGCAGTTCTGGTCCACACATTATAAGAAAGATATGGAGGCTTTGGAGAGAGTACAGAGGAGGTTTACCAGGATGTTGCCTGGTAGGGCAGGTCTTATGAAGAGAGGCTGAGGGATTTGAGGTTGTTTTCGTTAGAAAGTAGGGGGCTAAGAGGGGACCTGATCGAAACATATAAGATGATTAGAGGTTTAGATAGGGTGGACAGTGATAGGCTTTTTCCTAGGATGGAGAAAGCTAGCACGAGGGGACACAGCGTTAAATTAAGGGATGATATTTATAGGACGGATGTCAGAGGTAGGTTCTTCACCCAAAGGGTGGTTCAGGAGTGGAATGCCCCGCCTGCAGCAGTTATAGATGCGCCGTTTGGTGGCGTTTAAGAGGTTAGTTGTTAAGTATATGGAAGACAAGGGAATGGTTTAGTTTGGAGGGGCATTGCTTTTTATATTGGTCGGCGCAACTTCGAAGGCCGAAGGGCCTGTTCTGTGCAGGAATGTTCTATTTTCTTCTATGTTCTATTTATCATGGCTAATCAACCTAATCCGCACACCTTCGTACTGTGGGAGGAAAACGGGAGCACCCGCACGAAACCCATGCATCCGCGGGGAGAACGTGCAAACTCAGCTTAGACGATGACACAAGCCGGGAATCAAGCCCAGATCCCCACTGCTGTGAGGCAACTATGCTAAGAACGGTGCCACCTTGCCGTCCAGACATTTCTTGAAGGAAGTGAGTGACCGTCACTGGGATACAGATCCTTAAAGTGCTAACACTCACTGTGGTATAGTTCCTGAAGTTGCTGATTCTGACTGAGTACAGTTCCTAAATGTATTGCATACAAGGCTACAGACAAGTATTTGGAAATGGGATTAGAACAGATAGAAGCCTGATGGCTGCAACGCTCAGGACTTTCCGGCTTGTAAAACCTCATTACTCTCTCTATGTCTCTGGTAAGACGATTTCTATAGTGACAAAGTATGATCTTGCATTGTTGAAACACTTCATTGGCGCTTGAATCTGAATGATTGGGTATATTAGTAACATTTGATCCACTTGATATCTCTCCTAATTTTTACTTAGATTGATTGCAGCAATATGCATGTTAGCCTACGAGTTGCCACATTTGCCTCAATCAAGACGATTGTGATACCAACAGGCCCTCTATACTCATTTGAGAGCAGAGACAGCAGAGGTTACTGCTGCTGTTCACCAGCAGGTGTCAGCGTGGCGGCACAATGCATCAGCAGGATCCCAGTGTCTGGGAAAGATTGCAATGTGTGCCCTGGAATTACTTAGACATGTCCCCTTTACCAACAAGGAATAAATACTCCCACTCCCAGCACTGGGCCCTTCAATCAGTGTATTTTATTTCACCATATTGTAAAGAACACTCTAAACGAATTAAAGAAAACGAATTAAAGAAAATGAGACGCAGACGGTGAGAAATGGGAAATCAGTGAGATGGCATAAGAGAAATCCCATCAATGACACCCGGAATATTGTTTTGAAGAGATGCTTATCAATGTGACTTTCAGGCGCATCACCGTTGCTTCATTGCAAGCTGTGTTATACGATCTTACACAGCTTTTGGTCATAATTCACAAACTTTGAATCGAAAAAGTCGCTGTACTCCCTGAAGCACAGGGCAGCTTCTACATCACATTCGCACACCTTCTTATTGCACTTTGACAGAGTGGTCTGCCACCAGGAGGGAACTGAAAAGAAACGAGATCAAATATAAACACAAAATAAATAGTCGCACAACACCAGGTTAAAGTCCAACAGGATGATTTGGTAGGACGAGATTTGGGGGGGGGGGCTGATCCTTCATCAGTCCAATGCTGGCAACTCCACATCCAGTGTATACACAGTGTAGAACACACACTTAACATTGGAGGAAAAAAAATAATATTCGCGCTACTGTTTTGAGTGGGGGCGAGCTATGTGAGATTTTGCAATGATCTAATAATCTTCATTGTTGCTGGCTCCTCAATGATTCACAGTGGCTTCTAATATATGAGCTACATAACATCGTAGAATGTCTCTAATGTGTGAGTGCCTCAAGTTCCTGATTGGGGAAGAATTTGGGGTTGGGATAGATGGATTCTGAAGCAGAGGTGATTCTTGTCATCTGCATGATGATGGGGGTAGTTTCTGGTCTTCGGTTGTGTGCTCCATCCTTTATATTGTCAGGAGTGTCCTAATACTGTGAAAAAAAATTCTTGCAAGCTATGCAGACTATGCCGGCCGTTCTCAAAAAAGAAGTGGGCAGAAAGTAGTTTACAATCATAACTAGGGTGTAGATAAGGAAAGATCAACTTAGTGCAAGACTGATGGAAGCAGGGAAGAAGCTGCTGTTGAGTCAGTTGGTACATGCCCTCAGACTTTTGTATCTTTTTTCCTGATGAAAAAAAGAGTGGAAGAGGATATGTGCGTGGGATCCTTAATTCTGCTGGCTACTGTGGCGAGGCAATGGGAAGGGTAGACAGAGTGAAAGGATGGGAGGTTGCATTGCATGATTAACTGGACTTTATTCATGATTTTAGAGCTTCTTGCGATCTTGGACTGAGCAGGAACTTGTACCAAGCTATGACACAACCAGAAAGAATACTTTCTGTCATGCATCTGAGAAAGTTGGTGAGAGTCGTAGCGGGCATGCCAAATTTCCTTAGCCTACTGTGAAAGTAGTGGGATAAGTTAGCTTTAGTAACTATGGTTTTGGTATAGGAGGACTAATACAAAGTTGTTGGTGATCTGGAAACTAAAAACTGGAAGTTTTCGACCATTCCTACTTCGCCCTCATTGATGTACAGAGGGGGCAAGTTCACCACTATGCTTCGTGAAGTTGATGACTGTCCCCTTCATGTTGTTGACATTGAGAGAGAAATTATTGTTGTCACACCAGTTCACCAGGTTCTCTATTTCATTCCTATATTCAGTCTCATCATTGTTTGAGATCTGACCCACAATTGCGTCATCAGAAAACTTGAAAATCGGTTTGTAGTCAAAGTTGGCCAAACAGTCCTAGGTGTATAAGACGGCTTAGGACACAGCACTGTGGGGCACCCGCGTTGATGATGATTTTGGAGGATCATGTTGCCTATCCTTACTGATTGCAGTCTGCGGATTGGGTAGTTCAGGATGCCTGTGTGGATTTCCTCTGAGAACCCTGGTTTCCTGACACAGTCCGAAAGCTGGTTAAGTGCATTGGTCATGCTTAATTCTCCCTCAGTGCACCCGAACAAGCGCTAGAATGTGGCAAGAAACGGAATTTCACAGTAACTTTATTGCAGTTGTAATGTTAGCCTACTGGATGTGTTAATAACTGCTTAACCAGCTTTCGGACTGTGTCAGGAAACCAGTGTTCTCAGAGGAAATACACACAGGCATCCTGAACTACCCAATCCGCAGACTGCAATCAGTAAGGATAGGCAACATGATCCTCCAAAATCATCATCAACACGGGTGCCCCACAGTGCTGTGTCCTCAGCCGTCTTATACACCTAGGACTGTTTGGCCAACTTTGACTACAAACCGATTTTCAAATTTTCTGATGACGCAATTGTGGGTCAGTTCGTAGCTCAGGGCTCAGAAGAATATAACAACTCTACTTAACAAGGAAAGAAGACAGAAAGCAGGAAGCTGTAGGCCATGGAATGCTTCGTAAACGTGGGATCTGGCTGTCGTTGTATATGAATGAACAAGAGTTACCCTGCGGAAAAGGGAAAGGTAGCCTATGTTAAAGGCATCTGTAATTCTGGTGTCTTCAGGGTCTGGACCACAAAATCTGGAATGCTCTCTCTCCACCTTCCTACCGCTATTGAAATATTCTCTAAAATGACTTTGATCAAAGCTTTAGGTCACCTGAAGCCACTTTTTATGTTTCATTATTGTAAAGACATCATAGAAATGGAACTTGTTGCATATTATTGGTGTTGGCCTGTTCAAGGAATGGAATGGTTAGAGAGTCAGTGGCAAATCCAAAGATCAAAAAAGAGTTCTTTGGTGTTTTACTTACCACACGTGGGAATTTCATTTTCACAGTTTATACCATACCATGTCATTTGAATAGAACATCCCATCTTCTCCGCTTCACTATAACAGTTATCGTGCACTTGACAGCATCTGAATAGGTTGACAAACATGGGTGAATGTTACTTTAGTTCCAAACAATAGAAGTTAAACATGCTGCATGTTTACCCGGCCTGGCCTACATGTTGCGCAAGAGCTACAGCAATGTGGTTGACTCTCTATGCCCTCTGGCAATGAACGATAACCGCTGGTCCAGCCAGCGACGCCCATCTCCCTTGAATTATAAAATAAATCTTCAATACTGTCGATAAAAGCAGATTACGTAGAATGCAGGATCTGAAACAATAATAAGAAAAGCTGGAAAATCTCAGCAGGTCTGAAGAAAGGTCATCCAGACTCGAATGTTGTCTCTGCTTTCTCTCCAGCCATATTGTCAGATCAAATTCAGTTAACAGTTTAAACACACCCAATTATTGCCGACAGCGGTTCTGAGTGACAAAATGTTATTTCAATGGACTGGAGATCAATTTCTCCCAGTAACACGTATAAATTAGCCCACTATACCCTATAAATTACCCAGGTAAATTATCCCCAGTAACCCCCTATAAACTATCTCATATGCCCTATAAATTAACACAATGTACCCTATAAGTTAATCCTAGTAACTCCTACAAACTACCGCCCAGTAACTCCTATAAATTGTCTCCAGTAACTCCCTACAAATTACTCCTATATTCCATATAAACTATCTCGATAACCACTGTAAGATCTCCCAGCAATACTTATTACTAACACCCAGTTACTTCTATAAATTACTTCCAATAATTCACCATAAATTCCCCCCTTACCACTTATAAATCACACCCAATAAACTCGTATATCTCACACCCAGTAAACCCCTATAAATTACCCCAAGAGACGCTCTAAATGTCTCCCAATAACTCCAATAAGTTACTGAATAATGACAACCCATTTGTCCAAATGACTGAGAGATGTTGCTTCTGGCACTGAACTGGAAGCCAGGTATGCGAAAAGCCATACAAGTCCTCTTTATCCTTCCACCAACAGCACTAATACAGATATAGTTGGTAATTACATTACAGCTATCGTGGGACCTTGCTGGGTACATATTGACTTCTCTCTACCTTCCATAGTGATCCTACTTCCAATGTATTAAATCGACTGGCAGCAGCTGGTCCGCCTGTGATAAGGATCTCAGAGAAGCAAGCTCCGTCTTACAGACTCAAAAGGTTTACAGCTTTGGCTAATTTGTCCACGCCACCCTTTTCTTAACCCCTATGCTAGTCCCAATTGCCCGCATTTGGCACATGTCCCTCTATACCCATCTTACCTATATAACTGTCCAAAAGTTTTTCAAAAGACAAAATTGTACCCGCCTCTACTATTACATCTGACAGCTTGTCCCAGACACAGACCACCCTCTGTGTGAATGAACATGCCCCACTGGACACTTTAGTATCTCTCCCTCTAACCTTAAGTCTATGACTGCAGTTTCAGACTGTCCTACGTTTGGGGAAACATATTGACTATCCAGCTGATCTGTGCCCCTCATTAATTGAAAAAGATCCATAAGATCAGTCAGAGAAAAATGTCACAGTCTACCCAGCCTCACCTGTAGACATCAACTCCCAGTAGCATACTAGTAAATCTTTTTTGCAATTTTTCTAATTTTATAATATTCTTTACTTATAATAGGGTGATCCGAATGGTACAGAGTATTCCAAGTATGGCCTTCTTGTACAACTTCTTGTAAAGGAATTTCTACTCTTTACACCAAACCAAGACATTGCTGCTTCTTAATCAGTGCAAACATTTATATCTTGGTTTCACAAAGAGTATTTCTAATACCCTCATTTTACCTGTCAGTGTCATCCACTGGTTGGTTGCCATTTCCTCCGAATCCACAAAAACAGCCATAGTCACTATAGCGTAGATTGTATGTATTTGGATTGGCGCAAGATACGGCTCTTGCGAAGTTCAACATATTCCGCCCCTGAATCACATTTCCCGGTGCAGGGTTGCACATTGCTGCAAGAGACAGCAGAATGAGTTAGAAAGTCTGGAATTAGAGCGAGCAGGAAGATAATTTCACAGTAAGCTGTTTTCCAAACCTGCGGAGGAATATTTGTGATGTCAGCGGAAATTGATTTTAAGAAAGAGGCGATTCGGCCCTACAATTCATGGCTCCGTCTGATTCACATCAGGCTCCTCCCATCTCTCCCCTATCAGCAAAGCTTTCCATATATATATATGTATATGTATATATATATATAAGCTTCATATATATGAAGGTTATATGAAGCTTACATAAGGAGCTTATATGAAGGTAAGCTCCTTCATGTACTTACCAAGCTTCCCGTTTAAGGCATCAATATGATTCACATCAACCATTTCCTGCGCTACAGAGTTTCGCAATATCATATCCTTACCAAGGAAAGAGGTTTTATCCTGAAATTCCAATGTTATTTCAGTCACTTGACCATCAAATTGCCCCATCCTTTACTTCAACAGTCAGTATCTGACTCGTGAAAGCGGTGGCCTAGTGGTATTATTGCTGGACTAGTGATCCAGAGATACAACACAGTTCCCTGGGGGACCAGGTTCGACTCCCACCATGGCAGATGGTGAAATCTGAAGTCAATTAAAAAAAATGGAATTTAAAGTGTAACGATAATCCTGAAACGATTGTCATAAAAATCTACCTGATTCATTAATGTTGCACAGGGGAGGAGATTTTCCGAAATTCCACCCCAGAGCCACATAATGCCCTCTTGAAAAATTCAGCAAGCAGTTCAAGTGCAATTAGGGGTAGCAATAATTGTTGACCCAACCAGTGATGTCCAAATCACACAAATCAATAACATCATATTCACAACTTCATGTGTCACGGAGTGAGACACACACTAAGTCTACTGTAGATTATCAGGAGATTAAATCCATCATATTGAATATGCCCAGGCAGCTACATTAGGGGATTAGACACAAAGTGAATCTTCCTATGTAGTGTTCCCCATCAAACACTCCCAGGGCAAGGACAGCAAAGGGTTAGAGAGTAAAGCTCCCTCTACACTCTCCCCCATCAAACACTTCCAGGACAGGTACAGCACGGTGTTGGATACAGAGTAAAGCTCCCTCTACACTGTCCCCCATCAAACACTCCCAGGACAGATACAGCACAGGATTAGATACAGAGCAAAGCTCTCTCTACACTGACCCCATCAAACACTCCCAGGACAGCACACACATTTCCTTTTACCTTCTTTGTCATTGTCAATTTACCTGTTCATAATTGTGCCCAGGCTTTGAGTGTTGCTTTATTTTTTGTTGCCCCTACTCCACCAGCATGTCTCTGATGTCTACAGTCGATCACTTACCTCCGAGCATGATGAGGATCACAGTGAATTTCGGTGTCTCCATGGCTTTTCCTTTCGTTCAATTCAGGGATGTTTGTCTCATTGTCCTCCTGCCCTTTCTATTCTGAGCTTGGTGTGGCTACACCCCATATTCACTCAGTAGATGCAAATAAGGATGAAGAACTAGAGTGTGCTGATTCAAATATTTTGCTGCTGCTGAGCATGAGACGTTTGAAGATCTTTTTGACGTGGTTGTGGATTTTTTTAGGCTGTCTAATAAATTCTCTTGCAAAATACCAGAATGTGAGGACATGTGGTAAGTTCTGTCCCTACTAATTTTGATTTCTTTCAGTTCCTTCTTCTCACTAAACCTTGTGTTCCCCAACATTTCTGATATGTTATCTGCGCCCTCCATTGTGAACGCGGAATGCAACATGTATTTAGTTGATAAGCCATTTCTTGTCCCCCATTATAAATTCACCTAATAGTGACTGGAAGTGTCCTTCATATATTTTCATCAATCTTTTATTCGTATCTATAGAAATTTTTACAGTCAATATTTATCTTCCCCATTAGCTTACAATCATATTCTCTCACTGGGAGACAGTTCCCTCTCATTCAAGCAATTCCCTCTCATGAGGATACACTGTCTGAGCGTGCTGAGTCTCAGTGTAGTCTATATTCCAAAAGCACTAGTCACTAACTGGGGAATGGATCCTGAATATTCTGACGCGGACTGGGGTGCAAATCCTGAAGGTATTGTCTCTCCCTAGCGTACAGGTCCTGTAGGTCATCTCTCTCTCTCGCTCTCTCTCTCTCACGCACAGACTGGGTACAGTTCTTGAATGTGCAGACACTCACTGGGATACAGTCACTAAAAGTGTCGTTTCTCAGTAGGGGACAGTTCCAGGAGACAGAACATAGAACATAGAACATTACAGCACAGAACAGGCCCTTCGGATTTCGATGTTGTGCCGACCAAAAGAAGAAGCAATGCCCCTCCAAACTAAACCATTCCCTTCTCTTCCATATACTTATCAATTAACCTCTTAAACACCACCAAACTTGGCGCATCTACAACTGCTGCAGGCAGGGCATTCCACTCCCGAACCACCTTTGGGTAAAGAACCTACCTCTGATATCCGTCCTATAACTATCACCCCTTAATTTAAAGCTGTGTCCCCTCGTGCTAGCTTTTTCCATCCTAGAAAAAAGGCTATCACTGTCCACCCTATCTAAGCCTCTAATCATCTTATATGTTTCGCTAAGGTCTCCTGTTAACCGCCTCCTTTCTAACGAAAACAATCTCAAATCCCTCAGCCTCTCCTCATAAGACCTGCCCTCCATACCAGGCAACATCCTGGTAAACCTCCTCTGTCCCCGCTCCAATGCCTCCACATCTTTCTTATAATGTGGGGACCAGAACTGCACACAATACTCCAAGTCCGGTCGCACTAGAGTTTTGTACAGTTGTAACATGACGTTGCGGCTCCGAAATTCAATCCCCATACCAATAAAAGCTAAGACTCCGTATGCCTTCTTAATGACCTTATCGACTTGACTGCCTGCTTTCAGGGATCTATGCACAAATACACCAAGATCCCTGTTATCATCAACACCATTAAGGATCCTAACATTAGCCATATACTCTACACATTTATTATTTCTGCCATAGTGCATTACCTCACACTTTTCCACATTAAACTCCATTTGCCACCTCTCGGCCCAGCTCTGCAACTTGTCCAAGTCTCTGCAAACTATAACACCCCTCTTCACTATCTACCACTCCACCGACTTTAGTGTCATCTGCAAATTTACTAATCCATCTTCAATACCCTCATCCAGATCATTTATAAAAATTACAAACAGCAGGGGCCCCAAAACAGACCCCTGAGGTACACCACTTGTCACCGAACTCCACGATGAATATCTCCCATCAACCCTCCCTCTGTCTTCTATCTGCTAGCCAATTCCTAACCCAATTAGCTAAATCCCCCTCTATCCCATACATCTGCATTTTCTGCATAAGCCTTCCATGGGACACCTTATCGAACGCCTTACTAAAGTCCATATATAACACATCAACCGCCTTACCCCCATCCACCTCTTTGGTCGCTTTTTCAAAAAACTTAATAAGGTTAGTAAGGAAGGAGCTACCCTGAGATGCTGTAGCTAACTAGGGGACAGTTTCTGCAGGAATTGATTCTACATGGGGAGGGGAAAGAGGGATTCCTGCAAGCGGTAACTCGCTTTAGGATACAGTTCCTGTAAGTGCTGATACTCACTGAGGAACAGATACTGTATGTCCTGTCACCACTGGGATACAGCTCCTAATGATACTGACTTTAACAGGGGGGACAGTTCCTGAAGATGCTGATTCCAACTGATTTACAGTTCCTAATGATGTTAACTCACATTGTGGTACAAATACTCGAGGTGATGAATATCACTGGAGTACGGATCCTGAGGAAATTGCTTCTCACTGGGGGACAGTTCCTGAAGATGCTTTCTCTCACTGGGAGACACTTGCAGAAGGTGCAACCTCTCACTCAGATGCAGTTCCTGAGGGTATTGAATCTCACTAGGCTCCAATACAAGAAGGTGCTGACTCACACAGTTTAAAGTTCCTGAAAGTACTGTCTATCACTAGAATACACTGCGTAAAGGTAGTGACTCTTAATAGTGTACAGTTCCTGATAGTATTAACTCTCACTTGGGTACAGTGCCAGAAATTCCTGAAGGTGCTGAGCCTCTCACTGGAGGACAGCTCCTGAAATTGCTGCGGAGAGTTCCTGAAGATAATAACTTTAACTGTGTTACTGTCTCTGAAGGTGATGACACTCGCAGGAATTCAGTTCTTGAAGGTGCTGACTCACGATGGGACATAGTTCACGATTGTACTGACTCTCACTGGGATGTATTTCTTGAAGATGCTGAGGTACATTTCATAAGAAAGTGCAGACTGTCACTGGGGTACTGTTCCTCAAGGTGATGACTCTTACTTGTGTACAGTTCGTGAAGGTGCTAATTCTTATGTACAGTTCCTGAGGGTGTTACTCCTGTTCCTGTTCGTGGGTTACTAGTTCCTGGAAAATGTTGTTTTCCACTGGGTGTAGTCTCTGAGAAGGTGCAGAATCCCACTGGGAAAGTTTCTGAACTGGTATCCTGCTGTTACATCTTCAACGTGGATTCTAGAAATTTCGTTCAGCAGGCATTAGCTAATTATCTGTAAATTCATGTTTTCTTCCTGCTCCCTTTCTTGAATAAAATTGTTGCATTCGTTATTTTCCAATCTGTTGTGACTCTTAAAGTGTCACAGGCACTTTCGAAGATTATATCAATGTCTTCACAGCCTTCAGCCAGAGAGTGGTACTTGTAGAGTTCATCTTCACAGCACGTGGATAAGGCCAAAAAGTTGCATGTTTTCAGGAAAAAGTTAAATATGTCTTTAGGGGCGAAAAATAGCAGAGTTATATATGAAAATATCTGCTTTAGAGTTGAATGAATAAGATCATTCATTCATGATCTTAATGAAAGGTGGAGCAAGTTGAAAAGGTTGAATGGTCTATTCCTCCTCTTGTCTTCTACGTTACTATTTTAATTGCCTTGTGAAATGGCCTACCGACTAATTCAATCAGTTCAAAGGCAGTTGTTTGCCTTGCCAGATATAAACACATCCAATAATAAACAAAGTCACTGAAAGCAAGGGGGACACAGTCTGGGAGGAATGGGAGAGAAACACATGGAGGGTGAGCTAGCACAGGACTGACAGGTGAGTTGATGCAGGAATCATAGAATCGTACAAACCCTATACTGGAAAAAGAAGCCATTAGCCCCATCGAGTCTGCACCGACTACAATCCCACGCGGCCCTATCCCCATATCCCTATAAGTTTTCCCGCTAATACCTGTAATTTATGCATCTTAGGACTCTAAGGGGCATTCTTAGCATTGCCGAGTCACACATCGTTGGACTGTGGAAGGAAACTGGACCACTCAGACGAAACCCACGCAGACATGAGGAGAATGTGCAAATTCCATACTGACAGGGACCCAAGCCAGGAATCGAACCCAGGTCCCTGGACTTGCGAAGCTGCAGTGATAACCATTGTGCAAATAGAGATGAACAGCAAGAACTTGATTTGTTTTGATTTGATTATCGTCATATGCATTAACATACATGGAGACGTATTTTTTGCGCGCTATACAGATAAAACATACCGAGAAGGAAGCGAGAGGGTGCAGAATGTAATATTACAGTCCTAGCTAGGGTGTAGAGAAACATCAGCTTAATGCAAGGTAAGTCCATTCATACGTCTGACTGCAGCAGGGAAGAGACTGTTCTTGAGTCGGTTGGTACATACCTCAGACTTTTGTATCTTTTGCCCGAAGGAAGAACACAGAATGACTTTGGAAGGTCTCAAATTTGAACAATTTGCGGATAGAAAGTTTGGTTGCATATGTTGGCAGAAGATAGGAGAACCCAACTGTGGAACTGGATAGTGGGTCAGAAATCCAGTTTGCTTTCAAAACTGAGGGGGTGATTGAAACCAGTGAAGGATGAATGGACTTTGGAGGGAAGGTGGGAGTTGGACGTAGACAAAATGTTCCCAATAATGGGTAGATCAATGACCACAGGCACTGCCTTAACATGATTGATTCAGTAACACGAAGCCAAGCATTTTTATGTAGTGAGTTGTTACAGTCTGGAATCCGCCACCTGAGCGTCGGGAAGGTACAAATACAATCAGGATTTTCAAAAGGAATTTGGAATATACTGAATTAGCTGAGCTATGAGGAAAGAAAAAAGGAATGGATCTAGGTGCGTTGTTCTTGCAGAGAGCCAGCAAGATCCCAATGGGTAGAATGACTTCTAATCCTACAGCAACTATCAACCTGTCTGATATTTAACTGCAGGAAATATTTCCAGCGGGCAGACTGTGGTGGTACCCTGGAAAGGAGTTTGAAACTTGAATGGAGAAAGACAAAAGGGTATAGGGGCCTCAGAATAAAGTATCAGCTCTTACAATGGACATCGGTTGGAAATGCAAAACCAGCACAGGGAATTAACACATTCTGAGGAGTTACAAAAAACAAGGCAATACATGCAAAAATAAGAAAATGAATGAAAATTTGCATTTGGTTACATAAACTTAACTTTGCCTCAAGTCACACCATGTCGCAAGAAGCTGTGATTTTCATAGAGTTATTACCCTAAACCTAACATGGAGTGAATATCTACAGAACAATCTGGGTTCAGTGGCTGAAGTTTCTGCCTCCCACTGGCATACTGATCCTCATGGGGCAGTTCCTGAGGTGCTGACTCTCACTGAGGTATATATCCTGAAGATACTGACTCTCGCATTGGGAGACAATTAATGATATTCACCTGAGTCTGAAGTGTTTATTTTCCACGTATCTTGCTAATACAGTTTCAATAATGGTTCCAAACAAACGCTCCTAGGGCAGGTAAATGCAGTGTTGAGTTCCCCCATACTGTACCCGATCAAATACTCCCAGGACAGAAAGAGAATGGGGTTAAGTACAGAGTAAAGCTCTGTACACTGTCCCCCATGAAACACTCGCAGGACAGGTACAGCACGGAGTTAGATACAGAGTAAAGTTCCCTTTAACTCTTAGGGCAGATATCCACATTTCCTTTTACTTTCTATGTCATTGGTAAATTACCTGTTCTAAATTATGCCCAGTTTGTGCGTTAGGCTTCATTTGTTGTTGCCTCTTATCACCAGCACATCTCTGAAGTCTCCAGACGACCCTTCATCTCTGAGAACAATAAGAGTCGCAGTGATTTTCGGAGTCTCCGAAACTTCTCTTTTCCTTGCAGTTAGCGATGTTTGAGCAGTTGGCCTCACTAGATGTTGGATGACTGGCATACAATCTCCTGTTTTCTTCCTACCTCCTTCGTTGAATAAAAATGTTATGACTCCTATTTTCCAATTCGCTGGAATCATTGCATTATCAAAGGAATTTTGGAAGATTGTAATCAATGCCTCTACTATATCTGTAGCCACTTCATTTACGATCCTAAAGTGTAGGTTTAGCCTCGGGGAAATTGTAAGCCTGTAGGTGTAATAGTTTCCCCACTGTTTTTTGCCTGGTAATGGCATTTGTTTATCTTTCTTTCTGCCTTTTGGTTTTCAAATATTACTGGGACATTTTTTAAGTCTTTTGCATACTCAGTTAGTGTTAATCTTGCCAGAAGGTTAGAAGATTAGAAGGTCAGAAGATTGAGGGTGAAGCTCATAACGTGATATCAATTTCTAACAGGACGAGACAGAGTGCATGAAGAAGAATATTCCCAAAGGTAGGAAGTCAGAACAAGGTATCAAACGCTGAAGAAACGGGACAGCCCATCTACGACTGAGACGAAAAGAATTCTCTTCACCCAGACATTAATAACTGATGGAATTCACAAAAACCACCAAAAAAGTGGTTGATGCCAAAACTATTGTACATTTTCAAGAAAAAGTTAGATATAGCCCTAGGGGTGAAAAGTATCAAAGGATATTAAGAAGAAGGTGGGAATGGGCTTTTGAGATGAACGACCAGCTATGATCTCAATGAATGGTGGAGCAGGCTAGAAGGGCCAAATGATCTACTTCTGTTCTTATTTTCTATGTTTCCATTTTAGCTGCCCTGTGAAATAGCCTAGCCAGCAACTCAATCAGTTCAAAGCCAGTTAGGAATGAGCAACAAATGCCGATCTCGCTAGATATAAATATCCAGCGCAAGTTTGGGAGTGTGGGACAGAATAGGTTAGGTATAAATAACAAAGAACAAAACAGCACGGGAAACAGGCCCTTCGGCACAACAAGCCCGCGCCGCGGCCTCGATGTTCCCACTTCTACCCATGATCCCTCTGTATGTTTATAGGGCTATGCATTGGAAACAAATTTGTGAGACAATTTAGGGAGAATTTGTTCTGCCAATCAGCCTAAGAGCGCATCTTTGGGATGTGGGAGGAAAACCGGAGCACCAGGAGAAAACCCACGCAAGCACGGGGAGAATGCACAAACTCCCACAGACACAGGCCCAAATCCACGTATCTGCACAGCACAGCGATAGTCACTGTGCTGTCGTATTGCCCATCAAATGGTCCAGGTCACACTAATGACGTGAATCACTAGGATACTCTCAAAAAATCCAAGAGCAGCCCTCTCATGACCCATCGCATGTATGCCCCTTGTTAGACAACAAGGTGGACCAAAGTACCTGTAGGATAAAACAGAAATACATCAATATGATCGAAAATTTACACGCTTCCAGGGAACTGCCAAGGCTCTTCATTCCTATTTTACATCATTTTTCTATATCCCTCCATTCTGTTAATGTGCCTATCTAAGTATCTCTTAAATAACTCCACATTGCCTGCCTCCACAACTTTACTTGGCAGCACGTTCCATACCCCCACCACCCTCTGTGTGAAAAAGCTCCCGCTAGCATTCAAATTATATTTTACAACCCCCACCCCTCACCCTAAGCCCGTGTCCCATTGTGCTATTTGAGTCCACCCTAGGAAAAAAGCTTAACCTTGTTTACTCTATCTATACCCCTCTTAATCTTGTACACCTCTATTAGATCTCCTCTAAGTCTTTCTAAGGAAAAATGCCCCAATTTGCCTAACCTCTCCTCGTAACTCGGACCTTCTATACCTGGTAAACATCCTCTGCACTCTCTTAAGAGTCTCCACGTACTTCTGGTAGTAAAGTGACCAGAACTGGACGCAGTATTACAAATGAAGTCTAACCAACGTTCCAAACAACTGCAAAATTAAAGGCCAGCTCTTGTACTCTATACCCCTTCCCATAAAGGCTTAAAGGCTTTCTTCACAACTGTCTCCACCTGCTCTGCCATCTTCAGAGACTTGCGCATCTGCACCCCCAGTTCCCTCTGCGTTTCTATACTCTTAATAGGTCTACCCTTTATCATATAGCTCCCCCCTATATTCTTTCTCCCGAAATGCATGACCTCGCATTTATCAGGATTGAATTCCATCTGCCATCTGTCTGCCCAAGCTACCAATCTATCTATGTCCTGCTGCATTGCCTGACAATGCTCCTCACTATCCGCAAGTCCAGCCATCTTTGTATCGTCTGCAAACTGGCTGATCACTCCACTTACTCCGTCTTCCAAGTCATTTATATATATTACAAACAGAGTGACAGGTGGGCTGATGCAGGAGTAGGAGACGTACAGCAAGAGGTTTGCAAGGGCTGAAGTTCGAGGAGTGCTCAAATAGAAAGCTTGGATAAAGGTGGTGGCAGAAGATGGGAAGTACAAATGGACTCGGCATATGGAACTGGATAGAGTTCAAAAATCCAGTTCGGAATTAAAGACTGAGAGGTGATTGAGGATAAATAACGGAAGTATGGGCTTTGCAGGAAGGTGCGGGAATGCATCTGGACAAAATGTTCTCATTGAATCAACGACCACAGGCACTCCCTTAAAATGATAGTCGCAGTTACATGAGGATTCTCACTGGGATTTAGATCCTAAAGGTACAGGTTCTTGTGGATCACATGAGAATCAGTGCCTTTGGGATCTGTATCCCAGTGACGTCCAGGCTCTCATGCATTCATCAATATTCCAGATTCCTCTCCCTAGTTTGCTGTTAGGATTTCCCCTCCTCATGGTTTTACCCTGTGTTGCAAATTGTGGCACGATATTTCACCATGACTTGCATCATCACCTATCCCAAAATTGACAAAATCCAACATCCCTACCTTTGTTTTCGTTGTATTCCAAATCAGTAAAATAGGGAGTTTTCCTTGCTCATATTCATTTTGCCAAGCAGTGATAAACATAACGTAGAAACATAGAACACCGAGCTGTGTCCGAAACTAGGATCAAACTATCCTATTCTCTATCATTCTGGTATGTTCCATGTGCCTATCAATAACTGCTTTAATTTCCTGAAGTGTCCTATACCACTATAACAGCAAGCAGTCCATTTAGCATCCTAACAACTCTCTGAGTAAAGAAGTTGCCTCAGACTTCCCTCTTATATCTCCCCTCACGAACCTTTCGGTTACGTCTCCTAGTAACAGCTACATTCACCCAATGAAATAATCTCTGAATGTCGATTCTATCTATCCCCTCATCATTTTATAAACTTCTATTAAGTCGCCTCTCATCCTCCTCTGCTCTAGGTCCCTCAAAATTTCCTCATAAGACCTACCCTGCAAACCAGCAGTATCCTTGTAAATCTCCTCTGCACTCTCTCCAATGTCTCCAAATCCTTCTTATAGTGAGGTGACCAGAACTGCACACAATATTCCAGATATGTCTCACCAACGTCCTGCACAGTTGGTAGCATAACCCCACGGTTCTTAAACTCACACCCCCTGTTAATTATGCAGTGAAGAAGGCAACCTTCAGAGATCTATGGATATAAACCCCAAGACCGCTCTGTTCCTCCACTTTCATCAGAACCTTGTCTGTAATCCGCATTAAAATTTAGCTTTTATTGTTAGGGGGATTGAATTTCGGAACCGCAACGTCATGTTGCAAATGTACAAAACTCTAGTGCGGCCGCACTTGGAGTATTGTGTGCAGTTCTGGTCGCCACATTATAAGAAAGATGTGGAGGCATTGGAGAGGGTACAGAGGAGGTTTACCAGGATGTTGCCTGGTATGGAGGGCAGGTCTTATGAAGAGAGGCTGAAGGATTTGAGGTTGTTTTCGTTAGAAAGGAGGCGGCTAAGAGGGGACCTTATCGAAACATATAAGATGATTAGAGGTTTAGATAGGGTGGACAGTGATAGCCTTTTTCCTAGGATGGAGAAAGCTAGCACGAGGGGACACAGCTTTAAATTAAGGGGTGATAGTTATAGGACGGATATCAGAGGTAGGTTCTTTACCCAGAGGGTGGTTAGGGAGTGGAATGCCCTGCCTGCGGCAGTTGTAGATGCGCCAAGTTTGGTGGCGTTTAAGAGGTTAGTTGATAAGTTTATGGAAGAGAAGGGAATGGTTTAGTTTGGAGCGTCATTGCTTTTTATAATAGTCGGCGCAACATCGAAGGCCGAAGAGCCTGTTATGCGCTGTAATGTTCTATGTTTTATGTTCTATAAATTTATCCTGCCAGAATGAATCGACTCGCACTTATCAGGGTTAAACTCCATCTGCTATTTTTCAGCCCAGCTCTGCATTCAATCAATATCTCTTTGCAGCCTACAACTGCCCTCCACCTCATCCACTACCCCACCAATCTAGGTGTCATCAGCAAATTTACTGAGCCACCCTTCAGCCCCCTCCTCCAAGTAATTGATAAAAATCACAAATAGTAGAGGACCCAGCACTGATCCCTCTTACACAGCTGGTAACTGATCTCTAGTCTGAAAATTTTCCATCCAGCACCACCTTATGTCTTCTATGAGGTAGCCAGTTATCTAATTGGCCAAGTTTCCCTCTATCCCACACATTCTTACTTTTATTGTGAGCCTGCCATGGAGAACCTTATCAAACGCCTTACTAAAATCCATGTACATGACATCAATTGCTCTATCTTCATCCACACACTCAGTTACCTCCTCAAAAAATTTAATCAAATTTGTGAGGCAAGATTTACCCTTCATGACTCTGGGTTGACTATCCCAGATTAAGCTGCATCTTTCCAAATGGGCATAAATCCTACCCCTCAGGGCCTTGTCCATTAACTTACTGACCACCGAGGTAAGACTGACTATCCTATAATTACCAGGGTCATTCTTATTTCCTTTCTTGAACAGAGGAACAACATTCACCACTTTTCAGTTCTCTGGCACTATCCCTGTGGACAGTGAGGACCCAAAGATCAAAGATCAAAGATCAAAGATTGCTCTGCAATCTCCTCTCTTGCTCCTAAAAAATTCTAGGATGTATCCCATCTGGCCCAGTTGACTTATCAACTCTCAGATTTTCCAAAATTGTTAATAAACCTTCCCTCTGAACATCTACCTCCTCCAGCCTATGAGCCTGTAATATACTCTCATCATCAAAAACATGCCCCCCCCCCTCCTTGGTGAACACTGAAGTATTCATTCATCACCTCTCCTATGTCTTCTGACTCCATCCACAAGTTCCCACTACTATCCTTGATTGGCCCCAACCTCACCTTGGTCATTTTTTATTTCTCACATAAGAGTGAGTTTCCTTTGGGTGCTCCAGTTTCCTCCCACAGTTCCAATGATGTGCAGGTTAGGTTGATTGGCCATGCTAAAATTGCCCCTTAGGGTCCTGGGATGTGTAGGTTAGAGAGATTAGCAGATAAATGTGTAGGGATATAGGGAATAGTGCCTGGGTGGGAATGTGGTCAGAGCAGACTTGATGGGCCTAAAGGGTCTGTTTCTGCACTGTAGGGTTCTATATTCCATGTTCAATAAGAGTGAAAAGCCTTGAGGTTTTACTTGATCCAATCCACAAAGGACATCTCATGCCCCCACATAGCTCTCCTAAGCCCCCCTTTTTTTTAGCTCATTCCTTGCTATCTTGTAACCATCAAGCGACCCAACTGAACTGTTTCCTCAAATATAAAACTCAATCACTAAATTTATATTGAGATATGTGGGGTCATCCATTAATCTGACAGTCTGGGATTGTACTGTGAATTGTGGTGGAGTGTGTGTGGCTGTGGCTCCAGTGCAGTGACACTTTCCAACTGTCTTCACTTCTTAGTATTCTGTTCAGAGAATCCAAATCTACAAACCCCATACCGAATCACCAGATTCTTCAAATCTCTCACGTTGGGCAAAAGGAAAAAATTTGCATTAGTATCTAAGGGTCCTTCACAGAAAGGTTTTTGCATCTTTCCCCTCGTCTTCATCACCATGTTTGCATTTGCTGAGCGAATATACATTGTAACCATTCCGGGAGCAGAATTAAAAGGACAGATCGGCAAAGAGACAAACATCAATCTTTCGAAGAGAACGAGAAGGCCCAGAAACTGAGTGTGTTCCTCATTGTGCTCGGAGGTAAGTGATCAGCTGGAGACTTCAGGGGATGTGCTGGTGGAATAGGGGCAATATCAAATGAAGCAACACTCAAAACCTGGGCACAATTCAGAACAGATAAGTTGTAACAGCCAAACAAACAGTAGAAAATGTGAATATTGGTCTTCAAGTGTTTCATGGGGATATTGTAAAGGAGCTTTACTCTGTATCTAACCCCGAGCTATACCTGTCCTGGGAGTGTTTGATGGGGGACAGTGTAGAGGCAACTTTACTCTGTAGCTAGCCCTGTTCTCTGCCTGCCCTGCGAGTGTGTGATGGGGACAGTGTAGAGGGACATTTACTCTATATCTAACCCTGTTATCCTCAGTAACTTCTACAAATGACCCCAGTAACTCCTATAAATTACCCCCAGTAATTCCCTATAAATTGCCCCCAGTAACGCCCTATAAATTGCCCCCAGTAACTCCTATAAATTACCTACAGTAACTCAAAGAACAAAGAACAAAACATCACGGGAAACAGGCCCTTCGGCCCAACGAGCCCGCGCTGCCACCTCGCTCCCATTTCTACCCGCGATCCCTGTCTATGTTTATAGACTCCTATAAATTATCCCAGTAACTCCCTATAAATTACCCCCAGTACAACCTATAATTACCCCCACGAACTGTATCCCAGTGAAAAAAGTCTCCTTCAAAATCGATGCTCTAATGAGAGATGGTACATTCAGAAACTGTCCCCCAATGTGTGAGACAGCACCTTGCTGATCTCTATCGTAATGAGAGGCAGCATCTTCAGGAAGTGTACCCAATGAGATTCAACATTTCCAGGAACTGCACCCCAGTGAGAGTCAGAACCTTCAGAAAATGGATCTCAGACATGGTTACCATCTTTAGGATAGAACCTGGATCTGTAGCTCAGCTCAAGAATGGCATTTCACGTTAACAAATCCAAATGACAAGTCTAGACTGGCTCTGCTTGTCCCAGTTTATGTAAAAAAAAAATTAAATAGTGACTCATATGCCGATTTGTGTCTGTGTAACGCACAGTCCTATTCCGCTCATTGAATTGTCCACAGTGTTGTTTATCTCCCCCCAGGGTCCTGACAACCAGGGCCAAGACTGATTTCTGTATCAATAATTAACAAGTATTTCCACTGCCAGCATCGCTTACTCCCATCAGCGAGAGCAGCAAAGAGGCTTCCTCACTTTATTTCACTGCAATCTCATCTTAAATTAACTCATGGAAAAAAACAGCAACAAATCCTAGATATGAGTGACACTCGATGATTAAGAAATCAAGAGAAACCGCAGCGACAGGTGTCCCTTCCGAAAGACCAGGAATATTCCATTGGAGAACCGTATGAATCTCAGCCACATCTCCGCTACTTCATTGCAAGTTGGAGCCTGGGACTGTCTGGCACAGGTCCTGGTTGTAATCCACAAACGCCTTGTTGAACTTGTCGCTATGATTCTTGAAGCACAGAGCAGCAGCGACGTCACATTCACACATCTTGCTTATACACGGGAACAACGATAGCCAGGAGCCACCTGTAAAAGAGGGGATTATAAAAATATATAATGCACACCCAATATTGTACACTCTAATGCTGCAGCTGTTTGCCAACCAACTGCAGGGATCTTTAATGTTGGGGGGAGGTTGGCGCTCCATAATGCTTCGACTGGATCCAAAATATTTCAGGGAAGAACATCCACATTGAGGAATACTCAATTGTGGACTGCCTCTAATGTTGTATTAGTCTCTTCATATTCTGCGAACCCTAATTAAATAAGGATTTCTGGGCAGCACGGTGGCAGTGCAAGGGGCCCAGGATTCAATTCCCGGCTCAGATTACTGTCTGTGTGGAGTTTGCGCATTCTCCCAGTGTCTATATGGGTTGCCTCTAGGTTTCCTCCCACACTCCAAAGACATGCGGATGAGGTAGATTTGCCATCATAAATTGCCCCTTCATGACAGGGGGGGACTATCTTGGGTAAATGCACGGGGTTATGGGGTTAGAGCCTGGTTGGGTTTGTAGACTTGATGGGCTGAATGGCCTCCATCTGCAGTGTAGGAATCTATGATTCTATGATCTTTACTGTGGTCCATAATGCTGTGGGGTCTTTAATCCCTAATTACCAAGTTTCTCATGAGTCTCCCTCACTTGTTGAAGACAGTGACAGTGTGATGCAAAAGGCCATTTAAGGATACAATTCAATAAAGGTTATGCGTTATTTTCTTCTTTCATGAGATGCAGACTTCTTGTCGAGGTCTGTTGTCAGCATCTGTTGTCCACTTGCGAAGTGAGTGTCTCGTTCGACCATTTCAGAGGGGCAGTTAAGAGTCAACCACATTGTTATGTGTCTGGTATCGTAAAGAGACCAGACTTGGTGAAGACGGCAGATTTCCTTCCCTAAAAGGATATCAACTTATACATTTATTTATTAATGTCACAGTAGGCTTACGCTAACACTGCAATGAAGTCACTGTCAAAATGCCCTAGCCGCCACACTCCGGCGCCTGTTCAGGTACACTGAGGGTAAACTTAGCATGGCCAATTCCCCCTAACTAATATATCTTTCAGACTGTGGGAGAAAATCAGAGCACCCGGAGGAAACTCATGCAGACACAGGGAGAACATGCAGACTTTGCAAAGACAATGACCCAAGCCAGGAATTGAACATGGACCCTCGGCACTGTGAGGCAGCATGCTAACCACTGTGCCACTGTGTGAACCAGATGGACTTAAAAAATGGGTTAGAGGGATATGGGGAACGGATGGGGGAGGTGGATTTGAGATCAGGAAGAGATCAGCCATGATCTGATCGAATGACGGAGCAGGCTCCAAAGGCTGAATTTGCCTACTTCTACTCCTAATTTCTATGTTCCTATCATGCAAGAATGAAAGGAGGCATGTGGCAGAGCTTATTTTTGACAGTGGTTGGGATTTGTAATGCACTGCTTGGAACTATCAAGGAGGCAGATTTGATTGTGGCTTACCAAAGGACTTTGGAAAAGTATCAGAGGATAAAAATATTGGCAGGACAATGTGGCGGATTTGGGATTGGGTGAGTTACTCTTGCAGAGTGCCAGCAATAACAAGTTGGGATGAAAAGACTCCTTTCATGCTGCAACCCTGCCATGATTCTATGAAAATTTTGGGGCCACTACAAATCTGAGAACTGAGAGTCAGTACAGATTTGACAGTGCCAATGGACACTCACCTGCAAAGAGAAGGGAAGAGACAAAGAGTTAGTGGAATTCCCTAAGATCAAACAATGTCTGGTTTGGTATTGTAGATTGAGAAAGGATGACAAGAACCTTGATTTTAACAACACCAATGACTTTAAAATGACTATTTTGGTCGAGAATTAAGCATACTAAAATTTTTGCTCAAATTATAACTAAAACCAGATGCTGGTTAGAATGTTGCTGTGAGACATGATCTGGTCTGAGGGCAGTGACCTGAAGCTTCCTGCATTTACTCTGGAGTAGACCTGGTGGCACTGAGGTAATGAGTTGTATGTGGCAGACATACAACCTGAACAAAGCATAAGGGCATCGATTACAAGTAATTTCATTGACTGTTTGAGTTGTGCGATCGATTTCTAGTTTGACAATTTCCTGGGGTGACAGATAATCTTCTGGAAGCAAGTGAAAGAATTTGTAGATAAAAGACATGTGCAGTCTTTTGTCTCTGGCAACAATTCTGTAGAGAGCCACCATCATAAGAAGTGTGCCCTGAAGGAACTTCTTCAGAGGATAGATTCTACATCGGGAATATACCTAGTTAGTTTTTACTAAAACCTGGTAGTATCTATTTTCAGTTAAATAATTAAAAGTTAAGGTTCAGTTGAGAGTTAAAGTTCAGTAAAAAAAATGAAAGGTTTAAAGTTGAGGTGGTGAATTGTTAAATAAAAGGAGATTGTTGAGTGAATTAAGTGTTCTTCTTGCTTGTCTCATTAACCTGGAATACTTGGAGAGTATTTAAATTAATAGCCGAGTAACAGTATTTTACTTACTGCACATCGGAACTTCATCAATGCAGCGTGAAATATAGAGTGTGGTCCAAATGGAACAGCCCATGTTAATGGCGTCACCATAACATTGATCATGCAAATAACAACACCTAGGAGAGAGTGACAAACATTATTTCATGATGTAAAGTCCTTCTGTAGAGAATAAAACTCAGTCAGTGCCTAAGCAACAAATCCTCAGATAGGGTGACCGACTCTATAAGATTGCCCTAGAGTTCCCAAGTGTTAAAAATTAATTTCTTGATTATTCGTAGCAAACGTCCCAGGAGAAAAGTACATAATAGGGAAGTTTGATTTATTTTTTTCCTCCATTTTACTGGGCACTTTTGCTTATTGGAGATGGACCAGAGGTTTGGAGCGAGCTGCTGGAGGGGGAAGTTATCCAACAAACAATGTTGGAAAATCTCAGCAGGTCTGGCAGCATCTGAGGAGAGGGAAACAGAATTAACGTTTCGAGTCCACGTGATTTTTCAGTGGAGGGGCGGAGGGGTAGGGAGGGGGGGAATGCAGGGAAGGGAGATTTAGATTTAACTTTAGAATACATCCAATGAAGATGGATATCCCTGTCACGAGACCAAATGCTTTTTAAAGCAAATGGGGTACCTTGCCCATGACAAACATGGCATCCTGCCCATAAGTATGGCTCCATGCCCACAACAAACATGGCATCCTGCCCATAAGTATGGCTCCATGCCCACAACAAACATGGCATCCTGTCCAGTGATGTTATCACTAGATTATTAATCCAGAAAGTCAGCTAATGTTCTGGGGATCAGGGTTCGAATCCTGCCACCGCAGATGGTGGAATTTGAATTCAATAGAAAACAAAATCTGGAATTAAGAATTTGATGATGTCCATGAATCCACTGTTGAGGGAGATTCACTCTGTAAAATCAGCAAAGTGGGAGATTCACTGTTTAAAATCAGCGAGGACTGAGATTCGGTTTAAAACCAGCGAGGTGGGAGTTTCATTTTGTAAAATCAGTGAGGAGGAGACTCTGGTTAAAATCAGCAAGGAGGGACATTCACCAGTTAAAATCAGTAAGGAGGGAGATTCACTGTTTAAAATCAGTGAGGAGGAGTGAGATTCACTGGTTAAAATCAGCAAGAAGGAAGATTCACTGGTTAAAATCAGTGAGGAGGAGTGAGATTCACTGGTTAAAATCAGCAAGAAGGAAGATTCACTGGTTAAAATCAGTGAGGAGGAGTGAGATTCACTGGTTAAAATCAGCAAGAAGGAAGATTCACTGGTTAAAATCAGTGAGGAGGAGTGAGATTCATTGATTAAAATCAGGAAGGAAAGAGATCCACTGGTTAAAATCAATGAGAAGAGAGATTCACTAGTTAAAATCAGCAGGAGTAAGATTTATTGGTTAAAATCAGCGAGGAAGAATTCACTGTTTAAAATCAGTGAGGAGGGAGCAGGGAAATTCATTGTTTCAAATATTTTGGGGAGTCAGGACCATTTCAGTTGCAAATGAAGCTGAGTGAATGCACAAACAAAGGATAAAGCCCTTCAGCTCTTTGAGCATGCTGCCCAATTTATTAAGTTCCAGACTGATGTGATAGTAAACTAAAATTGGCATCGCACCTTCCCTCTGATAACCTCTTGTCCCCTTCCTCACCAAGAAACTGTGGACATCACAGAAATATTGTAAGTTGATTCGTCAGTGAGTGTTTGGTGCAAGGGACAATGTATTGATAGCTAGCTTAGGATACCAAAGTCAAAGTAAACTTATGAGAAATATGCCAATCAGTGTAACTTCAGTCAAAGGCAAATTTCTGGAAACAATTCTGCGAGATAAGACAAACTTTCCCTTAGAAAGACATGGATTAATCAGGAATAGTCAGTGTAATTTTGTTAGAGGAAGTTTGTGTCTTACTAACTTAACAGAATATTTTGAGAAAGTAAGAAGGAGAATTGGTGAGGGTAGTGCTATTGTCTGCATGGATTTCAGTAAGGCACTTGACAAGGTACCACATGGCAGACTGGTCAATCTTTGGCATTCCCTTCCTCAAAAAGCGACTGAGACTCTGAATATCTTTAAGGCAGAGGTAGATAAATCCTTGATAGTTGAAAGGCTGTTTTGGTAAAGCTTTTCACAGGTTGTCACTATAAGGTTCAACATAGCATACAAATATAGAGGATGGGAACAGAGTAGGCCATTCAACACTTCAAGCATCGTTCAATTTATCAAGGATAATCCTCTATCTCAGTGCCACACTCCAGCGCTCTCCCTGTATCCCCTTGACACTTTAAAGTCTATGTATCTACTTATTTCCTTCTTAAATTATTTTTCATTATTCATTTGACAGAGAATTCCATAGGTTCACCACCATCTGAGTGATGAAATTTCTCTTCACCTCAGTCCTAAAAGACCAGTCCATTTCCTGAGGCTATGATTCCTTGTTCCAGAACCATCTAGCCAGAGGATACATCCCTGCATCCAATCTGTACAGCCCTGTCAGAATTTTATACGGTTCAATTAATTCCCCTCTCACTCTTCTAAACTTCAATGAATACAGAACCGGTCGAACAAATCTCTCCTCACACGCCAATCCTGCCATCCCAGGAATCAGTCTGGTGAACCTTTGCTGCAACTCCCTCTACGGGAAGTATATCTCATAGAAACCCTACAGTGCAGAAAGAGGCCATTTGGCCCATCGAGTCTGCACCGACCACAATTCCATCCAGGCCCTACCTCCATATCCCTACATATTTACCCACTAATCCCACTAAGCTACACAAATAAGAGGCAATTTAAGCATGACTAATCAATCTAAACCCGCACATCTTTGGACTGTGGGGGAAAACTGGAGCACCCAGAGGAAACCCACGCAGACACAAGGAGAATGTGCAAACTTCACACAAACAATGACCCAAGCCGGGAATCGAACCCAGGTCCCTGGGGCTGTGAAGCAGCGGTGCTATCGTGCAGTTCTCCTTAGATAAGCAGACCCAAGCTGCACACAATACTCCAGGTGTAGTCTCACCAGGGTCCTGTACAGTGGCTCCTGTACTCAAGTCCTCTTGCAATGAAGAGCAACATACCATTTGCCTTCCCAATTGCTTGCTGTACTTGGAAGCCTTCTTTCAGTGACTGGTGTTCTAGGACACCCTTTGTACGTCAACGCTTCCTAATCGATCCCTATTTAAATAATACTCTGCCACTCTGTTTCTCCATACGAAGTGGAACTTCCAAGCTTCACATTTTTCCACATTATACCTGCCACATATTTGCCCACGCACTCAACTTAGCTAAATCACTCTAAATTGTCCAAAGCCTCTTAACGTCCTCCTCACCACCCACCTAGTTTTGTGTCGTCAGCGAATTTAGATAAAGTACATTTGTTTCTCTGATCCAAATCATTAATGTGTACTGTGAAAAGCTGGAGATCAAGCACTGGTCCCTGCGGACCCCAGTAGTCACTGCCTGCCACAAGCTGTCAGTAAAAGGCATGGAATTGTTATAGATTGGCATAAGGAGCATGAGACTCCACGGGCTTTAGTTGAAGGTGGGGGACTTACCTTGGCATGTAGGGATATAGATGGTCATAGTCAGTAAGTGTGCAACAAACATTGACATGGTGGGGCTCAGTGGGGGACATAAGGGTGGGCATGGATGATGCATGGGGAGCATGTGGGATGGTGAAAAGTCTCGAGGGGTGAGACCTTCTCGTACAACTGGGACACAAAGTCCCGCAGCACTTTGATGAGCCTTTCAAAACAGTCTGTCCCACACAAGGCAGCCTCCCTGACTGCCTCTGAATTTTTCTCCTCAGGTTGGCTGGCTTGACTGAAGCCCATACCCAGAACGAAACTCTCACCCTTGCCTGACGCTTTCTCCTGGGGCACATTGACCAAGGAGGAATTCTCCTTTGGTTCCTGCTCTCCACCTTAAGAGCGAAATACTCCACCTTCTTCCGTCGGGAAAAAGATACAAACGTCTGAGGTCATATACCAACCGAGTCAAGTACATCAGACTTCTGAATGGATCTAGCTCACGTTAAATTGATCTTTCTCTACACCCTAGCTATGACTGTAACACTACATTCTGCACTCTCTTCTTTCCTTCTCTGTGAATGATATGCTTTGTCTGTACAGTGCGCAAGAAACAATACTGCATCCCAATCCATGTGACAATACTAAGTCAAATCAAATTCAAAGAAATTCCAGCCAGAGTGTTTCTCGTGTTCACTATGGACTCATATTACCTGTCAAGTGCGTCAACGGGTTGGTTGCCACTTCCTCCAATCCCACAAAAACAGCCATAGTTGGAGTAACGTAGTGTATTCATGCCTGGGTTGGCACAGTTGACGACAGATGTAAAGTTGGTCATCTTTCTGCCCCGAATATCAAAGCCTTGAACGGGGATTATCATCACTGTGAAACAATCGGGAAAATGTCAGCGTATGATCAAACACCATGCCCCTCAATCATTGGTCTACCTCCGGATTACTTTTTTCATGGGACATGGGCGTCACAACATTTATTGTCCATGCCACCCTCTTTTTTTAGAACACCCCTAAACATTTATTTATTTATTATCTATTAATACATTTAGTTTGTAAATTTGTGTCTTTATATGCCCTGTTGGTGAACAGAACTCCCACTGACCTGAAGAATTAGCAGCAAGCACTCTGAAAGTTAGTGGCGTTTGCTACCAAGTAAACCTGTTGGACTTTAACCTGATGTTGTGAGACTTCTTACTGTGTTTACCCCAGTCCAACGCCAACAACTCCATATCAGCATTTATTGCCCATCCACACTGAGAGTCAACCACATTGCTGTGGCTCTGGAGTCACATGTAGGCCAGATCAGGTAAAGATGGCAGACTTTCTTCCCTAAAGAACATTGGTGAACCAGATCGGGTTTTTGACAATAGTTTCATGGTCATTAGGAGATTCTTAATTCCAGATACTTTTTATTGAATTCAAATTCCACCATTGTCATGGCGGACATATTCAAACCGGGATCCTCAGAACATTAGCTGAGTTTCTGGTTTAATAATCGAGTGAGAATACAACCATCGAACCATTAAAATATCCCACCTGTTGAAGTGAGAGGGTAAGTCCACATTGATGAACATTGAGCAGCTGGAGGATTTAATTCATTTGATGTTGTCTACATTGACTTTAACAAGGCCTTTGACAAGGTACTGCATGGTAGGTTGTTGCATAAAGTTAAACTTCACAAATCCAGGATGAGGTATCTAAATGGGTACAAAATTGGCTTCTTAACAAAAGCCAGAGAGTAGTTGGAGAGGGTTAGTTTTTCAAATTGGAAACCAATGTTTGGTTTCATTGGTCAGAACACTGAATACAGGAGCTTGAATGTCTTGTTGAAGTTGTACAAGAATTGGTAAGGCCACACTTGGAATATAGCATGCATTCTGGTCACCCTATTATATCAAGGGTATTATTAAACTAGAAAGGGTAGAGAAAAGATTTACTAGGATGATACCGGGACTTGATGGATTGAGTTATAAAGAGAGGCTGGATAGACTGGAGTGCAGGAGGCTGAGGGGTGAACTTATAGAGGTCTATAAAATAATGTGGGGCACAGATCAGCTAGATAGTCAATTTCTTTTCCCAAAGCTAGGGGAGTCTAAAACTAGAGATTTAAGGTGAGAGGGGAGAGATACAAAAGTGTCCAGAGAGGCAAGTCTTTCATACAGAGGGTGGTGAGTGTCTGGAACAAACTGCCAGAGGTAGCAGTAGAGGCGAGTACAATTTTGTCTTTTAAAAAGCATTTAGATAGTTACATGGTTACGATGGGTGTAGAGGGATATGGGCCAAATGGGGGCAATTGGGATTAGATTAGGGGTTTTTAAAAAAAGGGTGGCTTAGTCAAGTGGGGTCGAAGGGCCTGTTTCTGTGCTGTAAATATCTATGACTCTATGACTTTAATAAAATCTGAACTAAAGTCTGCAGTCACTAACGAAGATCAGGAAATGATTAGACTGTTATAAAAATCCTGCCTGGTTTTCTAATGTCCTGCAAAGAGGAACATCCTGTCTCCTGTATATGTAACTCCAGCCCTCAGCAATTTGACCGGCTCTTAACTGCCCTTTGAGCAGCACAGTGGCACAGTGGCTAGCACTGCTGCCTTACACCACTAGGGAACCAGATTTGAATCCAATCTTGGGTTACCGTCTGTGCAGAGTTTGCATGTTCTCCCCCTGCGTGGTTGTCCTCTGAGTGCTCTGGTTTTCTCCCATGGCTCAAAAATGTGCAGGTTAGGTTGATTGGCCATAGTCAATTTCGCCTTAGTGTCAGTGGGATTAGCAGGGTAAATACATGGGACTTGGGACCTGGGTGGGATTATTGTCGGTGCAGGTTTGATGGGCCAAATGGCCTCCTTCTACACTGTAGGGTTCTATGATTTTTTTAAAAGCTCCCACAAGCTTTGACAACTCAGCTGCTGTCAAGAAGGTGGTTTAGCACCTCCACCTTCTTAAGGGCTTTAGGGTTTGACAAGAATAACCAGATCATAGTATGGTGACAGTGTAGAAGGAGGCCATTGAGCCCACAGGGATCATGCAACTTCTCCGTAAAAGAAATGAATTCCACTCCTTCATTTAGTGTGACTTTGCAGCTATATTTATTTCCTCACATCACCTTTGGGTCTTTTGCCAGAATCCATACAATACGGTCTCTGGTTCTCAACCCTTCCGCCAATGAAAACACTTCCTAACTCCATTATTCTTTCCATTATGTCACTTAGCAATTGTTTGGGAGAATAATGCCCCATGCAAATATGGGACTCAAATTTCAGCCACTCTACTCACCTTCCACATCTTATCCTGCCTGATGTGATACTGAGCAACTTTCAGTTTGGCAATGGCACTGTGTGGTTTTGCCAGATTTTAAGAGGTTAGCTGGTTAACAGCAGGTTAGACTGTTTCAGGAGGAGCTTGCTGTCCATGTTATTCCAGCTGAAATGTTTTCCTCGCTTGTCCACACCCATCTGATATCTGCCATACTCACACTTCCTCCTTCACCCTGCTCTCTGTCTCTTTTGTCAACCAGGGACCACTGGATTTGCTTGCCCTGCGTATCCCCCTTGTGACAATCTAGCCTGACAGTACCCGCACTAACACTTATTTAAAGGCAGAATATTCTTCAGTTACAGCTTTGCCAGCCAATCTTGTCAAACTGTCCCCATCTAACAGATACGACATGGGATTAGATACAGAATAAAGCTCTCTGTACACTGTCTCCCATCAAACATACCCAGGACAGGTACAACACAGAGTTAGATACAGAGTAAAGCACCATGTACACTATCCCTATCAAACATTCCCAGGATAGGTACAGCACGGGGTTGGACACAGAGCAGAACTCCCACTATACTGTTCCCCATCAAACAACCCTAGAACAGATACAGCACGGGGTTAGATACAGAGTAAAGCTCCCTCTACACTGTCCCCCATCAAACACTCCCAGGACAGGTGCAGCACGGGGTTAGATACAGAATAAAGTTCCCTCTACACTGCCCCATCAAACACTTCCAGGACAGGTACAGCATGGGGTTAGTACAGAGTAAATTTCCCTCTGCACTGTCCCCCATCAAACACTCCTGGGACAGGTACAGCACGGGGTTAGATACAGAGTAAATTTCCCTCTACACTGTCCCCCATCAAACACTCCCAGGACAGGTACAGCACGGGGTTAGATACAGAGTAAACGTCTCTCTACACTGTCCACTAAAACATTCTCTTACAAAGTTTTCCATTACTTTTTACTTTCTTTGTAATGGGAAATTGATCAGCATTTCCAATGATGCACAGGGCTGGGTGTTAGCTCATTGGTTTCCCTTGCCAATCCTCCTCCTACCTGGTCTCCATTTGATTACTCACCTCCGAACAGAATGAGGAGAGCAATGAGGTTCTGGGGCTCCATGGGGTCCTGTTTCCTTGGCAAGTTTGAAGTTTGCCGTAACTGTGGCGCTACCTCTTTTACCGTGCTCTCAGGGTCGCTCCATCCCATGTTCACTCTGCAATGGAATATAGGGTAAAGGTCACTCTGAGCTCATTCTAACATCCAGACATTCTCAGGTTTGGCAATGGCACTGTGTGGTTTGGAAAGATTGATGCTGTGGGTTTGGTCCCTCTTACTAAACTAATTTTAACTGACATCAATTGGTACATATGGTGGAATTGTCACTGGACAAGTAATCCAGAGACCCCTGATAATGCTCTGAGACCTACACAGCAGATGGTGAAATTTGAATTTGATAGAATTAAAAGTTTAATGATGAAACCATTGTTAATTGCTGTAAAATAAAACCCATCTGGTTCACTAATGTTCTTTATGGAAAGAAATTTCTCACCTTTACCCAATCTGGCCTACATGAGCCTCTTGAACCACAGCAAGGTGGTTAACTCTTAACTACCCTCTGAAATGGCCTAGCAAGACATTTGAGGCAACACAATGGCACAGTGATATGCCACTGTAAGGGACCTGCGTTTAACTCTGGCCACGGGTCACCGCCTGTGTAGAGTTTGCACATTCTATCCATGTCTGCATGGGTTTCCTCCGGGTGCTCCGGTTTCCTCCCACAATCCAAAGATGTGCAAGTTAGGTAGATTGGCCATGCTAAATTGACCTATGGTGTACACGAGCAGGTGCTGGAGTGTGGCAACTAGGGGTTTTTCACAGTAACTTCATTGCAGTATTATTTTAAGCCTACTTGAGAGTAATAAATAAAATAAACTTCCATGTGTAGGTTAGGTGGTTTAACTGTGATGAATGTACGGGGATAGGATGGCTGGGTGTTCCTGAGTGAGTTTTTTTTGTGGAGTCTATGTGAATTTGATGGAGAAAGTGGCCTCCTCCTGCGCTGTAGGGATTTTAAGATCCTAAGCTCAACAGGACAAAGCAGTCCACATAATTGCTACCCCTTCCACAAACATCCATCCCCTCCTCCATCAATGTAGTAGCAACAGTCTGTACCATCTACAAGATGCATTCTAGGAACTCACCAAGGCACCTTACGCAGCACCTTCTAAACCCACAACTCATAGACTCCCTACAGCACCAACAATAATCCCACCCAAGTCCTATCTTCACAAGTCCCTCTAACCTACATATCAGGGGACACTAAAAGGTTATTTAGTGTGGCCAATGCACCTAACCCACACATCTTTGAACTGTGGAAGGAAACCCACACAGACATGGGGAAAATGGAAAGCCTGCACAAACAGTGACCCGAGCCGGGAATCGAACCCAGGCCCCTGGAGCTGGGAGGCAGCACTGCTAACCACTGTGCCAACATCCTATTAGCAACTGGAAGGACAAGGGTAGTCAGTACATGGAACACCTCTCCTCCAAATCATCCTGACTTGGAAATATATCGCTGATGCTTCACTGTTGCTGGGTCAAAATCTTGTAACTCCCACCCCAAACAGCACTGTGGGTGTACCTACAGTACTTGGACTGCAGTGGGTTCAAGAAGGCTCTTCACTCCCACCTTCACAAGGGGCAATTAGGAATGGGCAATAAATGCTGAACCCAGCCAGCATGAAGGGGTAATAAAAACCATGTATGTGAGCTGGGTCAGGGACATCGAAGCTGTTCCAGGCTTTGGAGCAGCGACAGTACCGGCCACAGACACAGAGGGCGCTGACGGGACCGGGCCAAAGGCGGAGGGAAAGGGGGCTCCGGGGGAGCGGCCTCGGAGTCGGACTGGCACTCATCCGGACCGTAAACAGAGCTGCACTCGGCACTCAGCCTGGGTCATCTGGTTGTCGTTGGAGATTCTGATCAGCGCCGATGGTTCGAGAAAGATTAAAGGCATGAAGCTCACACAGCTGGGGAGAGGGAGAGAGGAGGGAGAGAGAGGAGGGGTAGAGCATTCTACGATGTTATGTACTCATAGTATTTGAAGCACTGGAATCATTGATGAGCCAGACAACAATGAGATTAGTGATCATTGAAAAATCTCACATAGCTCGTCCCCCGACTTCAAACAGTACGGGGGGGGGGGGAGGGTAATAGTATATGTGTTTCCTCCAATGTAAGTGTGTGTTCTAGTCACTGTGTCTCCTGGATGTGCGTGCCAGCATTGGACTGATGAAGGATCAGCCCCCCCCCCCAAATCTCGTCCTACCAAATCATCCTGTTGGACTTTAACCTGGTGTTGTGCGACTATTTATTTTGTGTTTATATTTGATCTCGTTTCTTTTCAGTTCCCTCCTGGTGGCAGACCACTCTGTCAAAGTGCAATAAGAAGGTGTGCGAATGTGATGTAGAAGCTGCCCTGTGCTTCAGGGAGTACAGCGACTTTTTCGATTCAAAGTTTGTGAATTATGACCAAAAGCTGTGTAAGATCGTATAACACAGCTTGCAATGAAGCAACGGTGATGCGCCTGAAAGTCACATTGATAAGCATCTCTTCAAAACAATATTCCGGGTGTCATTGATGGGATTTCTCTTATGCCATCTCACTGATTTCCCATTTCTCACCGTCTGCGTCTCATTTTCTTTAATTCGTTTTCTTTAATTCGTTTAGAGTGTTCTTTACAATATGGTGAAATAAAATACACTGATTGAAGGGCCCAGTGCTGGGAGTGGGAGTATTTATTCCTTGTTGGTAAAGGGGACATGTCTAAGTAATTCCAGGGCACACATTGCAATCTTTCCCAGACACTGGGATCCTGCTGATGCATTGTGCCGCCACGCTGACACCTGCTGGTGAACAGCAGCAGTAACCTCTGCTGTCTCTGCTCTCAAATGAGTATAGAGGGCCTGTTGGTATCACAATCGTCTTGATTGAGGCAAATGTGGCAACTCGTAGGCTAACATGCATATTGCTGCAATCAATCTAAGTAAAAATTAGGAGAGATATCAAGTGGATCAAATGTTACTAATATACCCAATCATTCAGATTCAAGCGCCAATGAAGTGTTTCAACAATGCAAGATCATACTTTGTCACTATAGAAATCGTCTTACCAGAGACATAGAGAGAGTAATGAGGTTTTACAAGCCGGAAAGTCCTGAGCGTTGCAGCCATCAGGCTTCTATCTGTTCTAATCCCATTTCCAAATACTTGTCTGTAGCCTTGTATGCAATACATTTAGGAACTGTACTCAGTCAGAATCAGCAACTTCAGGAACTATACCACAGTGAGTGTTAGCACTTTAAGGATCTGTATCCCAGTGACGGTCACTCACTTCCTTCAAGAAATGTCTGGACGGCAAGGTGGCACCGTTCTTAGCATAGTTGCCTCACAGCAGTGGGGATCTGGGCTTGATTCCCGGCTTGTGTCATCGTCTAAGCTGAGTTTGCACGTTCTCCCCGCGGATGCATGGGTTTCGTGCGGGTGCTCCCGTTTTCCTCCCACAGTACGAAGGTGTGCGGATTAGGTTGATTAGCCATGATAAATAGAACATAGAAGAAAATAGAACATTCCTGCACAGAACAGGCCCTTCGGTCTTCGAAGTTGCGCCGACCAATATAAAAAGCAATGCCCCTCCAAACTAAACCATTCCCTTGTCTTCCATATACTTAACAACTAACCTCTTAAACGCCACCAAACGGCGCATCTATAACTGCTGCAGGCGGGGCATTCCACTCCTGAACCACCCTTTGGGTGAAGAACCTACCTCTGACATCCGTCCTATAAATATCATCCCTTAATTTAACGCTGTGTCCCCTCGTGCTAGCTTTCTCCATCCTAGGAAAAAGCCTATCACTGTCCACCCTATCTAAACCTCTAATCATCTTATATGTTTCGATCAGGTCCCCTCTTAGCCCCCTACTTTCTAACGAAAACAACCTCAAATCCCTCAGCCTCTCTTCATAAGACCTGCCCTACCAGGCAACATCCTGGTAAACCTCCTCTGTACTCTCTCCAAAGCCTCCATATCTTTCTTATAATGTGTGGACCAGAACTGCACACAATATTCCAAGTGCGGCCGCACTGGAGTTTTGAACACTTGCAACATGACGTTGCGGCTCCGAAATTCAATCCCAATACCAATAAAAGCTAAGACTCCGTATGCCTTCTTAACAACCCTCTCCACTTGACTGCCTACTTTCGTGTCGGGGAGACGAGCTAGGTTAAATGCATGGGGCTAGGGCCTGGGTGGGAATGTGGTCAGTGCAGACTTGATGGGCCGATTGGCCTCCTTTGTGCACTGTAGAAATCTTCGCCGCAGACTTTCACTAAATGCCTACTCCAAGTTTGTATTAGGAAATGACTTTGAAAATCACATGTTGGAATGACATGGTGTGACTGGAAGGCAAGTTCCAGTGTTTGTAAAAAGATTATACAGATGAAAATGTGGATGCAAATTGCCATTAATTTTCTTATTTTTGAATGTTTTGTCTTGTTCATTGTAGCTCCTGGAAATGTTTTAAATTTTAATAGTTTTGCATCTCCAACTGTTGTGTGAACTGCAACTTTAATCTGATGCCCCTATTCCTTTTTGCCTTTCAAGTTCCCACCGCCTTTCCATTTGAAGCTAACAGATAGGGTGCAACCAAAGTATGCATTCTGAATGTATTTTCTCCAACTAAATATCAGATGACAAGTTGCAACACAATAGAAGGCCATTCTACTTATTGGGATCGTTCTGGCTCTCTGCGAGATCAACACACCTCCCTTTGCCTTTCCTCAAAGATTTTCTAATTGTGTCCCTTCCAAATTCCTTTTGAAAGACCTGACTGTATTTGCCCCTCCTGACACTGTGGCAGTGCATTCCAGATTCTAACAACTCACTGCATAATAATGCAGTGAGTAATATTAATATTAATATAACCCAGCCAATCACTTCAAGAAAGTGCCTGTGGTCATCAATCCATCCGTTAATGAGAACATTTTTCTATATTTACTCCTACCTTCTCTGCAAAGTTCACTGCCATTTATTAGTTCCAATCTCCCCAAACTTTTGATCCCACTTGAAATTTTTGACCCCATTTCCGGCCCAACACAGAGCTCATTTGTACGTCCCATCTTCTGCCAACAACCCCCTTGCAAGCTTTTTATTCTCACACACTTCTCAAACTTCAGCAATTCCAAAGATCTCATTGCCTATCTCCTACTGCTGCATCAACTCACATATCATTCCTGTGCTAGCTGACCTGCCCTGCCTTGCACCCCCATTTCTGCCCTGTCTCCCTTGCTTCCAGTGAACGAGTATGTTTTCGTTTAATATAAGGTGTGTTTAAAGCTGGCAATGCCATCACCTGTTACCCATCCCAAAGTGACTGAACAGACTGAATTTCAGAGGATAGTTAACATATAAACATAAAAAAAAGTAGATCAATAGGCATTTCAAACCTGCTCCACCTTTCATTATGGTTTGGCTTAATTGACCAACTCAAAAGCCTGTTCCTTCCCCCCCCCACCATATCCTTTGATTCTTTTCATCCCAAGAGTTATATCTAATTCGTTTGCGGAAACTGAACATTTTGACGTCAATCATTTGTTGTGGTGATGGGCTTACAGTCGATGGCTAAGGAAAGAACTTCTCCTCTCAGTCTTAAATTTTCTACCCGCTATGCTCGCACAGGGACTCCAGGTTCTGAAGTCCCCCACCATTGGGAATATCCTCCCTGCATCTATCCTGTCTAGCCCTGGGAATATTCTTCTGCATCTTCTCTGCACTCTGTCCAGTATAATTGTGTCTTTCCTGTAATGTGATGACCAGAACTATATGCAAACTTCCAGCTCAGCGTAACCAGTGTTTTCTACAGTTCTAACACTACATCCTTGTTTTTGTATTTTAAACTTTATCCAATAAAGGAAACCATTCTATATGTTTTCTTGGCCAGTATGTCCACCAATCCTGTCACCTTTAGGGAACTGTCGACCTGCATTCCAAGGTTTCTCCCTTCCTCAGATTAGTTAGCCTAGATAATTTTCTTCAGAAAAGATGGGGCTAAAGGGTGACCTAATTAAGTCATACAAAATTAAGAGTTCAGACAGGGTTGACTGGAAAGAGTTGTTTTGCCCTAGATGAGGGCTCGAATACCAAGGGGCATTCATTTAAGGTAATTGGTAGAAGTATTATAGGGGACATGAAGAACCACTTTTCCACTCATCAGGTAATGGACACTTGGAATTCATTGAGGCTGAAGTGCTCAACTTATTTACAAGTTATCTGGATATTCCTCTAAAGTGTTGTAACTTTCAAACAAAGTGCTAAGTAATGCGATTTAAATGAGTGGTTAGTTTTTCTTTTTCTCTTTTGTGGCCAATGCTGACAGAATCAGTCACTTCTCCATCACAATTTTCCTATGTTCCTACGAGATGTCTTTGAGCACAGAGACTGAGGTAGGAACATAAAGATATATTGGTGATAAAATTTTGTTGGACCTGGAAGAGCAAAAGAGAATTAGAGAGCTGAGATAGGTTGAACAAGGTGAGATGCTCGAAGGGTGAAAAGGTGCTGGGGTAGCAGGATCTGTGTGACAAGGAAAACATTTCTACCAGTATGGGTTTGACACGGAAATTGGTGGAGGACGTAACCAAATATGCAATCCTCATTAAGGAGAAATATTTCATCATGTCTCAAGCACTATCTTAAGGCATTGATCCTGATGTGACCATCACATCAAGTTGACAAGTGAACTCACATTCTCGATGAAGATGTATAAAGAGAGGTGAGACCTTACCACTGGCAGAATCCACAGATGTGGACATGCTAGTGTTGGACTGGGATAAACACAACACTAGGTTAAAGTCGAGCCAATTTATTTGATAGTAATCTCACAAGCTTTTGGGGTTTGCCCCTTGGTCAGGCGAATCTCCTTAGGTGAATCCCATCAGGTTCATCTCACGAAGGGGCAAACACACAAGCTTGTGAGTTTACTATCAAATAAATTGGTTCGATTTTAACCTGGTGTTGTGAGTCCACAAAGACAGCTTTGGAAGGGATGAGTTCGACAGGAAGAAACTTGACAAGGAGGATGGCCTAGTGATAGTATGTTGGTGCTTTAGCCAGAAGCTTAGCTAATGCTTTGGGGACCCGAATTGGAATCCTGCTTGTTTGACAGACTTGTTTAAACCTTCTCTTTTACTTTATGCTGATGGGAAATGTGCTGCAGTGTGGATGGTGGAATCAATTGGACTCTGCCCAGAGATAATGCCTTGTGTTTGCAATGGGGAAACAGTGTCAAGGTGAAAATGTATATGTTCTCAAGTACCGCTTTTCAAGCCTGACACACAGAGACAGGCAGCTGATGTTTGCAGACATGGACACAGATGGCGAGTGTTGTGTTGCTGGGTGATGAAATAGAGAAGCTCTTGCTTGTGAGTGGAGGATTCAATTTCATTTGTGGGACATGAGCATCATTGACTGGCCAACATTTACTGTATATCCCTAGTTGCTCTTTTTCAGAGTACAGTTGAGAGTCAACCACATGGCTGTGGCCCTGGAGTCACATGTAGGTCAGACCGGATAAGGACGGCAGATTTCTTACCCTTAAAGACATTGAAGAATGGATTTTTCCAACAATCAGCAATTGTTTCATGGTCCTAAGTAGCATCTTAATTGCATTTTTTTATGGAAATTCCACCATCTGCCGTGACGAGATTGGAAACCAGGTCCCCAAAACATGAGCTGATTTTCTGGATTAATAATCAAATCATAATACCACTAGGCCATTGCCTCCCCGTATGTTTAAAAGAGAATTATTTTTCAGTTTGAAGAAACGGGGGTGGGGGGGGGGAATGGAGATTTCAAACACAAGGTGGCGGCAGAGTGAACGTTTTAGCTGGAAATCAGTTCAGGAATTCTCAGAAGACTGGGTGAGACCACTTTGGACGAAAACTCACTCCGGAGTGGCAGGGAGCAGAGAAACTCCTGCAAAGTCAATCTCTGTTTGCGATGTAATCGACAAAGTGAAATATGTGCAGAGAGTGTTGCATAATGTAAAAATACATAGAATAAAGCCCTTTTGATTGTTTTAGTTAGAGACATAGAGGGCAGTAGGAGGCCATTCGGCCCATTAAGTCTGCATGAGCTCTTAGAAAAAGCAACTTTCTATGACCCAACCCCTATCTCAGAAACCCAGAAACACACTTCCCATGGTAATACTCAACACATGAAACAATCATGCTGACCAATCCACCTATATTAATGGAGTAGCATCCTTTCTGTCGTCTGGATCTGTGTAATTTACACACTTCATTCAAATTTCCAGCCTGGCAGTATTTTGCTTTTTATTAGGTTTATTAGATGTCTATTGGTGATTCGCCTCCGCTAAGTTTAGAAAATGTCTATAAATGTGTAATTCTGTCATATGGTTCTTTCTGTCCGTCACTGGGAAACTCATATCCTTGTTCAGTGTTATCAGTTCGTGCTAAGGTTCGAAAATTAGATCAGCGATCTAATTTCGACGTTTGACACAATATGTGCAACCTGTACAGGAACGGGAACAAGGATAGGCCTTTCAGCCCGTCCACAAAGCTGTGCCGCTCGATAGGACTCCCAATCGTATTCGCAAATCCAGTCTCTGCCTCCCGTCCCCCCGCATTGAAAAAAAACTTTAATATCTCTATTTTTTTCCCAGATCTGACTGGGGAATACATTCAATGACCTAGTGTGTGAGGTATAAAACTCAGAGAACAAAACATCCGATTTGAGAGAAGAAATTCATCTTAATCTCTGATTTAGACAGTAGGTTTTTCTGAAGCCATGCCCTTTGGTTCTAGGTGCCCTCTGAGAGTGGAGTTTCCTCCCAGCATCGACATTTTCAAATCCCCTCCCAATATTATACGTTTTATTCCCATTAGCATGTATTCCTTCAAACACCCGTCGCAAGGATATTCCAACATTTTCAGGAGTCTGCAAAGCCAGATCGGTGCAATCCGGATTTCCCCTCTAAGCCCCCTTTATGGTTCTGCGCTCTGATCGATCGACAATTTCCGGCTGCTGCCTGCTCCACATAATGTAGAGATGCCGGCGTTGGGCGGGGGTAAACTCAGTAAGAATCTGGCAACACCAATTTTATTTCCAACCGATTTATTTGAGAGTAAATCTGAGAGCTTTCGGCCTTTGTGGCCTTCATCAGGTCTGGTCTCCAAAAGCACAGATATCAGCACAGACAGTTTAAAGATTGCTGATTAGAATACGAATCTTTACACCTAACCTGCTATTCAAGTCTTAAAGTAGCTAACAGCAGCGGTTAAAGAGATGTGTATTGTCCCCAGACAGCACAGTAAGTGAGGTTTTCTGCTAACCCAGGCATGTCATGGGGGTTACAGATAGCGAGACATGAAGCCAAGATCCCTGTTAAGACCGTCCTCATGTGTGCGTAACTTGGCTATCAGTCTCTGCTCAGCGACTCTGCGCTGTCGTGTGTTGTGAAGGCCCCAATGAAGAACTCAAAGGTCGGAGGCCGAATGCCCGTGACTGCTGAAGTGTTCACCCACAGGAAGGGAACTGTTTTGCCTGGTGATTGTTGAACGATGTTCATTCATCCGCTGTCGTAGTGTCTGCATATTCTCCCCTCATTCGAACACTTCATTCGCGTGATGAAGGCCACAAAGGCCGAAAGTTCGCAGATTTAGTATCAAATAAATCGGTTGCATTTAAAATTGCTGTTGCCAGATTCTTACTAAATGCTCCACATAAACCAATCAGGAGGTGAGGGGCGGGGCTGCTACAGGAAAAGGGTGGGACTGCCAGCAGGAAGAGTTGGACTGTCAAGCAAAAAGTGAGGAAGAAGAGGAGGAGCATCGCAATTTGAAATTTTTCTTCCCAGTAAGAAGGACTGTTGAAAAGGAAGGCTCTGTTCATCATGTTTTACCGTAAGGAACTTTGCCAACAACAATTCTTATTCAACATCTAACTTTCCTTTCTACTTGCTGACCACTATTGCTTTCTCCATTTCTGTCCCTCTTTCTTCTTCGCTTCTTTTTCTCCCCCCCTCTTTTACCTCTCATTCCACTACACAGAGTGTCCTAATTTCCTGATCCCCTCTCTTTGTCTCTTCCTCAGATGTGAAGTCTCAGACTATCCGCCAGATTCCCGCCGCAGTTTCCAAATTTCCAAGGGAGAAAGTGGGACTGAACTGCACTGTGGAGGGAAGCAGCAGTAATCTCTACATGTACTGGTAGAGACAATACCCGCGGAGTGAGCCGCAACTGCTGTTTTTGTCCAACACTGCAAAGTTTATCACTCCAGATGAGCCGGTGGACGGCTTCATAGCGAAGAGACCCAATGACTATGAGTTCAACCTGGAGTCCTCCGGCCTGCGGGTGAATCACTCGGCCGTGTATTACTGCGCCTGGAGTCTTCACAGTGACTCAGTGAGATGGAGCAGTTCAACAAAAACCCCAAAGGCAGCAGGAAACAGCTGCTTGGCAAAGCACTGCGCGGCGCGTTTAGCAGCCTTTGTGCAGAGCGAAAATGCTTTTGACAATAAAATTAGGATAGCTATCAATATTAGAGATAAATAAAGTAATACCGAAAAAGTAAGCAGGAAAATGAACATCCATCTTGCCAGTACTAAGAGGTTATAATTTTAGGGAAAAACAAACATCTTCACTAACCCATTGAATGTGTCTCCAACTTCCGTTGCCTCGGCAAAGCAGAAAGCATAGTTGAGAACAACAGCACCCCGGATTCTCTCTTCCGCATCCTTCGGCTGGGTAAAAGAACAGCTTTTTCCCTGCTATCAGAATTTTGACTGGACTAACCTCACATTAAGGTTATCTTTCTGGACACCCCAGCTATAATTGTAACACACTATTCTGCACTCCCTGGTTTCTTTCTCCGTGTAGAGTATTCTTTTCCTGCATAGCGCGCAAGGAGCAATATATTTCACAATATACTAATATATGTGATAATGATTAGGAAATAAAAGAACTTTGGGGTGAGCTGTCATTCATAAATGCATTTGGAATTCAACAGAAATTGCTTTACTCAATGGCTGCTAAGGTTGTGGGACCCGCTACCACAGGGAGGTTCTCGCATTGAGCCGCGAAGGTTCAATTCAGAATTAGATAACAAAGTAGATGCGGGATATGGTCGAAGTGACCCTTCTGGAGCTAATCTAATGAACATAACAGACCGAGGGCCAGTGTGTTTCATCAGCTTGTTTTGATGATACTAATAATGATAAGACATGAAGTTATTCATAAGACATGAAAAAATTCTCTGCCCATTGAAGTGCTGGAGGCTACCTCGTTGAATATATTTAAGTCACGGGTAGATAGGTTTCTGATAGACAGCGGAATTAAGGGTTATGGGGAGAAAGCGGGAAAGTGGAACTGATCCACTTCAGATCAGCCATGATCTTGTTGAACGGTGGGGCAGACACGATGGGCTAGATGGCCCACTCCTGCTCCAATTTCTTATGAAGACGACAAGCTGGGGCGTGTGAAAGAAATGTCTGTTTGAAAGAAATACAAAGGTATTGTTTTTGGTCTCTGGTTTCTTCCTTCGAGGGGCCAGCAGAGGGCAGTGCATCACTGCCAACTATCTCCTTGTCTGCCAAAAGCTTTATGAATAACATAGAACATAAAACATAGAATATTACAGCACAATGTAGATCATTCAGCCCTCGATTGTTTAAACCAACCTAAAGCCCATCTAAGCAATACTATTCCAATATCATCCGAAATCATAAGTGGAGAAAATTGAGCCGCTGTAGCCTGTTCGTGTGCTTCTATGCTTGGAATTTCTACCCATCATATGATCGTTATAGTGCAGATGGAGGCCTTCTGCTCTGGCATTCTGAAAGAACCTTCTGCCCAATCAGGCTTCCTTGCTTAATCCTTTCACATTCTTTCTTGGCAGAGAGCGATTGAACTCACTTTTGAAATCTGGATCAAGCCTGCCTCCACCCCTCTCTAGAAGCCGGTCTCAGAGCGTTGAAGCATTTTGGAAAGTTATTAGCATTTTCCGCAGTGAAGACTGACCCAATCATTCAACATACGCCTGCCATTTCCTGGCTCCCCAGTATTTCTTCCCCTCCACCTCGTTCTCGAATGCGCCTACATTCACTTCTGTGACTTATGCGCATACACAGGTTGGTCCCCTTGCTCCTGCATCTCCTTTAGAGTCTACCCCGTTATTTTACATCATGTCCCCCACAATCCAGTCGTGTTATTCTTGTTATCTCTGACTGGAAAATGTACATTCCTCTTTCAACGTTATCAGTTCCTGCGGGGGTTTCGAACATTAGCTCAGCGCTCAATCTTCGAAATTCTACACAATAGTGCAAAATCTGTGCAACCTGCGGAGAAAGTCTATGCGGAAGAAGATATAGAGTGCCTCCAGACAGCTGTGCCGTTCAATAAGATCCTGACTGACTAGGGCTCAGCCTCAAATCCGCTTTCCGCCTCTCCTCCACTGCATAGAAAACTCTTGAAGGCTTCTGTTGTTCTCAGATCTAATGGATGGTAATATATTCAATGACACAGTTCCCACTGTTCTCTGAAGTATAAAATTCCAAAACACCCGCTATCAAAGAAGAAATTCCTTTCATCTCCAACTTGTTTGTTCATCTCCAAGCATGTTTCACTCATATCACCTCTGGGTCTTCTAAACGCCAGTCGGAGGATTGTTCCAGCAAATTCGGGACTCTGTCCAGCAGGGCAAAAGCTTATCTGTTGAACACTCTTAATGTCTTTTTAATTTTGAACGTAGAATTACGTCGACCACAATAATTTACATCAAAGGAAAAGTGGCCATTTGCTCTTTGAGCGTGCTCCACCATTCATTAGCATCGCGGCTGCTCGTCTAACTCATCAGCTAGTCCTGATTTCCTTTGATCCCTTTTGAATGCATTCAATGTTTTGGCATCAACTACTTCCTGTGGTAAAGAATTCCACAGGCCCACCACTGTTTCAGTGAGGAAATGGCTCCTCTCCTCTTTCCTGAATGGCCTATCCTGAATCCTCAGACTGCGACCTCTGGCTCTAGACTCCCCCACCACCGGGAACACACTCTTGCATCTTATGTTCTGATTCTGTTAGCACTTTATAAGTCTCCATAAAATCCCCTCCATCCGTCTGAACTCCAACATAAACAATCCTAACCGAATCAATTTCTCCTCCTACTTCAGTCTCGCCATCCCCGGAATCAACCTGGTAAAGCTTCCCTGCACTACCCCGAGAACAAGAATATCCTTCCTCAGAAAAGGAGACTAAAACTGCACACGTTATTCTAGGTGCGGTCTCTGTATAATAGCTTTGCTCCTGTACCCCAAAACTCTCGCAATGAACGACCTTTTCCTAACAATTAACCTTTCAATTTTGAAAACATTACTTTTTCATTTTCCTGTTAATCTTTTTCTGGTGTCGCTTTATCTACAGTTTCTGGTACCAATTGAGAGCAATTCCGCTTGTAATGTCCACATTTTCTCTCTCCATCAACCTGTCAACGCGTCTTTGCAATATGTTCACATAAACCACATAAACCAATCTGGGGTGAGGGGCGGGTGATGTTGGAAAGAGGCGGGGCTGTCAGTTAATAGAAGAAGCTGGGCTGACCATCAAACAGATGAGCATTGCAATTTGTGTTTTCTTCCCAGTAAGAAAGATTGTTTAAAAGGGAACCTGAAGTGGAAGATGTATCTGTTGCTGGCTCCTTTCGTCAGGTTTCACGGTGAGGAACTTTTCCAACAACAAATCATATTCAACATCTAAATCATCTTTCAACTTGTGGACCTCATTATTTGATTCCTTCTGTTCCTTCTACTTTTCTACATCGCTCGTTCTCGTTCCACGGTGCTTCCACGCAGAATGCCCAATTTCCTGATCTCTCTCTGTCTCTTCCTCAGATGTGCTCTCTACATGTACTGGTACAGGCAATTCCCGGGGAGGGAGCTGCAACTGATTTTTTATTCCAACTCTGACGCTCACATCAGCCGGTGGACGACTTCACAGCCAAGCGGCCGAATGAGTATGAGCTCAATTTGGAGTCCTCCAGCATACGGGTGAATCACACGGCCGTGCATTACTGCGCCTGGAGTCTTGACAGTGACTCAGAGAGATGGAGTAGTTCAACAAAAACCCCAAAGGCAGCAGTAACAGCAGTAACATTTAGCAGCCCTCTTTTTCGGGCAGAACGAAAATATTCATAGAAATCATAGAAACCCTAACGTACAGAGAGAGGCTGTTCGGCCCATAGAGTCTGCACCGACTACAATCCCACCTAGGCCCAACCCCCAACCACTACATATTTTACCCACCAATCCCCTCTAACCTATGCATTTAAGGTCAATCTAGTTGGCCAATCAACCTAACCCGCACATCTTTGGACTGTGGTAGGAAACCGAAGCACCTGGCGGAAATCCACGCAGACACGAGGGGAATGTGCAAACTCCACACAAGTTGGTGGCAATAAATTTTGATTGCTGTCAAAATGAGTGATTGGGGGTAAAGACATCACGGCAAAGCTAAACAGAGAAAGGAGCAGTGATATTGCCAAAACTGAGAGGTTGTCGGGTCGACTTGGGTAGGTGTCTGTGGGAGTTTGCGCTTTCTCCCCCTGCTTGCGTGGGTATTCTCCGGGTGCTCCGGTTTCCTTCCACACCCCAACACGTGCTTTTAGGCTGATTGGTGTTAACAAATTGTCCCTAAATTAGACCTCTCTCCATCTGGCACACATGAAATTCTCTAAATTTGCACACTTTATTGTGGAGTCCGAGAGGCGTAGGCAAAAGTCATAGGCAGAAGAAGGATTGGAATGAGGTGTTCACTGAATGTTAAAATGGTTGCGCAGGCTTTTTAGGCCGAAGGGCATGTTTCCTGTGCTGTTTTGTTGTTTGCCCTTTGTTATAACTATCAGAAAAATCCAACATATTCGATTAATTATTGACGCTGTCCATAGTTCCCGCTGCCAAAGTATCCAGTTTAAACAAAGACGTATTGTCTTCCATATTAATTCCAAAGACGTATTCCGGACGTATTCTCTTCCACCGTCTTTCGTCCAGAAAAAAACTTGAACTTCATCTGCCTCCTCTCTGCCCCCTCCACCAATATATTCAGTTGAATTTCAGGAGCCCTTTTAATCATCAAATCATTCACTCCAGTTTGTGTCACTAAATGCGTCCTGACATAAGCAACGAACAGCCTGAAGTTTCTGCCCCCTTCACCTGGAACGCCCGCAGCACAGTCCTCAATCTGTACCCTCACTATCACCGTCCAGAGAAAATGTATTTCTCCACCAGCACAAAACAATTCTTTTATCACTTTCATGCGCCGTGTTGCTTTTACAAACACAGAGTTTATAAAGCAGTTTTTGAAACTTTCTCTTTTAATTGAAGCGAATAGAGAATGTATTTCAATGCGGATATGGAATCAACCGAACTCTGCCCAGAGAAACGTGATGTGGTTGCAATGGGAAATTTCTCTGGTGTATTATTTGCCTATTGTTGATTCTTCTCCGCTAATTTAAAAAAAAGTCTCTGAATTTGTATTCTTGTCATGTGATTCTTGTTGCCTGTCACTTCGAAATTCATATTCCTCTTTCAGTGTTATCAGTTCCTGCCAGGATTCGAATGTTAGATCAGCGCTCCAACTTCGAAGTTCGACAGAGGACATCTGGGAGTAGACATTTAGCCCCCCCAGGTAGCTGTGTCGTTCAATAAAATCCTAACTGGCTCCATAGTGGCCGAAAAACTGTCTCCCCTTCCCCCGCGTAGAAAAAAAATCTTCACGTCTCTTGTTATCAAATCTAATTGGTGAAGAATTTATTCAATGATTCAGTTCCAACTGTTCCCTAAGATGTAGAATTCCTAAAATAACCGCCATCAAAGCAGGAATGCCTCTTCGTTAGCGACTCAGACAGAAGATACTCTGACGCCAAGCTTCCTATTCAAGATTCCAGAACGAGAGCGGAGCTTCTTCGCAGCATCGACATTTTCAGCCCCTTCACAATACATATTTCACTCAGATCACACCTGATTCTTCTCACTGCCAACCCAAAGATTAATCCACCACGCTCAGGTCTCGGGCAGCAGAAGGAATACTTTACCTCTCGAACACTCTCGAGTGTCTTTTTACTCTTGAAAGTAGAAATACGTCAACCACCATAGCTTACTTTGAAGGAAATGTAATCCAGGTTTTTGCCGTCTGTTTACTGAATTTCCCCTCCAAACCCCGGGATTGTTCCGTGGATCTGAGCTGTGATTCCCCTCTGCATTATCTCCTCATTGTGTCTTTGTAACTTCCTGCTGCTGTCAACTCGACATAAACCAATCAGGAGGTGAGAGGTGGATCCGATTCAGGAACAGGGACGGGCTGCCAGTTAATGCGGGGGCTCCGCTGTCAGTTAAACAGTAAGGCGCAGGACCATTGCATTTTGAACGTTTTCCCAGTGAGAAAGATTGTTTAAACAGGAAGCTGAAGGGGAAGATGTATCTATTGCTGGCTCTGTTCATTATGTTTCACCGTGAGGAGATTTCCCAACTATAATTCTTATTCAATATCTAACTTTCTTTTCCGCTTGCTGATCTCCCCCTTACTTTGATTCCTTCTTTCTATTTTTCTACGTATCTCTCTTCCCTCGATTCTCCATCGCACAGAATGACTAATTTCCTCATCTCCTCTCCCTGAGTGTTCCTCAGATATGAAGTCTCAGACTATCCTCCAGACTCCCCCTGCTACTTCCATATCTCCTGGGGACAGAGTGGGGCTGAAATGCACTGTGAAAGGGGGCAGCAGTGCTCCGAGCATGTTCTGCTACAGACAATACCCGGGGAGGGAGCTGCAGCTGATGTTTTACTCCGGCACTGAAGACCATGTCAGCCCAAATGAGGCGGTGGACGGTTTCAGAGCGAAGAGACCGAATGGCTGTGAGTTCAACCTGCAGTCCGCCAGCCTGCGGGTGAATCACTCGGCCGTTTACTACTGCGCCTGGAGTCTTCACTGTAACTCACAGAGATGGAGCAGTTCAACAAAAACTCCAAAAGGTCGCAGGAAACAGCTGCTTCACAAAGCACTGCGCAGTGCATTAAGCGGCTGTGTTGTTTTCGTGCAGAGCGAAAATCCTTTTCACAATAAAGGCATAATTGTTATCAATGTGAGTGACTGAAGATAAAGAGACACTGGAAAAGTTAAACACGAAAAATGCCGAACATGTTCGCTTACGCATTCACTCTGTCTGCACTTCCCTTTGCCCCGCGAAAGCAGACAGCATAATTAAGGACCCCACGAACCCGGACATTTTCTCTTCCAACTTCTCCCGTCGGGGAAAAGATGAGGTCAGGTACCAGCCGACTCAAGAACAACTTCTTCCCTGCTGTCTTTGAATGGACCTACCTCACATTAAGTCTACCTTTCTCCACACCCTAGCTATGACTGCAACACTATACTCTGCACTCTCTCGTTTCTTTCTCTATGTACGGTATGCTTTGTCTGTATAGCGCTCAAGAAACAATACTTTTCACTCTATACTATTACATGTACAATAATAAAGAAACCAAAAAAGGCTGTGAAGCCGCTAATAAATTCATGAACGCAAATTACTGCGATCAATCCAAATCTACGAACAAATCCAATCGAAATTCAAAAGAAATGTCTTTGCTCCAAGGATGCTGAGGATGTGGAACCCGCTATCACAGGGTGCGTCTTGCAGTGAACGTCCTAGGTTCTCTTAAGAATTGGAGTTGGAGAAGTAGGTGAGGGCTTTGTTGAGATATAACATCAACTTTTGGAGCTAATCTATTGAACGTCTTCTCAGACTGAGGGCGAGTGTGTTCGCATCATTTGGCTTTGATGTAACAAGCAATGATAGAACATGAGACGAAACCGCGAGACTTGGTGTGTTTTTTGGCACTCTGGTTTATTACTTCAAGTGGCCAGCAGATGGCAGTACATGGTCACGAACTATGTCCTTGTCTGTGAGAAGTTTTATAAAGAGGGGGAAAGAATTGAGCCGCTGTAAACTGTTCATGTGTTTCTATCCTTGGAATTCCTACTAATCACAGAATCCTTACAGTGTTTGGCTAATCACATCTGCACTGGTAATCTGAAAGATCCTTCCTCCTGATCATGCTTCCCTGCCTTACCCCCGTAACCTTTCACATTCGTCCTTTGCAGATAGCGATCGAATTCCCTTTTGAAATCTCGATCAAGCCTGCCTCCATCACCCACTCAGGAAGCTTGTCAGAGTGTTAAAGCATGTTAGAATGTTAGTAGCGTTTTCTATCGTGATTACTGACGCAAAGTATTTATTCAACTCCCCAGCCATTTCCTGGTTCCACATTATTCGTTTCCCCCACCCCTTTCTATTAGACGCGCGCGTTCACATTCATGATCTGCGCGCATATACATGGAGGTCCCCTTACTCCTGCACTTCCTTTAAAGTTTCTCCCTTTGTTTTGCATCGCCACTTTCTCCCTGCCCAAATGGATCACTCTGCACTAAACTTCATGTGTCTCCTCTCGGCGCCCTCCACCAATATTTCCCGTTGAACATCAGGACTATTTTGCTCACTTGACAACACCTCCAATTATCGTATCATCTGCTACATTGGTTTCACTAAATATCTTCTGATATAAGAAAAGAACGTCTCTCCTCCCCCCTCCCCCCACACCCCGCCACAACGTCCCCGAACTCATTTGAAATTTCTACCCTCTTCCTCTGGAACGCCCATATTTCCAGACCCACCAACTACACCCCCACAATCACCTTCCAGAGAACATGCTTTCGTCCTCCGATCCAAACAGATTCTTTTAGAATCTTCGTGTTCCTGATTGGGATTAAAAATGCAGACTTTATAAGGCAGTTTTCTTTGAAACTTACGCTTTTAATTGAAACGGATAGAAAATGTACTTCAGTAGGGATAGTGGAAACAATAGAACATAGAACATTACAGCGCAGAACAGGCCCTTCGGCCTTCGATGATGCGCCGACCAATTATGAAAAAAGCAATGACCCACCAAACTAAACCATTCCCTTCTCTTCCATAAGCTTATCAACTAACCTCTTAAACGCCACCAAACTTGGCGCATCTACAACTGCCGCAGACAGGGCATTCCACTCCGTAACCGTCCTCTGGGTAAAGAACCTACCTCTGATACCCGTCCTATAACTATCACCCCTTAATTTAAAGCTGTGTCCCCTCGTGCTAATAGAACTCTGTCCGGAGAACACGTGTGATGTGGTTGCAATGAGAAATAATTTAGGTGCATTAGTTGCCTATTGTTGACGCGCATCCGCTGATTTTAGTAAATGTGAAATCCCTTCATGTGATTTTTTTTCTATTTTTCACTGGAAAATTCATACCTTTCTTTCAATTTTATCAGTTCCTGTTGGAGTTCGAACATTTGATCATTTAGAAAGGGAACCAGAACGAGAGGGTACAGCCTCAAAATAAGGGGGTGGGGGATGGGGTGGGGGGCAGTTTAGAACAGAGTTGACCCGGAACTTCTCTCAGGGGGTGGTGAATCTCTGGAATTCTCTGCCCATTGAAGTGGTGGAGGTTACCTCCTTGAATATGTTTAAGTCACTGCTAGATAGATTTCTGATCAATAAGGGAATTAAGGGTTCTGGGGAGCAGGCGGGTAAGTAGAACTGATCCACTTCAGATCAGCCATGATCTTATTGAATGGCGGGGCACGCTCGGAGGGCTAGATGGCCTACTCCTGCTCCTATTTCTTATGTTCTTATCAGCACTCCAACTTCGAAATTCCACAAATAAGGTAGAATCTGTGCAACCTGTTCAGGAAGGAGATGAGGTAGAGGCCTCCAGTCCCTCCAGATAGCTGCGCCGCTCAATAAATTCCTGGCTAGCTCCGTAGTAGCCGCAAATCAACTTTCTGCCTCCCCTTCCCCTGTGTTAAGAAACCCTGACGCCTTTGTTGTTCTCACATCTAACTGGTGGGAAATATATTCAATGATCTTGTTTCCGCTGCTCCCTTAGGTACACAATTCCGAAAATACCCGCCATTAGAGAAGAAATTTCTCTTCATCTCCGACTTAGACTGAATATTACCTGAGACCATGTTCCCTAGATCTAAATTTCCCAATGAGAGTGGAGCCTACTCTCAGCATTGACATTTCTCGCCTCTGTCACAATATTATATGTTGCTCTCAGATCACCTCTGCTTCTTCAAAAAAAATCAGCCGAGATTAATCGACCATGTTCAAGACTCCGACCAGTGGAGGCAACATTTTATCTATCGAATACTTTCGAATGTCTTTTTACTTCTGAAAGTAGAACTACGTCGAACATAGTGTTCTGTATTGAAGGAAATGTGATTTAGATTTTTGCAGTCTATTTTTCTGAACTTCTCCTCCAAACTCCGGGATTGTTCTGTGGATCTGAGTTGTGATTCCTTCACACTTCCCCCTCTCCACCAACCCTTCAATGTGTCCTTGCAAGTCCTGCTGCTGCCAGCTCCACATAAACCAATCAGGAGGTGAGGGGTGTGTCTGATACAGGAAAAGGGCAGAGCTGTCAGTTAATGTGGGGGCTGGGCTGTCAGTCGAACAGTGAAGAGAAGGAGCATTGCAATTTGCGTGTCTTCTTCCCAGTGAGAACATTTATTTAGTCGGGAAGCTGATGCGAAGATGTACCTGTTGCTGGCTCTGTTCATCATGTTTCACCGTAAGGAAACTTCCCAAAAACAATTCTCACTCAACATCTAACTTTACTTTCCACTTACTGATCTCCCTCTTCTTCTGATTCCTTCTGTTCTTCCTGTTTTTCTCTCTTTCCTCGATCCTCCACCACTCAGAGTGCTCAATTTCTTGATCTCCTCTCTGTCTCTTCCTCAGATGTGAAATCTCAGACTATCATTCAGACGCCCGCCGCCACTTCCAAATCTCCAGGGGAGAGGGTGAGACTGAAATGCACTGTGGAGGGGAGCAGCAGTGCTCTTAGCATGTTTTGGTACAGACAACATCCGGGGAGAGAGCTACAGCTGATGTTTTACTCCAACATTGCAAACCGCGTCAATCCAAATGAGGCGGTAGACGGTTTCACAGCGAAGCGACCGAATGACTATGAATTCAACCTGGAGTCCCCCAGACTGTGGGTGAATCACTCGGCTGTGTATTACTGCGCCTGGAGTCTTCACAGTGACTCAGAGAGATGAAGCCGTTCAACAAAAACCCCAAAGGCAACAGGAAATACCTGCTACACTAAACACTGCTTTTAGCCGCCATTTTTTTTCCGTGCAGAGGGAAAATGCTTTTGATAATAAAAGCAGGATTGCTGTCAAGTGCGGAACTGGAAATAAAGAGTCTCCGGAAAACGTAAAGAGGAAGAGGAACAGCGGTGTTGCTAGAACTGAGTGGTTGCAATCATCAGGGAAAATCGAACATGTTCGCTTACCCATGGATTCTCTCTATACCTACCCCTGTCCCGGAAAAGCAGACAGCATAATTAATGACCCCACGTACTCCGAACATTCTCCATTCCATCATCTTCCATTGGAAAAAACATAACCAACACTCGTGACATACCAACCGACTCAAAACCAGCTTCTTCCCTGTTGCCATCAGACTTTTATACACCTACCTCACATTAATTTTATCTTTCTCGACACCCTAGCTATGACACTATATCCTGCACTCTCTCGTTTCCTTTTCTATGCTTTGCCTGAAGAAACAATTCTTATTCTATTACATGTGGCAATAACAAAGAAATCAAGAAAGGTGGGGGTGGACTGCCACTAATAAATCCATCAAACAATTTACTGCGGATGCTGTAACCCAAATGCACTAATAAATGCAACCGGAATTCAACAGATGCTGCTTTGCTCCAAGGTTACTGAGGATGTGGAACCCGCTATCACAGGGAGTGCCTCACGGTGAGCAGCGTTGGTTCAATTAAGAATTAAATAATTAAGTGGAGATGTAGATGAGGGAAACGTTCGGATATATCAGCAATCTTCTGAAGCTAATCTATTGAACATCGTTTCAGACTAGTGCGTTCGCATCAGCTAGTTTTGATGAAACTAGTAATGGTAAGACTTGAAGACGAAATAGTTGTGGCGTTTGAATGAAATGACTGAAAGGAATACAAAAATATTGAAGTGAAGAGGCTTGTTCTTTTGGACTCTGGTTTCTTCCTTCAAGGAGCCAGCAGGAGGCAGCACATGACCATGAACTATCTGCTTGTCTGCCACAAGCTTTATAAAATGTTGGGGGGGGGGGTTCACCAACCGTGAATTATTTCTCAGTATGAAGAAACGCTTGTGGCGATTCAAACGCAAGGAGGCAGCAGAGTGGATTTTGCGACTGGAAATCAGTTCGGGCGAAAGCACTTTGGAAGAAAACTCACCCTGGCAAGAGGGGAAACTCTTCAAAAGTCAAGACTAGTTTGAGATGTAATCGATAAGATAGCATATCCTTAGACAACATGGCACAATGTATAAATATAGAGCAAAGCCATTTTGGTTATGTTAGTTAGAACCATAGGATACGTAGAAGGTAGATTCCGCCCAATTTGTCTACCACGACACTCAGAAAGAGCATCTTAACCAGATGCTCGCACACCCATTTCAGAATTATCTCCAAAACTCAAAACATTTCTCATGGCTAATCCACCCCTTTGGATACTAAAGTACAATTAACATGATGAATCCACCGATGCTAATTAGATACTACCCTTTCTGCAATCTGGTATTAGGTTTAAACGCACATTTCATTTCAAACCTGAGCCTCGCAACATTTTGCTTTTGTGGAGCGTCCTGGTTGCTTGCTGTTGATTTTCCTCTGCTCATTTTGGTAAACATCTCTCAATGTGAAATCCCCTCAGGTGTTCATTTCATTGTCATTTGGAAATTTCAATGTTATCCATTCTTGCTGGGGCTCAAACATTAGATGAGCGCTCAAAATTCGACAGAATGTAACAGCATCCTTCCTGTTCAGCGGGAGCTCACCGCCGCCCCCCACCCCCGCCCCACCTCCCCGCCTAGGGAAACTCGTTCCAGAGTGCTAAAGCATTTTGGAATGTGAATTCCTCTCTAAAACCCCGGGATTGTTCAGTGGATGTGAGCTGTGATTCCTCCCCATTTTCCCGTCTCCATCAACCGCTCACTGAGCCTTTGCAACTTCCTGCTGCTGCCAAATGCGCATTAACCCAATCAAAGGATGAGGGGCGGGGCTGACACAGGAAAAGGACGGGGCCATGAGTCGTTAGAGGGTCGGCCTGACAATCAAAAGGAGACGGTGCATTGCAATTTGAGTGTTTTTTCCCAGTGAAAAAGATTGTTGAAAAGGAGAGCTGAAGTGGAAGATGTATCTATTGCTGTCTCTGTTCTTCATATTAACGAGCTTTCCCAACAATAATTCTTATTCAATATATAACTTTACTTTCCACTTGCTGACCGCCGTTTTCCTCTGATTCCGTCTGTTCTTTCTATTTTCATTTTCTTCCCTATTTTTCCTGCATCTCTCACACAGAGTGCCCAATTTCCTGATCTCTCTATCATTTCCTCAGATGTGGAGTCTCAGATTATCCGTCAGACTCCCGCCGCCGTTTCCAAATCTCCAGGGGAGAGAGTGGAACTGGAATGCACCGTGGAGGGGAGCAGCTGTACTGGTACAGACAATACCCGGGGAGGGAACTGCAATTCATGTTTTACTCCAACGGTAAAGAGCATGTCAGTCCAAATAAGGCGGTGGATGGTTTCACAGCGAAGCGACCAGATGACTATGAGTTCAAACTGGAGTCCTCCAGCCTGAAGGTGAATCACTCGGCCGTGTATTACTGCGCCTGGAGTCTTCACAGTGACTCAGAGACTTGGAGCAGTTCAACAAAAACCCCAAAGGCAGTAGCAAACACCTGTTTGAACCAAACCGTGCTATCACAGTTCACTTCGGTAGATAAAATGTGTGATTGGAACAAGAAACGGGACAAAATGAACTATTAAGGATAGCGAATGTGAATATCAAGTTAAGTCAGAATGATGACAAAATAACGAGTTTAAAGGTATTAGGATTCTTCAAATAAAGTTGTGTCTTTGAAATGTGAAACTTAACAGCGGAACTGACTGAGATGTTTCAAATTGTGAAATGGATTGGGCAGAGTAGAGGAATGTTCACTTCTGCAGGAACATCAGAACCACAAAACACGAGGAGAAGATAGTCACTAATCCCAGGGAGAAGTCAGAAGCTACTGCTTCAGCGCGCCAGGGGCCTGGACTCGATTCCCGGCTTGGTTCCCTATTTGTGTAGAGGCTGCACATTCTCTCCATGTCTGCGTGGGTTTCCTCCGTGTGCTCCGGTTCCCCCCCCCCACTCCAAAGATGTGCGGGTTAGGTAGACTTGCGGTGCTAAATTGCCCCTTAGTGTCAGGGATGTAGCTAGGGGTTATGGGGATATGGTCTGGATGGGATTTTGCTGTGTGCAGACTCGATGGGCCTAAGAACCTCCTTTAGCACTATGATTCTATGATTCTCATTTCTCACCGAGTGGAACTCGCTACAGCATGACTAAGAACAAAGAACAAAGAACAACACAGCACAGGAAACAGGCCCTTCGGCACTACAAGCCCTCCGCCGCCCATTTTAACATTCAGCGAGTGCCTCATTCAATCCTTCTTCTACCTACGACTTTTATCTATGCTTCTTGGACTCTGCAGTAAAGAGGCAAATAATTCAGAGAATTAAATGTGCTCCAGATTAAGGGAGTCCGACTGTCGATTCCATCTTCTGACAAGTTTATTTATCGGTAGGTACATCAGACCACGAAACACATTGGAGACTATGGCATGGTTGAACAGGAAAGGGGAATGCCATTCAGCCCATCTGGAACCTATTGCATAAGTGTACGTTTGTTTATTAGTCTCACGAGAAGGCATACAGTAGCACTGCAATGAAGTTGCTGTGAAAATCCTCCAGACGCCACACGCCAGCGCCAGTTTGGGCACACCGAGGGAGAACTTAGCATGGCCAATGCACCGAACTAGTTCACTTTTCCAACTGTGGACGAAACCTACGCAGACACGGGAAGAACATGAAGACTCCGCACAGACAGTGACCTAAGCTGCGAATGGTCCTGGCGCTGTGAGGCAGCAGTGCTAACCACTGTGTCAGCGGGCCGCCAGCAGAAAATCCAGTCAGTCCTTTAAAGTCTGTTACACAGAAACAAAACAGTGCGGCGTGGCATTGGGCATGTTCGCATTTCTTGCACAGGGCAAGCATGAGGCCATTCAATCCCTCAAACCTGTTACATAGGAAAAAGAAGAGGTCTATTCAACCCTATCAAATCTGTTACATGGAAAAAAATAAGAAGTTTCACAACACCGGGTTAAAGTCCAGTAGATTTATTTGGTAGCACGAGCTTCCAGAGTGCCGCTCCTTCATCAGGCGAGAATGTATCACCTGATGAAGGAGAGGTGAGTGGGCCACTCATCTGATGAAAGAGAAATGCTCCCGAAAGCTTGTGCTACTAAATAAACCTCTTGGACTTTAACCTGGTGTTGTGACACTTCTTACTGTACCATCCTCAGTCCAACGCCAGCGTCTCCACAGCATGGGAAAAGGAGGAGGTCGTTCCAATCGGAATTAATGGCAATGACTGGGAACTTATTGGGAATCCAAATAGTTGTATTTTGATTTTCCAGGGGAGGCATTATCGCTAGGCTATTAATCCAGAAATTCAGCTAATGATCTGGGGACCCGGGTTCGAATCCCATCACTGTAGGTGGTGGAATTTGATTTAATTAAAAAAAATGGAATTAAGAATCCACTGATGATCTTGAAACAATCGTCGATTGTCGAAAAAAAACCCCATCTTGTTCACTAATGTCCTTTAGGGAAGGAAATCTGCAGTCCTTACCTGGTCTGGCCTACATGTGACTCCAGATTCACAGCAATGTGAGTTGCTGTGTGAGACTCCCAACTGTCCTCCAACAGCAGCCAAGACTGGGCAATAAATGTTGGCCAGTCAGCAACGCCCAAGTCCCACCAGTTAATTCAAAATTAGTGATTGCACATTAACACCCAGGTTAATTCTGATTGGTAGACCAGGGGAAGAGGGCGTGTCTAAATCTTCCTTATTTCTTTGCGATATCAGGTTTCTCTCATTGATTTGAAAAGAGCGGATTGGCTTCTCACAAAGCTCCAAGCTGAAGCGGAAATTTCACATTGATAATGTTCCTGTTGCTGGCTCTAATGATCGTGTTTCACCGTAAGGCAATTTTTCAAAAGATACTTCTTATTAATAATTTCTTCTTTTCTTGCTTTTTATCTTCTTTTGTATCGATAATTCTCTCCAACTTGACCTGAACGTTCCTATCACTGGTTTCATTCTCTCCCTGTCCCAGGTGCCCATTCGCAGACTATCCGCCAGACTCCTGCCGCTGTCTCCAAAAATCCTCAGGAGCCAGTGCATCTCAAATGCACTGTGAAGGGTGTCAGTGATCCTTACATGTACTGGTACCGACAATACCCGGGCCAGGAGCTCCGGTTAATGTTCTATTCTATGATGGTCGATGCTGTGAATCCGAATAAGCCCGTGGACGGTTTCAGAGCCGAGCGACCGAGTGATTCTGAGTTCAATTTGGAATCCTCCAGCCTGCGGATGAATCACTCGGCAATGTATTACTGCGCCTGGAGTATTCACAGTGACTCAGAGAGATAGAACAGTTCAACAAAAACCCCAAAGCCAGCCGCAAATGACCGTTCTAAACAAATAGATCTGCTCTCCCTGGCAGAACACGACAATAGGAGGAGGTAAAGTAAAGCCCCGCCCTCTCTATCATTGACTGGAGATGAGAATTGGGATTTTCATTGAATCAAGGAACTCCTACAGTGCACAAAGAGGCCATTTGCCCATCGAATCTGCACCGGTCACAATTCCACCCAGGCCTTATCCTTGTAACCCTATGTAGTTACCCTGCTAATCTCTCTGACACTCATAATTTGTTATGCAAATCCACATAATATACACATCCTTGGACTGTGGGAGGAAAACTGAGCACCCGGAGGAAACCCACGCAGACACGTGGAGAGCATGCATACTTCGCATAGACAGTGATCCAAGCCGGGAATTGAACCCGCGACTCTAGAACTGTGAGGCAGTGGTCCTAACCAAGTGCCACCATGCCTCCGAACATTAAAACATGAAATTAGAGAAGGGTGGGATAGGGTTGATGTCAGGAAGAGAGCATCACTTGTCTATTAGATCAGAACGTGGGGGACGGGTCATAGATATCAAAAACATTCATTAATAATTCCAACAGTGGAACTTCTGTTATGTGATTATCCCGAGAATGGTTAGATTGTGAAAGTCACAGAGAGAGAGAGATTGGATGTGGACGGGGAGTGGTAGGGGTAGGGTCTTCGATGCATGAAGACAGGAGGGAGATAGCAGTACAAATATATGTTGATGGTACACCGTGTTTTGAGATATACAGCACATCCAGCCAACAGACACCATTGGCTTGAGTAGGCGAGGAAAACAAATAAAAATGATGCATTCAGAAAGAAATGGGAGGAAAGGGAAACGGAGTCGCGAAAGAAGACAAAGAGAAGGGAAAGATTGGGTTTGGGCGGTTGCTTTTTGTTTTTGCAGGCGGGCTGCAGAGGGCGCTGTAGGACTATAGAACACAACCTGTTAGATCTTTCAATTCTTGTTGAACGGTGTCATCCAGCCCTTCGAGTTTAACTTCATTACAATTTAACTTCTTCTATCATCTCCACACTCTTGAAACACTAATCAACAAAATCAGTCGACAGCAGTTATTAAACGTTAAATTTCCCATTAGCTTGCTTTATCTTTTGAAGGAGAAAATTCATTGTTCTTCATCCCATTGTGCAAATAAATGCTTCCTGCCATTAATTGTTTTCCTTTCGTTTGAAAATTAAGCAACCATGTGTTGCCACACACCCGCGCCCACAAGTAAGTGGAGGTGGAGGCCTACCACTGTCAATCCCGAGAAAAGCTCCTCAAACGCAACTTTAAATTGGAGTTCACCTTCAATCTTCTACATTCAGCAGGATGCAGATAGAATTGGGCAAACTATTGTCATGAGTTTGAAGCAGCTGCATCTTTCTGTCTGGTCCATTTTCTATTCTCTCTAAGCCCTGAACTGAAAGAGGTTCTTCAGAGCCTGGTGTTCTCATCTCCTCCTGCAGAGGCTTTGATCTAGGGAGAGGCGGGTCTTTAGTTCATTGGAATGAGCGTGATATTCTAACCTGTATCACTTCCCTGTGTCAATTCTATTTTTCTCAATCACTTCCCAGGCGTTGGTATAGCTTTCAACAAGACTGGGCTTTATAATATTCACTAGGTGACTGACTCTTACGATCTCCTTTCAATGCCAGTGATTTTTAAAGTAACACTGTGCCACGTGTCCTTTTTCTTCTTTTCTGCTCCTTCTTATTTTCTTCATTTTCTTCTCTCATTCTACAAAAGAATGTTCACTGACCTCCTCCCAATCTCTCTTCCACAGATTGAGTCCGTCTTCTTCTGTCTCCAGTCCCACACAGAATAAAACTGGAGTGTGCGGTTATAGTGGTTACATTTACTGGTCTAGATCATGCCTTGGCAAGGAACTGCAGCTAATGGTTTAGTCTGCAGCTGTACGAAATGTTCATGATGGAGCCCACTGGCCTGTGGGCCTATCCGCGGGCCATGCATTACAGCACCTGGAGCTTTTACAGCGATCCAGAAAGCGAAGCACTTTAACAGAAACCTCAAAGGCAGCAGGAAACACCTGGGTTGTCCAAACTGCGTGTTGCTTCGATCTGTTTTTATTAGTTTTATTTTGTGATGGGAGGGAGCTCACGGAGAGTTAGAATCACAATAAGTGATTCTATGTCACGGCACTGAAGAAGGGGCAAGTGAAGATTATCAATGATAATACCAAAAGTGGAAGATTGCAACTGTCAGAATAGAACAGGACATAGTTTTATTCCACGGACTCTGTGTTCTGTTTCTCCACAGTTGCAACTGATAGCAGCGAGCATAGAAATCTCAACTGTCTGAAACAGCCGCTCGGAATAAAATAAGGTCCATTCAGGATAACGGACCCTAAATCGGAAAGTATTTATTCTTTATGGGCGCCGCTAACTAGGCCAACATTTGTTAACCATCTCTAATTGCCCTTGATCCGAATAGCATTTAAGAGTCAACCTCATTGTTGTGAGTCTGGAGTCACATGTAGGCCAAACCAGACGAGGACGGCGAATTTTCTTCCCTAAAGGACATTAGTGAACAAGAACATGGACAGGGATCGCGGGTAGAAGTGGGAACATCGAAGTGGCGGCGCGGGCTCGTTGGGCCGAAGGGCCTGTTTCCCGTGCTGTTTTGTTCTTTGTTCTCCTTTGTTCTTTAAGATGCGATACAACGGCACTCGACTATGGTTTCATGGTCATCAGTAGATTTTTAATTCCAGATTTTTATGGAATTCAAATTTCACCGCCTGACGTGGTAGGATTTTAACCAAGGTCCCCAGAGCAGGTCTCACTATCCCAATAGCAATACCACTTCACCAAGGTCTGTCCTGAAACTAAGTGAACAGAGGGATGAAGCAAACTCCAGAAAATATTTAACTCAGTACTAGGCAACTGTTTCAAATATAGAACAGGAGGCCATTCAGTCCCTCGCGTCCGTTAAACAGGGATAGCAAGAGTCACGGAGTCTGCTCTGACTTGGAGTTGCACCATACTGGTTCTTTATCTTTATCCTTTGTTTCATATACACCCTACTCCATCACACTCAACTCCCTTGCTGACAAAAACCCCATCTATATCAAGTATTCTACGACACAGGATCCCCATGATCACGATCCTCTGAAAGAGAAAATATCTGCTCATGTCTCTCTTAAATAGACTACTCTAAGTTTTAACCGGTGTCCCCGAATTCTTGACTCCATGATAAGGAGAAACATTTGCTCAGATTCCAACCTTGACAAGGTTATTCAGAAGCTTCTTTCTTCTAAAGTCCACACAGGGTAGAAGGGCCAATCCGCTTTACCCCATCCAGAAGATAATCCATTCAGTAAACTTTCGCTGAACTTCTGATGAAATTAATTTTCAGAAAAAAAACCAAAATTGTACAAGTCGCCTCAGAAGCGATCCCACTTACAGCCTATGCATTTGTACCAACACTTCCATACTTTTATCCTCCACTGCGCTTGGGATAAACTCCAATATTTCATTTGCCTTTACTTGCCTTTTATGCATTCTAACTCTTTGTGGTTCATTAATCAAGACACTGGGTGTCTCTGCACCTCAAATTTCTGCTGCCTCCCTCCAAACTCTGTTCATCAATAACATAAACTGAACTTCAGTCTTTGCCGGCGACTGGCTCACTGCTCTCAATCTTTGCATTGTTTAACAAAATAAAAATAATACAAAAAATTGTGAAGGCAGAAAATCTGAAATAAAATCTAAAATTGCTTTAAAATGTAACAGATCAAGCAGCATCTGAGGAAGGAGCTCCAGCGCAATATAACTGTTCAGAATTCGTCACGTGAACGCCAAATGTTACTATCTCCACTGGCCCAGCCAGAGCCAGTGAGCAATTGCCACACTTCCTGCTCCGTTTACAATGATTACTAAAAGAACTGACTCCAGAAAGAGGTGTGACCCACCCTCACCTCTGCTCCTCATTTTTTTCTCCAAATTTGAAAGAAGCTATTAGATTCCAACTTTATTATGCGTGCATCTGGACTGGATTGAATCAGGAGCGGCCAAGGAGCATAGAAACAAGAAGCAGGAATTGGCCATTCGGCCCATCAGACCTGCTCTGCCATTAAGTTTGATCACAGCTGATCAGCAAAGTCAACGTCATGATCCCTCCTTCTCCCCATATCTCATTACCCTTTTAGCACCAAGAACTATATCTAATTTCTTCTTGAAATCACACTATGTTTTGGCCTCAATTACTTTCGCTGATAGTGAATTCCCCACAGTCACCACCCTCTGAGTAAAGAAATTTCTCCTAACCGCCTTCTTAAAAGGCTTATCCTCAAACTGTGACCCCTAGTTCTGATAGCAATGGTCATGGAACTGCGGGGCTAAGTCAAATCTCCACTGCCTGAATATCGAGGGCATCTCTGGCCAGCTCCCGTTTACTTTTCAATACACTTCCTTTTCACGGAGAGAGACAGTGAGGTGAATGTAGAGATATAGAAAGAAATGTTCAGAATTAGGGCGCGGGAGAATTCTATTCAATCAGGTTTGTACTCTCTCCTGGTCTAATTCATGTCCCTGAGGTCTCTGCCCGGCACTGAAAGAAGGGTTCCCTTTGCAACCTAGCCAGGATTCTCCAGAATGGGCGGCACAATGGTTAGCACTGGTGTCTCACAGGGACTGTGTGGAATTTGCACATTCTCTCCGTGTCTGCGTGGATTTTCTCTAGTTTCCTCCCACAGTCCAATAATATGCGGGTTAGGTTGATTGGCCATGCTTGACTGACTCTAGCATCAGGGGGATTATCAGTGTAAATATGTGGGGTTACGAGAATAGGAGAGTATAGGGAGTAGGTCTGGAGAGTATCGTGTTTGGTGCAGACCCGACGGCCAATTAGCCTCCTACTGCACTGTAGAGATTCTATGAAACAGAATGTCTTCCATTTTGCGAGCTTTGTAGCGGGGCAACTGCACGCCTCTGCAGCCCCAGAGTTCCTCCCTTGTCGCCAGAATGCAATCGACTCTCCTTCCTTAGGCCGAGCGTGGATAACCTCACTAGTGTCCAAGTGGCATCTGCCACTCCTTTGCCCATTCAATTCATTTTGAAGTCCCGTGTCCCCATCTTCTTCACTTCGTCAATCGCGGTGGTGGGGCTGTCAATCAGAGGGGGAGGAGCTCGGCCAACCACATATACATCACGCCGCAAAACATTTCGTGAGTCAATGATTTCAGAAAAGGAGTTCGGCTCCTAACAAGGCACAACGCCCTTGGGGTTTGTTTCTCTTTTTTTCATTTAACTGTCAGAAGAAAGGTTGAGCGAACAACATGTTAGTGTTACTGAGCCTCGCGATCTTATTTCAATGTGAGTGATTATTAACTCAGTTATTCTTACCTCTGTATTTTTGTCTTTCTATCTTCCCTCGTTCCTTTCCCGCATCACCTCACAAATGACTCCAGTTCTCATCTATTCATCTCCCATCTTATTGTCAGGTGTGAACTCGCAAACTATCCGCCAGACTCCCGCCGCTGTCTCCAAATATCCCGGGCAGAGTGTGAAACTGACCTGCGTTGTCGAGGGCTCCAGTAACCCTGCTATGTTCTGGTACAGACAATACCCAGGAAAGGGGCTGAAGGTGATGTTTAACTCCGCGGTTAGCGGTTCCGTGAATCCAAATGAGCCGGTGGACGGTTTCTCCGCCGAGCGACCGAGTAGCTCTGAGTTCAACTTGAATTCCTCCAGCCTGCGGGTGAATCACTCGGCCATGTATTATTGCGCCTGGAGTCTTCACAGTGGCTCAGAGAGATGGAGCAGTTCAACAAAAACGCCAAAGGCAGCAGCTTATAGCGGAAACGCCGTGTGGAGCTTTCATTGTTTTTTCGTGCACAGCAAACACATTTCTTGAGAATAAAATTTGGACCATTGTCAGTGTGAACAACCAGAGATAGAGCAACACCAGAAAGTTCGGAATGACTTCGGTCATGGGCAAAATTTCAGAGTCCATTATTAAAAATGAGACCGCAGAATATTTGCAAGTGCATGATAATAGCAATGAGTCAGCACGGCTTTATTAAAAGGTCATACCTGACAAATCTGTTAGTTTTTTTTGAGGATTAACAACAAAGTTAAATATAGGAGAACCAGTGGAATTAAATTTAGATTTCCAGAAGGACTTTGACACGCTGCCACATAGAAGACTGTTAAATAATTAAGAATTCATGGTGTTAAGAGTAAGATGCTGGCATGGATAGAGGATCGCCTGGCTGCTAGAAGGTAGAGAGTGGGAATAAAGGGATCTTTTTCAGGATGGCAGTCGGTGACTGCCTCAGGCGTGCCTGATGTGCCTCAGGCGTCAGTGCTGGGACTGCAACTTTTCACAATATGCATTAACGATTTGGAAGAAGGAACTGAAGGCATTGTTGCTACGTTTGCAGGCGATACAAAGATATGTAAGGGGACAGTTAGTATTAAGGAAGCAGGGGGCTGTAGAAAGGATTGGACAGGTTAGGAGAGGAAGCAAAGAAGTGACAGATTGAATACATTGAGGAAACGTGCGAGATTATGCACTTTGGAAGGTGGGAGGTATGCATAGATTATTTTCTAAATGGAGAAATGCTCTGGAAATCAAAAGCATGAAGGACTTGGGAGTCATTGTTCAAGATTCTCTTAAAGTTAACATGTAGGTTCTGCCAGCAGTTAAGAAGGTAAAGAGATGTTAGCATTCATGTCGAGAGGGATCAAGTAAAGGAACACGGATGTACTTCTGAAGCTATGCAAGGCTCTGGTCAGATTCCATCTGGAATATTGTGAGCAGCTTTGGGCCCGTATCTAAGGAAGGATGTGCTGGCCTAGGAAAAGTGGAGGTTCACAGGAATAATCCCTGGAATAAAGAGCTTGTCTCATGAGGAACGGTTGAGGGCTCTGTGTCCGCACTTGTTGAAGTTTAGAAGAATAGAGTGGGCGTGGAGTGGATGTTTCCACTGGTAGGAAAGACCAGACAATCCTTTAAAACAGAGATAAGGAGGAATTTTTGCAGCTGCGATAGGTGAATCTGTGGAACGCTTTGCGCATAAGGTTGTGGAGCCCAGTTACTGAGTGTCTTTAAGAAAGAGATAAATAGATTCTTGATTAATAAGGAATTATGGATTATGTGGAAAAGGCAGGAGAATGGGGATCAGAATCACCTAATTCTCCTCCTATGTCTTCTGGTATTATGGTCCTATGATTTGCTGTATGGGTAAATGAACAGCGACATTGCCAGAACTGAGAGATTATAATTACCAGGAAAAGCCGAATATGTCGGACTTTCTAGAAAAAAGAAGTTTGGGGATGAGCTGATTGAGGTCTTTGGGGTTATTAACTCACTGTTACTATTTGTGTCGGACACCAGATTCAGGAGATCATCAAAATAAGATAGGCATTAATGAATCTAGTCGGAGTTCAGGCAAGAGTTCTGCTGACGGACCTTGGGGTGCATGTCCAAAGATCCGTGAAGGCATAGGATAAGTAGATAAGATAGTTAAGAAGCCATATAGAATACTCAGCATTATTAGTCGAGGCACAAAATATAAGTGCAAGGAGGTTATAACGGAGCTGTATAAAACACTTGTTAGGCCAAAGCTAGTGTATTGTGTACAGTTCTAGCCTCCACTTTAGGGTGTGATTGCATTGGAGAGGGTGCAGTGGAAATTCACCAGGATATTGCTTGAGTTGGAGCATTTCAGCCATAAAGGAAGAGCAGTAAGAGTGGCGTTGCTTTCCTTAGAGCAGAGAAGGCTGATGGAGGAACTGATTGAGGTGTACAGAATTATGAGCGACATAGGGTAGATAAGAAGAAACTTTCCCCTTACTGGAGGGATGGACAACGAGGAGCATAAGGAAAGGGGCAGGAGATTTAGAGGGCTTTGAGGAGAAACATTATCACTGAGAGGGTGTAGCAATCTAAAACTCTCTCCTTGAAAGGGTGGTAGAGGTAGACATTTAAGAAACATTTAGATGAGCATTTGAAGCACCATATCTTACAAGATATTGACCAAATGCTGGAAAATGGGAATATAATAGTATTTTAATGGCTGGTGCAATCACAATGGACAAAAAGGTCTCTGTGTGCTCTTAAACTATAGTAATGACAAGTAATGATACACATGAAGACAAAATAAAGATAGCAGGAGCACATGAAAGAAATAGCCGATTAAAAGAAGTGCGAAGAAATAAGAGGTTTTTTTGGACGCTCATTTCTTTCTTCAGCGGCAGAAGGCGCTCCAGGATCAACATATCTCATATTATTTGTGAAACGTTGAAGATAGGAACGGGTGGAGGCCGTGGTCTTCGAACCTCTTGCTCCATCCATTACGATCATGGCTGATCATCTAACTCAATAGCCTAATACTGCTAAATATCCCCATAACCGTTGATCCTGTTAAGCCCAAGTGCTATATCCAACTCCCACTTGAAAACATTTTGACGTCAATGATTTCCTGTGGTAATGAATTCCTCAAGCTCACCAGCATGGCTGAATAAATGTCTCCCCATTTCCATCTTAAATGGTCTACTCTGTATTCTCAGGCTGTTACCTCTGGTTCTCTACACCCCCACCTTTGGGAACATCTTTCCTGCATCTACCGTCTAGTCCTGTTAGATTTTATAAGTCTCTATGAGATCCCTCCCTCATTCGTCTGAACTCCATTGAAAACAATCCTAACCGAGTCAATCCCTCCTCATACATCAGTACCGCCATCCCCGGAGTCAGCCTGGCAAACCTTCGCTGCACTGCCTTGAGAGCAAAAAACTCAGAAACGGAGGACAAAATTGCACACAATATTCTAGATGTGGCCTCACCAAGGCCCTGTATAATTGCAACCACACATCCCTGCTACTGTATTCGAAACCACTCGCAATGAATGCCAACACATCAGTTGCCTTCTTTACCGCCTGCTGCTCCTGAATGCTTACCTTCAGTGACTCGTGCACAAGGACACCAAGATCCTGCTGCACACTCCCCTCCCCAATTTATAGTTAGTCTGCCTTCTTGTTTTTGCTTCCAAAGTGAATACCTTCGCATTTGTCTAAATGATACTACATCTGTCATTGATCTGACCAGACCTGACCAGATCAAGCCAAAGGATTTCTTCTTTCTCGTCACGGTTCGCCCTTTCACCCAATTTGGTATCATCTGCAAACTTTGCGATGTCACATTTTATTTCCTGATCCAAATCATTAACATATATTGTGAATACCTGCGGGTCCAGCAGCCATTCCCACTCTGTTTCTTTTCTGTCAACGAGTTTTCTATCCATCTCAATACAATTACCCCAATCCCACGCGCTTTAACTTTGGACAGGACAGGAGGAAATAAGTGAGCTCCAGTAGCTGAAGTTTGAAGTTTATGTATTAGCGTCACAAGTAGCTTTACATTAACAACACAATGAAATTACTATGAAAATCCCCTCGTCGCCAAACTCCGCCGCCTGTTCCGCTACATTAAAAGAGGGTTTAGATTGGCCAATCCACTTAGCCAGCACATCTTTCGAACTATGGGAGGAAACTGAAGGTCTAGGAGGAAATCCACGCAGAAAATGTGCAATTTCCACGCAGACAGCGACCCAAGGAGGGAATCGTCTCTGGGAGGAAACCGAAGCATTGGGAGGAAACCCTCGCAGACATTAACAGTAATTAGAATGCACAATCAACCTAACCGCCACATCTTTAGAGTGTGGGAGAAAACGGGAGCATCAGGAAGAAACCCACAAAGACATGGAGAGAATATGCAGGCTCCACACAGACAGTGACCCAAGCTGGGAAGCGAACACTGGCAATGTGAGGCTGCAACCCCTGGTGCTGTGAGGCAGGACCACTCAACATTCATCCACTGTGCTGCTCCACGAAATCTTATTTGCCCTGTGTAGCTTGCACATGGCGCAGGTAAAGATCCAAACAGAATGATCTTTAAGAGTCTGCTTCTTAATTTGGTGTGTAGTCCATCATGCTCACTATGCAGCATACCCTTACTTGTTACGTCCTTAGTACTTAAATGGACTCCAATGACTAGAACCTCCCATTCTCAAGTTCTTCTCCAACTCTAAGCAGATTCTCCGTACACTGGTGTCAGGTGGGCAACATAGTATCTGGACTCTCGCTTTTTACCGCAGAAAACAGTGTCGACTCCCCAATATGTTCTCTAAATGTATCACTTCATTGTTTTCTGCTGTCCTCACTTTACTGGTTTTCTGCACCACAGAGTTACGGACACTTAGCTCACCGACTTCTTTGCTCCCACTCACTTGAAAAAGATGAATGTCCCTCGGACGGTCAGGCAACTGCAAAGTCTGAGGTTCCTGCACTCCTGCCCTGTGGGTACTCTTAACACCCCCCCACTTTTGAAGTCATATCCTCCTGTCAGTGACCAATAAGTAAATTAGGAGATACTATTGTCGGGTTTGACGATCTTTTAATATAAGGTTCCCTTTCCCTGATGCATCCAATACCTGCAGCTCAACCTCCAGCTCATTGATTCAACTTCAGCTGCAAATATTTACTAAATGTTGGTGTCTAGCAGCGCCCACATGCTGCAGCCTTGACCCACCACTTGTCCCGACATCCTTAATGTGCTTTGAATTATTGCTTATGGATGCTATTCAATTAATAACTTTCCTTTTTATATTTCATTATTTACACCAGTTTCTATATTAATTTAAATCTTCAGGTTAGAATTGATCGCAATCAGATACTCATGCAATACTTGGCAAATAATATATTTTTCCCCTGCAACAGAGTGAGAACTAATTCCTATAAATGGAGAGGTTCGAAAACAAATGAGTATATCTTGCACTGTACTTACTGTATTTCGCTCTGAAATGAAACAGTTCGCTGAGCGCTGGGTACAAAAAAAATTTGTAAACTACTTTCCCTAATTAACTAATGTCAATTGTTCTCCAGTGAGGGCTGTCAAACAAGAAGGGCGACACTTAACAGCTAGTCAGAGATGGAGATGGAAGCTGTCAATCAGAAAGGATGTACGAGGCTGTCTATCAGGGAGTCCGGTGCAGAGCTGCCAATTATAGAGGAGGTACAGAGCTGCCAATCGCAGAGGGATACAGAGAGTTGTCAATCAGAGAGGATAATACGGAGCTGCCAATCAGAGAGGGAAAAACAGGCCTGTCCGTTTCTACTGCACTTCGCCTAAGGTTTGGATTTCTGATTTCGCCCGGCGCCTCCTACCTCAAATATACTTGTCGCCACCAGAGAGCGCACTTCCCCCAATCATCATCTCGATTATTTTAAATATAAACATGTCAATACGTCATGCTCCAAACTTCTGAATCTATGGAAATACAGGCTAGATTTATCGGCACTGCTGACTTTATTAACACTATTTCACTTACACATCACCACATCGATCTGATGTACCTGCACTGCACACTCTTTACTGTTTATTCCCTCTCTATTCACTTATGAATGCTGATTTGGCAATCTTCTGTTCCCAGTAGCCTTTGCGTTCCACCAATCAGAATGAAACGGAGGTTGTCCAAAACTGCTCTTATTATTTCCCTCGAAATAAAGTCCAGGCTTGATCTCTCAATACGCCAGACTCCGGATCTGGAACCTTCCTTCATTTTGAGGGAAATAGAGCAAAAGATGCACCTGTTACTGGGTTTGATAATCATACTTCGCGGTAGGAATGTTTAATCAATTTTTGCCTCCTTCTTTGTCTCTTACTTTATTATTGCTTCTCATTTTCTTTCGCTCTTCTTTCCCGTACTCCCTCCCCCTCGTTCTTTCACCAATTTTCTCTTTTTTTCTCCCCGGAATGCCCAACTAACTGGTCTTCTCTTCCCCATCCAGGCGTGAATTCACAGACTATCCACCAGACCCCTGCCGCTGTCTCCAAATCCTCCGGGGAGGAAGTGGAACTAATGTGTTCCCTGGATGGCACCAGTACTGCTGTAATGTTCTGGTACAGACAATTCCCAGGAAAAGAGCCTCACTTGATGTTTTATTCCATGGCTGCAGAAAGCGTGAATTCAGAAGGGACGGTAGACGGTTTCACAGCCGTGAGACCGAATATGAATGAGTTCAACCTGAATGCCCCCAACCTGCTGGCGAATCACTCGGCCGTGTATTACTGCGCCTGGAGTCTTCACAGTGACTCAGAGAGATGGAGAAGTTCAACAAAAACGCCAAAGGCAGCAGGAAACAGCTGCGAATGATAAAACAAAGTGGTGTCGATCCGCTTCGATTGAATTATTGTGAGTTTACAAGTGAAATCGGAAAGATCGAAAGAAGGGGAGGAAAGATGGAGGGTAATGAACAAAGAGTGAACAGTCGAGAAGAGAAAAAAAACATATATTTGGAAACCAAGTTCCATTACTCAACAAAGAGAAATGAGAACTTTCTCGAACCATGGAACAGTCAAGTGCAATTATTTAATGTGCCATAGCAGAACTCTGTTCAGCTCCGTCGGTTATCACAGTTAAACAGGATTTCTGACGGGATTGATTACATGAAGAGGCCATTTAAACCTGTTGCATAGAAACAATAGGAACCCACTTTAGTCCAATTGAGCTCGTTTCACAGGAACGGGAGGAGATCATTAAACTCTTTGAAATTGTTACAAATTGAAAATAAAGTGCGACTTTACGCATCTACCTTTCAACTACATGATGCTTTAGTCGTAATTTTCTGTCTTCGTATAAGAAGTCTCAATTGAACGATCACTTTCATGCTTAACCTGAAGAGACTCGCCGGCTGGGCGAAGGAGCATTGCAAATACCAGCTTAATTCAATCTTTCGTCATTTAGTTTAGATTTCCCACTACAGGGAACTGTTTCTCTTCGGAATTTCATTTCGCTTTTCTCTAGTGCCGAATTAGCTAATTAATATTGCACATAAGGGGATATACATCAAGTCTATGCAATCCTAAGAATCCCCGAATGGCGCTGCAAATCTTCAATGCCCCATCAGCTACATCCTAGGGGTCAATGCCCTACGGGTTATAATTGATCAGAACCTGAAATAGACCAGCCATTACAATGCTGTCCGTAAAACAGAAATAAAATAAAATAGAAGTCATATAACTTTACAGTATAGACAGAGGTCATTCGGCCCGTGGAGTCTGCACCGACCACAATCCCACTCAGACCCTACCTCATAACCCTACATATTTTACCACTAATCTCTCTAACCTACGCATCTCAGGAGACTAAGGAGCAATTTTGGCCTGGCCAGTCAACCTAATCCGCACATCTCTGGACTTTGGGGAGAAACTGGAGCACCCGGAGCAGACAGTGACCAAAGCCAGGAATTGAACGCAGTTCCCTGGAAGTAGCAGTGCTAACCACTGTGCTACCATGCCGTGAAAGGGGCACAGATTCTCTAGGTCCTCTCGCCACCTAGAAGGCACAAGTCAGGAGTGTAATGCAATAGTCTCCATTTGCCCGGGTGAGTGCAGCTCCAACAACACTCAGTAACTTCGACTCCATCCGAGACAAAACAGCTTGTTTTATTGGCACCTCATTTCGCACCTTTAACGTTCAGTCCATCCATCACTGCCATGCAGTGGCTTCAATGTATTACAGGAACCCGCCAAAACTTCTTCGGCTTGACCTAAATATACTAAACTTCGAGCTCTACCAACTTGGAAGACAAAGGCGGCAGACGCAAGGGAACTGCGCCACTAGTAAGTTCCCTTCCAATACATAAACCATTTGGACTGAAAATATTTCGTCCATCATTCACTCTCGCTGAGTGGAAATACTAGAACACTCTCCCTAATAGCACGACTGGTGTGCCTACACCATATGGGATGCAGCCATTCATGGAAGCGCTTCATCTCAAACGCAATGAAGTTTCGACAGTAAGTGTTGGCTTTACACTACGTTCACCGAGTTAAAAAAAAGACATGATTTAATAACCCCCGGTTTCTGTTTGGTGAATCCACGCTGTATTACCTCAAAGCCAACTGCAACTTATATTGACTTGGCGCCTTTAATGCAATAAAATGTCCTAAAACGTTTGTTGTGTCTTTTGTAAAACACACTTTGACATCGAGCCGCGTAAGAATTATATGAGGACAGATGGCCAACAGATGGCCTCCAAGCGGGAGGTTCTAAGCACAGTTTTGAAAACGGAAAGGGGGTAGAAAAGCGGAGAGATTTAGCTAAGAAAATCCATTACCTGGAGTCTTAATTTCTGCCAATAGCAGCGCCATTGAAGTCGAGGATGCTAGAGGCCGCAATTTGGGGCTGTATCAATCTGTGAGGGTTTTGGTGCTGGAGCAGGTTATAGAAGCAGGAAGGACTGGACAGGATTTCAGGCACGAGTGGCATAGTCGTTAGCACTGCTGCATCACAGCGCCAGGGACCCGGTCCGACTCCCGTCTTGGAAGACTACCTGTGCAGAGTCTGCATGTTCTTCCCGTATTTCTGTGGGTTTCCCCTGGATGCTTCGGTCTGCTCCCACAATCACAAAGATATGCTAGTTGGGTGCATTGGCCATGCTCAGGCGCCTGAGTATGGTGACACGGGGACTTTCACAGCCATTTCAGTGCACTGTTAATATAGGCATATTTGTAACACTAATAAATATTAGGGGGGACTAGGTGGCTTGGGTGGGGTTATAATGAATAGAACAGTTGTTGTGGCTCAAGCAGGTTACTGAGTTAGCGAGATTTGGAGGGCTAAAAGTGCTTGCAAAGTTAGGAAGAATGGAAAGGCTGGCACAGATCGCGAGTTAGATGGTTGAAGGTTTTGAGGGAGTTTGATAGTTAGGGAGATTTGGAGGGGCTGGAGAATATTACACAGAGAGATAGGAAGAGCTAAAGGGACTGGAGGAAATTACAGTTAGGGTAACCTGGAGGGGTTGCAGTACATTACAGAGTTGGGGGGCGCTGTTCTTGGAGGGCTGAGGGGTTACAGAATTAAGAGCCATTTGAGGGGCTACAGATTGTTATAGAGCCAGGGAAAGCTGAAGGGCTGGAGGAGGTTAGTGATTTAGGGAAATTGCGTGGACTTGATATGATTTCAAAGATAGGGAGTGTTGGTGCGGCTTGGTGCGAGGGGCTTACACAAATAAGTAGAGTTGTAAGGGCTCAAGCAGATGACAGAGCCAGTGAAAGGAAATGTTGTTCCTGCATGGGGAATGTCCAGAGTTAGGTCTGGGGCGAGGACATGGGCAGATTTGACAACAAGTTTAACAATTCTTAAGTCGTTGTTTAAATATGGAATTATTACAGTCTTGAGACAGTTCTACAGGAAATTGGGAGCATCACACACCGCATAAAATGTACATCTTTGGTCATCTTACTTAAGGAGGGACTTACTTGCATTAGAAACAATTCAAGAAAGATTAATTAGGCCGTTTTACGGGACAAACCGATTGACATATGAGACAGGCTAATGAATATATTAGAGTTTAAAAGAATGTAAGGTGACCTTAATGAAACATATCGATTTCTGAGAGGACTTGATTGGATAGACCCTAAAAGCGCATTTTCTTTCACAGTGGATTTTGAACCAGGGGACAGAGTTACAAGACAAGGAGATTCCTATTTAACGTGCAGAAAAGATGAAACTTCTCAGGCAAAAGAGAAGGAAACTTTGAGGAGTTGGACATGGTTCAAGGAAGACAGTACAAAATGTCAAAAAGGAAAACGCAGCAAGTGACAGTTCGATGAAGACGGAAGAAATATATAGAATTCTGGGCACCAAAGAACATTAAGATGTCTTCTCAATAGTAACTATTTGAAATAGATTAACACATGTTGTGGGATGTGGATGTGCAATCATGAAGGCAGATTCCATTAATCTTAGTGGACGAGCATTAAATTAAAGAGGTATAAGGAGAACATTTACTTTTGTTATAAGTGAATAGAACTCAAGGAGAACAAAGAACAATACAGCACAGGGAACCAGTCCTTCTGCCCATTTAGCCTGTGCTGATATGTAATTTCTACCCTTCTATTGGCCTCCCGTTCATGTGTCTTTCAAGATGCACCTTGAACGTTACTAATGTGTTTGCACCTCCATTGCAGTGCTTTTCACTCATTCACCACCATCACTGTGGGGAAAACGTTCCCCACACTTCTCATTCCTCAACTTTTCCTCTTTCACTCAAGAATAAAGACAAAATAAGTTGCTGCAAATAAAGGAATAACATTTCGTATCAATCTGGAAGAGATTTGGAAAGCATTGAAATGGAGAACAATCGACAAGAAGAAGAGTCGAATGGGATTCCAGCAAGAGACTCCTCATTTTGGAAAGGATGTGATTGCACTAGAACGGGTACAGAGGCAGTTCACCAAAATGTCGCCTGGGATGGAAAAGTTCAGCTATAATGAGAGACTGGATAGGCTTGGATTTTTTTAGAGCAGAGAAGGTTGAGTAGAGACATGGTTGAGGTAGATCAGATTATGAGGGGCTTCGATAGGGTGAGTAGAAAGTAACTATTCCCCTTTGTTGATTGGTCAATCACGGGGCATAGTTTTAGGGTAAGGGGCAAGGGATTCAGAAGAGTTTTGAGAAAACATTTCTTTTTATGCTGAGAGTGGTGAGAATCTGTAATGCGCTGACTGAGGAGGTAGTGGAGGCCGAAAACCTGACAACCTTTAAAAAGTAATTGGATGAGCACTCGAAATATCACAACATTCAAGGATATGGGGAACGTGCTGGAAAAGGGGATTAGTGCGACTTGTGTGGTAATTGTTGTCTGTACAGGCTCGAGCGTTCAAACGGCCTTTGCTGTGCCGTATGATTCTATGACTCTCGGATTATGTACATGGCTGGTAAGTGATCCTGGACGCCATGACCTGAACAAGCTATAGAAATAAAACTATGATAAGAGAGAAGTTGCAAGACCTAGGGTGGAGTTGGGGGGAGGGTTAGAGAGGCGGGGCTAAGCCTGTTGGTGGCAATAATCAAAGGAAAAGTTATAGAGAAGGTTCAAGATTGTAAAACCTATCAAGGTATTAAACTCCTGCCACAACTCTTCCAGATACTGCAAGGAATCAAATAAGGACCAGTAACTCGGGAAAATAGCGGAAATCTGATTCTTGCCTGAATTAAGTACCAACAATGTTTTTCATTTTGTAAAAAAAATCTGATGAAGAAATTCGGGAAGATGATGGAAGCATCGAAGAGAGTATCCCGGAAGCCATTGAAGCTGTAGTCTCATTTACGTATGGAGCTTGCACATTCTCCCCATATGTCTGCATCAGTTTCCTTTTGGTGCTTTGGTTTCTTCCATCAGTCCAAAGATGTGTAGTTTACGTGGATTAGCCATGATAAATGCCCAGGTTTATGGGGCTAGGGGGAAGGGGAGGGCCTGCGTGGGATGGTCTATCGGAGAACTGGTGCAGACTTGATGGGTTGAATGGCGTTCTTCTACACTGGAACCATCGATTTCAATTTTTAGATGGACAGAAATATGGCGAATGGAGTGATGGCAATTGGGGCGATGGGACTGCCTCGAAGAAAAGAAGAAGAGAAACTTACAACCGGATGGAATGGGTGACTGAAAAGAAGAGATGGCGAAGGGCGATACAATTGGAGAATTCCGAAGGAAGAAAGAAGGACTGAGGGGGATTGTCTTCTGTCAGAGTGTTGGTGTTGGATATTGTCTTGGATAGAAGATTGGTTGACTGGAAGAAGGTAGAGAGTGGGGATAAAGGAGTCTTTCTTAGGATGGTAGCCATTGACAAGTAGTGTGCCTCAAGCATCGGTGTTGGAACCACAACGTTTCACAATATACATTCATGATTTGGAAGAAGGAATTGAAGGTACTATTGCGAAGTTTGCAGATGATACAAAGATATGTAGCGGGACAGGCAAACAGGAGGGGGGGTTGCAGAAAGACTTGGACAGGTTAGGAGAGTGGGCAAATAAGTGGCAGATGGAATACAATGTGGAAAAGTGAGAGGTTATGCACTTTAGAAGGAGTCAAGGACTATTTTCTAAATGGGAAATGCTTAAGACATCAGAAACACAAAGGGACTTGGGAGTCATTGTTGAAGATTCCCTTAAGATTAACATGCAGTTTTAGTTGGCAGTTAGGAAAGGAAAGGCAATGTTAGCATTTATGTCGAGAAGACTAGAATATAAGAACAGGAATGTACTTCTGAAGCGGTAAATGATCTCATCAGACCATATTTTGACTATTGAGAGTGGTTTAGGACCCCATATCTAAGGAAGGACGTGCTGGTCTTGGGAAGGACCTAGATGAGATTCACAAGAATGATACGTGGAATGAAGGGCTTGTCGTATGAGGAGAAGATTCTGGATCTGTACTTGTTGGAGTTTAGAAGGATGGAGGTGATCTTATTGAAACTTACAGGATACTAAATACTTCGAAAGATTGGATGTTTCCACTTGTAGGAAAAATAAGAACCAGAAAACACAATCTCAGGCTAAAGGGACAATCCTTTAAAACAGAGATGAGGAGGAATTTCTACAGCCAGAAAGTGCTGAATCTGTGGAACTCTTTTTGCAGAAGGCTGTGGAGGCCACTCATTGGGTGCCTTTAAGACAGGGATCTTGATTGATAAGGGGATTAGGCGTTATGGGGAAAAGGCAGGAGAATGGGGAGGAGAAAAATACCAGCCATGATTTAATGGCAGGGCAGACTTGATTGGCCGAGTGCCTAATTCTGCTCCTATGTTTTATGCCTTATGGCCTTATGGTCTTATTGTCTTCCACAGGTAACAGTGAAACTTGGTCATTGAACGTACTCGAGCATAAAGTAGACTCCTGATCGACAAAATGACTCTGGACTCATGGGGATAGGCATGGAAATCAGATCAATCATGATCAACTTGAATGTAGGAGTCGAAAGGTCCACTCATGCTGCTTCTCCTTATTTTTGACTGAATGCCAATGTAGTGGGCAAACAAATATGATGGACGAGCGAAATATATGCTGGGAGTTGTATCTCTGAGAATTAAGCTCAGTGTTCTGGGCTGACTAATGCTCTATAGAAGAGCAGTATAACCTTTTTCATCTTGTATTCCTGGAGTTGAAGAGCAAAAATTCGGAACGTTAATTCCCCTAACTGCCTTTCTACAGGTTTTTAGTGAATTGTTTGCTTGATTGTCAGAGAATCATAGAACCTCTAAGGGCAGACGAGGTCATTTGGCCTATCGAGTCTCCACTGGCTCTCTGATGAGTATCTTACTTAGGCCCTATCACTGTAACCTCACATATTTTTCATTGTTAATCGAGTTCACCTACACATCTTTGAACACTGAGGGGCAATTTAGCATGGCCATCTACCTAACTTGCACATTTTTGAATTATTGATTTATTTTCTCACCATTTAAGTGGTGCTGCCATTAGAAGTTAGATATTCAAATGGATTATTCTCAGATATAAAGTGAATGGCCACACACGTTCACGACACTTTGCAGCAGATCCTGCTTTGTCCGCAATGTGAATCTGTCTGTGAGCCCTGAGAAACTCCGAGTCCCATGTCAGCACCTGACAGACAATCTGGTGAGGGAGGAGCCGTCAATTAAAGCTGGGGGGGGGCGGTGCGGTTATTATGGGTTGCGTATTCTCTATTAATTCAGTTGGTTCTGTTTGCACTCGCCAGTTTGGACCTTCCCATCAAGATCTCCGACCTCTGACCTTGGTTACTCCGCTCTCAGAGTTTCTGGGCCAGGGGCATGCATTCTTCGATACTGTCCTATGCGTTGTCCCTGATCCCATTGGTGGGTAAGTGAAGGGGGTGCCTGGAGTTATATTGAGCCCTTTGTAATTTGGAGCAGGAATGTTGCAATAATCTGTAAAACGCGTATTCAATCAGTATATAGACAAAGAGAGATAGAATAAGTAAATGTAAGTGAAAGAGTGAGAAGTAAATAATCATGAAAGGAAAGAATGTGAAGGACAGGGAGTCATAGGCTGGATTTTTATCGCCCCGCCCGCCACAAGAATCGGAGAAGCGAGGGATGGGCAACGGAAATGTCTGTTGACTCGACGATAGCGGCTGTAAAAATTCCATTTAAAAAATAACTTACTGAGCAGATTCATGCATCGTATTTCTGAGGGATTGAAAGCCCCTAATTTCTAATTATTGCTCTTTTCTTTCGAGGTCTTGGCACGTCTCAGAAGATTGTTCAATCCCAGCCGTATGTGTCGGTCAGACAGGGCCAGTCTGTGACTATCCCATGCGTGCAACACGGGGATGATGCTTACATGTACTGGTACCGCCAGTACCCAGTCCAGGGACTCCAGAATATCTTGCATGCTGTACACATGGACAACCCGAGCAGGTCGGACGGGATCCCGAAGAGATTTTTCGCCAAGAAGACGCCAGCTGGCAACTTCGATCTAACCATAGGGCAACTGCAGCCGAACGACACGGCTGTGTATTTCTGTGCAGTGAAGCACAGAGACGCAGTGGGGCTGAACCGTGGAACAAAAACCAACCCGTCTCAAACACGACCACTTTATGTGCTTTGATGATATGGAGGGCAGAGCTCAGCATGGAGAAATCTAGCTATCAATGGCAGACAGAAAACTAGCTAGCTTCTATCTATCATCGACCTCCCGTTTATTATCTCTCTACCTAATTATCTGATTGTCTGTTTATCTCCTGGCTATCCATTATGTATCTAACTCTCTCTATCTCAATGATTGAAGTTTGTACTAATTATTGAGTTATTAATTAAAGTGGCAAATGCGAGGTCACTTTTAACATTTAAGAAAAGCTTGGACGGGTTGATAGATGAGAAGATGTGGAGGGATATGGTTCAAGTGCAGGTCAGTGGGACTAGGCAAAAAATGGCTCGGCACAGACAAGAAGGGCCAAAAGGACCTGTAATTTTCTATGGTTCTATAGTCCTATTAACTGGGAAGCTTTATCAAAGTAGATATTATTCTTCAATTAAGATGCCAACTATATTTTTACAATCGTGCTATTGTGATAAGCACATCAACATGTTATAGTAACAACAAGGGATATGCAGATTTTGATAAAATCATAGAACGTATAAAACCATACGAGGCCATTCCGCCTACAGTATCTATACTAGCCTTTTAAAGCACAATGCAAATAGCCCTCTTGAGATGCCTCTGCAATCCTTCCATTTGACAAAGTGATTCTAATTACCTCTCCCAGTTACATCACAATATTCTCCTTTAGTTCCCAAACCATTCGCGATTTCTCCTTATTCACACTACCATTAAAGTCCCTGATTCTGCTGCCAAATCTGCCCTTCATCTTTTGAGTTGTATGGAGAAAACCACAGGTTTCTCAAGTCGCTACACAAAATGAAATCCTTCATCGTTTTACTATTCTGGAGAATCTCGGCCGAGCCTCCCCTGTTTTGCTCCCCATACAAACAGAAAATAATTCATTTCAGGATACTTAGATCTCTCTGAGCTTCACATTGTGCAAAGACCTCTGCAGACATGTTCATCAGAAGGACAGCTGCCTCTTGACTGCGGTCTGAGAATCTGCTGATAACCGTTAACCCACTTTTCTCAGACTCAAGGCAGCTTCTGAAGTGGTTATCAAATAATGTGTTTTCAGCCAGAAAATAATTTAACCCCTTGATTCTCTTAGCATATCGAAACAGAAATTGCACTTCCTGAACTAGAGGAGGCCATTCCAGCTATTGAGTCTGTGCCAATACTCTTCATAAAATCAGTCCAGTTAGAAATCTCAACCCTCTTCAATGATCCCTCCCTTTCTCTCGCAGTTCTTCATTAGCTTCTTGGTAAATGCTGTTGAATGATTAGTGCCATTTTAAACTCAAACATGTTTTGTGTAAGCGAGGTTCACATGCTCACTACGCTTCAGAGTAACTGAATGGGTTTATTGCTGACTACTTTTTAGTTAGAATCCCAGATGTGGTCGCTCCTATCCAATTAGTGTGGTACAACCACCCCCACCCCATCTCCGCTGTCCTTTGATCATAGAATCCATTTAATATCCAATGTTCTCCCTTTCACACATGTATTCCATTCTCTTTCGAAAGTCATAAGCGAAACAATTGCTTTCATCCTATCAAGCATACGTTCCAAGTACCAAGAACTCAATGTCTCTCATTACTTTTTCTGCCAACTATCAATTCTTTGGTTCACCACCCTATTACAGTGGAATTATTGTTTCATTGTTAACCTTATAAAAACCAAATATCATTGTGAGTACCTCTCTTATATCTTTACTTGTCATTCTATACTTTGCCTTTTATATGACACTGCTGAACAGAGATTGGGATGGAGTGTGAGTTACGCAGCTTGTTAATCGCAACCGGATGCTTCTTATTTAATGAGCTATACAAGAGAGGCCTGAGTGGTCCTGAGCTCATTAGTTGACATAGTCAAGCAGTATCGAATGAAGTTATCACGTTATGTAAAGTTTATTATCTAATATTAATGTTGTCACTAATTTCATGTAGCTCAAAGTAACAAACTTTTGGAGAGTTCTGCATTATAATGTAGGTTGTCGCCTTGCTGGTAGGAATTTTGTCTCGAAATCAGGAGATGCAAGGGCCGACTCTTTCTCCTCAGATTTGGGTTCATCATCTAGGGTAACACTCCCGAGGTTAGTATACAAGGAGTTCGGCATTTTCAGAGATGCTGAATGCAAATAAGATGACTCCCATCTCGTTGGATGTACGTGACCCGGGCGGGGTGGAATGTGGGGGGGGGGATGGAATTTGTAGAGCAGGGAACTCCACAGAAGTATATTGAGTCAACATGTATCCTAGAATATGCTCCAAAAAAGCCCAAATGCACTGCTCGGATATTCAAGTCAGTTATTGGGAGCTCGCTTTGCTTAAATTGGCCACCGCTTTGGCTCCTTCAAAACAATGTCGAGATTGTATTGTATTATTTCTTGGGGTTAAGATTTGGGATTTTCTGCCTTCGGGAAAGCCGCTTTATGAATGGATGATGTCGTTCCCTCATACATCGTCTCTGTTTAATCAATCATTGACGAAAACGATAAACTGACGCATGTTTTATTCGGCTGGAATACTCGCCTCTTACGTGGATCAGACACTATCCATACTACTGATTAAAACATAGAACATAGAACATTACAGCGCAGTACAGGCCCTTCAGCCCTCGATGTTGCGCCAGCCAGTGGACCCTCTAACCTAACTATTCCAATACCATCCATATGCCTATCCACCGACCATTTGAAATGCCCCCAAAGTAGGCGAGTCCACAACTGCTGCAGGCAGGGCATTCCACGCCCTCACCACCCTCTCTGTAAAGAAATTGATTGCGGTACTGAAGTCTGCACGTTGAAGAACACTAGTTATCGCCATATGTTCTGACACAGACAGTGATCAAGTTGGAATTAGAAGCCTATTTTTATGATGCGGGAGCAAGGGCTATCACCAAGCACAACTCTGCGTTGTTTGAGGTATCAGAATCAGCATAACGCTGTTTCACGTCGATGTGTGGGACGTTGCTAACCCTCACGCCGCTATCTATTTCTGCGCTGATAGTTTCACCATGTTTGAAAAGGCGGATCCACGGAAATGAAAGCCTGCACACAGGGTTGCTTTACACCGCTAGATGGCAGAATTCGGTAGGTTTTTCTGTTATCATGGAATGATATAGTCGGAGGAGTTCGTTTTGATCACGTCGCTAGCCAGCACTTCCAAAAAACTATTCAGTAAGTTCTAGTCTCCTGTCTTTGTCCCATAGCTCTAAGAGAGTACCTCTTTCAAGAATCGAGCCAGTTTCTTCGTTGATAAAATTGACTCATTACTGGGATATTGCATTCTAACACTTGTAGGAATACTGACATAAAAAAACTCACCATATCCCAGCTGATTCTTAAATCTGTCTCCTCTGTTGACCGAATCTTCTGTCGCTGGAAGGATTTTGTTTTTAATTACAAGACAAAACCCCCAATAATTTTGAAGAACTTGATTAAATCTTCTGCTACAATCTCTGTTTTCAGGAGAACGATCACATCTTTTCCAGTCCCTCCACATTACCCTCTGATATGGTACTGATAAGTATGCTTTCCACATCGCTCAGAACTTAAAACAGTTCCAAAATTATCCTTCCCAGAATTTGGCACGACGCTTCAGCTGAATGGTGACTCCAAATGATTCGGTTGGATCTCCTGCAATTAATCTGCATTTTTAAAATTGAGGTTGTATTCATTTGTGGCTTCTCATTTGGTGTTTGCATTTCCAAAAATAGATAAATTATCAGGGATCTCTGACACTGAATCTCCCCGTTATTCATTTATATTGCTCATTGACAGCATTGGATTGAATGTCACTGCTTAATTTCCATCACCAGATGGCAACACAATTGGGAAGCATAGTTCTTCAAACCCACCATCCACTCTATCATCCAGGCAGGCAATTTAAATGTGAATGATAATTTTCTTGATTATTTCTCCACGCAGAGAGAGAAAGAGCGACTTTAATAATGACTTTGAAACCAATAAATTAATTTTAAACGGCTATCCTGGCTGAGATTTAGCATGTTGGGATATTCGGTCAGCTTATAATTAAAAACAAATGCAGGTCGCAAAATTACTGTGAGCTATGATCTAGTCTGGGAACTGTGATCTAAGGCTTCCCGTGTTGACCAAATATGGGGAGTTGTTTGCTTTGAGTTAGACCTAATGGCACCAATGTTTTTTTTTAATTAAATGTGAACTACATGCAATCTGAACCAAGAATAGTAGCGCTGTTTACAAATAATTCCATTGATTGTTCGAGCCATGGGATCCCTTTCCAGTTACACCATTGGCTGCGTGCCGTATCGCCAATAAAAGCAGACATCAAAACAGTTCTCTCTTATACTTAATGTACAGGTTGAACAGTATGCACGTTAGAGAGGTGATGAGCTAGTGGCATTATCGCTAGACCATTAATCCAGAAATTCAGCTAATGTTCTGGGGACTCAAGTTTAAATATCGTCAGGACAGATGATGGAATTTGAATTAAAACAAAAATAACGTCTGGAATTAAGAATCTACTGATGGGCAGGAAACCATTGTTGATTGCCAGAAAAAACACACCTGGTTCACTAATATCTTTTAAGGAAGACCATCTGTGATCCTTATCTGGCCTATATGTGATTCCAGAGCCACAAAAATGTGGTTGATTCTCATCGGCCTTCGGGCTACGAAGGATGGGCAATAAATGTTCATGTTCCATGAATGAATAAAAACTCAACTTGTAACTTGCGTAGTAGTTTTGAAAATAAATAAACTTATTCCAAATAAACACAGTAAAAAGCAATGCAAACACTGAGGTGATCGATCAAAACATAGAATCGCGCATTTAGCTCCCATTTAATACCAAGCAAATATGGCGACGAGATATAGATGGGTATCAACCATGAGGGTATAGCAACATATTTTCCCGACCCTGCGCAAATGGGCCTGGATGTTGGCATGAAACATTATTTCATGTTAACAAGAGTAAAGTAAACTTTATAAAACAAATGATCCTACATGCAATTAACACCTCATATGGCCAGTTATGGGACAATGGAAAATGGTGACTATCAGCCCAAGAAGCCAATTAGAAACTAGTCATATCCAACTAGGCCATCGACTCATTTAGACCAATCAAAATGTAACAACGTTATTGATTACGCTGTGGATAATGGCTTTGATTGAGTTAATAAGCGAAGCTTTTTACTGATCATATTGCACAACAAATATCTGCGGCCCACAAAGAAGTACAGGTTATGAGGAGAAAACGGGGATCTACTGCCAACCTGTTCCAAAAACGGAACAGAAATTGAGAGCCGTAGTACGTTAGTCAAGTCCCGCCCTGTCTTTGATAAATATAAACCTACAATTTATTAAAGATTTCCTGAGTTACTTCGCCAAACAATCGCTTGTTGCCTAACTTCATATTTGCACAATTGGCTTTAAGTTCAACTAATGCCTGAAACTTACAGAGCAATGCCAAGAGGATAAGAATGGAAATCTGACCATTAATACCACGCTTGGAATGTTTTTGTTCATGACACTAGCACCTAAGAGATAGATTAGAACAGAAGGAATAACCGATCACCGCGTGAGAGCCGGTTAGAATGCCTCTTCTCCAGCTCCTGCTGCTCTGCTATAAGTAGAGACAAGCATGCGAGGCTATTCTGCCTCTCTGACCTGTTTGTACTGCATGTGTGTTAGAGTTCCCGATTTGCTGTTTTCTGTGTGGTGATTAGAACAAAAATCTTCACACCCCAAGTCTCACCACCAGGGTACAGGAACGCAACAAGTTGCATTCCTATGGCTTTCGCGATGATCACAAGGCGTACAGACATTCTTCATGGCTTTTGAATTCGAAGAACCATAGAATCTCTATAACGCAGAAAGAGGGCATTCGGCCCTTTGAGTCGCTACTGACCAGAATTCCAACCAAGACCTATTTCCGTAACCCCGCACATTTATCGTGTTAATCCCCGTGACATGAGGATAAGTTTAGCATAGCCAAACAACCTAACCCGCACATCTTTGGATTAAAGAACAAAGAACAAGACAGCACGAGAAAAAGGCTCTTCGACCCAACGATCCCGCGCCGCCACCTCGATGTTCCTGCTTCTACCCGTGATCTCTGTCTATGTTTATAGATCTACGCATTGGAACCAAATTTGAGACAATTTAGAGAGAATTTGTTCTGCCAATCAGCCTAAGAGCACATCTTTGGGATGTGGGAGGAAACAGGAGCACCCGGAGGGAATCCACGCAGAGAGGGGGAAGAATGCGCCAATTCTACATAGACAGAGACCAGAGGCTGGAATTGAACCTGGATCCCTGGGGCTGTGAGACAGCAATGCTGAGCACTGTGCCACCGTGCCGCCCTTTAAGTGTTACACTTGAAGCTGACGATCATTAAATAGTAAAGCTCTGAAGTATACAGGAATAACAGCAGGCAACCACACATTTTAATAAGTTAATCTATGCGTTTAGCCATCTGGGTAAAAAAATATAAATAACCTTAGGCGCGTTTACATGTACTGTACCGTCAGTATTCAATTTCTCAACTGATATCATGTAAGCAATCTCGAATTGCGCCTTAAAGATATAGGTACCGCATGAATTATAATCGGGGGCTGGTGGGTGGGCAGGGCTGGGGTGTGGGGCGGACGGGCAACTGAGCCAGTAACACACCAGGTTCCACCCACCGCCAATTTGCAATTCGATACTGATACAGATTAGAATTTCTTACATTTTCGCATTATATTCCACCAGAGCGTCGGAACAAGACGGAACGGAAGTGAGAAGTAGGAAGGAAACAAGACCGCGTCCTGATGTCACTTTGAATTTGGTCCAGTTGTATATTCAGCCGCCAAGCCTGCAGAATGCTCTTATCGTGTCTCTTTGTTATCCTCTGCGCTCTGCTTTCAAGTATGTATTCCAGGTTTGTAATACTGGCACCAACATTACATCAAAGCTGATCGAAATAGGTTGGAAAAAAACCCGAAATGCTATTACATTTTCTACTAATGTCATTGGCCTGATGTTACGTCTTTGAATATTTGCTTAAACTGTGTAGAACATGATATTTTTTGAAATTTGGAAGTAAATACATTTTGCTCATGATTTTCTTTTGAGGAAATTACCGTCAGCTTAACAGTTAATGCTAATCAATCGAATCTCTGGTCATTTTTTTTCTCGCTGACGTTACTTCGCCATCTATGTTGCACATATCTTATATTTATTTGCATCTATCTAATCATTCAATGTATATATTTAAGTCTGTCTCCCATCTTTTATTTTTACTAGCTATTTGTTACAGCACAGGAAATAGGCCCTTCGGCCCTACAAAAGTTATCGATATACTTAGTCTACTTATCTGTTATCCAACAATATCCAGCCAGTTACATACCTCTTTTTAAATCTACAGATTGGTTGATGGAAAAATCCATCCATTTCTCCATCACTTATGTTTCATAATCTATTTATAGTCTATCTATATGTTTATTATTTTCGATCTGTGAATGCTTCTACATATCTGGTTATCATACGTTGAATGGTGCTTTTGTAAATATTCTTCTTTTTTCTCCAGGCAAAACAATGGCAGAGATAATCTACCAGTGGCCAAGAGTGCTAACGTCGAACATAGGCGAGCAAGCAGAGCTAAATTGTTATCAGAATGACAGCAGCAAAATGGTTATGCTCTGGTATCGGCAGTACGACGGTTATGGTCTCATTCTAATTGGTCATTCTCGAACTGGAATATTACCCACTTATGAAGAAGAGTTTAAGGGCGAGGTGGAGATTGGAAGGGCCGAGGACAAAAGGAGCACCTTAAAGATCCTAAAGCTTAATGCTGTAGATTCTGCAGTGTATTACTGTGCAAGCAGTGAGCACACCGATGAAGAGTGCATTGGTGGCCGTACACAAACTAACTTTAAAACCGACCTCAAGACAAAATTCTTGGCAAGTGTTGAAGCTTCTCCGCTTGACAAGCTGGTTTACAGCTGGCGAGCGATACCAACAAGAGCTTGATGACAAGGGAAGTTTTAGGAGGCGAAGGAGAGGCAGAAAGAATATAAAAAAAGTTATTCCCCAGATCTTCGTGTTCATCCTGTTATGTTTTCATATCTCTTTAAGTGCGCTAAAATCCAGTCAGTGTCATTGTTCTCGATTAGCTTAATTACATGTAATAATTCGTGGTCTAAGTAGTGCAATACGATACTTCAGTGAAGCATGGAAGAAACCAGCGATAATTCAACGCACCATTTCCGACTACTCAATTTACTCATATTTGGACAATGAATGTCAGTAATATTGGTTAGGTTTAAGTTAATTTATTCATGTCACAAGTACACTTGCATTGAAGTTACTGCGAAAATCACCTCGGCACCGAAATCCAGTGCCTGCTTGGGTACACTGAAGAAGAATTTAGCATAGTCAATGCACCTCAGCCAGCACGTCTTTCCGACTGTGGGAGGAAACTGGAGTACCCGAAGGAACACACACAGACATGCGGAGAACGTGCAGACTCCGCACAGTCGGTGACCCAAGGTCGGAATTGAACCTGGGTCCTTAGCGCTGGTGAGGCAGCAGTGCTAACCACCGTGCTACTCTACTTTTCAGCATTAGCATCTAGATTCAACACATCTTCGCAATATGTTCAATTTGCATTAGTGCAGATAATAAGTGTCCAATTAATAAACTTTAAAGAAATGGTAGTGACGGTAAGAATGACCACGAAGCACGAAGTATCATTCAGTTTACCAATGCTCCTTTAATGATGGAAATCTGTTTTCCTTGCCTGCTGTCTCTTACAAAAGAGGCAGTAATGTTGTTGTATTATTACCGGATTAGGCAATCTTCTGATACGCAAGCCTAAGTCGATAGTGAAATTTTAACTCAATAAAATCTGGAATTACAAATCGAATAGCTAACTTGAAACTATCGTTGATTGTCGTAATAAACGCTCTGTTTCAGTAATGTGAGGAACTCTGTTGGGGAAGTCAGTAGTGTAGTGGCATTACCACAAGATTAGTAATCCAGAGAACCAATCGATATGGGCACCCGGTTTCGAATCTCGCCATGGCAAATTTGAATTCAGTAAAAATGTGGAATTAAGAGTCCAATGATATCGATTGGCGTAAAAGTCCATCTGGTTCACTAATGTTCTTCTCGAAGTAGTAGTGGCAAGTATTCTCTGGGTAGGAGAGTCAAACAGCTGTGGCCAAGAGTGCTGAAGTAGCATCATTACTGACCGAGCCAACAGAGACCTGAATGAGATAACTGCAAGATTTGATCTGTGGCGGGTATTGGGAATAAACAAGAAGGGAGGTGATTTAAATGAGGATTAATTGTTGTGGATCTGGAATCGCATGTAAAGACATAAAGCACAGACGTACAAAATACAAGCCTGATCACAGCATTCAGCAATTAAATTCAGTCCATTTGATATCAAGAAGTTGCTGAAGGGACTGAATATTACTAAGGCCAAGGCCCCTGACAAAATTCTGGCAATAAGTATTGAGGAACTGTAGTCCAGAGCTGCCTGTGTCCAGATCCAAATGCTCCATCAGAATTATAACACTGGCATTCACTGACAATCGAGAAACCCTGTTTACAAAAAGGATAAATCCAACCAGCCAATTACTGCCGTGTCAACCTACTGTTGATCATCAGTGAAGCGATAAAGTGTAATTACCATTGCTATGATTTATCTAGCAATCATCTGCCCATTGACACAGTTTGAGTTGTACCAGGGTAATTCACCGACTGACCTTATTAAAGCTTTGGTATGAACTTGGTGAACTTGGAGAGCTGAGGTGATAATGATTGCCGTTGACATCATGATATTACCTTACTATGCGTGGCATGAAGGAGCATTCGTAAAACTCGTCAATGGAAACCAACTGAAATCAGGGGAAACTCTCCTCTGGTCTAAAGCACACGTAATACAAAGGGGAATTGTTGGAGTTGTTCGAGTTCAGTCATTTCCACCACCCTCCGCCCCTTCCCACCAGGACAATCATTGCAGGAGTTGCCGAAGACATCTCACAAGGCCTGACCTTATTCAACTCCTTCACCAATGTCCGTTCATCCATCGTAACGATCAGCAATGATTATGAATGCATAATGTTCAGCATCATTCGCAATTAATCAAATAGTTCAGGTCCAAATGCAGCAAAGCTTAGACAATTTTTAGGCTTAGGGTGACAAGTGTCAAATAAGATTGGCACCATAAAGATTTTAGACGATGATCGCCAAAGGGAGAGCGCGTAACCATCGCCCGGTCAGATGTCGTGGCACTGCTCACGCAATCCCTCATGATCAACATCCTGGAGGTTACTATTGAATAGAAACCGAACTCTACCAGCCATATAAATACCGTGGCTGCAGAGGGCGGGTTGTGCACTTGGAATTCTGAAGCGGTTAACTACCTCCTCACTCCCCAAAACATCTCACCATCTGCAAGGTGTCAGCCAGTAGAAAAAAGGAGTCCATAAATGGATTGTTCTTCTTCAATTAAGAAGTGCATGTCCAGACTGAAATTATATTTCGAAGTAATATAACTGAAGTGATTGATACAGGGAAAGGCCATTGGGCTCTTTCAACTTGTTAAACAGCAAGGTGTCTTTGTTTTAGTCTCCTTCTCCAAAGGAAATCCGTGTCACTTTTCCCATTTGATCAATTCCTTTAATCCCGTGAAATATCTCTTTACCTCCTACAGTCAAAGGAGTATGAATGTGCGTTGATGCTAATAAGATAGAAACGGCTGCTTTCCCGTCTGTTGATGCTGCTCCACACATTCGTCGCTTATAACAATGGACAAAGTTTCCATCTGCTCAAAACAATTGTGAACACTTGAGACAGGATAAAAATCGGACAGAAATCCAAGTTAATTTCTGGGGAGCTATCTTAGAATTTCCTCTCTGATCACCTCTACATTCTAAAAGTTACAGCAGAAATTATCCGTTGACCTGCTAATTCAGCACCGTGCGAACATTTGGCGAGTGGCATTCCTTCCAGAACTTTCCGGAAGCTTATTTGAAATAATTCAGATTAAACTCAATAGCACGAGACGATAAATTGCTCCAGAGACCAGAGGTAATAACAATATCCTGAAACTTTACCCGGGTCGAACATCATGGTCCCTGGTCCTCCCTAATCCGGAACTTTTTTTAACGCAATCTCTTCCCTTCATCATATAACAAACCCCCATCAGACCAACCTGAGGCTTCTCTACACGAAGGCGCAGACAGACCGCCAGCTCTGTAGCCTATATCAAAGTTACGGATTCGTTAGGCCAAGAAAGAGGCCATTGAATACTTTGAGCCCAAGTCTGCTCTACATGGAGGCGTCCAATCGGACTTAACCTCGCTATAAAGCCGTAGCCCTGTGAAGTTAGTTCGCTCAAAATAGACTTCTTCTATGTCTTATTAGCATCAACGCGTTTTCATGCTCTTTGACCATAGAAGATAAAAAGATATTTCACACGATTAAAGGAATTAATCAGGTGGGAAAAGTGACTTGGATTTCTTTTGGTGAAGGAGGGCAAAATAAAAAAGGCCTTGCTGTTTAATAAGTTGGAGCAGCCCATTAGCCTTTTCCTGTATCAATCACTTCAGTTATATTTCTTCGCTTTCAAATCCTCTCCTCTTCCAGCAATTTCCCAGCAACGAACTTCAGGCCTTAAACTTTGTTGCATTAATTTATAAAAGTTCTGCCTTATAACCTCCTCCATTTCTCAGGCGTTTGGCGACCCGTCGACGGCACAATTTCAACAGCCCTCCTACCGGATGAATAGGGATAGTTGCCTGCACGGTAATACAGGAGAACCAACTGGAGTGACCCAAGACAGGGATAGTTTTCAGTCCCGCTTGGAAAGGCGAACGCTGCTCCTTGACAACTCAGATATTTTAAGTATTCACCTCCGCACATTTGGAAAAGCCTAAATATCACTCTCATGAGAATGAGCCAAAGGTGAAAGAAGTATTTCTGAAGCCCCGTTAATATAAAACAATATAATCAAACAATGAATCCATTCACTCTCGAGTTTGCTGAATGGTATTCCACGTGGGTATTCATAGATGCACGTTCAAGGGAATGTACAGATCTCTTCCTTCCTTCCTTTTCTGCCGTTAATTCCCTGCATGCATATGTTGAACCCATTCCACATGCAAAACACTGCACATTATCCAATGAAACATTATTTATCAATGAAGCTTACAATCCCTCAAAAACACAAAACATCCAACCGAATTCAAGCAACATCATCTGCCGACTTGGCACTTGCACAGATCTTTCTGTAACAATTTTGTACCCACTTTCCTTCAGCCATTAATCGATACAGCACAATCTATAGGCAGTAATACATTTGGTAACCAGACACTGTAGCTCCTTATCGAAAGGTTTTCAAAATCTCGGTTTTCAAAATCTTGGCAAAGAATGCTTACTCGTCTTCACTCTCCATCTAGAAGGTTGGTTTTACGGTGGCGAACTGATGAAGGGCAGGTCCTCTGCTCATTCCTCCACGCCCTACGGTCCTGAACTTTCTTGTAACAAACTGAACGAATGAATCAATTACAACGAGCAATGAGGTGCAGAGCTAGAAGGAAGAAGCTGAAGGCACGTCCGCCGATTCTGGAACCCGGGATCCTAAAAGGGCCAGTATGTGATGAAAGCAAATATGTGGACTGTTTGTAGGACTAGATGACTTTGCAAAGATAGGTGGAGGAGAGGCCATAGGGGCATCATTTCAAAGGAGGTGAATTTTAGAACTAAGATATTGCAGGGCTAGCAAAGAATGCGAGATCACACTCGCAGCAAACTCAATTTTATAGAGAGTAAGATATGGGAGGTCAACCAACAGTGCATTGCGATTGTCGATTACAGCTGGAATGAAGGTAGCAGGGGGCATTTCCGCTGCAGATGAACTGAGTGTGCAGGAAGGTTTTTTGACTCAGTATGTAGATAGGCCAACTAGAGGTGAGGCTACATTGGATTTGGTGCTGGGCAATGAGCCAGACCAGGTGTTAGGCTTGGAAGTTAGTGAACATTTTGGTGATAGTGACCACAATTCGGTTACGTTCACCTTAGTGATGGACAGGGATAGGCATGAAGCTGGGGGCTGTAGTTATAGCTGGGGGAAGGGTAATTATGAGGCCATCAGGAGAGAATTAGGGTGCATAGATTGGACTAGGGAACTACAGGGACTGGGAACATCTGGAATGTGGTGCTTATTCAAGGAGCAGCTGCTGCGAGTCCTTGATAAGTATGTCCCTGTCAGGCAGGGAGGAAATGGACGAGTAAGAGAGCCTTGGTGTACGAAAAGAGTTGATTTGCTGGTTAAGAAGAAAAAGGAGGCTTATGTCAGGATGAGGCTTGAAGGCTCAGGTAGTGCAATGGATAGCTATAGATTAGCCAGGAAGGAGGTAAAAAGTGAATTGAGGAGAGCTAAGAGGGGACACGAGAAGATGTTGGCTGATAGGATTAAGGAGAATCCTAAAGCTTTCTTTCGATATGTTAAGAATAGAAGATTGGTTAGGGCAAGATTAGGGCCAGTCATAGACAGCAGTGGGAAGTTGTGCGTGGAGCCTGAAGAGATTGGTGAGGCACTGAATAAATATTTCTCTTCGGTATTCACGCAGAGTGCTGGAAATGTAGCTATGGAGAGCACTGAGGTACAGGGTTGCAAATTGGGAAGTATTGTAGTAGATAGGGAGGATGTGTTAGAAATTCTCGAGGGTTTGAAGTTGGATAAGTCCCCTGGGCCGGACGGGATTTACCCTAGGATTCTCTGGGAGGCAAGAGAGGAGATTGCAGAGCCTCTGGCTCTGATCTTCAGGTCCTCGTTGGTTACGGGTGTGGTTCCGGAGGACTGGAGGATAGCGAATGTGGTCCCATTGTTTAAGAAGGGGAAGAGAGACCTTCCTGGGAATTATAGGCCAGTGAGTCTTACTTCTGTTGTGGGCAAAGTATTGGAGAGAATTATTAGGGATAGGATTTATAGTTATTTAGAGAGAAATGAATTGATTGGGGATAGTCAGCATGGTTTCGTGAAGGGTAGGTCATGCCTTACTAACCTCATTGAGTTTTTTGAGAAAGTGACCAGAGAGGTGGATGGGGGTAAGGCGGTTGATGTAGTATATATGGACTTTAGTAAGGCTTTTGATAAGGTGGCCCATGGAAGACTTCTACAGAAAATGCAGATGTGTGGAATAGAGGGTGATTTAGCTAATTGGATTAGAAATTGGCTGGCAGATAGAAGACAGAGGGTGGTGGTTGATGGGAGATATTCATCGTGGAGTTCGGTGACGAGTGGTGTGCCTCAGGGGTCTGTTTTGGGGCCCCTGCTGTTTGTAATTTTTATAAATGATCTGGATGAGGGTATTGAGGGATGGATCAGTAAATTTGCAGATGATACTAAAGTTGGTGGAGTGGTAGATAGTGAAGAGGGGTGTTTTAGTTTACAGAGTGACTTGGACAAGTTGCAGAGCTGGGCCGAGAGGTGGCAAATGGAGTTTAATGTGGAAAAGTGTGAGGTAATGCACTTTGGCAGGAACAATAAATGTGTAGAGTATAGGGCTAATGGTAGGGCTCTTAATAGTGTTGAGGAACAGAAGGATCTTGGTGTATGTGTCAATAGATCCCTGAAAGTAGGCAGTCAAGTGGATAAAGTTGTTAAGAAGGCATATGGAGTCTTAGCTTTTATTGGTAGGGGGATTGAATTTAGGAGCCGCAGCATCATGTTGCAACTGTACAAAACTCTAGTGCGGCCGCACTTGGAGTATTGTGTGCAGTTCTGGTCGCCACATTATAAGAAAGATGTGGAGGCATTGGAGAGGGTACAGAGGAGGTTTACTAGGATGTTGCCTGGTATGGAGGGCAGGTCCTATGAAGAGAGGTTGAAGGATTTGAGGTTGTTTTCGTTAGAAAGGAGGCGGCTAAGAGGGGATCTTATTGAAGCATATAAGATGATTAGAGGTTTAGATAGGGTGGACAGTGATAGCCTTTTTCCTAGGATGGAGAAAGCTAGCACGAGGGGACACAGCTTTAAATTAAGGGGTATGAGTTATAGGACGGATATCAGAGGTAGGTTCTTTACTCAAAGAGTGATTAGGGAGTGGAATGCCCTGCCTGCAGCTGTTGTAGATGCGCCAAGTTTGGTGGCGTTTAAGAGGTTAGTTGATAAGTATATGGATGAGAAGGGAATGGTTTAGTTAGGAGGGGCATTGCTTTTTATTTTGGTCGGCACAACATCGAAGGCCGAAGGGCCTGTTCTGTGCTGTATTGTTCTATGTTCTATGTTCTATGTCAGAAGATGTTGCTAAGTTAGGCACGGATAGAGATTTGGAAATTCAACTCGGGGTTAATTATGACTCCAAATTTCTGAACAGACTTAATTAATTTCAGACTGTTGTCACAGGGATCGATTGCAATTAGAAAATGTAACTTGCAGGAGGATTGATTACGTCAAGACTATTCGCCCAAATGTTTGCTTCAGTCTTTTCTGCCAACCTCTCCTTTAAGATAATGCTGCCCCCCAACCCCTGTTGCGCTAGTAGAAAAACACAAAATGCCTGTTCGCTTCTTCTACAATTGATGCGTGATTCACCTGCCGTTAAACCCACATACCAGGCTGACTTCGTTGTTTATTTTGCAGCTGTCGGTCAAGCTCAACGTTGACAGCTGCACTCTCATAACGGACGTGTGTTTTCTATCTCTGCCCCTCTGTAAGTTGACTATGTCTCTGCATTTCATTGACAAACGTTTTCGAGGGGAGATTCAAACTGAAACAATGCAAAAAAACGTACAGGTGTTCATTGTGATTAACAAGGTAGGTAGAAGGAGCGGGACGATTTCAATTAGTATTACAGAGTCGGTATGGGTTCGCATGATCAGAAAGACTTTCTTTTGTACTATAACAATTTTATCTCAGAGAGAGTGAGTGAGAGAGCGAGACAGAGAGCTTCGTCTCTTGGGAGAGTTTCAGAATATCTATAATCATGTGATCGAGAGGGAAGGAAACGAGGTCCCAGAATATTTTCTGTCATGGAGTTGTATTCCCCTGATATAGAATCGAGTTGGTCAACATGGTTAAATGTGTTGCAGGCTAGATAGAGAAAATCTACTTCTAGTAGCAGAATAAACGAGTACACATTAATAAATAGACTCAACGCATTCAGAAGCGATATTTAAGAGCACGTTTCAACAGGAAGTGAAAATGCAATTTGCTGCTCCCAGTAAGCTTGGTGGCCAACTGAAGTGTCAAAATGGAGACTGATTTTTTTGCCGGCAACGATTTTAAGTGTCGTGGAAGAAAATCTGACAAAATGAGCAAAGGTGAAAATAAACCATAATTCATTTGACTGAGATTTGACTGAAAGAGATTTGGAGCGCTTAAAGGGTGTGTAATGTGAATGAGAGAGCAACTATTTCAATTTGGAAAGGCAAAGCTTGAATAAGGATATTTAGCATGGCTTCGTCAGACGGAGGTCATGTGTTAGAATTTGATTTAATATTTTTGAGAAGACCAGTTGTGTAGATGGGTCAGTGCAGTCGGTGTAGTTTATGCGGATTTCAGCAAGGTCTTTCTGAAGGTCCCACAAGGGTGACTTGTAAAGAAGGTAAATTCACACGGGGTGCAGAGCATTTGGATAAAATGAATTCAAAATTAGCTCAACTGTAGGAAACAGAGAATAACGGCAGAAGGCTGCTTTAGTGAGCGGAAGCCAGCGTCCAGTAGTGTCCTCAAGGATCTGTACTGGATACCTATTATTCGGCATTTATAAAAATGATATAGATGACTATGTGAGGGATATAATTAGTAAGTTTGCGAATGGCACAAAGGTTGACTCGGTGGTTTTCAGTGGGGCGGAATGTCTTGGGCTACAAGAAGATATAGACAGGATGGTCAATAGGCATACAAGTGGCAGATAGAATTTAACGCTGAAAAGTGCAAGCTGATGCATTTTGGACGGAATAATTTGAGAAGGAAGTATTTAATGAACGGCACAACACCAGGAAGTTCTATGGCACAAAGGGATCTCAGAATATTTGGCTGTAGATCTCTGAAGGCTGAAGGGCATATTAGTAGGTCGGTATGAAAAGCTAAAATCACTTGCCTTTATCAACTTAGGCATAGATTACAGAAGCGGTAGTCATCTTGGAGTTGTATAGAATCTTGGTGAGCCGACAACTGACGTATAGTGCTTAGTTCTGGTCGCCATATTATAAGAAGAATGTGATTGCAATGGAGGGGCTGAAGAGGAGGTTCACCAGGATGCTGCCTGAAATGGATTATTTAAGTAACGAAGAGAGGTAAGATAGGTTTGGGTTGTTTTCGTTGGAGTTGTGAAGACTGAGGGGCGACCTGTTGGAAGTGTACAAGATTCTGAGAGACATAGACAGAACGGATAAGGAGCAGGTGTTCAACTTTGTTGAAGGGTCGGTAATGAAGGGACACAAGTTCAAGGTAAGTAGCAGGAAGCTTAGCGAGGATGTGAGGAAAATGTTTTTGCTCAGAGGGTGCTTATAGTCTGGAACGCTATCACCTGAGAGGATGGTAGAGATGAATTGCCTCAACTCCTTTAAAAGAAACATAGATGAGCAGTTGACATGCCATAATTTCTCCAAAATATTCCAGAAGTTCATCTTACAGGCTGATTTTATCGATTTGATTCATCAAATCCATCTACAGGTTAAGATCGCTCATGATTATTACTGCATCTTACTTACAAGTCCTCATTATTTTCTGTTAGCGTGTAATTGTTACTAGGAGGATTATTAAGCAATTCCCACACGTCACAACTTATTTTTGTTATTTCTTATCTCTTCGCCCTCGATAATGACCGAATGACACTGTAGCTCCTTCTCAGTACTGACCGGACAGAACAGCACAGCCCCTAATCAGCGTTAATCCTCTGGCGTGCATCACTCTCTCAATACCGCCCTTCAGCAGTTCGGCATCCCTTGGAAGTAAATCTCCAAAATTGCATTGTAACGTCAGTACTGAAGCTCCGATACTACCGTGCTGCAACAGTACTGCCCCTCCGACAGTGCAGCACTCCCTCGGTACTGAAAATCGTACATTATTACTCTCCCCACAGATTTGATCTCCCAACATTGGCAGAGCTCAGTCTGCCCTCCTGTGCAATAACCTATTAATAATCCCTTTTTGGGATGCAGGCATGGATTTTGTGGTCAACTCTCTGGAGTGGAATCACTGGCAGTGCCTGTTTTACAAGCGAGAGGATTTTCAACTGAAACACAGATAACAATCTTTGGATTTCCGCTTGAGAGACAAATTGGTTATTCTGGTCTTTTGAGTGACATTTCTAATCCTCAATCATGGGTTTACAATAGAGGCGGAGTTCCTTGATTTTTCTTTATTTGTCGTTTTGGGCGCTAGATGTCATCATTGCTTCAATAATACTGATATATTTTTGATGGCCTTTCTCTCAGTGGGCTAGTAACGCTGCAATTCCCTCCTTCAGCATCGTCACTTTCTCTCTTCCTCCGCCGCCATAATAACTCGTGTGACCCGCTGTCAATATTGGCTTATACAATTTCTTGGCAGTTATGTCTATGGGCATTAAAATCGCTATATAAATAGTTTCTTGTTCCATTACAACCTCTGGCGAATGTGATAGGTTTTTGAACTGAAGGATGGTTTCCTTGCACCTCTGTGACACTACTAGCAGCACAGTAATAGGTAGCCTCATCTTCCGTTTTTGCCCCAGTTATATTCAGTATAAGGGATTTGGTATTAGTCTTCGTCGCTTGGTATCTATCGGAGACGCCTTTTTCTTTCTGTATGTCTTGGTTATAGATGTATGAACGCAGAAGCAGTCGCAATCCCCCAGTTTCCTTCTGTTGGTACCAATACATGTACTCCAGCGTTTGACTCTGTCGGCAGTCGAACTCCACGGTTCTTCCCCGCTCAACGGACTGTCGCGCTGGGGATTGGAAAATCCGGTGCTCCTCCTGACAAATCACATCTGCGAGAGAAAAATGGAATTCAATTTCAAGGAATGCCTGGCTACTAATTTTATAGTGGACAAATGGCGCAGCAACATTATGATGTGAACAAATGGAAGGTTTATAATTAATAAAGTTGCCCAGCCAGGGTCCGCCCTTGCATCGGCTACATTTGCCGTCGCTGACTGGTTTAGAGCCAAAAGCATTAAATTCTAAACATTCAGTTAAACGTTTCAGCTTCTGTAAATGGAGTAGGCGGACCAAATAACTTACAAGGCAGCATTAAGACAATGATGCATGAATCAAGGCCCAAATACATTCTGCCCGGATCGTGTTATTCTCCGATTCTTGTCTCTGGTTGTTCGAGCTTCTTAGTTTTATCAACGACGGTATTGTATTTGTGATTGTGTAACCCGGACGATGTTAAACTTCCCTAAGTGACTGATGAGTTTATAACTCAGCAGTGGCTCAGTGGAGGCTGCTGGGTTTATGCCCCACGTCAGAGACGGAAGCATAATACGTAATGTTATAGCGTAATGTGACAACGTAACTACAGTAGAAAACACTGAAGTACACTACACTGAAATGAGTTATCTGAGAATTGTTACATCTGAAAATTGTTACTGCTGTTGTTGGAGATTGTTGCACACAAATTGACTTTGACAGTGCAGACACTTCAAATAAAAATACTTAAATGACCGTGAAGCTTTGTTGACGTGCTGAGATGGCCATATCGAAATTGCTCCAAGCTGGATATATTTGAATGTTAAGAGAATGTTCAAGTTCGAAACAATTCGTGGGATGTGAGTCACCTTACCAGAATCATAGACAGCCCATAGTGCAGAAGTACACCATTCGGCCCATCGAGTCTGCACCGCCAACAGTCCTGCTCAGGGCCTATCCCCATCACTCCACATATCTAATCCGCTAATCACTCTAACCTACGCATCCCGGGACATTAATGGGCAATTTTGCATGGTCAATCAACCAAACCCGCACATCTTTGGAGCGTGTGAGAAAATCGGCGCACCCAGAGGAAACCCACGCAGACACGGGGAGAATATGCAAACTCTGCGCAGCCAATGATCCGAGCCCAAGTCTCTGGAGTTGTGAGGCAGCGATGCGAACCACTGTGCCACCAAGCCGTCTCTCTCTCTCTATGGAATGTGTGGCCTATCTCTAACTACCATTGAAATGAGCACTGCTTGAACCACTTCTGAGGGCAGCGAGGAGTGTACTCTATAATCATGCGTCTGATGTCTCACGTCCGTCATTGGATTCTCTCCCTTAAAGAGTATTAGGGAATGAAACGTGATGGTTTCATGGTCAACGTTATTCGTACTAAATTTGTTAACTGAATTTAAATTCATCCAGCTGCTATGCGGGGATTCGAAGGCATTTCTCCACAGCATCACGGTGCATTGTTGAATTGCTCAAGTGATGCTGCCACTCAGCCATTGCCTTCCCCTAGCTCCTCATTAAATATTCCTACCTAATGCAATGGAGATGAAGTAGTAGCCCCCGTGCGCATAATTTCAAGTACATGCCGAGGAGAAAGTCGCTGGCGCCCGTCAACTTCCGACATAGGAATTCCAATAGCACAACGCAAGGACATTGTGGTTTTAGAGGTCAGAACACCACCTTCTCTAGAATCTTTAGGAACCGACAATTAAATATGATAGAATTAATGGTGCTCACATCCCAAGAACGAAAAATAAATCATACTTTGACAACAGGAAATGATCTGTGCTTCTGCCCTCTGGTGATCGCAAAGGACCTGCAATGAAATCTCAATATCCGATGTCGCATTTGGTTGATGGTAACAGGCCATCCAATTAAGTAATAAAAGTCAACCCATAATTCCAATTATTTTCTGTAAGGGCGCGTTTATTATCTATTTCCTTTTGCAAATACCTGTAGGGATCTGGGGTTGCATAAATTAGAAACCATTTATTGCTAACGTCATAAATAGAACATAGAACATTGAAAAACTACAGCACAAACAGGTTCTTCAGCCCACAAGTTGCGCCAAAGATATCCCTACCTACTAGCTTACCTATAACCTTCAATCCTATTAAGTTCCATATACTCATCCAGAAGTCTCTTAAAAGACCCTATCGAATTTGCCTGCACCACCACCGGCGGCAGGCATTGAAAGAATGGACATTTATTGGAACTGTCTCCTTATAAAGACGCAGCTGAAAAATATATTTTGTCTATCAAAGTCTACGCTTGAAAGCTTTTTTTTGCATTCGTTCACGGCTTTATTGGCTAGGCTAGGATATACTGCCCATCCCTGACTGTCCTTGAGAAGAAGATGTTGAAATACTTTCTTGAACTGCTGCAGTTTATCCACAACATTGTTAAGGAAGGAGTTCTCAAGGTTTGACTCAGTGACAGTGAAGGAATAGCGATATATTTCCCAATTAGGATGGTAAGTGGCCTTGAGGGCAACTTCCAATTGGCAGTACTCTCAAATATCTGCTTCCGTTGTCTTTCAGGGCTGCATTTGTCGTGGATTTGTCCAAGATGCTGTCCAAGGATCCTTGGTGAGTCGTTGCAGCGTATCTTATTGACGGTTTAGGTGGTAAAATCCTTGTTCTGGATTGTGCCAAACTTCTCGAGTTTGGTTGTTTCTCTACTCACCCACGCAAGTGGTGAGTGTTGTACGTTGTACATTGTTGAGTTAGGAGTTAAGTTATTCATCGCAGAATTCCTAGCCTCTAAACTGCTTTTGTAGATACAATAATTGGAAGGTCAGTACAGTTAAATTTCTGGCCAGTGGCTATCCCTGTGTGTAGATGGTTGGAGATTCAGCGATAGCAACACATTGAATAGCGCCAGCCGATGGTTAGGGTTTTCTCTTGTTGAAGATGGTTATTGCTTGGCCCTTATGCAAGGGGAATGTTCCTTGTCACTTGGCAGCCCAAGCCTGGATTGTGTCCCTGTCTTGCTATATTTGGACATGTATCAGCGGGTATTTCCGGCCTCGCTCGCCCCCTAAATCGGATCATGCCACCCGAGGTCAACGGACTTTCCACGTCCGCCCCTCGCCTGCTCCACTTCCCGTGGCGGACGGGACGGTAATCTTCCGTTCTGCTTAAATATCCGAGGAGTCGTGAATGATACTGAAGATTGTGCAAGTCTTCAGTGAACATCCCCGATTCTGACCTTACGACAGAAGGAAGAAACTAAGATATAACGAATATAGCATTGTATTGGTCTAGTGGATTGTTTGCTGCTTCGCCGTTTGATGGCTGATGCCTGGACTGTGGAGCCATTGGTGAACTTTTTGAGCATTGCGTGGGATACTAATTGTCGATTGACAATTTGTTTGACTTGGAGAGGGATGGTAAGCCATTTTCTTGCATACAAGTGACTGCATTGATAATCCACTTATGAAGGTACTTCAAATTCAACCGTGTGACTGTGCGTTTGGGGGATCTTTACTGCCAAACAGAGGTTGGGAATCTGAATTCCTTTCGGAAAGGACATTGGCTACCAGTGGATTTTCCTTTTTGCGGAAATCTAGTTGTCATGTCATTGCAAATGCTGGTAATAACATGACTGCCGACATATTGAATGAATAGAATTCAAATTTCCACGGTGGCGAGACTATGATGCCTATGATGATTGTTCCAGGACTCGGGATTATTAAGCATTCCTGCAGCACGTTTAGTAAATCCGATTTTTAAGCATATCTTCCACGCAAGTTGTTCTGTTTGGAGAATAGAAGGAAGGATCATCCTTCCCATCCTATGGAAGGATCAGGATGTTGATTATAAGCAAGTTCACAGAACCATTGATTCCTGCAGTGCAAAGGAAGGCCATTTGGCGCATCGAGCCGAATCCCAACTCTGTAACCCCATGCATTTATCCTAGATAGTCCTCCTGACGCTAACGGGAAATTTAGCATGGCCAATCCACCTAACCCGTACGTCTTTGAACTGTGGTAGGAAATCGGAACACTGGAAGAAACACACGGAGACATGGGGAGAATGTGCAGATTCCACACAGATTGTGACCCGAACTGGAATTGAACGCGGGCCCCTGGAACTGTGAGGCAGCAGTGCTAACCACTGTGCCAGCTGCTACCCTAAAATGGCGATAAACTCCCCGTCAGGGAATTGAACCCATGTCTACCGCGTGACAGGTGGGGATACTAACCACTATACCAAGGAAGTCTAAATTAAACAGCATCGTGTACGTTCCTTCCTTCAGTACAGGTCCTGATATTGGAATCGAACCAATCAGTACTTCATGCATCCTGATATTTTTTGTCGACAATTCTTATGTGCTTAACAGTTTTATAAGGACATTTTATACATGAAATCACAAGCACTAAAAGTGTCCAGGCGATTGTGTTGCCTGCCCGATGCCAGGGATTGGGATATCTACACAGGGCATGAGGAGGAACTTGTACCGGGAGGGGAAAGATCTGGTGGTCGTGGTCGTGGTCCGAACAGCAAAGGTAGGCCGAGGAAAGAGTTTCTGCATAGTCAGTATATGAATCTAGGCACCAATTTAAGAAGCAGGTCCTCAAAGATTATAATTTCTTGATTATTATCTGAGCTACGAACAGATTGGCATAGAGCAAATAAGATTAGAGAACTGCTTGCGTGGCTGAAGCTGATGTGAAAGAAGTCGTTTCCTACTCATGAGGCACTGGCACCAATAATGCAGAAAGTGGGATCTGACCAACGAGAGCAAGGGATCAAATTTAGAACAATGTGGTATATCAAAGCGTGAATCCAAGGTAAGTGAGAGAGGTGCTAAAATAGAAAGTTATAAACAGATCATGGCAAGGAAGGACAGAGAGTAAAAATTTAAGAGTAACTCAGTAGGCTCTGAAGAAGATCGTATTGAGCAAACTGCTGGGCCTATAACCCTTGGCCTGGATGGACTTCACTCTAAAGTCTTGAAAGAAATGGTGACTGAGATGGCTGTTACATTGGTTTAAATTTTCCAAAGTTCCCTGGATTCGGAGAAAGTTCAATTAGAATGGAAGATGGCGAATGCAACCTTTGTTCGAAAGGGAGGGAGAAAGAAATCATAAAACTATAGACTTTATCAGTGTTACGAGTAAGCTTACATTAACACTGAAATGAAATTACTGTGAAAATCCCTAGTCGCCACATTCCGGCGCCTGTTCGGGTATACTGAGGGAGAATTTACCATGGCCAATGCACATTGTAGCAAATCGTTTGGAGTGCAGGAGGAACAGGAACACCCTGAGGAAGCACACACAGACACGGACACAACGTATAAACTCTGCACAGAAGTACCCAAGACGGGAATCAAACCCAAGTTCCAGAAGCTGTGAGGCAGTAGTGCTAATCCCTGGGCCACCGTGCCACCTAGAGACGAGTTGGCTCAATGTCTGTCACAGGAAAAATGTTAGAAGTCGTTCTTAGGGCAAAGTACTTGGACGCCATCATTTAAACAAGCAGAGCCTGTATGTTTTTGTGAAAGGGAACAATTTATTGGAGTTTTTTGAAGCATCCCATGTGTGGTGTTGATAAAGGGGAAGAGTGTGGAGGTACTACATTTAGATAAAGTGCCTCAAATGCGTAAAATAAAAACAAATGGTGCAGATGGTGGCATTTTGGCATGGATTTATGATTGGTTACCTAACAAGAAACAGAGCTGGCAGTATTTGTTTTTTTTATATATATATGTTTGGCAAGATGACATGTGGTGTGTCTCAGGAATCAGTTTTCCAGTCGCAACTTTTTACAATTGGTATAAATGACTTTGATAAAGAGACCAGTGGTATGGTTGCTAAATTTGCCAATAACACAAAGCTAGGTAGGAAAGTAAATTATGAAGAGGACGTTAAAATGCTACAAAGGAGATAGATACATTAGGTGAATGGGCATTAGAACATTTTGTCTAAATGACGAGAGATTGCAGAGTCCTGAGGTGCAGATAGGACCCCGCGCATGAATTACCAAAGGTTAGCACAAAGATACAGGGAGCGATTATAAAAGTTAAAAGGTTGTATCAATTAATCTGAGGGGAATTGCTCACAAAATGAGGCGATTAATTGTACAAGGCACTAGTCAGATCATATCTGGGGCATTGGGTATAGTATTGGACTTCTTCTGTAAGGAAAGGTGTAAATGCGTTAGAAAGAATTCAGAGACTAACACCAGGAATGGCTGTGTTGACTTATGGGGAAAATTTGACGAGGTTGGATTTGCAGCAACTGGCGTTCAGAAGATTAAGAAGTGACTTGAACAAAACCTTTAAAACCCTGAAGCATTTTGACAGAGTTGGTGCAAAGAGGATGTCTCACCTAGTGGGAGAATTTGGAACTGGGGTCACTCATTTAAGACAGAAGAATAGTATCTTTCACTTAGAGGGTAAAGAGTTTCTGGAAATCGCTTCCTCAAAAGGCAATGGAAGCAGAGTCGTTGAATACTTTAGTGCTGATCTATATAGATTATTGATTAACAAGAGAGTGAATTGTTATTAGTGCAGGTAAGAATGTGGGATTGAAATTACAATTAGGTCATCCATGATCTTATTGGATGGTAGAGCAGATTCTAAGTCCGTGTGGCCTATTTCTGCATTTAATTTGTATGTATATTGCGCCCTTGACAAAGCATACAGACTGTATGAGATAGTTCCAAGATGCTAAGGAAATTTTACATATTCAAATTTCAGAGATACTGACTATATTCTTTTAGTTCTCTTTAGACTCAACGTGGTGCCAGAAGACAGAAAATATCTATCCAACATGTCGTGAAAATGTACAAGCATAATCATATGGATTTGGTTGTGCTAAATAATACATGGAATTAACAATAGAACAAAATGGAAAAAGTTGGAAGGGGAATGACATAAGAAGAATGTCCAGTTCTTTCAAGATGTCGGGCACGGGATCAATGGGCTGAATAGTCCTCGGTGATCCCATAATCTGTTATGCCACGTTAAATGGCCCCGTGTTTCAAAACAGAGCCAAGCTAAATTATACATTGTGCTGAACTCTTGGATGCTTTGCAAATTCTTCAAAAGACACATAGATTGCTGAAGAAGCTGGGTAACAGTTTTCAACAAAAGTTTAAAGGGCTGACAGGTGTCAGTTGTGTAACCAGATTGTATCTGAATAGATGTCGCCATTTTGCACACTGAATCATCCTTGACATTTTTAAGGTGTGGCGATGGGGGTGGCCTGGGTGGGGTTGGGGTGGGGGGAGCTGCGGAGGGGTGTGGTGAAAATAAGGGGAAATTTGAAAGAGATTCCGGAGATCATGAAACGCTTTGATAATGTAAGTAATGACTGTGCAGAAGCTGATAGGATTGCCGTTAGGCATGGAACATTGACTTAAGGTAAATGGCAAAAGGAAAACGGAAAGAGAGTATGGGAATATCGGAGCAGAAGTAGGCCATTCCTGTCCTCGAGTCCGCCTTCCCATTCAACTATTTAATGACCGTCCTTCTTCGGACCATTTTCCCCGGACTATATCCATATCACATGATCAGTAGAGGAGTAAATGACTAGTGAGCCAATTGTTTCATCTGGAGTAGCACTGGAGTAAGGACAGCGACAACAAATTCGTCCGTAATTTTTAAAATATACCTGGAAAACATATGAAGCTAATTTCTTTGTATGGTTTGCAACGAGGTCAGGGAAGGAATGGTAGCACCCTGGTTAGCATTGCTGCCTTATAGCGTCCGATTCCCGGCTTCGGTCACCGTTTTGGCTGAGTTCATACGCTCTCCCCGTGTCTGCTTGGGTATCCTCAGAGTGCTCCGGTTTCCTCTCAGAGGCCGAAAGGCGTACTGGTTATTGCATCGGTCGTGCTAATTTTTCCCTCAGTGCTCCCGGGCAGGTGCAAAAGTGCAGGGACCACGGGATTTCCACAGTAACTTCATAGCAGTGTTAATGGAAGCTTACTTGTGACACTAATAAATAAAACAATAAAGATTTTGAATTCATCAGTAAGCTCTGTGAGAAAGAAAAAAAATTGGCACTATGAACTGAGTGCTCCTCTTCTGAGTTCTATCAGTTTATAATACTATAGTAATAAGTGCATGACTTGTCTCATAAAGTGCACAGAATGGATATTGCCAAAAGTGGTATTTCAAATAATCAATAATATATTAGAAATTCTAAAAAAAGGAAAGAATGACATAGAGCCAAAGACAGAACCTCATATGAATGAAAGCGAAACAGCCATAGAATTCTACAGTGCGGAAGGAGACCATTCGGACCATCGAGTCGACATAAGCCAACGTCACACCCCGGCCCTATCCCCATAACCTCATGCATTTACCCTAGCTAGTCCCGTGACACAAAAGACAATTTAGCGTGGCCAATCCACCTAACCTATACATCCTTGGACTGTGGGAGGAAACTGCAGCACTCGAAGGAAACCCACGCAGACAAGCGAATAATGTGCAATCTCTGCAAAGACAGTGACCCAAGCCAGGAATCAAACGCGGGTCCCTGGTGCTGTGAGGTGCTAATCACTGTGGTACCATGCCACCTGTCAAGTTTAATAAAATAGGTAAACAAGATTTGTATTATTTCTTTAAATGTTGGAATGGCGTTTAGTGTATAGTTAGATAATAGCTATAGATAGATAACAGCTATAGATTATAGCGATAGATAGACTGATAGACATAAATAGATAGACAGATAGGTAGACAGACAGATAGATAGATAGACAGATAGATAGATAGACAGACAGATAGAGAGATAAATAGATAAATAGACAAATAGAGAAAGCGGGAGAGACAAATAGACAGACAGACGAACAACCAGACAACAGGAGGACAGCGAAAAAAATAAATATATCTCCTATTTGGTTTTAGGATCCATTTTGGGTTTTTGCTGAGCTCTTCCATATCTGTGAGTTACTGTGTAACTCCAGGCGCAGTAATATACGGCAGAGTGATTGGCCCACAGGCTAGAGGACTCAAGGTAAAAGTGGGTGTTGTTGGGTTGTCTAGCCGTGAAGCCGGCCGCCGCCCCGGAGGCAGTGATCTTTCCAGCATATGAATAGAAGAGGTTCTGTGGCTCACGGCCAGGATGCCATCGATACCAGTAGAAAGCACTGTTAGCAACTGCTTTTGCGTAAATGCATTCGATGCTGATTGGTGTGGCCGGGGAACTGGATATGTAAGCTGGAGTCTGTTGGACCAGCACCGCCGCGACATCTGTAAACCAGAATGAAAAAGCAATAATGTTAGCATTGAGGGGGAAAATAACACGAGAAGGGAGGCGAGGATGAGAGCGGAAGAATAAGGTAGTGATATGTGGCCAAAGAGTGAAAATCAGGAAAAGAGAGGGGAGATTGAGGGAAGCAAGACAACTGGAGACAGAGAGAATAAATAAAAGACAATCGATTCGTTATAAATGAGCTAGAGTGATATAAAGAGAGAGAGGAAACGCACAGGGGCGCTGAAAGACAATCGCACGAAGGAAGAGGTTAACTAAAGAAGGGAACGAGGGAGACAGGTCGTAAGACGGGGGAACAGAGTGACATAGAGGGAAAAGCAAAGTGACAAAAAGATACAGAGTCAATAAACAGAGTGAATTTACACGTTGAAACTGAGTGAACAGTGGATTAATCCCTATTCGGAACACACAGGTAATAACAGTAAGCATCACTGATAACTCGGAGGCCAGTTTCATCTTACCCGGTAACAAGAGCAAGAGAACCCAGAGCTGAGACCCATACATCTTTAAAGTGTGTTTAACTGCGCGATTTCTCAAATTTTGGGCAGCGAGTGAGAATCTGTCCTCCTTCAAGCTGTTCGACGTCGAAGTGCAAGGGGCCAATTTCTTATTGGTGGTTGGCTCCTAGATGTCATTTCCGGGATGTAGAAAATGCGTGATCTAGATATTTACTTTTCGCTGTACAACAGCGGATTCTGAAGTTACTTAAAACGTGCAGTTAGTTCAAGTTGATCTGAATCATTCGCTAGCTTCTCAATAAGTGGCGAACTTTAATCTGAATCCAGCAAGCCTAACGCTGTTTATCCCCACTGCTATTGCAGTCACTTCTGTGTCTGAGTCGATCTGACTGCATAGTGGATATGTTTCCCGTGTAGTGATATGGGAGAGTAGGCCAATAATCTACGGCAGCGAGTTAGCTACCTATCCTGGCCGCCAACTGAATCAAATGTACAATAAAAAGAGGATATTAGTATTAGTGTCAATGAAACTATCGGTTTATGGTAAAACCAAACTAATTCATTGATGTCGAGAAGGCGAGCAAATTTGCTATCTGCACCCTGCCTTGCCTCCAGCGTGATTCCGGATCAGGCCAATGTGATTGACCAGTTCTCCTCTGGCATTATCTAGCCAACCTTTTAGTTGTCAAAAAAGCCATGAATTTCTCAACCGCTGTTGAAGATGGACAATTTTTTTTTTGAACTTGCTACTGACGCCAGCATCCTGTGAATTTAAGGAAGGTGTTTGCCTTTTCATTGTCCCCTCCCTAGTTGCATGCAGAGAGAGAGAAAGACAGATACAATTTAAGAGAGGGCGAAGCAGTGAGGCATGGAGAGAAAGAGATTTACACTCAAACTCAATTTTGATTGGTTCAACTGGACGAGGGGCAAGACCGACATTACAGTGCGGACTTCTGGGCTTCTTATTCTTTCCACTGATGTTAGAAGAGCAGGTTGGTTGCTCCCAACACTCATCAACTTAAAAGTTAACTGATCAAAGGAATACTTTAAAAGATGCATCTTTTGCTGGCTCTGATGATGCTGCTTCAATGTAAGTGAAACAATAAGTATATCTAATAATAAGAACATAAGAAATAGGAGCATGAGTAGGCCATCTAACCCTTCGAGCCTACCATTCGACAAAATCATGGCTATGAAGTGGATCAGTTCCACTTTCCCGCTTTCTCCCCATAACCCTTAAGTCTATAATATTCGTTAATGATATTTTTCTTGCATTTTTCATTCCGCCAATCTTTTTCCCAAATCTCTTTGTTTATTGACCTCTCTTTCGCTCTATCTCTCCCAGACGTGAACATGCAAGTTATTCACCAGATTCCCGTTGTGGTATCAAAATTTCACGGGGATGCATTGGAACTGGCGTGTACCGTGGAGGGAAGCAGTAGCACTCTCAACCTGTACTGGTACAGACAATACCCAGGGAAAGGACTGCAGTTGATGTTTTACTCCATGCAGGTAGACCGCGTGCTCTCAGAGGAGTGGGCCCACGGTTTCAGCGCCAAACGAGCAAGTAAATATGAGTTCAGTCTGTCATCTCCCAGCCTGAGGGTGAATCATTCTGCCGTGTATTACTGCGCCTGGAGTCTTCACAGTGACTCAGAGAGATGGAACAGTTCAACAAAAACCTTAAAAATAACAAGAAAGAATTGTGCAAGATATAATCAGGGAATGCTCTTTCTAGAGGCGTTCAATTTGGAGAGCGAAAACATTTTGAAGAGAACATTGGCCGCATTAGAATAGAAAGTGACAGATTAGCAATCGTGAACTGAACGAAATTAAAGGGTAATTGACAAGAACTAATCTGAAGTGAGTTTTATCTCTATCTGTAGTGATAAACAGACTTGGGCTCCTGTGGCAGTGCTGTGCTTTTAAGAAATGTATTTTAAGTATGTTTCTCTCAGGTTCTGGAATTTTGTTGGCACCGTGTTCTCTGTAACTGGTATCCATTATTGCTGCCGAGGCACAATGAATGATGACCTGAAGATTGATAATTTATGGATTTTAATCTGGATTAAGGCAAGATTCTGGGGTTTAATAATCCTTTGGAGATTGATGAATGAAGTTTGATTATAGATGATTGGCCAGTCACGTGATATACCTTAAGACACCTTTTCTCAGTTGCTGCCAGAAGCTGGTGGAAGAAGGCAGTGTCACTAACTGTCTCTCTTTTTCCCTCCCTTCCCTCCCTCTCTCTCTCTCTCTCGCCCCCCCGCCTCTCTCTCTCTCTTCTGCAGATGCTTTTTGAGAATTTCCAGGACTAGGAAGACTGGGAGATTTTATCCAATGTTCAGAGGGACCAACTCACAGCACACGTGAACAGCTGAAGATCCAGCATCACGTCAGCATACTTGTTTCTGTGCCAAGTCTGAAGAAGGATGTGTCTATGGGATAGTACTTAATACGGAACAGAAGAGCTAGTTAGCTTTTAGGAGTTATATTATGTTCTGTCAATACTTGTAATTGGTAAAAGTTATGTTTAATCCTTTTGTTTTATTTTAATTGCTTTCATAAAGAACTGAGGTCTACATAGATTGGAAATGGAAAGGATGTTTCCAATAGTGGGAGAGACTAGAACTCGAGGACACAACCTCAGAGCGAAGGGACGCTCCTTCAAAACTGAGACGAGGACGCATTTATTCAGCCAGATTGTGGTGAATTTGTGGAATTCGTCGCCACAGAGTGCTGTGGAGGTCATGCCTTTGGATGTCTTTAAGACAGAGATAGATAGATTCTTGATCAGTAAGGGGATTAAGTGATACGGAAAGAAGCAGGAGCAGTGGGATGAGAATTATATCAGCAATGATTGAATGGCGGAGCTGATTCAAAGGTCCAAATGGTCTACTTCTGCTTCTATACTGTGTGCTCTTATGGTCTTATAATAGGAAGCAGGATGGCTCAGCGGGTGACATTGCTGCTTCATAGCAACAGGAAGGTTCAACTGCGGCCTCGGTTGACTATGTTGAGTTTCTATGTTCTCCCTGCCCTCCAAGGGTTTCTCCAGGTGCTCTGATTTCCTCTCACACTCCAAAGATATGAGGGTTAGGTTGATTGGTCATGATAAATTGCCCCTTAGTATCAGGAGACTAGGAGCCAAGAAGCCTAAATACGTGGGGTTACAGGGATAGGGCCTGGATGGAATTGTTGTCGCTGCAGGATCAATGGGTTGAATAGCCTCCTTCTGCACAGTATGGGCTCTATAAACTTTCTTAAAACCCCCTAGTGGGTGACTTGAATCATACCTGGAGCGTCACACCTTATGCACACCCATGCCAAAACCAAAGATAAAACTTAGGGTCTACATTAACATCATAAAACAGCTTGGAGTTTCTGTATTTGGTCCTAACAGTCCTTACCAAGAAAGAAAAGGCTAAGAGATGCCAATTACAATACTAGCACCGTTGGATGTGACAGACGTGCAAAGAAAATGTTCATGGAAAACAACAGTAACTATAAAACAAGTGAGTAAATGATATCAAGAAGAAAGAAAGAAAGGAAGGAGGAAGGGAACAAATAAAGGAAGAAAGCATCAGAGAAAAAGAAAACAAGAAAGAAAGAATGAAAGACAGGAACATATAGGTAGATTGATAGATAGATGGATGGATGGATGGACAGAGAGACGGACGAACAGACGGACGGGTGGATGGACAAAGCGATGTACAGAAGGATGGATGGATGAGGAGACGGATGTGTGGAGGGATGGGCAGATGGATGGATGGATGGATGTTGGATGGATGGATGGACGGAAGGATAGATGGATGGATGGAAGTAAGGAAGCAAGGAAGGAAGAAAGGAAGGAGGAATGTGTAGGTGGATGGATGGGTGGGTGGGTGGAATGGTGGATGGGTGGTTGGACGGACGGACGGATGAAAGGAGAAATCATGGCTTATGATGCTTTGACAATATGCACAAAGACAAGGACAACAGTGGTTGATTTTGGGTGATGAAGCACAAGAGCATCGAAGGAAAGTTGATTCAGAAGACAGGGATAGAGAAGGGCCATTCAACCCCTCATGATTGTTACATAAGAACAGGACGAGGCCAGGCCAGCCCCTCATGACTGTTACGCAAGACAGGAGGAGTACCATTTAGTCTCCTCGACTCTGTCAGACGAGGACATGAGCGAGCCATTCAACCAACTCAAGCCTCTTATACAACAAGAAGACGAGGGCCATCCTGCCGCTCAGGCATTTACACCTCAATAGCAAGATTTTCATTCAAGCCATTCGATTCTGTTCCATTGGCAGGGGAGAAGGCCGTTCTATAGCCTATTTTATAGAACAGGGGCGGGGCATTCAACCACTCCCGAGTCCTTATAAAGGAACAGAGACATGTCATGAAAATCCAAGAGCCTATTATCTAGAAATTTGTGGAGACTATTTTGTTAACTAGAGTTAAGGTGTAATACCTAGTTAAATGCTTTTAAAAAATTATGAAGATTTGAGATTCACAGTAAAGTTGAATTAACAGATTCAACTGTTATTTTTATTCAGGACGTCTTTATTATGTAGCTTTGACCTTCCCTTTCTCTGCATGTTACTCGGCAGTCCATTAATCAACCTGAGTTTCTGTATTCCAAACGGTCATTGAGACTCGGAGGAAGGTTTTCAACTCAGCAGGAATCTAGCTGGTGATAGGAATATGCCCTTCGGTAAACTCAGATGGATTAATGCACTTCTAAGTAGCATACAGAAAAGGAGAAAGTCAGAACTACAGAATAAATAAGTTCTGAATAAAAATAACAGTTGAAACTGCTAATTCAAAACAATGAAAACGCTCCATGGTAACGCATTCCACATCCTAAGCTCTCGCCACTTACGGTGGGCTGTCCTCAAGTCATCCTTGGTATTTTTGCCATTCACCTTAAATCTTATTCTCGATTCTGCCGCCAGCAGAATCAGTCTTTCTCTGACTCCATCTTTTAGACGCCTCATGATTTTTAACACCAAATGTATCTCAAGCTCACCTTCTCTAAAAAGCACAGTTCCAGTTTCCCCAATCAATACATATAACCGATGTCCTATATTTCCAGAATCTTTTTGTGCAAACCTTTCACGCAGTATTGTCTTTCATATCCTTCCAAAAACTCCAACTGAGACAGAAGTAATGTTTTGCAGTGGTTTAACATACTCTCCATGCTCTTGCACTCTACCTCTGTTTGTAGAGCCAACGATTCCTTATGCCTTGTCAACTAGTTTTTCAGGCAGACCTAATGCGGTTTTTTGAACAGATACCTCAGGTCACTGAACTCGTTATAAGTTAGCAACCTTATTTCGATTGTTCCGCTTATTCTTCCAACAAAATGCATCGATTCACATCCCTTCTGATACGAAAAACATCGGTAAGGTTAACTAGTAGTAAAATGTTTTGAACCGAATCCAGATGCTAGGATTGGGGGGAAAAAAATTACGATATCATCAAAATTGGTGAATTCAATCGTTAAGGCGCAATATTCTAAGATGATACAGTCAATCTAACAACTCTCTGTCTAACTCCGTGTTACAGTCTGCAAAACCATTGAATTAATCTATTGAAGGCCAGAATATGAAAAGTTTTGATTAAAGACACACAAACATGAAGAAAAAAATTCGATTTCTGAGCCAGAAAAGGGCGAACAGTACAAGCTAACTACAGAAATGACATCAGTCGCTTCTTGTCAAGGTACATAAGGAGTTTGACGCACTGTGCTCCATCAAATGCAGCGCAGTAATAAGTCGCTGTGTCACTGGGGTCTACAGACGGAATTTTCAGAATGCACTTTTTGAGATTGGCTCTAACCACCTCAAATCTCATCTCCATCCCTGCCTCGAAAGTCGGTGTGCTTCCAGATACATCTGTTACCAGAAGTTGGAGACCCTGGCCGGAGTATTGGCGGTACCAGAGCATCGTGATGTAATCGGAGTCCTCCTGTTGACAGGTCAATGTTGTGTTGCTCCCTCGTCCCGCAGTTACTTCCCTGGGAACCTGAGACACTGAGGCACATCGACATTGATCTGAAGTGAGAAACCAGATAGAGGAATCGGTTAACGCAGCAACATCAGGGAAACGTTTGGATAACTAACACTCCTGTATATCTTAGTACATTTTCTAATTATTAAGAGATTAAAGATCATATACGACATGAAGGAAACAATTGGCCCGAAGTGTGTTTGTGACAGTTCTTTGGAGGTACGATCCAATCAACCCAAATGCCCGATGGTGTAAATTTAGATTTAAACGTAATGTTTTAGAATTAGGAAATGGAAAAAGTGGCTCTGTAGAATAATTGTTTGTTCCATGAACAAACAACGGATAAAAAACTAAACGTCGCTCCAAATATGAAAGAAAATAAATGAGTTTAATTATGTTGCATATAGATGATTGTTTTAATTTGATAAGGAAATTAAATTTAACAGCGATTTGAAGTAACTTACATGGCATGAGCAATACAGAGGCAAAGAGCAGGAGATTCAGGCCCATCTTCTGGGGAATAGAAAATTGTGTTTAGCAGAGGAGCAGTGGAAGTGAAATGTGCAGCCTATTGTTGAAGCGATTTGGGAAAGGTGTAATAGGTGAGCTGGAAATGATGTCACGGATATTACGGACCTCGCTATCTGCAAGCTCGGGACGGAAGCGAGTTATTCTGCTCTGAATATCTGTTGTGAATCGGCGGCACGGTGGCACAGTGGTTAGTACTGCTGCCTCACAGTGCCAGAGGCCCGCGATTCCATTCTTGGGCCACTGTCTGTGGAGTTTACACGTTCTCCCCGCGTTTGTGGAGGTTTCCTCCGGGTGCCCCGGTTTCCTCCCACAGTCCAAAGATGTGCAGGTTAGGTGAATAGGCTATGCTGAATTCTCCCTCAGAGTACACAAACAGACGCCGAAGTGTGGCGACTAAGGGATTTTCACAGTAACTTATTGCAGGGTGGATGTAAGCCTACTTGTAACACTAATAATTAAACTTTACTTTAAGAAATTGATACAAATGCTCTGAATGTTACCAGTTTCCAATCCGTGGTGGTCGAATACAGAAGTATTTCTTGTGCAGATCCAAAATGAAAGCGAAATACTGTAAATGCTGCAAATCTGAAAAAAAAAACCACTTTGGCCTTTAAAGAGGATTCACATTATGCTCCAATCCTTAACTCTGCTCCTCACTTCACAGGTGCTGGTTTCCCGAATTATTTCTCCGAGAGCCCGAAATGGAAGGAAGTCGCGATTCGACACAAATCTGTGGATAGTTGCACCCCTCAAATTTCCCAGAAGAGGCGATCATCGCTAGATTGGCACTCCTCTCCTTTGGACCTATTGAGTGCATTTATCTTCAAACACTGGCCATCTCAAAGCATTAAACTTAAAGGTCTCCGTGTTTAAACGTTTCTTTGACAAGTCAGAGAAAGAGTAAATGTACGTCCGCCGAATCGTGGCCTGGTGTGGGCGGAACATTAGAATGGGCCGGTAGTGAGTCCGAGGTTGTGGGGGTGGGAGGTCACTGAGGCAATGGGGGCAATCACTTAACTTATAGTTAAGTGATGGGCGGGCAGGCACTCGCGAAGCTGGGGGGGGGGGGGGTGCGTAGGGGATAGCGAGCAGATGAGGGTCTTTGGGGAGGAGGAGTGGGTGGAGGTTCAATTACCTAGGAGCTTAAAGTCGCAGTTCCCGCAGTTGTTCCTGGACAATTATTCTACTGAGAAGCTCGGAGCAATCTCAAGTCTCAGGTTGAGATGCAGGATAATTGTCCGTTGGGAATTCAAAATTTCCGGGCATTTTCCATGCAGTCGTTTCCTGGAGAGCTGGCATCAGCGGACTGGAAAATTTTTAATTCTGCCCAAGAAGTGGTGAGAATATGAAGTCCATTACCAAAGAACTTTTGCTGTGCTAAATAGTATCCATGGCGAAGAGAGAGAAAGGATTAGATGTATCCTTGATAGGGTGAGAGAAAGCGAAACGGAGCGGGGTGATGTGAGAATAATAAATGGGTCTTTGAAAACGTTGGGCGAAGTGATCTTGATCCGTGGTCTGTGATTCTATAACGCTTTACGTCACGTCAAATTGCTTTCCTGATTCAAGCAGAACTTCTCATCTGGAAAATGAGACTTGAAGGGTTAAATTCCTTACCGTGCTGAACACATAGGTTGTTGAAAGGACACAGAGAGTCTGACAGAAAAGTGGGTTAACGATTTTTAACAAGTGTTTAAACGGTCTCCGGGAGCCAGGTGTGCAGAGAGATTGCTATCTGAATAGATGTCGCCATTTTGGGCTCTGAATCACAATTGGCATGATTAATGGTTCCAAGGTTAACAATTCTTTGTTTGGGTGGATTTCTTCCTCGCAGAGCAGTGAAAATAGAGGGAAATTTGAATGAGATTTTGGAAATCGTTGCGCATTTTGATAATTAGATAATGAGAAAAAGTGCAAGGACTTGATATCATTTGAAAGAATGGCAGTAAAATAGAGACCATTGCTTCATGTTGAATGGCAAAATAATCAGATTGGGAACATAGGAATTATGAACAGGAGTGGGCTACTTTCCCATAAACTTGTTTATGGTTGTTTTACGTTAACGCTATTTCCTTCCCAAATTCCTTGATCAGTCGATCAATAGGAGATCAGTAGCAAACCAGTGAGAGATCAAGTGAATCTTTCACCACAACGAAATATGCCCTGTGGAATGGCAATGCCTGAAGGGCAGTAGAAGTAAATTCCATAGAAAATGCTAAAATATGACCAGAGAAATATCCAAATATTTGGAACAGGTCAGGAGAATGTGCAATGACCTTAAAGAAAATACTGGCATTATGGACAGAATGTCCTTTCTTTGAGTTGTCTCAATTTCTGATTTCTCTCATCACGACTGCAATAGCGTGAATACTTCGTGGTAAACACCCTTTTTTATTCATTCGTGGGACATGTGCGTCAGTGGCTGGGCCAGCATTTATTGCCCATCGCTAGTTGCCTAATGGCAGCTCAGAGTCAACCATATTGCTATAGGTTGGAAGTCACATGTAAGCCATACACAGTAAGGATTGTAGATTTCCCTCCCTAAAGGTCATTAGTAAAACAGATGTTTTTTTTTCTGACAATCGTTTCATGGTCAACATATTCTTAATTCCTGATCTTTTAAACTTAAATTCAAATTCCACCAATAATCGTGGTGCGAATCGAGTCCAGGCCCCCAGGGCATTAGAGGTTTCTGGATTAAGAATCTAGCGATAGTAACATCAGGCCATCGCCTGTCCCTATTGGGCCGGCAAGCTTGGAAAGTATCCAATGGCATAGTCGCAAGCTGCGTAATAGTTTGTTCTACCTCCCTCCCTTCTTTCAGACATATCCCATCTCGAAAATTGTTTGTAAAATGCAGAAACTTCCTTATCCGAAATTTCTGCATGGAACGCTAAAAGAATGTGTAAAATATTTAGTAAAAGAGATGGTGATTCAACGTTAATGAAATAAATAAATAAAGCATTATATTTTAGTATTGAAACCTGATGTACGCTGTTAGTTAGGTAAATAAAGATGTTGATAGTTCAACAATACATGACATTTGGATACATCGATAATAGATAGATAGGTAGATAAACAGATGGTTGTAACTCCTATTAATTTTTCGGATGTATTTGGTTTTTGTCGAACTCATGCATCTTTCTGAGCCACTGTGTAAACTCCAGGCGCAGTAATACATGGCTGAGTGATTGGCCTGCAGGCTTGAAGATTCCAGGTAAAAGTGAGTGTCGTCCGATTTTCTGGCGGTGAAACCGTCCACATCCCCTTTGGGAGTGATCTGTGTGCCATAGGAGTAGAAAAGGTTCTGAGGCGCACGATCAGGATGCCATCGATACCAATTGAAAGCGGAGGTAAACGTTGCATTCATGCAAAGACATTCGATACTGACTGCAGTGCCCGGGGAGATGGATATGTGAGATGGAGTCTGCTGGACAAGCATGGCCGCACCATCTGTAAAGCAGAGAGAAAAGACTGATATTAACCTTGACACCCTTTGAGGGGATACAATAACAGAGAGCGAAAGAAAGCTGAGACAAGAATGAGAGTGGGAGAGTAAGTATAGAGATAGAGAAAGACAGGAAAGCAAGCAAAGTGTGCCAGGCGAGAATGAGAGGCAAGAACAGAGAAAACCAAGCACAATCGATAGATCATGAAGGGATTGAAAGAAAAAGGGAGAAAGAGTGGAAACACACTGAGAGACAAGCGGACGAAGATCGGGTCAAACTAGAGAAATACATAAGCAAAGAAGGGAGAAACAGAGTGGCAGGGAGAGAAAAAAAGTGACAGAGACTATGGCAACAAAGAGAGACGGGGGAATCTACACCTTCAAGCGATGTTAAGCAGCTCAGAACTGAGGTTAGCCCCTAATTGAGACACGCAATACAAAAAACAGTGAACCTCACTGACAACTCGGAGGCTAGTTTCACTTTACCCGATAACAGCAGCAAGAAGACCCAAAGCCCAGACCTATACATCTTTAAAGGGTATTTAACTGCAGGATTTCTCAAATTCTTGATAGTGGGAATCTCTTATCCTCTAAGTTATTAAACGGATGAGGGCAAGCGATCACCTTATAATGGGTTGGCACAACACGTCATTTCCGGAGTGGAGCTAATTGGACTCCGCATGTTTACGTTTCGTCTTTCGCCATCAGATTCTAAAGTTAGCTTAAACCGAAAACACCGGCTTTCGAGTGGTGGATTTAGTCTGGATCCGTCAATCAATTTTATCCATTACCTTTCCCTGCTTTAACTCTCTGCAGACAGTGCTGTTTTGTTTTCCTAATGTAGTATGCTAGAAATGTTGCTGCTCTGTTAGTACAGAATGCTAGGCTAATTGATTCATGGACACGAGTTTCATACCATATCCTGGCAGCAAATCTGCAATAAAGAGCCTGTTTTCAGTATTAGTGTGATGACCCTAGGGGGTATCCGGAAAAGCCAGTCTGCTTTACTAATGTATAAGAGAAGCAAATCTGCCATCATTACTCGTTCTGTCCCCTGCATGATCCGCCATAGGCAAATGTGGTAAGGGGGTCCAGTGTTGGGGGGAGGGAGGATATTCGTCATCTCTGTACACAGGAGTTAAACGTGGTTTTAATACTTCTGACTTTTTCCCGAGAAGCTATTCCGCTAAGATAGTTGGACAAGTTTGAACTCTCAACTTTAAATCAGTTTATCGGATGATTTCAAATGCTGGGTAATAGCCTAGCGGGAGTTCAAACTTTCTCCGGATTCCCAGGAGCATCGTCAGCGTCTCTCGTGGAGTACACTGGGGTACGATTCCGCGGCCATAGGAAGATTTAGGCCAACAGAGTCTGGGATAGCGTATTATTTTTTTAAGACATTATCTAAAACCAGAGATGCCTTTATTATTTGCTATGTTCATATCCTCAGATAAAGTAGGTTGAGAGGGGGCTAATGTGGAAGGTAAATGATGGCACAGGACACTTGGACGGAATTGCCTCGACTGTGTTCTAAATTCGGTGTCACTCTATGTAATATGAAGTGCCAGTGAGGGAACATATATGGGACTGTGATCATTGCATAGAAGTTTTAGGGTGACAATGGAAAAAGACAATGAACTGGGGTAAAGAGGGCTTCAATGAGATAAGAACAGATTATCGTCAAAACCTCGCAGCAAAACAAAAGGTGAACAAAGTGCTATGCTCAGAGAAGAGATGGCCAGATGCCATCAATACCAGCTGCTGTCATCTTCTTTAGTGTGAAGGCATTTGACGCTGATTAGGAGGGCCCGGGAATTGGATATAAAAGCTGGAGTCTGTTGACCAGTACAGCTGCCACTTCCGTAAATCAGAAATTGAAAAGGCAGAGGTATAAACTTTGAAAACTTCAAGGGGATATAAAAATAGGCAGTGGAAGGCCTGGGGGTGAGAAGAGGTATGAGACTGAGAGCGGGGCAGCGAGGCAGTGATAGAGCGATAAACAGAAAAAAAAACAGATAAAAAGAGGGAAGGTTAGAATGAGAAAAACAGATGGAGATAACGGGAACCTCAGGTAAAACAAAGGGGAGGGGATTGGCCACGGAAGGTCTCGAATAGGATAAAGAGAGAGAAGAAACACACAGAGCACTGAGAGACAATCGGACGAAGGAAGGAGCCTAAAGAATGAAATTAGTAGATAGATTATCAGAGAGAGGAATGGAGTGACAGAGGGAGGGAGTCAGAGTGATAAATAGACACAGCGTCGGCAAAACAGAGATATTAAATCTACAACTTTAAACGTCTTGGAATTAGCGTGGAAAGTGGATTAACCCCCAATCGGTCGCGCAGTCAATAACAGTCAAGATTACTGACACATCAGACGCCAGCAACAGAATCCAGAACCGAAACACAAACATTCTGAAAGGTTCTTTGATAGAAGATTTCTCAAACTTTGGGCAGTGGGTGAGAATTTCTCCTCTTCCAAGTTGTTCCACTTATAAGTGCAAGGGACCAATATATTGCTGGTTGGTTCACCCGAGTCATTTCTGGGATGGAGCGAATGCGATTCGGGATATCTACTTTTCCTCCATCGATAGCAGGCTCTGAAGTTATTTAAACCTGCTTCAACAGCTTTTCGGCAAGTGCTGGATTATTGTTATTGAAGCAACCAATAAATTGTATGCAAAACAATTTAATTGTTGCTCTGCCTTGGTCACTGGGTCACATTCTGTGTGGCAACCCCAACAACAGTCCTGAGAAACCGACAAAGGGCGCCCAGGCTGCTAGCGAGCAAGCCTTTAAACCCCAGATGTGTATACGCCAAGACAGGAATATACTAGCCTGCCTCGGCCATAAAGGAGAGGCTACTTTATAACCTTTGGCTTCACCAGAGATGGCAATCAATCTTTTGATAGTTTTATGGGTACCGCCACCTTATTTCTCCCCTAAGACGTGCGAGACTTGGCCTGTCAACCCTTTGCCAATATTTGGGCCTTGTATCGAAGGGAACTTAACCCCATGAACCATCTGCACAATCAGGGGACTGGTGCCTTTTTAACCCTTAATACAGGAATTAACGAGTCAACAGGAAACCCAGATTCTTCTGTCGTCACGTCCTGAAGAGAGTTTTATCGACTGCTGCCTGCAAACCATCCAATAGCAGATTCAACCTCCAGTGTGTAAGATGCAGACAGCCGTTCTCCTTGTTTTCCTCTGCTCTTCATTTCTAGGTATTTCGCCAATGTTTATAACGCTAAAACCTCACCTGTGTTTTCTTCCATTACTAACAAGCTGGACTGAAAAAAAAACATAACAGTCGTTTTTTATTAGTATACTTAAATTCTAGGGCTAGCTTGATCGTGGATGGAATCTCCTGCAGAATCATACTAGATTAATTAACTTTCTGAGGAAATGAGAAGTGTTAAGATTTTCATATTTCTACTAAAATTATGTTGACCTGAACATGTGTCCGTATTGAGGACAATTTAACTGTCTTATAGTACTCGTGTATCTATCTATCTGTGAATTACCTGTCTGCCTATCTATTTAACAGGCTACGATCTACTTGTTTCTTACCTATCTACCTACATAGCATCTACTTTTTCATTATCTATCCGGTCATTTAATGTCTTTTTAACTCATTTTCCTGTCACCCATGACGATTTAAGTATTGTAAATATTCTCCTTATTTCTCCAGGCAAAACACTGGCACAGCTGACACACCAATGGCCAGTCCGGATGGCCGTGAATAAAGGCGAGGCAATAGAATTAAATTGTTACCAAAACGACAGCAGCAAGACCCTGATGCTCTGGTATCAGCATTACCCTGGCGTGGCTTTCCGCCTAATGGGTTATCATACTAATGGAGTTGGAGCTACTTACGAAGGAAACTTCGAGAACGAGATCAAGATTACGCGGCCCGAGCAGAAGAAGTGTACCTTGAGGATTTTGAAAGTGAAGGTTGCGGATTCGGCAATGTATTACTGTGCAAGCAGTGAGCACAGAGCTGCGGATCGTGATAGTGTCAATACAAACAAAAAGCAATCGGATAAGCCGCCGCAGCCGCTAATGTCTTCCCACTTCAACGGTCGATTCTCCGACCAATCAGTTACTTTTGAGTTTCGCTAATGAATTCGCTGATGATAATTTACTATCTGACAAGTCCCGCACCGGAAATGACGACTAATACAAAAGCAAAATACTGCGGACGCTGACAACATGATGCAAAACCGAAATCTGGAAATCATTGGCAACTATCATTAGCAACTATCATTGCAACTATCACACAATTATCATTGTGGCAACAAGTAATGCCTAAACTGCTGAATACTTCTGGTATGTATTTTTTTTACTCAGGGAATCACAATTCGTGCTCTGGGAGCCAAAAGAAGGAGTAAAAAGAATGAAGGCTTTGCCCTTTCCATTTGTCCAATTAACATCCGGGGCAAAGGGACAACAAATCGCACTCAGTGTTGAGAACTTCGAGAATATGCTGTGAATACGCAGGTCTTTCAGCTTCCAGAAATGTCTCTGTCTGAGCTCTGCATTTGCTATTGCTGACCCCTGGTAAGGTGGAGATGTCAGTGTTGACTTGCTTTGGAGTTGATGTTCCACTCCGTAGGGTAAATTCACCATTCATCAGGGATTAATTCACAGTTACGTTGCCAGTTTTTTCCATGACTCTTTCAATCCCTGTGTTTTTTTTCTGTTCCTCTCGGCCTTTCACAGTTTTCCCATTCTATACTGACCCTTCCTTTGTCCGTCTGTCTCTGTCTTTGCGTGTTTTCCTCGTAGTCATTATTGCATTCCCTCCATTTTATCCCAGCGATTGTTCTTGCTTTCCTTTTTGTAATCCCCTTGCTCTGTGTCTGTGTACTATTCAGTGTGTGTGTGTGTGTGTGTATGTGTATTTCTTTCGCTCTCTTCTTGTCTGTTTGCATTTCTTCTATTTCCCACCTTTATTTCTCATTTTCTACAATGTTGCATCTCTCACACACGAACACACAAACTCAGTCAATCTTTGTTTTTCATATCTGTCTTCCATGCTTATTTTATGTGCCCATCAATAGATATCAAAGTTAACTTCCTTATTTTTCCACAGTGGGTTTTACAGATATGGCGGCCGTGCTGATGCAACCGACTCTCTCTTTTATATCCAGTTCCCCGGACAGTAAATTCACTAACAAATGCATTATAGGGAACCATCAGCCGGAACCTATGTCCATTGCTTTCGATGGCACCCTGACCGTGAGCCTCAAACCCTTTTCTATTCTCGCTTCCTTGGAAGAGTCATTCTGCACGTGAGGTGAACGGTTCCAACTTGAGTAGGCCTAACAACACTCACTTTTACCTGGAGCCCTCTGGCCTGTGGGCGCATCACTCGGCCCCGTACTATTGCACCTGGAGTTTACACAATGACGAAACCCCTCAACAAAAGTCCTAACAGTGGTCAAAATATAACTATAGCCAACGGAACTCTGTTGTCGGTCAGCCTCTGTGTCTCGCTGTGTCAATCAATCAATCGGCTCGCCGCGCGCCCATCCTCCGCCCGTCCGTCTGTCTATCTCAACTATTTCCGTCCCGATAGCTGACAGGTGAAGCTGAATCAGAATTTTATTTAATTGATCGAGTGATCTTTTTGTTCTCTTTTATTTCAGATTATGACATTCTGTTATTACTGATGCTGTTTTCATTAAATTAGTCGCTATGTTTGATAAACTATTCCATGAAGAGATAGTTAAGGCTATTGGATTTTCCCGGCTCATTCTGTTTGGAAGTTTCTGTTGGATCTGTTGCAGAGCGATGAAGAGTCTTTTGCAGATGAGGAGGATACTAAACACCTGCAACTCGGAATCATGTACCAATTCGCTTAATTACGCTGGTGACCCGCTCCTTTACCCATCGATATTAGTTTCGGATCTTTCGTATTTACTTACTCATCAAAATATTGCAGATATTTGTCTTTCAGATATTTCCGGAACCTCCATGCTCTAGGTGAAACAATTCCACAGAAATAAGAAATAATTAAATCCATAAATATATTACTCATGATTCGAACAATGCAAATGTGAGACATCTCTGCAGATACTTCGTCAATGGGTCACCTATCCTAACAGCCGTTTGTGCATATGATGAATGCCGTTTACAGAATCTGTGCTATTCACCTTAACCCCACCCGTGTGTTAAAGCCCAGGCCAGACACTCCAAAGTGTTTTGTGAAGATAACCTAGACACCATGTTTTGCATTTGATTTTGTGATTGGTGAGTAAAAGTTGGTTCACTCCAGGTATGATTCAAGTGACCCACTTGGAAGCTTTGCTCAAAAGGTTATTTAAGGACAGAGTTACGATATAACAAAAATAATAAGCATAACTTTAATCACTTAAAAGACTTAGCATGAAGGAGTATAAACCTTCACAGCTAACTATCTGTGTTGTTCCGACTTAACAGCAATGTCCAATTAACATACAGCCTTATTCAGAATTAGTTAACATTAAAACAAGTGTGGTCATGTAATGTTAGATTTCCAGGTTTTAACATCAATGGTTGAAATCCAAACAACAATTTTCAGAGAAGGCTATATCCTCAAGGCAGTAAAACAGAGAAGTAAACCTAGTCTCTATCAGCCTCCAAAGCAGCAACACTCAGATGCAGAAAGTCCAACTCGAGAAAGGGGGAAAACACTGCTGTCTATCTCTCGCAGCTCCAAGCAGCATCTGAGCTTGAATATCTGTGTAAGCCCAGCTTCCACCATCAAAGAACAAAGAACAAAGAACAACACAGCGCGGGAAACAGGCCCTTCGGCCCAACGAGCCCACGCTGCCATTCTAACGTCTTAATGACATATAGGGTCCAATATAGGGACAATTTGTTATCCAATCAGTCTAAGAGCACATTTTTGGGATGTGGGAGGAAACTGGAGCACCCGGAGAAAACCCACGCAACCACAGGGAGAACGCGCAAACTCCCGCAGACATAGGCCCAAATCCATGTGTCTGCACAGCAACAGCGATAGTCCCTGAGCTGTCATGTTGCCCATCTGATGGTCCAGTTTAAGCATACACTGACGACATGAAGCACTAGGCCACTCCTGAAGCAACATCCAAGAGCAGCCCTCGCACGACCTGCCAAATGCATGCACCTTGTTGGTCAACAAGGTGGACCGAATTGCCTGTGGAAACAAATAAGATATTTAGACAGTCCTGCTATATCCCTCTATCTGCAGACCGCTCATGTGGCTGTCCAAGAGACCTTTAAACAACCCTACCGTGTGCCTGCTCCCACCACCTTACTCGGTAGTGCATTCCACACCCCCACTACCCTTTGTGTGAAAAACTGCCCTCTAATATTCGTCTTTTCCATAGCCCCCCTCACCCTAAGGCCATGACCCCTCGTTCTATCCATTTCTAATGGTGGAAAAACTTGTTCCCTATTCAATTAATTCCATTCTCTGTTCGCTCCCACATCACTGCATTTAGTTTCACCGTCAATATTTTATGCAATTCAACTCAGAAATATATTATTGACTGCGTTTCGATCTGAATTTCAGGCAGTTCATTTTCTTTTGTATAATTGACAGATTTTCCCAAACATCTGATACTTTTGCCAGTGCTCTGAGTTATTTGGTAATATTTTCTTCCTCATTGGCCCTGCACCAGAATTGAAGACTACTAAAAAAGCAAACTATGCTGGCATTTTAATAAAAACCGAAAAGTTTGAAATGTTCAGTAGATCTGACAACATCTGTGGAGAGAATCACATTTACCGTTTCGTCTCTGCTGATATCTGAACTGGTTAATGTTGCTAATATTTTCTCTTCTTATTCAGGAAATGACGAATCTTATTCTGGGAGCCAATGGAAAACTCAAAAAGATTTACCCCTCCCATCAGACTACTTAATATTCATAACATGGGAACAGCAAATTTCACTCAGTTTCAGGAACTTCTGAGATATTAGGCATTAACACGGCTCAGTGGTTTCACATTGTGAACGCAGGAGTCTTTCTGCCTCCAAAGATGTCTCCGCCTCAACTCTGGGCTCTGTTGCCGCTGTTGGCTGGTAAGGAAGAGTTGAAGGGCGAAGTGTCATTGATCCTCACGTTATAGCGTCTGAGTTGAGATGTTTTGGATTGAGGTTCTTCCGATCTCCGGGAATTCATTCACACCTATTGTAGATACAAATGATCTGCCGCTGTTAGGATGCCGCTTCTTTCTCTCAATCTCAGTGTTCCTTTCTCTCTGTCTCACTCGGTTCCGAGTTCTTTTATCTCACTGTGATGACCCTCCCTTTGTCCGTTTGTCTCATGTACCTCTGCTTGTTTCCTTCTCTGCGATTATATACATATAACAACCATTGTTTTTGCTTCTCTTCTTGTCGTTCCCTCGCTCCCTGTCTGTGCCACGCTCATTATGCCTTTCTCTCTCTCTCTCTCTCACACTCTTCCCCTCTGCGTTTCTTCTGCTTTTTGATTTTTGCTCTCTTTCTCTGCCACTCTGCATCTCTCTTTCTCTCTCCCTCTTTCTCGAGTGCACCTTATTTTCATTGATTCACCCCCATCTAGCTTTCACTTTAATTCCTTGTGCCATTAAAGGGATAACAAATTTAACTCCCTTTTCTTTCCACAGTCGGTTTTACAGTTACGGCGGCCGTGCTAATTCAACAGACTCCCTCTTCCATATCCGGTTTCATAGGCACTGCAATCACCATCGAATGCTTTTGCGCAGAAGCAGAAGCTGGCACCTATTTCTACTGGTATGAATGGCATCCTGACCGTAAGCCTCGGAACCTCTTCTACTCCAGCACTGCTGGCAGCGTGTTTCCCTCCGGTGAGGTGGATGGTTTCAACGCGAGTAGGCCCCAAAACACCCAATTTTACCTGAAGTCCTCCGGCCTATGGGCGAATCACTCGGCCGTGTATTATTGCGCCTGGGGTATGCACAGTTACTCATATAGATGCAAACCCTCAACAAAAACCGAACAGGAGTGAAAATATAGTGAAGATAATTAAACCCTGTTGTCCCTCGGCCTCTGTGTCTCACGATTTGATGTATACATGTATGCATATATGTACGTATCTATCTATCTATCTGTCTATTTATCTGTTTATCAGCAATCTTCGCCCCTGTAATTGATAGTAGTTGATAAATCATGATTTATTCCATTGATATCAATAAACTTTTTGCTCTCTTTCATTTCAAATTATGGCATTCTATTACTGATATTTTACAACATGATACGTGAAAGTTCTGATGATTTTTCTCATTAAAATAATCGCTATTTAAGTACTCGTTCCAAGAAGGGATAGACGCGGTTAATGGTTCTATTGTATTTTTACCCGCTCTTCCAACGAACACGCTTCTCCGTTTTGAATCTGCTGCACCGCCATTCTGAGTGTTTACCAAGTGGTGATAGGATTGTAGGCATCGGCAACTCTGAATCTTTTGTCAATCCCCTTAAATCGGTGCCCTCTGGTGACCAGATTTTATCTAACCATGTTAGGATCTGATTTTCATATTAACTCATCAAAGCATTTCAGGATTTCGTCCGCCTTTCCGATCTTCCCGTAGCATCACTAATCTGAGAGAAACAGTTCCACATAAAGGAGAAGTCTTTAAATCCCTAAACCCGCCACCAAGTTATCTAAAAGTGCAAAGGCAAGACAATTCTTCAGATACGGTCTCCATTGGGGCTCATCTGTATTGTCTGTTGTATAACTGACTGATTTAACCAGATTATCCTAACCATTTAGTACATTGAGGGACGCTCCTGAATCTGAGTGCTACGCTGGTGCCAGTGTTCCTGAATAGCCACGTCCCGAAAATAACGATTAATGAGATAACAAGATGCTCGGATGCTGTAAACCGGAAATAAAACTGAAAAAGCTGGAAAATCTTGGAGAAAGTCTATGCAGAGAGTTGAAGTTATCTTCTGACCTCAAAGCTGCTGGACATTTCTCGCTTTTTCTATTTTTACTCGGAAATGACACCCGTTCTGGGAGCCAATGAGAAAATGAAAAAGATTTGCCCCTCCCATCCGACCATTCCGGACATGGCGACAGCAAATCCCACTCAGTGTTCAGAACTTTGTGAGTGTTGTGAACACACTGATCTTTCAGCCTCCGGAGATGTCTCCATTTCAGATCTGGACTCTGTTGCTACTGTTACCTGGTAAGGTAGAATGTCAGTGATCCTCGTTGTTATTGCTTCGGAGATAATTGATTTGAAGATCCCTTCCTAAATCACACCCATGGAAACTACAGATTCTGTGTATTTGTTAGGATACCAGTATTTTTCCGTCATTTTTCCTTTCCCATTACCTTTTTTCTAGTTCTCATTCGATTCTCATATTTTCTCTCTCTGTGTTGACCTTTCCTTTGTCTGTTTCTCTCTGTGTGCTTCTGCTTGTTTCCCTGGCTCTTATTATTTCACCATCCTCATTCATTTGTCCCAACCATGGTTCTTCCTTTTCCGATTTGTTGTTCATTCATCCCCTATGTGTGCCCCGCTCATTATGCCCCTTTGTCTCTTGCTCCCCCCACTATCTGTTTACGTTTCCGATGTTCCTCACCTTTAACTATCTTTGTGTTTAACGTGACAACGCTCTCTCTCTCTCTGCCTGTCTATCTCTCTTTCTCTCACACACGCGTACACACACACACACACACACACACACATACTTCCATTCACGCTACCTAAATTTCACGATAACTTCTTATGTCATTCGGGGGGTATCAAAGTTAACCCTCCTGTCTTTTCACAGTCGGTTTTACAGATACGGCGGCCGTGCTGATCCAACAGACTCCCTCTTCTATCTCCAGTTCCCCGGGCACTGAGGTCACTATCAAATGCATGTATGCGGACTCAACAGCTGCCAACTATTTCTACTGGTATCGATGGGGTCCTGACCGTGAGCCTCAGAACCTTTTCTATTCCTTCGCTGGTACAGTCAATCCGCCTGGTGAGCTGGACGGTTTCAGAGCGAGTAGACCCAACGACACCCATTTCTATCTGAAATCCTTCAGCCTTTGGGCAAATCAGTCAGCTGTGTATTATTGTGCCTGGAGTGAACACAGTGACTTACAACGATAAAAGGAATCAACAAAAACCCTCAACCAGATCAAAATATAGACAGCCAATTGAACTCTCGCTTCTCTCAGCCTCTATCTACCTGTGCATCTGTAGTTTATGATGGATGGTGAATCATGACTTATTTTAATTAATCTAATTTTGTTCATTCATGAGACATGGGCGCAGTAAGCTGAAATTCATTTATTCTAGCTACCCGAGAGCAGTTGAGAGTCAACCACGTTGCTGTGGATCTGGAGTCACATGTAGGCCAGATCAGTTGAGAAGGGCAGATAATGTCATAGTCATCAGTAGGTTCTTAATTCCAGCTATTTTTGATTAACTTTGAATTGCGCCATTGGCGTGGTGGGATTCGAACCCGGGTACCCAGAACATTAGCTGAGCTTTTGGGTCAATAGTTGAGCGATAATACCAGCCGGACATCACCACCTCTTCTTGCTCTCTTTTATTTCAGGTAATGAGATTGCGTTACTAGCATAATGCATAAATGTTCTGACGCTTTTCTCATTAAATTGGTCGCTACTTTTAGCAATCCATTCCGTGAACGGGTAGAGGAGGCTACTGTGCCACTACCCGCTCACCGATATCAGCTCCTAATCTTTCATAGTTGCTTATCAAAGGACTTTAGGCGTTTGTCTACGACTTTATTATCTTCCGATGAAAACAGTTGCACAAAAAGGAAAAACCAATATACCCATAAATATATCACACGTGATTCAAACAGTGCAAATGCGAGACATCGCTCCAGGTATCTTCCCCAGTGGCGCACCTGTCCCTACAGCCGTTTCAGAACATGTTGAAGACCGTTAAACCACTTATCCAGCAGTTTCTTGGTACATGAGAAAAGTAAAACTGCCTCTGTTCCCAACGAGGAAGTACCTTGACACGTTTCCTTGAATCATGGAATTCAACCACACCTAAGTGTATTCAACGCACGGAGCCTGGTCTGATGGATTGAAAGTAGCCTCCAATTAGCCCCACATCATCCTTCAACATTTCCTCATATCACCCGATCAGCATACCCTTCTGGTTGTTTTCTTCTCAAACTTTTATCCAGCGTTCCAAAACTCAATCAATGCTATTCGCCTGAACCCTGCCCATGGAACAAGCCATGGGACGGCATGGTGGCACAGTAGTTAGCACTGCTGCCTCACTTGGCCAGGGAAACAGGTTCGATACCCGGCTTGTGCGAAGTTTGAACGTTGTCCCCGTGTCTGCATGGGTTTCCTCCAGATGTTATGGTTTCCTTCCACACTCTGAAAGACGTCTGGTTAGATGCATTGACCCGAACAAGCATCGGACTGTGGCGACAAGGGGAATTGCACAGTAACTTCATTGAAGTTGTTAATGTGAACCTATTTATGACTAATAAATTTACTTTAGCTCTATGTTGCCCCATCGTTCTCCCGCCACCCACTCAGTTTGGGCAAGGAGATTGCTTCCGAATTCCCTATTGGATTCATAAGCAATTATCCAGTATTGCTGAAGACTAGTTGAATGTCCCCTATCAAATTACCCATCCTAAGCTCACAGCCTTGCATTTAGAGTTCCCATCAATATTTTACACAATTCATTTTCTTTTTAATTATCATTGTATCTGCTTGGATTGCACTTTCAAGGCAGCTCATTCTTGGTTTACAACTGACAGACTGAACAGATTCCCCCCCCCCCCCCCCCCCCCCCCCCCCCCCCCCCCAACCACCATCTCGAACTGATGGTTCTGTATTTCTGTTCTCTAATTAGAACCGTCCCTGAAATGTCGGTTAATGAAAAGGCAAAATACTCGGGATGCTGGAAATCTGAGATAAAACCGAAATAAAAGGCTGGAATGCTCACCAGATCCTTGGAGAGAATTCATGTTAGTGTTTCAGCTCAGATGGTGCAAGAACCGCTGAATATTTCTAGCAGTTTCTACTCTTACTCAAGAAATGACAAGGAAATGATATTGGAGACCAATGAGAAAACAAAGAAAGATTTGCCCCTCCCATCCGACTATTTTACTTTAAGGACATGGGGGCAGCAAATTCCATTCGGTGCTCAGAACTTTGTGAGCCTTGTTAACACGAAGGTCTTTCAACTTCCGGATATGTCTCATTCTCAACTCTGGACTCTGTTGTTGGTGTTATCTGGTAAGGTGGGATAGAATGGCGAGAATTCAGTGATCTTTGCTGTTATTATTTCGAATATGAGTTGTTTTAGAGTTGAGCTTCTCCTCCCCGTTGCCCGGGAGTTCATTCATATCCATGGAACATGCAAATTCTATACATCTGTTACCATGCAGTTTCTCAATCTCCCTATGCTTGTCTCCTTTTTCCGCTGTTTATATCGGCCTCTCGTTGTTTTCTCTCTCTATACTGACACTCCTTATATCTTTTTATTTCTCTGTGCCTCTGCTTGTGCCCCTTCCTCTCATTATCTCTCTCTCTCTATTTACCTCAATGATTAGTCTTGGTTTTCCGTTTTATTTTTATATCCCTCCCTGTCTCTGTTTTCTGTCTGGCTCCCCTTGTCATTTTATATTTCTTACGTTTCTCATTGTTAGGTGTCTTTTCCTGTTACATTGCACATCTCCCTGTCTCTCTCTCTAACTCACACACTTCCTTTCTTCATCCCTATCTAACTTTCATACTGATCACTTGTATTATTCAGGGAATATTAAAGTCAACTCTCTTGTCTTTCCACGGTTCGTTTTACAGGTACGGCTGCCGTGCTGATCCAACAAACTCCCCCTATTATATCCAGTTCCGCGGGCACTAAGATCACTATCGAATGCCGTTACAGTAAAGCAACAGCTGGCAACTATTTCTACTGGTATCGATGGCACCCTGACCGTGAACCTCAAAACCTTTTCTATTCCAACATAGCTGGTACAGTCAATCCGGCCGGTGAGGTGGAAGGTTTCAAAGCAAGTAGACCGGACGATACCCATTTTAACCTGGAGTCCTCTAACCTTTGGGCAAATCAGTCGGCCGTGTATTATTGCGCCTGGAGTGAGCACAGTGACTTACAGCGATAAAAGGGCTCAACAAAAACCCTAAAGGATCAAAATCCAATTGAACTCTCATGTCAGCCTTTTTCTTTCTATCGACCTATCTATATATCTATCTAGTTATCTATCTAGTTATCTGTCTATCTGACTATCAAGCTAGATAGTCTATCTGACTATCTATCTTTCTGCCTGTTTGTTTCTGTGTGCTATTAAGTGTCTCTTGGGCTGTCTTCTTTTCTGTCTGCTATCTTTCCAGCGAGATAAGTACCCATTGACCCCATATATCCATCTCTTACGAATCGACCTATCTCTCCCATCAGTGTCTGACTATCTATCCATTTGCCATTTAACGTCATTCTTACGTTCTAACATTTCCATTAAAATGTTATGTTTTTTATTGAAATTGATTCATCGTTTTGCCCGTTTTCATTTCAGATTATCTGCGGGTACTGATTGTGAGCTCAGCATTGCTGCAGTGATTCCCTCCCTCTAACAGTTTCACAACAAATAATGAGATGCAGTTAATGATGTGACTGAAAATCGGCCAAGTGCCTGATAATGAGATAAACATCGCCGCTGATTATGCCAGTGAATATTTCACAGGTTCTCACTTTCCAAGGAAACGGTCATCACAATACTAATGCATTAGCCACAAGCAGGCACTTATTGTGATAAAATCATCGAAAGACATGGCACAGGAGCAGGGGAAAGCGTGGTGTGGGGTTACTGTTTGAAAGTGGGGTCAATGCAGTTACCATACGCAGGTCATTTCTTTCTAGCACTAACATTACACATGTAAATCTTGCCTGTTGAAAGTATCTATTGAATCTGGTTCCAACATGCATTCAACGCTACCTCCCAGACGATAACCATTAGCTGTGGAGAAAATTCTACTGCTTTCAGTAGATACGAGTTTCAGTATGCCCTCATTTCATCTATCCAGACACTTTGCGGATAGGAAGTCTTTCAAATATTGCCTTATCATGACTACTACAAGTGTAACAATTCCGCACAATCAGCAAACTGTTAACCCAGGTCGCCACAAATTTCTCAGCAATTACTACCATATTGCAAAGAACAGACATCTCATGGAAACACTATTGGCGGCAGTTTGCACAACTGTTGAAGTTATTAACGCAGCGTTTGTCAGAATTCGGCGGTACGGTGGCACAGTGCTTAGCACTGCTGCTTCACAGCTCCAGGGACCTGGGTTCGATTGACGGCTCAGGTCATTGTCTGCGTGGAGTTTGCGCATTCTCCTCATGTCTGCGTGAGTTTCCTCCAGGTGCTCTCATTTCCTTCCAAGTCCAAAGATGCGGGGGTTAGGTTGATTGGCCACGCTAAATTGCCCCTTAGTGTCCTAAGGTGTGTAGGTTAGAGGGGTTAGCGGGTTAAAGTATGTACGGATACGGGAGTAGGGCCTGGATGGATTGTGGTCGGTGCAGATTCGATAGGCTGCGGTACCTCTTCCTACACTGTAGGGTATCTATTTATCTATGGTGGAGAGTTCGTGAATGATCTAATACTTCATTTCGGAAAAGACATAATTCTTTAACTTTCCGTCTGAACCCTATATATTTATCTATCTCATATGAAAGAACAGTACTCGAGAACCATGAAATCATAGGTGATACAGAAAGACCATTCGGCCCGGTCCCGTCTGTTTGAACGAGCTCGCCATCTGATCTCACGTGACCATAGGAGGCTCTGCCAAGTCACCGTATTTAGTTCTTTTAGTTCTTTCTCCGGTATCTCCGGATTCGGCTTCTCATCAAATGCACACATACAAAGAACAAAGAAGAAAACAGCACGGGAAACAGGCCCTTCGGCCCAACGAGATCAGCAAGGGAGTCAAGGGTTATGGGGCAGGGTGGGATGCAGTCAGGAACGTACAGCCGAAACCACAACCAAATCTACCACTTTACTAAATTGGAGCCGGTTCGAGGAGATGAATGGCACATTCCTGCTCCCAGCCACCTGAAGAAGGGACAGGCTGTCCCGAAAGCTTACGGCTTTTGCTACAAATAAACCTGCTTGGACTTTAAACTGATGTTGTGGGATTTCTTCGGATCACCAGTTGCTCTAAGTCATCAACATAATTGAATTCTCTCTTTGCCCTTTTCCCTATATGCTCTCTTAGGAAGGAGAGTTGCTGTCCTGTGAACACCAATGTACTTGCCTCAATAGTATTACTCCTTTATTCCAATCATGTTACTCAGGAGTGACCGCCCTGTACTTCACAGCGACTGGCGGATGATCTACTGTATTAATTATTCATACGGCAAAGCAATCGCTGATTTATGCCGCATAATTAATTCGCTGGGTGCCTTACTTCTTTTTATCAGCTTTTTACTGTTCACCGATTTAAGCTTCAATGTAACTCAATTTCCCAACCATGTGGCCACATCCCCGTATTTCAACGCCGAATGCAAAAGTGTTGCTATCACTTCTGGCGAACATGCGTTTAGATCCTTTGCTGCTGGCTCCATTATTACGGATGCCCCGCACAATTAAGAAACTAGTCTCCGACTAGTCATTATTAGTTCTTTATTTGTATCTCCCATTTCCCTTTTCGAAATTTAAGGTTTTGACATTGCAATATGGCACTCCTTTTCGAAGTATAAGACCTGATATTGTCCAGGACTAGAGAGTACAATCTCAGAATAAGGGGTCACTCATTTAGAACAAAGAACAAAGAACAAAACAGCACGGGAAACAGGCCCTTCGGCCCAACGAGCCCGCGCCACCACCCCGATGTTCCCACCTCTATCTGCGATCCCTGTCCATGTTTATAGACCTATGGATTAAAAACCAAATTTGAGACAATTTAGGGAGAATTTGTTTTGCCAATTAGCCTCTTTGTGATGTGGGAGGAAACCGGAGCACCCGGGGAAAACCCACGCAAGCACGGGGAGAATGCGCAAACTCCCACAGACACAGGCCCAAATCCATGTATCTGCACAGCACAGCGATAGTCACTGAGCTGTCGTGTTGCCCATCAAATGGTCCAGGTCAAGTGTACACTAACGACATGAAACACTAGGATACTCTCGAAAAAAAAATCCAAGAGCAGCCCTCTCACGACCCATCGTGTGTATGCCCCTCGTTAGACAACAAGGTGGACCAAAGCATGGACCATTTATGACGGAGAAAAGGAGGAATTTCTTACCTCAGTGGATAGTGAATCTGTGGAATGCTTTACTACAGAGGGGCAGTAGAGGCTGGCCATTAGATGTGTTCAAGGTTGAGATCGCCAGATTTTTAATCAGTAAGGAAATCAAGGGTTATAAGGATGAGACTGGAAAATGGGAGTTGGGGATTAAAATATCAAATCAGTCACGATCTCATTCAATTTTGGAACAGAGTCGATGGACCGAATGGCCTACTTCTGTGCCTACGTGTTGTAGTAACTTTTGGCCTGCTTGAACTATCCCCCACAGATAAAGAACTGATAATGAAATATTTATTGAAGTGCAATTGTAATAGTCATTTTGGAAAACATAGCAGCAATATGGAAAACTCCTACAAAGGACAGGGTGACAAACACCAGATGATCAATTTTAGTGAGTGTTGTAGATAAAAATAATAGCTCTGAGACTGTTAGTTAGTCAAAGTACAGTGATTTTTATTTCAATGCTCTGGCGTTTATTCCAGAGCTTTGGGAGAAACTGGTACCTCACAATGGACTACCAAACACAAGTGGGCATTTATACATTATGAGCTTCAGCAGTAATCATGATTCAAAGTTCCAATTCCTGCCAGACCTCCAGGACTTCTTTCCTTGGTTATGATTCAGCCTCAGATTTAATCAGGAATTATAGTCCTGCAATCACGACACAGTCTTCAATCAGGTCATGACCCAAAACCCTTCTGCAGCAGTACCATCATCCCTGCCTTTGAAGTTACTTGTGCGATTGTGGCTGTCCCAGTAGGACTCTTCCTGTTAAAAGCTGGTATCACAATCTGCCATCAGCAGCTGTCAAAAGCCAGTATCCTAAACTACCATCTGTGTAATGATGTCCAACTAACACAAATAGATATGATTTGCAAAGTCTACAAAATAACAGCTACATTAAACTGTCTGTCTTTATAAAAATGAAAGTTAAAGCATGTAAGGCATAAACAAACAACTTATATACCTTATATAATTCCCAGGAACAATATAAGTCTGAGAAGATCAGTTATCATAAAGGATTATGTTTGTGACATATTCTAGATACAAAATCCATTAACCCTTTCCCTACTTCAGAGAGCATTTATTCTCACTGGCATCCGGACTGAATGCCCTTTTTCTCCCCCGAAATCGCGGCCATGATATATTTTCAGTCTGCAGTTGGAACCTTGGTTTATCATCTCAGCCACAAGAAAGTTCATGAATCCTGCCCCTTCCCACAGGGTGATATTTCCTCCGTACTGCGCTTGGAGTGTCAATTTTAATTGTGTACCCAAGTAATATTTGAACTCACATATTTCTTTCTCAGCTCTGAGGTGCTAGCCACTGAACCACTGCTGGCTGATAAAGACAAATTGAAGGAAGTCATCAGTTACACGGGGTAGTTTGATGTTCTCTATCATTCTCATTACGAAGACTACAACGCGCTTTGACACCGTCAGCACACTAGACTAACCAAAAAACCAACAGCAGGAAATATGTTTTTTGTCTGAGGTATCAGAGGAAAATGCGGTTGTAGTTATAATGATTTGAATGAGGTCAGGTATTCTCCTCATTTCTCCATGTTTCACTCCCTGGTGTTTATCTTTTCAGCTGCTGGTAGGACATTTTCAATTGTCTAAGATCCATCTTGATCTAAAGTCTCACTCATGTCGTCATCGACTCCATCAACATGGGCTCTTTATCCTTGTTGCCTTTTTTAGTGATATTCAGAATGAGGTTCAGCGCTTCACCGTGCCAAGAACTTCATCAGTGTACCAATACTCTCTCGAATTGACACTCTCCATCCCCATATCTGGAACCACATCTCACAACATTTAGTCTTTGGACTTCCGCTTTTCTCAAACTGCACATTTCAACTCCTTTCTGCAGGAAAACTGGAGTTTTCCGTCCCCGATGTGGTCGAACCCGCTGTAGAAATCTGGCTGCCCAGCCACCAGTCCATTGGCTTTCGGCCTGAGCTGCAAATGCTGGAGACGTGAGCGAGGGTGGGGGGGGGAGGGTATGGGGCGACAAAAAATCCCGGTAGTATTGATCATTCCTTTCAGCCCCATTCAGCAAGATATTGCAAACAAAACTATCGATCCTTAATTCTTAAGATCGCTATTTATTGATATGCCGATCAAATATTTGGAGAATAAATTACTTATCGTTGTTGTTCCAGCTCTAATTTGTTTATGAAAGTAATTTTCTACAGAAAAGCTGTTTCTGAGATGCTTAAATTGCGATCCCATTAATCACAGAATCCTACATTGCAGGAGGATGCAACCCGGGCCTTATCCCCATGACATCATGCCCTAACCTTAACCAGCCTCCCTCACATTATCAGGCAATTTAGCACACCTTTGGACTGTGGGAGGAAAACGGATCACTCGGAGGAAACCCACGCAGACACTGGGAGAATGTGCAAACTTCACATAAAGCGACTCTAGCCGAGAATCGAACCCAGATCCCTGGTGCTATGAGGCAGCAATGCTAATCACTGTGCCACCGTGAATGACCATTTATCCTGACCTCCACTATCCCACAATTACATATTTAAAACCTCATGACGTTCGGATTTTAATTGCATTCCACCAGATTTGACCACTTCGTTCATTTTCATCCATTAGTATTTGTGCATCCTTTGTTAGACTTGACACACTGGCCTGATTCTTGCAAAACTCACTACCTTCAACAACAGTTCTCCTTTTTGAATACTTTATAAACTTTCAAAAGGCACTTGATGAAGTAACATTCGACACCATACAATAATATGGAGAGTGGAGCCATTGCAAACCACTTCGGCAGAGTGACCGAGAACAGGAAGTTGTGGCGAAGAAATCACAACAGAAAACGTTAGAAACTTTCAGTTTTCTTTGGAGACAGAAAAAAAGTGTTAACACATTCCAAATTATCCGACCTGTCGTCAGAATCCTGGATTTGACCTCAAATCTTATCCATGCTTCTCTCTCCGTGGCTGCTGTCAGATCTGTTCAATATTCCAAGCATTTCCTACTTTTAATTTCCAATTTCTCGTATCTGGGGTGTTTTGCTTTTGTTGTACTAGGGCAGAAGGTGTTGGATGCCGCTATTTCACCACATATCCCTTTATTGCCTTATGTTCTGTGCCATTTGCAAGCGTACTGCAAGCGTCATTGGTACCATTTCCACAGCGTTCCCAGGCCCTTGTTGAATTTGCTTCGACCTTACCTGTCGCAAACGTGGGAAAATAGTACTGATATAATCTTTGCAGAGCTAATCTTAATGTTATTTGTGTCACAAGTCTTTCAGGATTCCCTTTCATATCCATATGATATTTCAATTAAATAGCCACAACTTGCATTGATACAGCTATTTGAAACTGCATGATCAAAATGTCGCAAGGAGCGTAATTCAGCCCATGTTTGGAGTAACATGAGGAGCTCTTCGGAATGGGGATCCGAATCTTGCTACAGTTCGAGTAATATCTTTATGGAGGTTTGCACGGTGGAGAGGTTTAAGGAAGGGTTGCAGAACTCCGGCCTCAGGCAGAGAAATGGAAAGGTGAGAATTTGGGAAACTACAAGTATTACCGAAATAATAGCGCCACATACCGCCCAATATTTGCAATGCACCCAATTTCTCTAACTGGCTAAGATTCAATTAAATGTCAAGAAACAAAAGAAGTGTGTCGTTTCTTTATTTGGTCAAAGGATGCAGATGTTGATGGTTAGGCCAATTTATTGCCAATTCCGAATTGCCCAGACAAGTTGGGGTTGAATAGGCTATATGGTGTAGACACATCCACAATGCTCTTAAGAAAGAACGTCGAGGCTTTGAGACAGTGACAGTCAAGGAACGGTGATGAGTTTTCAAGTCAGGATGATATGTGACTTCCGCTTCCTGAATGTGTTTTTTTTAACGTGACAAGTTATCTATAAACGTCGCTCAACTGATCAACATCAATACATTGGAGGACTTCGAGTCTTTAGATTCTCAGTTGGTAGTTCTATCGCCTCATACACAAATGTTGCTAGGTCCAGTGTCCACTGCAGGAGCTTCAACTTAAAACCATTGAAGTAGGGAAAGGGTTAATGCACTTTGTACCTTGAAGGAGGGGAAGGATTAATGAATTTTGTACATAGAATACATCACAAACATAACCTTCATCATGGCTGATCTTCCCAGGCTTATATTGCCCCTAGTGTTAATGTAAATTACTTGTCCATGACTTTCATTCTTTAACTCTCATGAAAGCAAATGGTCAGATGTGAATGTAAAGACAGATGGTGAGATGTGAATGTTATTTTGCAGACAATGCAAACCTTGCCTGTTTATATGAATTAAACATCGTTAAATAGCTGCGGCAGGGAAGCCACAATCACACAAGTAACTTCAAAGACAGAAACCGCGATCACACAAGTAACTTCAAGGACAGAGATGCTGAAGTAGTTTCAGGCATTGTAATTGAAAAAGGAAGATCAAATATTTTGACCAGAATTGGAAGTTTGTATCATGTTTGTTACGAAGACTCATGATGTATAAATATCACTTGTATTTGTGTTCCATTAGAAGTCTGGCAGCCTTTGTTTGGAACCAGTTCTCCCAAAGCTCCAGAATATAAGCCGGCACTTCGAAATAAAAACCACTGTATTTTGACTCACTAACGGTTTCAGAGATATTATTTTACGTACAACAACCATGTGGATATATTGGGTGAGAGTATGTATGGAGCTTCTCACTACTGAATGGGCAGTACTGAGTGAGTGCTAAACCTTTTGAACTGATGTTCACAGGGAAAGGGGGTCACTACTGAGGGGGAACTGCACTGTCGAATGGGTAGCTTTGAGAAGCTCTGTTTCACAAAGGATACCATTGTAAACCTAGGCAACACTGGGTCCTCTGGTGTGACATCTCATGCACAATATTAGAAGTGAAGCATTTATTACAAATAATTTGGTGGGTACAATTCTGTCAGGTAGCCTCAACTAGTTGCAAACACACAGACTGTTCAGAATGGTCCTCATCCTCCCAGTTCAGCTCCCCCCTTCCCTACGCCCCCTCACGAAATTTTCCAAATTTCCTTAAAATGCATTGACGTTCTTCATCCCAATTCACTCTTTTTGAGCATTCTTACCATTCTTCGGCAAAAAAAACCCACTCAGGAAGTATCGATAATGATCTTATATTTAGAAAACGAGGGGGAAACTTTAACCCGTTTTTCTCCCTGCCGCTGGCACCAGACCTGCTGAGCTTTCCCAGAATCCTCTTGTTTTGTTCATATTCCAGCATCCGCAATTACTGATATTTAAGAGTTCTGTATCCGTATAAACAGAACCACTCCGATGCGTCTACCTTTTTGAAAAGCGACATGATTTTAAATGATTCTATTCGTTCACTATCAATCCGTTGTTTCCCGAGAATAGAGTCCCAGATTGTTCTGCTAAAATATCTCCATTTTAAATGTTTCAGCAAATTCTCCTTGACCCCTCACATCCTTTTTTGTAAACCCCATACCATCATTGTCCACATTATTCTAAATGTCGATCCAAATAGTAGAGTTTTACCATAATGTTATCGGGTCAATTTCACCTGTGTAACATTTGTAGTTAACAATAGATTCATACTTTGCATTGTTTTCAAAAGAGCAAAGGGAAATGCACTTACTTTACTCATTTCAAAATCGCATTTATTACAACTAGTTCCGTTCCGTTTCTCCATTCAACTTCTTCATTTTCTGCTTGGTACTTCTTGCAACCGATGCAAACAGAAGCCTCCCCCGACGTTTATATGTACATTAAGCAGCTAAACAATAAAACCAAAATGGTGGATCTCAGAATCGTTTAGTTTGAGGACGGGTGCGCTGTGACGCGGGACTGTTTGAAAAGAAAGGCACAGAAATGCCACACATCAAAATCACAGATGGGTTGGAATAGAAATCTGAGACAGAGTATGCATGGTTTGCTGTATAAAGGACTTGTGTCTATTTGAGAGAAGGAAATGGGTAGTTCCTGACATCCAGCGCGTTAGAGATATAGTGAAGATAATGAAAGAAGGGCACAGGCAGAGGAAGCACGAATGACAGGGAAAGGTCAGATAAATGGTGGAATAAAAGGAAGAAAAGAAGCCAGGAAGTTTAGTGGAAATGAAGGGCGGCAAGATTAATGGCTGGATATCTTCCTCCTGCTCCCGTGTAACAAGTCAATGGATGAATGGCCGCCTAAATATGTCCAAGAGGATTAAAGTCTCAATGACCACCACCTATTTACACAACAACCGGGATTGGTGTAGGCCCTGTTTCTGTCCTTATACAACAAGCTCAAGAGAGATTTAGTCTCCCTCCCTCCTCTCCGCTTTCCTGTGAAACAAGTGTAAGGGAGTGACCAGACCTTGCTCTTCCTGTAGAACAAATTGGATGGGCTGAATGACATCTTCCAGTTCTTTTGTAAAAGAATTTCTCAGTTCTTTTGTAAAAAGGTTAATTGAGCTTAATAAGTTTCCAACCTAACTGGCATATGAAGGTGAATAGTCTCCTCCTGTTCCTATCCAAGATGCTTCAGCAGATGAATCACCGCTAGTTGCTCCCACAAAAGAAAGGATGAAGTACTGGATAACATTCTCCTACTTTCCAAAAATCTTAATAGTGTTCGATATCTCAACCTCAAATAACGCTACGATATGAAGAGGCGGGGCTTTGCAGCACTCGAACTCTTTTTGTATGAGCATAAATTACCGTGGGGACAGGGGGGACACAGTGATAAAATGCAATGCAGCCTCTGTACAAAAACCTCGAAGAACACCCCTACTGGCAGATCAGCAGAAGATCAGTGACAGCGGAGTGAAAGCGGTGGACATCTCATGGCGATATGATAGGAACGTCGGAAAGGGCTTTGCACAATTGTCCGTCCAATGCATGTTTCTGTAAAATGAATCTTTTTCTGTTATTTGTGGAAACACACAAGGCACTCTACAAGGACTCCTTCAGTATTCTGGCCAATATTGATCGTTCAACTAACATAAAAATGACCTGATCACACACATCACTGCTAGTTGATTTGATGTCTTGGCGAAATCAGCTCCTGATCACTTGTTAAAATATATTTGACTGCCTTCAAAATGCCTCCTCGTGCGTTGATAAGCACTGCACTATTGCCTAATAGGCCACGTTGATGTAAACCGATCTGCTGATGTGCTGGGACAACGGTCTATTTCGGGAGTGGCACCAAATTGACAGTATTAGGTAAGACATTTGACTTTTTTCTCTCTAATTGCTTGGCGGTGTGCATTCAACCTTCTAAGAGACCGTTCTCAGTGTCCCCACTTCTTCAGAAAGAGATAATATCTGTTACATCCTCCAGCAACAATAATTCGATCTATGTCCAGTTAATACACTTGGAGACGATTGTGGCGATTGGATCAAACAGAAATGGCGAAGCGGCCATACTATGAATACAGACACGACCTGTAACTAACTGCAAATCTAAAGGATGCTGTCAAATTAGTAGATTAAATTTTGATCCATTGAGATCAGATTGCAGGGCAAGGTAGAATCCACAGATTAAACTGAAACATATAGCTTTCATATATTAATATGAACTCATCTAGGCTAGAACGGAATTCATGTAGTTCAACTGAATCATTCAGATTGGATACGGGCAGAATGGAAAACAATTGAGCCTTTTTGAGAGGATGGGGTGTCACCGTGCGACAGATGTATATTATTTTGGGCAAGGAACAAAATTAACAGTTCTGGGTGAGTCAAATTTCGCTCTTATTTCTCGTTTATCTTCCAAGCGGTAATCGATAAGATGTTTAATTTTGCAACCTATGCAACATGAATCATGTCCACCTGCCTCGTAAATGTTTATCTCTAAACAGAGCAAACTCTCAGTAGGGAAGGAACAGAGACCTGTTCATGACTTAGAATTGAACATTTAGTTTACTTCAGAGACGGGACGAAGTTGACAGTTTTGGGTAAGGTGACAGCGTTCTTCCTATTGATTAATGTACATGCCTAGATGCACTTAGATAATCGAAAGGACCAATATTCAGTATCTGAATATAAAAAGCCCAGCGCTGAATACATGGGCTAGGTTATCATCCTCATGAATGCAGAACATGAAATGTTTATGCAAGTGAGGCATTTAAAATGACTAAACGAATTAGTAGAGTAGATTGAAGGAAAAGATTTACTGTTGACAAGGGCAGCCCAGAACATTTTGAGTTAGAAAAGGCCGTTCAATTCAACAAGTAGTGAGAGTCAGGAAATTGCGTCCCAAAAGCTATTGAGGGTTTGAAAATTCCAAACTCCCTATAGATAAGTGGAGGTAAGCAATGGTGCTTAATGTAGCTGAACCAAAACTAGATAATGGGGTTAAGTTACATTAATGATGTGACAGGCTTAAATGGCCGCCTCGTATCCCTATGTTCCTACGTTTCTTAATGATTATTTATATAGCAAAATCTCCAGTAATACTGAACTCACAACCCACACTTAGAGGGGATTTTGCTACAGCCCTGTACCTCTGTGTTCTGCTAGTGAAGCTTATTTCGGAAGTGGGACAAAACTGGTCGTTTTAGGTAAGTGAATACATTCCTAATGCTAGAAAAAGTTGTCTCAATTTACGAATTCATGCGGGTGGTGGAGGGAGTGAAAAAAAATCAGAATTTGGTTAATCAATTTCAACTTTACAGTTTACGACGACAGACAGGCTGATTTTGAGCTCGTTTCACTGTGGAAAATGAGTCAATATCTGACAGAATCTCTCAACCAAAGAGAACGAGCAGCAACGTAAATGTAAACAAAATCATTTGGTCAATGAGGACAGAACAGTAAAATCATTTGGTCATGAGCAATGTCAGAAAGAATTTTGTTCACATAAAGTCTAGTGGAATTCTTAAAATATCTCCACCACAAAGTTGTTAGGATTGGAGGGATTTAGGGGAGGGCATGGAACTGAGGAAGGAGGATTCTCAATTGAAAATTTCAAATGATTCGCTGTTTCCTAGATAAGCCATGATCTAATTTAATATTAGAACAACCTCAGTGAGCTATATGGCTTCATAGTATTCCTATCAGGCCATATTCCATTATTATTATGTTTTTAGACCCTCACGTTCCTTTGGTCCTACGTTCCTCTGTTTCCACTATTATGTATCATCCTCTCGGGGCACAGATCACAGAAAGGTTAGATGTTTTATAACAGGCATGAACCTTCGTGCTCTGGCAGCACTTACTATTTCGGAGCTGGGACAAAATTAACTGTTTTAGGTAAGTGTACGTTTAGATGAACATAACGTTTATATGCATGGCTTTATCTACCTTCCAACCTAGTTATTTAGCTCCCAGCCTGTATATCTGATCAACATTGGTGTGTTTTAGTATTGTTGTTTAGTATAGTGCAAGCGGGTATAACCCTCTGCATTTTGGGGAAGGAACGAAATTAACGATCTTGGGTGAGTTCGATTTCTGTTTTTATTGAAGCAAGGGTCGTCTGTTTTGAGAAGATTTGAATGACTGATACTCGGAAATTTTGCAGCACTGTCAGGACTGCAGTATTCAGAGCACATTTAATTTCAATTAGATATCGCCTGTTAGTTCATAAATTGGCACTAACTTATAGTTATCTCACGCTAAGTGAAGACCTGTATCAAGAATGAGTGTTTGGAGCAGTAAGTATAGGGAGCGTTTTTGTGAAGTGACATGATGGTGTGGTACAATCAACCCTTGCATTTTGGAGACGGAACCAAACTGACTGTCATAGGTGAGTGAGTTGATCAAAATATATCATTTAGTACCTGGTAATTTATCTCAGCGAGGCACTTTACAAATCGGTTTAAAGAAAGGGCGGAAAATGAAATGTAGAAAGGCATTTAAAAGCGTACTATTGAAGAAGAAGCAACTGAGTAATAAACTGAATGGAAAGGAAGGGGTTGAAGGGAGAACGAGGGATGAATTGAGAACCACATATTGAGAAATATTGATAAAATAGAACAAACTAGAGCAGGGGGAAGACATCCTGACACTCCGACTTGTTCTGCAACTCAGAAAAATTATGGCTGATCTGATCTTGACTCAATTCCACTTAGCTCTCTTTGCCCCAGAACCCCAGACCCTGTAGTTCAATGTATGTATAATTATTTTAGTTTTAACTAAAATCTCCTCTCGGTTTTCAATCTCGAGATCGAGAGAAATTAATAGATAAAACTTGAAGAAGATGGTAAATTTTAGGGACATGGCTGCAGGAAAGGATAAAATGTAAAGCAAAACAAATAAAAGTATGGCGGGATGTAATACAACGCAATATGATCCAGCTGTGTTCACTAACTCAGGTGTAGAGAGCTTAAAGGATTCCAGTTTTATTACAACCTTGTAACATAGTGTCAGGAAGCTATGATTATACATTTGGTCCTGGCACAAGACTGGTTGTTTTAGGTAAGTTATATAGTGTTCAGATGCAGTATCAGACAATATCATTGCATGAAGAGTGATAAAATAATGTCAAATTGCAATTTAAAATTATTGAAAGCCTTCTATTGAACGGAGTGTCTGATATATCAGTGCAGCCTGAGTTATATTTATGTTTAAGTTCCATTAATTTCTGCTGCAGAGCCCATATGGAATATCTAATATTTCCTGGAAGGAAAGAACAATTTTGTGTGTAGCAATCAGTATGAGATAACTGCCTTGAATAATGGAGGCAGAATTCTCTTCCCCACTCCTAATGTTCCTGTATCAATTTAATGGTGGTAGACAAGAGATAACACCAGAAATCGATCATAAATGAAAAACATTAGAAAGAAGAGTTACTGATTATGGCAAGCATGTTTATTTATAAAGCACTTATAGAGGTTGAGCAGGAAAATTATATTTAACATTCATGAATCACTACGTAGTCTTAAGTTGAATAACGTATCCTATTCTGGGTGCCGCTAGTCAGGGAGGATCTCAAAGCTTTGAATATGTTGCGCAATCAGTTTAAGTTGAATAGTTGTAGTTGTAGTTGACACGCCAAATTTCTTTAGTGTTCTGAGAAAGTAGAAGGGTTGGTGGGTTTTCTTAATTATAATGTCGGAAAGGGGGAACCAGTATAGGTTGCAGGTGGTCTGGATGCCTAAAAACTTGAAGCTCTCGATCATTCCTACTTCACTCCCGCTGATATGGGGGGACGAAGTTGAAGATTGACGACTGAAAGGCAAGATTATTTTGAGTAAAATCGAGTACAAAAAGAATCATGATCAGAATCATGATCAAGATCATACCTGAATTCAAACAATGTATTATTACAATGAACGATGAGGCAAAATTGTAATTTATTTAATGGAATTTAACCGGTTAAAGGATGATTTCGACATATTATGGTGAAATGTTAGTTTGATAGAGACAACCTATGTATGTTGTATAATCAATGACTTGAGCATGATCTAAAAATTAGAGGCACATCTTACAGGAGCAAAGTTGACAAATGTTTCTAAAGGCAAATGGTGTCCACATTGGAAAAAATATGACTCTCCTTAGAACAGAATATGTTAAAGAAAGTTTTGACTGAAGTCTCGACAATAATTGAATAAAATAAAATCAGAGCAACACCCATTGGCTGAAGTATCTGCAACTAAAGGGGGGCATATGTAAAGCAATTGATTACCTTGGAAATTTATCACCATTTGTGCACTGTTACCGGTCAGATACTTTAAAAATCCCACCCTAAAACACCACAGACGTGGCCATACCACATAGATTGCCTGGGTTCAAGTAGGTGGCTTCCTATTATATTATCAAAGGCAATTATCGATAGACAGCAAAGTTGACCTAGCCAGCAAAACTTTTATCCTGTGTACGAAGAGAAGTGCATGAATTGGCTAAATTCTTGAAAGGAAACTATTTGCTGTGTCGTACAGGATAACGTTCAGTAAATATGTACTTAAACGTATTACAAAATCTCAGAATTGTAAGAACTTGGGGAGATTCAACTGAACAGCTGTTGAATATTGACTCTATCAATAGATCCGAATGGGATTTGTACGAATATGGAATCATAAGAACACAAAAACTAGATCAAACCATTTAATCTTTCCAGTCTCTTTTAGCATTCAATAGATAATGGCCGATGTTCTCTCCAAGTCCAAATGCACATCTTTGCCCCAGAACCCTAAATATTTCTGTTTGCATAAAGTAAAATCGAACAGGGACTTAAAGGTTGTTAATAAGTAAGGGATGTCTTGCCATTTGCGGAAGACAGATGCAACTTATAGGAACTTATGCCCGTGTTTCGCTTCTGAAAGATATGGCCTTTATTTTGTTTTTAATTATGTCCCAGAGTGATAGGGCTTCAGTCTATGCAAAGTTTTCCTCTCCTCTTTTATCCTATCAATTCCTCTAAATAAAAAGTTGAAAGATACCCCTCAACTTTCTAAGCATCGTTTCGTGTAATCGTTCCTGGTCATGGGTCAATTAAATTCCGAATCTGATCCTAGTAATTCAGCACTATTCCCCAAAGGCCTGCAAGCAGATTGATTTGATTTGATTTATTATTGCGGCATGTATTAGTATACACTGAAAAGTATTGTTTCTTATGCGCTATACAGACAAAGCATACCAGGCATAGAGAAGGAGAGGGTGACAATGTAGCGTTACAGTCATAGTTAGAGTGCAGAGAAAAATCAACTTAATACAAAATGGGCCCATTCAAAAGGTTGATGACAGCAGGGAAGAAGCTGTTCTTGGGTCAGTTGGCACCGGGCCTCAGACTTTCGTATGTTTTTCCCGACGGAAGAATGTAGAAGAAAGTATGTCCGGTGTGTGTGTGTTGCGGGGGGGGGGGGGGTCCTTAATAATGATGGCTGCTTTTCCGAGATAGCTTGAAGTGTAAACAGAGCCAATGGTTGGGATGGGAGAGTGGTATGCCTGGTGGATTGGACTACTTGCATGACATTTTGTAGTTTCTTGCGGTCTTGGGCAGAACAGGATTTGTACCAAGCTGTGGTACAATCAGAAATAATGCTTTCTATGGTGCATCTTTAAGTGTTGGTGAGAGTTGCAGTTGACACGCCAAATTTCTTTAGTGTTCTGAGAAAGTAGAAGGGTTGGTGGGTTTTCTTAATTATAATGTCGGAAAGGGGGAACCAGTATAGGTTGCAGGTGATCTGGACACCTAAAAACTTGAAGCTCTCGATCATTCCTACTTCACTCCCGTTGATATGGGGGGACGAAGTTGAAGATTGACGACTGAAAGGCAAGATTATTTTGAGTAAAATCGAGTACAGAAAGAATCATGATCAGAGGGAAATATATATTAGAAATGGCTGAGGCGAGAAGAGGGAGAGAAAGAAAAAGAGGAAGGAAGGCAGAGAGAGAGAGAGAGAGGATCGAAAGGAATAGTAATGAAAATGTAAGTTTAATAAAATCACCGTCTTAACATTTGTAAGAGAAATTTAAAAATGAAATATGGGATCAGCAATATAGAAAGAGCCCATTTGGCCCATTAGCACCGACAACAATCCCACTTTGGTCCTTCCCCATAACCACACACATTTACCCTACGAATCCTCTTGACATTAAGGAGCAAATTAAGATGGCCAATTAACTGAATATGCACATATATTTGGACTGTGAGAGGATACCGGAGCTCCTGGAGAAAACCCACGCAGGCACGGGCAGAACGTGCAAATTTCATACAGGCGTGACCCAAGCTGGGAATTAAATCCGGATCCCCGGCGCTGTGAGGCAGCAGTGCCAACCACTGTGCCATCGCGCCCCCCAACATATTCCATAATTTCTGCTATTAAGTTTGCTGATAACAAATAACTCCCTGTGTCAAATGTGCCATCAGTGTTGATTTAAGCAATTTTATTGTCTACTGCTGTATCCTACAATTGTCTAATGCCCCTCAATATTCCAATCTTCAGTGAAGAAATCATAAATCTCTATGCACCTTGGAAAATATGTCGATAATAGCATTCCAAGCTAAATAAGCAGGGAAATATATTGAGATGTCCGAAGTAGGCTACTATGATGCAAAGGGCCGGGCAACTTTGACTGATTTCCCTGCTAGTGGAGACACTCAGATTAAAAGGACAACTTTTTGAAATTAGCGTTCGAGTGAAATCAAGATTTCTGTTTTCGCAGAGAGGCAAATAGAAATGTGGCGCCGACCTCCCCGCCACCCCATCCCACCCGTTCCCTCCCCACCAAAATAAGACAATATGTTCCATATTTATTTTCACCGACGTGGCCAGAGAAAAGCAAGGTTCGACAAGTAACCACTATTTTTAAAAGATAATAAACGGCTGCTGTACAGTTGACAACAGATGCAAATCATTGTCAACATTTTCAAAAAGGGAGTAGCATCCGTGTTAACTGCTCTCATTAAACATAACAAGCTACAGAAGAGCAGAAGAACATTCATTTCTTGACCCTATTTTGCCATTTAGCTAGTCCGTAAATGGCCTACATTGTAATTCCATCTAAGCACGTTTGTTTCTGTAATCATGAATACTCTTATGTAGCAAAAATATTGTATGTAATAAACAAAGATTAGTCAAGGGATTAAAAGATGAGACTTTGGATAGAAAACGGCTCTTGCCTTTTTTCACGAGAATAGTTCGGTTGCACAAATATGGAGTTTAAACGCATGACGAGACATAATATAAAGTCTTGATTGAAAGCCAACATCAGTAGAATGCACCAAGCAGCTTAACAATTGCACTCTGTATACTAAATGAATAAAGGGGGGTCAGTTGGCTTCTTCAGATGTGGAAATCATTAGCATTCATTTCCCATTCTCTGTTTACCTGAAGCAGATGTTACTGGGTTTGTTCCTTAAACAATTAGTACTTGTTGTAGGTACTAGGGAATGGCTGATTCAGTGAATAGTTGAGAGATAAGCACGTTGATTCGGAGAGGACTTACGTATAGGTGAGGACTGAGTAAAGACACTAGGTTTCATTACTCAGGTTAGTGAACTAAATGGGCTTTCAAATACAATCGAACTGCTTCAGAATCACTTTTATTATGCAGCGCAGTTCATTTGGCCCATCGTACCTCTGTAAGTGCACTAAGAGAGTTATTCCATTTGCATTGCCTGATACCTTTCAGCTTTGTTCTACAGCATTGTCCTTTACAGAGTAGGTGTAATGCTTTTGAAAGTTGCAATCGAACCTTCTTCTCCCAGTGATAAAGATAAAACATTTCTGGTCATACTTATTCATGCATTAAAATAAAAAAGTCACCTCTCGCTTTTGGTAATGATAGTGTGTCCAGTTCACCAATTTATCTGCCAGAGAAACAACGTATCCACTTTACCTCAAATGTTGTTTCTGAACGCGTCTATCAGATCTCCCTTTAACCTTTTTTCTTCTGAGGAGAAAAAATCCAAGCTTCTCCAGTCTATCTACGAGGACAGAAACCCCTCGATTCTATTCCGATAGATTTGCTCTGAACCCGTTCCAAATGCCTTTGGACCCTACGTCAAGTTCGCTATCCAGATAACGGAAATAATTCGGTAGCTATGTTATTTCCAATTAGTCAAGATATAAATCAAAAGAACAAACATTCGAGTATTTTCTCCTCAAGTATATAGATATATTTGTGCTGCAAACACTAAGTGGATTAATAACTGTAATACAAATGTTATTAACTGTGTCGTAATAACATAAAGTCGTCTTATTGAGTTGAAGAAAACCTTACAGTGCAGAGTGAGTTATTATATAGTTACTATTGTTGATTTGTTACTTTTCAAAGCTTCCATTTCTGGTGTTTAGCGATTAGTTAATTATAGGGTTTTGTGCATACGTTAACATGTTTAAAGGTGCGAACAGGTGAGATGGGACAATAATTTCAGGAATTAACTTTGTAGTTTATCAGAGGCGAAATATTATGTATTTGCAAGGTTTGTGCACTTATCGAATTGTGGCCTATCTGCCTGATCCCCATTTCATTCTGTTGGTTGCTTTTCTGTTAGCTACCTGGACTCTGAACTGCGAAAACGCGCCGCCCCACCCCCTAATACCCATTCTTCCTTTCTTCTTCTTCACAGCGTCCCAAATCACTTCTACTCCCGTCTTTCTACTCCGTTAAGAACCATGCCATCACCCCTTCTTTTTTTATCTGTCATATTTAGGCCATCTGCACATAATGCATACTTATATCAGTCGTCATCATTTTTCTGCCCGATTTCCTCTCGCACTGAGCATGTCCGAATGTTTCTTTTGCATTATCACAACAGCGTTACATAAATTAAGCAGTTCTTGGACTTTTTCTGAAACATTATGTCAAATTTTTGTCCATACGTTAGGAAGCTTTAAAAAAGCTGAAGATGAGGTTCATGAGAATAGTAACAGGGTTGAGGGACTTCAAGTATGTAGACAAACTGGAGAAAGTACGTGTGCTCTTCATAAAGCTGCAAATCTGAAGGGGCCATAGGCGATATTGTTCCATTTATAACCTGATTACAATAAAGTTATACCGGCAACTAGCCAGGAAGGCAGACAGGATGTCAAAGAAAATAGAACTGAAGACGCACAAGTGAAAAAATTCGCACAGGAATTAAACTTGGATTCAGGCTCTACTCAAATCGAAATCTTTTCAGAAATAATGCCACATGGTGCTTAAGGCTCTGCTTTATTTCACCTACCTTACAAAATTAATACCTCCAGATAAACATGCAAAATATTGTCAACCCAATTCTGTCATCAGCAGCTCAACTTGTTGAGAAACAAGTTATTGCTCAATATGTGTATAACGCAGTACTCTTCCCTTCAAATAGAGAAGTCATTGACTCAAGGTCAAAAGTGCTCGAGGTTTGAGTCCATAATTCAGGCAAATTTAGTGCTGAAGGCACACTACACTGTCGAATGTTCAGTACTGACGGCCTACGTAACTGTTGGAGGTCACTAGGTTACTACTGAGAGAATTGGAGGAACATCCCTCAGATGAGATATTAAGCTAAGTGTCCATTACTTCTCCCGGTGGGTGAAAAAGAATTACTGTCATACAAAGATAAGCAAATTCCTTCCCAGTGTTCTGGGGGCAACACTTATCACTCAACCAACACCAGTAGAAATGATATGGTCGTTGTGGGAACTTAACTGTGCGAAATTAGACTCCAATGCGTTATGATATTACAACCTTAGATACTGTTCAATACAGTGTACATTGTTTTCTTATAAATTCTAGCTGGATGCCATGATAGTTGTTCACAAATTCTCTCTGTCATTTACACCTGCTTTCAAACCCAATCTCCTATCCTAATAAAGTGAATGAACTTGCATAGTACAGTTGTTAAATGCCACGCAGATGAGTGGTCTTCATATCTGAGCCGATTATCTTTCACTGCAATATTGTTTTACTGATCTATGACAACTCAATATATTACGAGGGGGAACTGGATTGTATTGACAGTTGTAGGTACATCACGGTTAATCTGTTGAATGCATTTTGAGTTTGAAGAGCCTAACAAACCTAAAAGAGAGAATATTGCCCTTATGTTTCTGAAATGTATACACATGTTAATTAGAATCACAAAATCATAGAATCCCTATGATAGAGAAGGAGAGGATTTGGCCCATTGAGATTGCGCCAGCAACAATCTAACACAGGCTCTGATCCCGTAACCCCGTGTATTTATTTACAGCGTTAGTCCATCTGACGCATTCAGTTCAGCCCGGCTCCCTAGCACTGTGAGACAGTGGTGTTAACCTCTGGACCACCCTGCTGCCCTACATAGAATTACATGGAACTCTCACCGAACCAACTTTCATCCCATCTCATCTAATCCCAAAACATATTCTGCTATATTTCTTTCTAAATTATATCTTTGTCCAGAATCTTCCTGATTATCGATAATATTTGCCTCAACCAGCATTCAGGTAGCGGATTTCACATCCTCACCACTTCCTGAGTCAAGTCACTTCTCCAGAAATCTTCAATGGATCTATTGAGTTCTTAATACCATCTAATTTTGTGTTTAACTTAAAAAAGACATACTCAAATCACAGCAATAATGTTAAACATAAGCATGAGAGAATTGGTTAAGCTTAATTGTGTAAATAAATGAAACTGTGTGGGCGGAAATATATAATAAGCAGAAATAGTTAGCAATGCTATCTCAGAGCACCAGTGATCCAGGTTGAATTCCAGTCTTGGATGACTGTCTAGAGTTTACAGGTTCTACCTATGTTTGCATGGGTTTCCTCCAGGTGATCTGGTTGCCTCTCACAGTCTAAAAGATTAACTTATTGCCAATTCTAAATTGTGTCCAAAGATATGTAAATTAGGGGGATTAATGAAGTAAATATATGTGGTAATTATGAATAGGACCAGGGTGGGATGCTGTGTCAGAGTCGGTACGTAATAGATGGGCCGAATGGCTTCATTTTGCATTGTAGAGTTTCTATGTTTCTATGAACTAAAAAAAAGATCAAAACCTTTAGCAAACAGATTTTTTTAAAAAATAAAATCTCATTCGGAAATACCTGTCTATAGCTCACTCAGAAGGAAAGAATGAAGTTGGATTAAAATAGGCTTACAATATTGCAAAAAGAAAAGCAGCAAGTCTGAGGATTGAGATTGTTTAAACAACAGCAAAGGATTAACCGGAGATAGAAAGCAGGGAAAAGGTAGAATACGAGAACAAACTAGCCAGGAGTGTTAACAGGTTACAAGATCTTTTATAAGTAGATGAATATTTGAAGTATACAAAGAGCAAATGAATAACTAAACGAAATGGAGGGAGGAGAAATAATCATAAGGAATGATGAAATGGCAGACACGTTAAATATATATTTTATGAGCGGTGTAACAGTAGAGGACATGAGTTACATACAAGAAACACAAAACAACCTGGCCTGAAACGAATAAGGAAATTAGTACTACAGAATGAATTATTAGCAAATTAGAAAGACTAAAATCCGACAAATTCCAGGGGACTTGATGACGTGCATCACAGTGATCTAAAAGAGATAACTGTAGAGATAATGGGCGTGCTGGTTATTATTTTCTCAAGTTCTTTATATTTGGAAATTGTCCCATTGTATTAGAAGTAGCAAATGTTACACGACTTGTCAAGAAAGAAGAGACAGGGAGCACTGAACTTCAATGTAGTTAACCTAAACCAGTTGTTGGGGAAATGCTGCAATCTGTCATTAAAGAAGCCTTAATAATGCACTTACAAAAGCATAGTATGATTGGAACAAGTCAAGTTGTTTTACTAATCCTATTGATGGTCAAAGAGACTTGAGAGTGCTTGTAGATTGAATTCAGAAAGCGGGCAAATGTGCAGCAACCTAATTATTAGGCAAATAACATGCTGGCAACTATCACAAAAAAGATTAGAGTACAACAATAAATAAAACTTGCCAGTGATGCCGCATCTGAAATATTGAATGCAGTTTTGGAATCCACATTTAAGGAATGGTATGCAAGCATTGGAGGCAATACATTGAAGGTTCTATAGATTGGGTCCTTGGGACGAGAAGGTTCTGGGAAGCTGATAAGCTAACTAAATTTTGCATTTTTTATTTTCTGGGGTTTGAAAGTTGATAGGTGATCCCAGGAAAACCTGCTAAACTCTGAAAGAGCTTGATGGAGTACATACAGAGAGATTATTTCGCTGCTGAGGGAAACTATAGAGACACAGTCTTTGGATAAGGGGCAGATGATTGAAAACTGAGATGAGGATACTTTCTTCATTCGAGAAGTGAAGTTTTGGATGCTTCAGCCTTTTAGATCCAATTATTTTAATTTATAGTTTAAGAGACTTATTAATAATTTTATTTAGACCAAAAATTCTACGAATCATTTGCTGTGTTAGGAATTCGAATATTTATACTTGAGTGAAATTGTAACTTAATTAACAGTAAACTCAGATCTCTTTATACTTTAATATTAAATGCCTTCCCATTGAAAATGTAGTTCCATGATTAAGGAGATGGGCAAAAAGGCAAAGGGGGAAATGAATTCATTTTCAAAGAGTGGGTTATTTGATTCGGAATGCACTACTGGACATGATGATAGAAGTAGATCAAATCGTATTAGTTTTGAAGGAAATTGATAACAATTCAGCGAGATCAACTTACTGGATTATGAGAGAAGAGAAAAGATGGATAAAATAGGGCAAACATAATACCTCCACCAAAGTGCTTGCACTCGCATGATAGACCGAATGACCCAGTTAATCGCCATATAAAATAATGTCTATATTGCTGATCGCATGAACTGAAATAGACATCGGATAGAGCTCTGCAGGGACAGAGTAAATGGTAGTCCATTAAGCTGAAACAAGAATCCGGATCAGACCTTGAAATTGACGGGAAAAAAGATGCCTTCCCCACGAAAAATTGCACTTCATATAGTGATCTAATCTTTCATATAGAAACTTCGAAACTAGAAACGTAAGAAGGCCCTTCGACCCTTCAAATCTGCTTCACCATTCATTGTTGATGAATGTTGCCCCTCCAGCTCAATGTCATATTCCTGCTTTTTCCTGAAATCCGTTGATGCCTTTAAAATCTAAAACTAAAATACATTCATGTCTAATTAAACATTTTTGCCTAACTTGAGTTGTCCTTCAGAAAGTTGAGGTGAGCTGCATTTTTGAATGGCCGCAGTGCCTGTAATGTAAGTATGCCCACAGTTTCCTAACAAAAACGTTCTATCGCAAAGAAATGTCAGTTTGGTTTCATTCTCATCCGTGTTCTCACCATTTATTTCTGTTTAATTTGCACACAGAACATGAAATTGCGAATGCCACAGTTACAGTCTTTGAACCCTCTCCACTTGAGATCAAAGAGAGCCACAGTGCCACTGTGGTTTGCCTTGTATCTAACTTCTACCCCGACAACATCCAGATCACCTGGTTTGTCAATGGCAACGAAAAGAATGCCAATGACACAAGCATTCAAACTGATCCCAAATCCATCTTCTCGAATCAGAAAAAGACCTTCAGCATCAGCAGTCGTCTGCGATTCGAGCTTCAAGACTGGGTCAAGACCAACACGGTCAAATGTGAAGTGAAGCACTATACTAGCGGATCAACGCCAAAAACCCACGAGGGCATGCTTAACGTCAAGCCTGGTAGGACCATTAAAGCGATCCATGCCATTCTGCTTTAGCTTCGAAGAAGGTGGTATCTTACATGGTTCCTTTGCTTCGCTCAGTGATCAAGTAGATGAACCTGTAGATCAATAAGTAGCTAAATGACTAAGAACAGAGAACAGATGTAATGAGAAAAAAATGTTAAAAATCATATTTAAGTGACTGTTGCAAGGTAATGAACTGAATATGACTTACAACTGTCATGATTTGCATCTATGCAGTAATTCCATAACGTGTCAGGTTCTAAAACTTTTTTTTCTCAATTTCTTTCAGAAACCTGTGGTTTAAGTAAAGGTAAGCCAACATATCCTCCTATCTGCTTCAAGATACTACGCATTGGGAAGAGTGGGAGTTTTCTTCACAGGATGCAAAGGTCCACCTTGTTGACTAACAAGGGGCATGCATGCAGCATGTCGTGCGAGAGCTGCTCTTGGAGGTTGCTTCAGGAGTTGCCTAGTGCTTCACGTCATCAGTGGATGCTTAAACTGGACCATCTGATGGGCATCATGACAGCTCAGAGACTATCGCTGTGGCTGTGCTGACACATGGATTTGGGCCTGTGTCTGCGGGAGTTTGCGCGTTCTCCCCGTGGTTGCGTGGGTTTCCTCGGGTGCTCCGGTTTCCTCCCACATCCCAAAAATGTGCTCTTAGGCTGATTGGGTAACAAATTGTCCCTATATTGGTCCCTATATGGGAATCTTCAACAATAGGCATAGCCTAAAGTCAAGGATATGTCATTAAGACGTTAGGACGGCGGCGTGGGCTTGTTGGGTCGAAGGGCCTGTTTCCCGTGCTGTGTTGCTCTTTGTTCTTTGTTCTTTGAGAGTTACCAAAGTGACCCCAGAGATTGAGGGTTTAGATGCAAGGATGGCTTGGAGAAGATGGGGTTGCTGTCCTTACAGGAAAGGAGATTGAATAAAGGTATGACGGAGATGCAAAAAATTGTGTTAGATTTAGATAACGTAGACAAAGAAAAGCTACTGCGTTATGTGATGGTATTAGTACTAGGGGACATACACAAAATCTTGGACAAAAGCTGCAGCGGTAACTTGAGGAAGTATTTGTTTTATACAGAAAATGATAATAGAATGACAATGAACTACCCAGGAAGCACAGGCATGACTGATTTTAAAAGGAAATTAGATGGGGAAATGAGAAAAATGGAGTTGCAGAGCTACAGGGATACAACAGGGAGATGGAAATGACTGAACATTTTTATAAAGAAAAATCACTGATTGGATGAGCTGAATGATCTTCTTCTGATACTCCGTTATTAAATCATTACAGCCCATAAATTGCAATACTGAAATTATTATTGTAAGTTATTTAATGTAAATGTCATTTCAACATTTGGGTATAGTTGTTTTCTATTAAAAATACTACAGTCTGTTAGGTTTCAATAGCAGAAATGGGAAGGTGTATTTCATACTCAGATTAGATCCAACAAATGTGGGGACAGGATATTTCATGCCAGGCGTGATTCTACTGACACATTGGAAAGCTTTTATAATAACAAATTTTATTTAACAATGCAACACAGCTATAACAAATTAATTAGCTTACCTTTTAAAAATTGAACAATACATGAACATGACAAGATACAATTCTGTAATGCTAATCTATTGCTATCGATCCAATCAAACAATGGCAGACATAAACCTTTCTTTAAAATAGGTTAACAGAACACAGGCATGCATGCTGTGACTGAGATTAGCAGGCTTTGGAGCTTTCATAAAATCTTTGGAGCAGGAAACAGTTTTCTGCAGACAGTTCAGACAATACTTCTTTCCTGTAAGCTTATCTCCTCCCATTAATCACATAACTGTGTCCCCGCCCATCAACCTAATCTAAAGTCTTCTCTGAAACCTGAGGAGAACCTAAGTAAAGACAAATGCATTAGCTCTGCTTAAACAAGCACTTCATGTCTAAAATGAATATTTGTCCTCCCAGCTACATATTTCAGGTTGTCTTAGACAAATCAACATCTTGCAAAACAGATTTGAATTCTAAACATGCCTCTGCCAAAAAATTGTTATCAATATATCTCTGAGAGATACCATATCACCACGGATCACAGACTCGTTAGGACATAGATGGAGGCTATTCAGGCCATTGTGTCTGCACTGTGTCTCTAAATAAGTATTATGATGTAATGCTTTGCCCTACCCCTTCCTGTACTCCTGCAGTCTGTTTCTACTAAATTAATTACAAAAGCCCTCTTGAATGCCTCGATTGAATTTGCCTTCGACACAATTCCAGGCAATGCATTCCATATCTGAAGCACTTGCAAGTTTCTTTCTTGCATCATATTTGTATCTTTTACAAATGTGTTTAAACTGTGTATATTCTTGATCCTTTCATGTGCAGGAGCAGTGTCCCCCTATCTAATCTGTTCAGACGCCTCATGATTTTGAACATTTTGATCAAATCTGCTATTAACTTCTTTCTCTTCACGGAGAACATCATAACTGAAGTTTTTTTATTCTCCCCATTTCGTCCAAGTCCTTCCTGTAGACTGTTGGCCCCTGTACAGACCTATCCAATCTCCAGTATAAGTTGGCATAACTTCTTTACTTTTATATTTTATATGAAATACTGTATACTTCATTAGCTTCTCTCTCCACTGTCCTGTCATCTTCAATGATCAATGTGCATGCCCCTCTGTTAAGAATTTTACCAGTTATTTTATGTCGTCTCTTCACGTTGTTCCACCCAAAGCTCATTACCTAACACAGCTCCATATTGAATTTCATCTGCCACATATCTGAATACCCCAGCAACTTGTCTTTATAATTTTCAAGTTCTACACATTATTCTCTTCATATTTTAAAATACTTTCCAATATTGGTTCATCCACAAACTTCGAAGGTGTCTCCAGCACAGCAAGATCTAGATATTGATCAGGAAAAGCAAAGGTCCCAATATAAACACTAGGAAGAACAACTACAAAGCTTCCTCCAGAACCAACACCCCTCCTCCGGAAATAATATCCATTGACCATTAATATTTCCTTCCTTTTATTCAGTCCATTTGGGATCCACGTTCCTGCTATTTTTATTTTCTCAAGTCTATTGTTTGGCACTCTAACCAATGCCCTTTAGCATTACATTTATGATAAAACTCTTTTAAAGAAAGAAATTTAATTGTACTTTCGAGTAGAGATCTCCTGGGTTCAGCTCAGTGGAATATATGTTTCCTTGTGATAAGGAAAAAGCAAGGCTTGGCAGTGGGTGGAGAGAGTTGACTGGAATTGCATAGGTCTTAAAACTGTTACAATCTAGGTCAGAAATTCCACGGATTTGATATGAAGTCGGCCTGGATCATAGGTCATGCACTTCGAATTTTGGCATAGGTAGAACATAAAATATTTCACTCCACGTATGCTTCAAATGATCCTCTAGGGAGCTTTCAACAAATGAAATTTATTTAAGAATATAATTAACATATAGAAAATGAGCAAGAACTTTTACCAATTATAACCATGAAAGAAAACAACCATGATATTGCGTAAAAGCCTAATGTACTCTTCGAACCAAATGAACCTTCTTACAAACATACAAGTATCCCTGGTTTAGCACAGAAAATAAGAATGCTCATGTGATGTTGGATCTTGCAGCTTTCCAATCCTGTGTGACTTACTCATTTGTAGGGAGAGTTGAAAAAGTTGTGGCCCTCCAATCCTGATACTTTGAGCACACTTCAAGAGATACAGATACTCCTTGCCTCGAGCTACTGGCTAGATGGCCTCCAAGAGCTGAATTTCTAATACAAGGGAGAGACACTGATATTATTGCAGTATGCAGTCCTAACAGCATCAAACTAGCCAAACTCAAAGAGAAGTTTTCCTGTGAAAAACAAAACTGCTCCACCTGAGATGTCAATTACTCTTCCCCCATCAATTCAAAGATGTTGTAAACTCCAGGACAGTGTATTAGGCCAAATTAAAAATAAACTGAAAGCCTTCAGTTTACAGGCCATACAGCCATAATCAAAGAATATCGGGTCAGATAGCTTGGGAACAAAAACAAAAGCCCAGGCCCTCTTAAAAGAATTGCAGAGGAACATGATGGAAATACATTCCTTAAAGACATGATAGCATGTCAAAAAACTCATTCTGTGAGTTTTTGTGCCACATCTCATTGTAGAGATGTGGCACAAAAAAACCCAGGTGGAATTACACTCTTTAGAGAAATAAAGTGTTTTAGGAAATAAAGTGTTTTAGCATCCTCAAATTCATTGTGGCCAATAAAATCTATCGGGGGTTTAATCACAGGTGTAATGCAATAATCATAGAAACTAGTTTGGGGGTACTAACCTCCCCAGACGGCAAGAGATATATGACCAGATAATCTAGTGACATTGGCTAAGGGATAGTTGAGGTCCAGAGCATAGTGGAAAACACAGCACTGCTGTTAGATCATTTACATCCATCTGAGGGGCAGACATGTCATCTGTCTAACGTCCCATATGAAACGATGCTCATCTAATACTAATAGCGAACTGGAGTAGGCATAATGGCATTGATCCCAAGGGAGGAAGCTCCTGACTGAGTAATGGAGTAACTCCCATTCCATACACCTTTTAGTTACCAATTAAAATCTTGCTTCGTACTTGGGATTGGAGTGGTACAAAAGATAGAAGTGCTCATAATTGGACAGATAATACTATTAGCATAGACTTAATATAAGGAGATGGATCTCAGTCAATTTTACGCTTCAATGGATAGTATTATATTTCTACAATTTAACTCATACACTGGGATTCGAAGATGATGATATGTTCTATTTGCTAAGATTAAAAGAAAACAGAAATTCCAAAATTGTTCTTTATATTTGCTTCACAGAGGCAAAAAGGCAAAGATTGCTTACAGGAAAGCTGACATACCTGATCGTGATCGGCAAAAGCATCTTTTATGGGATATTCATCTCAATTCTTGCTTGGAAGACGAAGGTAAGATTAACCTAAGTATGGTAAAACATACATTCTAAAACTGAAATGATAAAAATGGTTATCATTCAATCATTGGAGACCTCCGCATACATGTAATGACAGTCTACAGATTTTCAGAAGAAAAGAATCAATTCTATTTTCATTTCAACTGTTGCATTTTACATGACCTTAATGGAGAAACTCCCTTATTCATTCATGGCAATACATGAAAACATGGTAGCACATAAATTATCCAGTCGGCCCAAAGGGATTCATGTAGACTCTATCTCAGTCTAAATGGTGCCCACCTGTATTTAAACATGACAATAGTCCATCCCACTATAACTAACCTGAGCACAGTGACCCTCTGTTACCATGTACGTCTATTTATCTATCGTACGCCATTAAATCATCTATGCTATTCGACTCAATAACTTAAAGCAGCGGCAATTCTGGCTGGCTGCAGTTGAATACATTCAATGTGCAAGTGGCTGTCTGATATTAATGACATCTGGTTCCTGATTCATGTTCTACAGAACTCAAATAAAAAATACACCAAGTAAAAGAAAGCACCAATTGAATACAGTTCATTCCATTGCGACCATTCTGTCTGAAAGCAATACATCAGGACAGCATGTAGGCTGGCTCTAGGGGAAATACAAAATGGAGGAAAAAGTTTGTGGCCTGAGGTTACTAAATCAAATTCAATGTTGATTCGAGAAGGCTGCGGAGTGCTTAATTAGAAGATGATTTTTCCAGCTTGTGTTGAGATTCGCTGGAACATTGCAACATTGCAAGGAGAAAAAATGATCATGGGATCAAGGTGGTGAATTGAAATGGCAAACAACTGAGTATCGGATCATACTTGCAGATTCAGTAGAAAAGTGATGAGTTGTTGTGCATCATAGAAGAGTGGGCCAGGATGTCGAAGAGAGAACAGCTCCTTACGAATGCTTACAGGGGAGGCAGAAGAAAATATGTTTGGTGGTGGCATCTTGTGAGAGTTGGGTGAAAATAATTCTTTGAAAGCGGTGGCTAGTGGGGTGAAAATTGAGAAGAAGGGGGACGCTATCATGTTTCCGAGAGGGGTGGGAACGGTAATGTGAGAAGTGCAGAAAATGGATCGCAAATGGCTGAGATCCATGTGTAAGCAAGGAGAAGCTGTTGAAATAATATGTGGATCAGTAACTAAAGGACACAGACATAGAATAATAGATCAAATAACCAAAGGAGAAGACGAGGAGGTATTTTCATGTAGCGAGTTGTTATGATCTGGAATGCATTACCAAAAAGGAAGTAGAAACACGTTAAGCTCTAACTTCTAAAATGCCGTTAGATTTACATTTGTGAGAATTGGGATTGAAATGCCAGTGGGATTACAGAATGGCCTCTTCCTCCGTAGTATGATTCTCATTTAAAATGTTGGTAAGACAGACTGTTTTTTTTTATTGTTTACTAGGCGTCTTACAACAAAAGGTTTGATTGAGCATCACACATTTTGAATTGGCAAATAGTGGAACACACGAGAGAGAAAGAAGAGAGAAGATATAAATATTGCGAAAACATTGGAGATGAACTTTGTCCTATCAACTCTCGCCATACTGACATAGAAAGTGGTGCGCCATTGCTGCCGGAAATGAATGGAGAAATCTATGTTCTGTTTTAGCTTTTCGGTTGAAGTAACTACTTTAATAATCTTGACATTGCTTTTTTAAAAAAATATTTTCCTGTGTTTAAATAGGTTAGGTTTTGAGGAATTCGCAACCTCTCTCCAGGTCATTTATTAGTCATGTTATTGCAATTTTTGTAAAGAATCATCGAACCTAACAAAGGAGGCCATTTGGTTCCTCGTGCAACGCCTACCATTTGTAAAAGATCTCAGATTGAACAATTCCAGCTTCTCGAACCTCTCCGTGAAACTTAACCTCTTGTGCCAGTCCAATAAAGCTGTGTATATTATTAAGTAGCAGAAAGCACATTGTAACTGAAATCATGCATCATAACATATTTTGCTCTTATCTAGTAATGCATAATTGTCAATGTTAGTTTTAGAATTCTCCTCAGATTGTGGAGGGAGACTGGGGCTACATTTGTTATACGGTTATCAGTGTATTTGATATTGACAGGTCACTTGTGATTCTTTGTACATTTGTTTTGCTTGTTCACTGTTTAAGAAATAAATAAAATATTCCTACCAAAAAAAATTCTTTGCTGAATTATTTCAATCTTCCCCCATGCTTACCTTTTGCTAAATAACAATGTGTAGCTAACCTTTTTTATACGTGTTTCCTGGAGGTGGACATCAAGAAATATCGAGTAAACGTGGGGAAGTGTGGCTTAGATGTACATCAGCCGCAAGAGCTGGAACACGTACAAGGGATATAATCACACCATCCTTTTCTTATGTAACATGTAGTAGAGGAATAATTTGCCTTCTTCTGTTATAATGCGACCGATTCCAGGGCTTTGAAAGATCACTTTCAATGCAAACATCCTCGTGGCTGAAGGACTTTCTGCCAATTTTATCGAACAACTTACGTAGCTTGAAGAGGTTGTTTCTTTTTTTTCTGTAACGGATCTGAAGCAACTGAATAGGTACCAAATATTTGATAATATCTCTAAGCGGGGAGATGCTTTTTAAATTTAATATGGAGGATGGTTGTAGTGGGCCGCATTAGGGAAACCAGCATATTTTCCATTCATAAGTGCTTTTGAGAATGTGTTAATTAACGACGCTCTTGAATACAATTGGAATGGTAATTTCATGGGGCAATTGAGTGTCAGCCATATGGTTGTGGAGCTGGTGTATCATAGACGCCAGACTGTATAAAGATGATATGTTCCCTACCGGAGTAGATTGGATTTTACAAGTATCCAGTATCTTGAAGATTTTTGTTAGATATTTCCAGTAAATTCTCTTAATCTAAATTCTCCAGCTATAGTAAGGTGATTTGACCTGACATTTCTGGATTATTTATCCAGGCTACTATTGTAAGACTGTTACTATCCGTCACAAGCAACTTCACTAAGAATCCTTTCTTTCGACTCCTGGTTTAGACAACTTCATCCCCAGATTCAACACAGAGAACAAAATACCTCTTCTCCAAACGAACAATTATTCTCAGAGATAGTAAATAATTATATAAGTCGGAGATCCGTAACGGTAGGCCAATACAGTTCCTCTTTTATCCTATGGGAGTGTTGAGTGACACTGTTGAGAGAGGGACAGAGGCAGGTATCTCTGCGTTAAAGAACTCCACACCGTCCCCCTGTGCATAAGACCTGGCAACATGTGAAGCCCTTCGAATCTGTTTAGAACATTTAAAGAATCCTGATCTGGCCCTAACTTAATAGAAATGTGCAAAAAGAGCACCATAGAAAGAGGCAAAAGACTCATCTCGTTCACACCAATTGGTCTGTTCTCTCCTCCCTTTCATTTTGCCACAAGAACAAATCCTTCCATTTCTTTCTAACGGGATGCTCCTTAAATATTTTTTGTCTCAAGCGTTTCCCTGCGATTGTCATCCTCAGCTCTTTCTGACTGAATTCCCCGTGGGACTAATTACTGACTAACTTGTAGATTAATCCTTTCTGACCCCATCCAAGAAACTGACATATTTTCTCTTCACCTACTCTTCCGATCTCTTTTGCATGTTTACCGTTATACCTCTATAAAACTATCACTCTGCTCTATCTTGTCCACAGACATGAGTTGCAGTTTGTATAGTCTTTCCTGATGGCTAACAAAGCAAACTGTTCTGATTTCTTGGAATCAAACTGCATTTCATTGGATGCAGACATTGGAAGGGACATTTGTTATCATAATGAGTGATCAATACGGATATACATCAATTCAAACTCTAAAGCAGCTTTGGAAAGTTGCAGGTAGAACCTGTTTAGGGAATTCGGAACGTTCTGTCATAGATGGTTTTCATTTCCACTGTTGCACTCGGTCTGCCTCCTGTTCCAACACCCTGCACTGTTTGCCCACTAGTATCTATCCCTATAAACCTCCGTCCTCTTTCTCTTTCTAAATCTTACTTTTCCCCATCTTTCTATTTTTCCTATTGCCACTTTTTCTTTCCTTTCATCTACTCTCTGTGTTTCCTCGCCCTCTATGCCTTTTCCCCCTATGTCTTCATAATCTATTGCAGTAACTCTTCCGTCGTCTTTCCGAACTCCCCTCTCCCTCCTTCCCCCGAACCCCTTCTACCTCTTTCGTTCTTCCTTCTCCATGTTTCTTGGCAGTTCTCACCCTCACATTTTGTCTTTTACTCCATTTTTCCAAATCCCATTCCTATCTGCTTACCTCTCCTTCTTTCACCCTTTTTGTCCGCCTCGCTCACTCTTGCTGTTTCTTTTTCTCTCTCCCTCTTTCCATTTCCTATCCTCTTGTAGATTTATTTATCTATCGTCTATCTTCCCCCACTCTTGTTTTCTCTCCCCCTCTCTCTCCCCCCTCCCCTCATCCTCTGTCCTCTGGCTCTCTAATTTTTTCTGACTCTTGCTTTCTGTCTTTTTCACGCTTCCTCTCCATCTGACTTAGTTCCTTTCTCTTTTATTACCTTCTTCCCTCGCTTGGTCTCGCGTTTTATTACTCTCTCTCGCTAAATTGACTTCTGATTCTTTACTTCAGGAACACACAGCTTACAAGAATGCCAACAGTAACAATGAAAGCAATCAATGTGCAAAGGCAGGTCAAAATTTTTAGGTAATCTAGCAGTATGACAAAAATATAATTTTAGCTTTGTCAATGAGTGTAGTTATAGGAGTGCAAAAGCTGACCAGAAGGCAATAATGTGATTTAACATTAAAATCTATGTCTATTGATACTCCGTCAGTCATTCAGACATCTCTGGAAAACACTGACTCAAAACAAGACCCGAACTGTAGAGAAAAACATTGAGCAGCTGCACGGAAAAATAGTCAAACGGAAGCAGTGGGATATGAGCTTTCAAACAATGCGGTGTAACTTTAAGCTGACAGGCACATTTCACAGTTTCTAAAGTAGGTCATGGGGCCACTTTCCACTCTGTGGTTTAACGGAATGTGCCAGATGTCCTCGTAGCGCTGTCAGTTTGGAGGCCGGCTCACTGAGAACTTCTCTCATTTTCTCCTTGGTGACAAAACTGCCTCTAAACCCCAGCACCTGCCAGCTCTTTGCAGAGAAATGTGGAGGCTGGGCAAAACTGATCATGCATTTTATTTTTATTTAATTATTCTCCCTATTTTCAGTTCTTTTTTCATTCTTCTTTTTGTCTTTCATTGGCCACATTTTCCTTTTTGATTCTTTCAATATTTATTGTTTCTTCAATGCAATCCAGCTTCCTATTTGTCAGTCATTTTATCATTTGTTTCACTCTGTTTTGTTATTCTTTCTTTTTCTTTCACTGCCTTTCATAGAATATTACAGCAGGAAAGGAAGCCATTCGGCCCATCGTTAGTGCATCTGCTCCCGAAAGAAGTACCCAAGTGGTCCCATTCTCCAGTCCTACTTGCATAACCCTTTAAATTCATCACTTTAAAATATGTATCCAGCTCTCCTTTGAAACTTCCAGTGGTATCTGTCTCCACTCCTGTGTCAGGCAGCCCAGTCCAAATCCCAAGCACTCTCTGAGTAAAAATGTACAGGTTAGAGGGATTAGTGGAGTTACATGGATAGGGCTTGGGAGGGATTGTTGTTGGTGCAGACTTAATGGGCCATTGGCCCTCTTCTGTACAGTAGGTATTCTATGATTCTACGAATCTGTTTCTGTCTCCACAAATGTTGCCAAAACCGCTGAGCTTTTCTGTTTTTTTTATTTCGGATTTCCAGCATCTGCAGAATTTTGTGATTAGGATTAAATGTGATCTCTACTGCTCCCCGCTCATCATTATGCAAAGGGCGTAATTTTAAGGACATGTGGATAAATATTTGGACAGATAGCTGGGAAGTTAGGCAGACAAACAAAACAGTCAGGTAGATAGATATATAGATGGATAGATAAACAGATGGATGGATAAATAGATAAATAGATAGATAGATAGACAGACAGACAGGCAGACAGACAGACGCATCGTTTTGTGAAAATAGCCAGAGGTGACAGGCACAAAGAAAATTTGTGATAGATACAATTCCTGAAAATGTAGATTAAAATATCTCTAAAAAGGGAGTGTGTTATTTGTTGAAATGAAAACATTTGCAGGAATATGTGTTCACAGCAGGAGATGAGAGAATGGCCCTAATGGAATGGCTCTTTTCAATGGGAAAGACATGCACACAGGGATTAGTTAGCCCCTTATTTCCGTAGGAATCTGTGACCAGTGTTGGAAGGTTCAAGGTGAAACAAAAGTTGTGATATGCTTGTCGGTCGCTCGGGACTTAATTCCTTCTGGTTGTTCAACATGTGGCAGTTAGGGGACATCATATAGATTGCTCCAATGTATGCCCAGCCTTCAAGAGAAAAGCGACCAGGACACCACACAACCCTACTTTGGAAACCTCTGCAAGGCTGCCGGATAGTCAACATGGATATCACCATCACAGATGAGAACATGACTCATCAAGTACACAGTACATGCTCATGTGACTCGGTCAAAGTTGTCTACCTCATACCTACAAGAAAAGATGTCCCAAGGTGTGGTACGTCGGCGAGACCATGCAGACGCTATGACAACAGATGAGCGGACAACACGTGACTATTGCCAGACAAAAACTGAAAGCTAAGTTCTGCACGCATGAGGATGGACTCAACCGGGATCTTGGATTCATGTCACACTACAGGTAACCCCGAACACATTTGGTCTGAGTTGCAAAATCCTACTAACTGTCTTGGCTTGAGACTATTACTGTTCATTTAAAAAGTGCCTGCTCTTGCACCTTAAGTGCTGTAAGTACTGTAAATTAGAGGGCATGGATTCAATATGGCAAAGTATGATTTGAAAAGGCAGTTGGGTGTCCTCGGGCTGGCATTGACAAAATGGGTTGAATGGCCTCATGTGCTGCAACTTTTCTTTTGTTTTGCTATCAGTGACTTTTATACTGGGTGCATTCTGACAGCATTTCTGATGGCTAACATCTAATTTTACGAGTAAACGCCTACTAGAGAAAGAAGTTTTCTCCCTATATAACATATCAAAATGTTCAACCAATTTTAGTACTTTGATTTCATCACTCTTAAATCTTCTATACTTGAGGGAATTGAAAGTGAGGAATGAAAATATTTTGGATGTTATATTTCCTCCCACTCTGTAATTTCAAGTAAATATTTTGACATACTCCCATCAGAGAAATCACTTGCACTGGCAAAGCACCATAGAATGGTACTGCACAAATGAAGGTCATTCGGCCTGTCGAGTCTGTGCTTGCTCTTTGGAAGCCCTATCCTGCAGGCACCACTTCTTCTACTACCGTATTAATTCAGTCGAATCTTGAATATCTGCAAATTTCTCTGCACTGTTTTGCCTCACTGCTCTAGTGGAGAAAACACAAAATGCAAGAAAACAGTCAAATAGTACAGGTGTGCAGAGAGAGAAAGCAGTCAAGATTTGAGATTACTGTCTTTTTTTTGAAAAAGAAATAGGTCAAAATATGCAACAAGTAAGAAAACAACCTGTTGTGTCGGTTTAAGGTCAAGCAAATCAGAGTGTAACACATCATCTGCAGGAGCCTACACACATTGTCTGTTCCACGAGCGTGGTTTGCATATGAAAGTAGGTTAAAGTTTGAGGTAGTGGAAACATTAGACTAATAATCCTGGGCTAACAATGTGCAGGTGTGAGTTCTAATCCCACCATGATAGATATTTCCACGTTTTTAAACTTCTTTCTTTGGATGTTGTATATTTTATGCTATTCAATATTTTATGCTGTAGCAAAGGCCCTTCACCTGTTGTGAGAATCATGTCGTTCCCCATTTTCACTCTGAATATAATTCCTAATTTCTAGTAACCAATTTTAAGCCATGTACCTACTATTTGTTTCCTACGCTGTGGGGTTCCTTTATACTCTGCATGTTTTGTGCATTCATGGAAATTCTTGTTTTTCCAGGTAGACCCCATAACCATTGTGCATGTCCTGTGTTGAGGTAACGAACTGAATTGCTTTGTACAGGTGACAACTGGTAATAACTAAAGGTATAATTTGAATAACGCCTTTTTTAAAACATGTTCATTGTTGAATTACAAGGGTGGGAAGTGGTTCTGGGAAGAGAATTGAGGTATCTTGTCTGTTTGCATGACTCTGTTAGAATGCCATTTATTGTCCATTGTCCATACCCTGACAAATCGTAAAGGAGGTAATAGGCCAGTATTTGTCACTCACTCGTAATTGTCCTTGAGAATGTGGTGGTGAACTGCTTTCTTAACCTGCTGAAAGTCCCCCCGAGATGTAGATGCACCTACAGCGCTGTTAAGAAGGAAATTCTAGTGTTATGACCGTGCGACAGTGAAGCAAAGGAGATATATTTCCAAGTCAGGATGGTGAGTGACGGAGAGGGAACCCTCCTTATAGTGCTGTTCCCATGTAACTGCTGCCTCTGCCCTTCGAGAAGGTCCCTGGGTTTGGAAGGTGCTGACTAAGGAGCCTTGGTGAGGTCCTGCGGCGCATTTTGTAGATGGTGAACACATGGCTGCCATAATTCGTCAGTGGTGACGGACTGAATGTTGTAGAAGCATAGCCAATCAATCGAGTTTCTTTATCCTGGATAGTGTCAAAGTTATTGCATGTTTTTGGACTGCACTCATCCACGCAACTGCCCTAACAGAGACATGCAAACAGACATGATACCTCCTTTCTCTTCCCGGAACCACTTCCTAATAATTCTAATTCAACAATGAACATGCTAATAAAGGCTTTATTCAAATGATATTTGTTTATTACCAGTTGTCACCTGTACAAAGCATTTCAGTTCGTCACCTCAACACAGGACATGCACAGTGGATATGGGGTCCACCTGGAAAAGCAAACATTTCCGGAAATACACAAAAAATGCAGAGTATAAAGAAAGAAATAGTTCCCACATTGCAAGAAACAAATAGTAGACATGGGGCTTAAAATTAGTTACTCGAAATTGTAGGAATTATATTCAGACTGAAAATGAGGAACGACATGGTTCTCACAATAAATGCAGAGCCTCAGAAAAGGCAAAAATATTGGATTACATAAAATATAGAAGAACCATACACTCTGACTTGTGCCTTCGAGTTGTGGGCAGGTTTTTGAGGGGAGGAGGTGAGTTATTCGCTGCAGGATTTCTAACCTTTGATCAAATCTGACCTCCACGGTATTTTATATGGCTAATACAGTTCAGTGTTTGGGCAGTGGTACCACTCTAGGTGTTGACAGTAAGAATAATGGTAATGCCATTGAAAGTCAAAGGGCGATGGTTAGGTCCTGTCTTATTGGAGAAAATCATTATCTGGCACTTGTGTAGTGCGAATATTACTTGTGACTTGTCAACCGAAGCTTAGGTATTGCCAGCTCTTTCTGAATTTAGACGTGGCTTGCTTTAGAATCCGAAGATTCACGAATGGTGTTGAACACTGTGCAGTCATCGACCAACATCCCCACTTCACGTATGATGGAAGGGAGGTCCCTGATGCCGCATCAGGTTGATTGGGCCTAGATCATCACTCCTGCAGAGGCGTCCCGCAGGTGAGATGATTGACCTCCAACCACCACAACTATCTTCTTTGTGCCAGTTATGACACCAACCTTGATTTGCATTGATTACATTTTTTCAAGGGCTCCTTGATGCCATACTCCATCAAATGCTTCCTTGATATTAAGGGAAATCACGCTCCCATCATCTATGTCATTCAATTATTTTGCCTACATTTGAATCAAGCCCTTAATGAGTTCAGGAAGTAGGTGACCCCGGCGGAAGCCAGCCTAAGCATCCATGAGCTGGTTTTTGTTGTGTAAATGCCACTTGATAGCAATGTTGTTGACCCCTTACGTCAATGTCCTGATGACTGAAATAGACTAGTGGTTTGGTAATTGGCCTGGTTAGATGTATCCTGCATGTTATCTACAAAGAATACCCGAGCACTGTTCCATATTGCCATTTAAATGCCAGAGTTGTTGTTGTAATGGAACAGTTTGGATAGGAGTGTAACAAGTTCTGGAGCACAAGTCTTCAATACTATTTCCGGAATGTTGCCAGGACCCATAGACTTTGCAGAGTCCACGGCCGTTTCCTGCTATCACGTAAAGTGAATCGAATTGGCTGAAGATTCTGGAGAAGACCGAGATGGATTATCCAATCGGCACTTCTGACTGAAGATTGTTTCAAATGCTTCACCCTTATCTTCTGCACAGATGTACTGAGGTCCTCCATCCTTGATGATGGGTATATTTGTAGAGCCTCCTCTTCCAGTGAGATGTTTAAATGTCCACCACCATTCACGACTGGCTGCAGCAGGACTGCCGTGCTTAGATCTAACTGTTGGTTTTGGAATTAAAAATCTCTCTCCACTACGTGCTGCATTGACTACGTGGTATGCTAGCTATCCTGTGTTATAGCTTCACTAGGTTGACACAGTCTTGAAACTTTGCATTCCTTGTGGTGTAAGTGCACCCATAGTACTGCGAGGGAGTGAGTTTCAGGTTTCTGACCCAGCAAAGGAACAGTCAGCGAGATCCTTGTCCATTTGATGGGTGAATTTAAGGCGAACTTGTCATTGGTGGTGTTCCCATACGCCTGTTACCTTTTCATTCAACATGATGGAGATGAAAGGTTTGGGAGCTGTTGTCCTACCTGCCTTGGCATACCGTCCATAATGTAGATGGTGCACGCTTCTCCCACTGTGAATCAGTAGTGGAAGGAGTGAATCATTAAGGGGATGTCCTGCTGGTCAAGATAGTTGATTTGTCTTGGTTGGTATCGAGTTTATTGATTGTTGTTTAAGTTGCACTCGTTTGGTCAAATGCAGGATCTGAAGTTTTAAAAATTACATTACAGAAATAGGTCATTGGCTAGGCCAGAATTAATTGCCCACCCGTATCTACCATTGAGAATGTAGTGACGAGCTGTTTTCTTGAACCTGTACAGCCCATGCCGTGTTAGTAACGGAGATCCAGAATTGACAGTGACGTAAAGGCGATGTATTTTCAATTCAGGATGAAGTAGAGCGGTATGTGTAGGTCCCCACGTATTTGTCGTCCTCGCCTTTCTAGGCAGTACAATTCATAGCTTTGGAAGATGCCGCAGGAGGGGCTCAGTGACCTGCCGCAGTGCATTTGTGGATTGCGCACACTGTGACTGCACACCCTCCTGCTACTGTGGGTGAATGGTGGAAGGAGTAAATGTTGAAGGGTGGATTCTGTGCCAATCAAGAATTCTCCTGGATGGTATAGAGATTATTCTGTTTTGTTGGAGGTGTACTCATTCATACAATTGGAGATTACCCATCGTACTTCTGACTTATACCTTGTAGATAGGAGACAGGGTTTAGGGAATCAGGTCGCAGGTAATCGCAGCTCCTGACCCTCCGTTGTAACCACAGTATTTTGTTTCTGGTTTTCCAGTAAAGTTTCTGGTCAACGGTAACGCGCCAGGGGGAATCGTCGATGGTAATGCCTTTGAATGTCAAGGGAAGATTGTTGGATTCTCTCTTGATGGAAATGGTTATTGCCTGGACTTTGTGTGGTGCAAATGTTTCTTGTCACTTATCAGCCCAAGCCCGGATATCACCCGGCTCTCGCCGCATGAAGGTAGAGACCGTTCTAGTAACAGAAAATTGTGAAATCATCAGTTAACAGCCCGACTTATAACTTCATTATAACGGAAATGTCATTTATTAAGCGGCTGATTATGGTTGGAAATTGGAACAAACAGAAGGAACGCCGGCAACGAAGAACCGGACTGAGATGAACTTAGAATCCCTACAGTTCAGAAAGAGGCTGTTCGACCTATTGAGTCTGCATCGACCACAATCCCATCCAGGCCCTACCCTCATATTCGTACATATTTACCCATTAATCCCTCTAACCTATATGTCTCAGGACACTAAAGGCAATTTTAGCATGGCCAATCAACTTAACCTGCACATTTTGGACTGCGGGAGGAAACCGGAGCAACCGGGCGAAGCCCACGCAGGCACGGGGAGAACGTACAAACTCTACACAGATAGTGACCCAATTGTGCCAATATTGTCATGGACAGATGGATCTGCGGCAGGTAGATTGGTCCAGACAATATAAAAACTTTTCCCTCTCTTGTTAGTCCCCTCAGCAGCTGCAGCAAACTGGGTCCAGCGATCTTTAGAACTCAACCAGCTACCAAGGACTGATGGTACCAAGCCTGTCATGCTGATCAGCACTGAAGTTCCCCATCCAGATCACATTTTGTGCCCTTGTCGCCCCTCAGCGATTCCTCCAACTGGTGTGCAACCTGGAGAACGTGGGGCGGTACGGCAGCACAATGTTTAACACTGCTGCTTCACAGCGCCAGGGACCTGGGCTTGATTCCCACTTTGGGTCACCCTCTGTGCAGAGTTTGCACGTTCTTCCCCTCTCTGTGTTGATTCCCTCCCACTCCCTCCCTTAGCTGGTTTGACCCGAATAGGTGCCGGACTGTGTCGACTACCGGAATTTCTCAGTAGCTTAATTACAGTGTTAATGTAAGCCTTACTTGTGACTAATAAATAAACTTTTAACTTAAAGTGTTGTTTCATCAACTGAGGAGGGTGGGGGAGGGTAATGGTAATCAGCAGAGGGATTCCTTGCCCATGTTTGACCTGTTGCCATGAGACTTCATGGGGCCAAAATCAAACGTCGAGAACTCTCAGGATAACTCCCGATACCCATCCCCATCAGCTGATGAATCAATACATCTCCATGCTGCACACCACTGATTCCTTGTAGGTGCTGGGCAATGTTGGAGGCGTCAAAATTCTTTGGCATATCATTCTCAGTCTCTGAGAGGTAACATCATAGAAATGACTGGTTTCGTACACTTTCCTGATTAATGACAACCCGGAGATTGTAGACATCGTGGACTCGGTCACAGTCATACCAGTAAGTGCAATGTGTGTGTATGTGTGTGTCGGGGAAGGGGTGTGTGTGAATAAATCGATTCTGTTTTGTTGAGATTGGCACTCCTATGCACAGTCGTTCACGTTGGAAGTCTATTCAGAACTAAAAGGCAATACCAATATGTTAACGCTATAGTTTTGGCTCAATTGCCTGCAATTGAGTTGCCCCATGTTTCCATCATTTGATGTGGAAAATATTATGTTGCTGATGCTCTGACCCCAGCTCAATTTAAAAAAAAAATCACCAAGTTTTGAAAGATTAAAATGGAAACAACAATAAAAAGGAAATGATTAAATGGTATGATTCAGTAATGGATTTTTTTTTTGGCCTTTGGAGCGTTCGTAACAAGTGAAAACTGGTTTGGGTTAATTTGTTTAAAATAGAACAGGGTCAATGAGAAGAAATAGTTTTGACGGAGCCAATGGAAGGAGCTGTCTGAAAGGATGGAGAAATGGGACTCAATTAGAGCTGTCCCCGATCTTTTAGATGCAGATTTGAAAGCAGGAACTATGTTGACATTGCGGAGACAGAGCAGGAGAGGATAAGTTTGTGGACTGTTGTCAAACCCACCATTTAAGATCTAGGAAAACATTTGGATCAAAATATCGAGTACAGTTCATCAATTCAACTCTCTGCCTCTTCCTGTTTCTTCAATCTCCCAACCCCCCGCCCCAACCCTTCTCAACCTCCCACTTCCTGCCCATCACCCTGCCTTTCTCTCAGGCTTTGCTTTCAAACTTGTTTCCTCTCGCGCTCGCTCTGTCTTTCCTCCACACTGTTTCTATCCCTTTGTCCCACAATTCTGCCTCTCTGTTCCCAATACTTTTTAATCTTCTCATTAATTTTTCCTCTACTTCTCTCTGTTTGTCTCTTTATCTCTCAATCTGTTTCCTTCAGCCATTCTCTTTTTCTTTCCCACTCACTTTTTTCTATCCGTGTGCCTTTCCATTTGCTCTCTCTCTCTTTCTTTCTCTCTCTCCCACTCTTTGTATGTTTCTCTTTCTGCTTCTCTCTCTATCACTTTCTCTCCCTATCTATGTCTCTACCGGTCTCTGCCCCTGTCGATCTGTTGTTCTCGCTTTCTCTTTGTTTGTTATCAGTCTACTCTTGTCTCTCACGATCCTTTTGTTTTTCTCTGTATTTTACTCTCTCTCTCTCTCTCTCGCAACCTGACTCGCCCTCCCTCTTGCTTTGTTCCTCACTGGGAACAAAGGAGAAATTTCAGAGGCGCCCTAATGCAGTAGGCTCAGTGTCCATTCTCATTGCAGGCTGAAAACCTGGAGATATTGAAACTTTGGGAAGGAACGAATGAAGCCGAATTGAATCAAGTGTCCGAGCTGCCTCGTAACTTCTCTTTGGCACCGGCATGGTGACGTTGGCTAAGTAAAGGGAACGCCCTGAAAATGGTCAAATTATAGGTTGTCTTTGCGATGCCTGCCGTTTCTGTACCTTCTCCACTGCAAGATAAGGCCCCAAATTCCAACTTTCTGTAACTACTCTGAGTCACAACAACAATCTGAATTTATGTAGCATCACAATCCATATTAAACAGGCTGATTCCCCTGGTCCGCCCTGGTTCTAAGTTAGCTGCTAGGCGCCGGCCGTGGCCAACCGCCCGCCGGAGAGGTAAACAGACAGTGCAGCTGGGGCAATCCAGAGGAAGGGCCCGGTGCCCGCCCAGAGTCACCACCGCCCCGGAAGGCGGTGCCTCGCCCAGCCGCGACACGCGCCCAGTTCCCCTTTGCACCCCAGCCTGACAGACCCAGCCTTTAGAGCCAATCTTTATCCCAAAGTTATGGATCTAAGTTGCCCACTTCCCTTACCTACATTGTTCCAATCTCCCAGACACTGTCCATCTTGGAGACCTGCTTCCCAGGAGCGTAAGATACTCAAAATTTGACATTGAACCAGCTGAGGAGACATCAGGACAGCTGTTATAAGTTTGATGGGATTTAAGGAATCTCTGACAAGAACAAAAAGAGGTTTTGAGAAGGTCCCCTGTTTATTTTAGAAAATAGACTGCCAAGGGCATGCCGGGAGATGGGTACACGAGACAAAGGAGTAGAAAAAGAACATTCATTCCTGTAAAATCTGCTCCTCCATTCGATAGGTTCCTGGATGATCCACCTAACTCATGGACCAATATTTTTTACTTCGTTCCTGCTTTGTTTGATAATCCTCCTGTGATGGGCTTTGTGCAATTTTGAAACGTTAAATGCGTGATATAGATTGTAGATGTTGAAGTTATTTTGGTTTTGAAAGAGGTACATGATGCAGTTTATGATGTGGAACGAGTCTGCCGCATGTGAAAATACAATGAAAATAAGAGCTAGCCCATTCATATGGGGGATTACGAATCTTTATTCACGTAAAGAGTCTCTGCGTCTCCATTTCTCCACCTCTCATCTTGGCTCTTGTTCACGAATTTTGCATTTCTTCTATGTTCTTCAATTTATCAATTTCTATTATTCTATGTCTTATATACATTTCCTTCTCTTTGTACTTATGGTTTGGTCCCGCCCTAAAGTATCACTCTATCTCTCTGTTTATTTAAGGTAAAGTTTATTCATAAGCCACACTTAGGTTTATGTTAACATTGCAATGAAGTTACTGTGAAAATCCCCTTGTCGCCACACCCCAGTGCCTGTTCGGATACACTGAGGGAGAATTTAGCACGGCCAATGCAACTGACCAGCATGTCTTTCAGATTGTGGGAGGAAACCGGAGAACCAGGAGGAAACCCACGCAGACACGGGGATAATGTGCAGTCCCCGCACAGGCATTGACCCAAGCCCGGAATCGAACCCGGATCTCTGAATCTGTGAGGCATTATGTCACCGTGCTGCCCACTTGCTTACTTTGCATCTCATTAATTCTCCTACCCTTCCTCTTCTCCAGCCCATATATTGTTAGAATAAACTGTACTGGTACATGCACTTAGTGCATGAAAATTAATATTTCAGAGCTGTTCCAGCTGCGGACGCGAGGCCCTTATTTGGTAGACGACAGCTCCCTCCTGTGGTGGACTGAAGAAATGTCAATGTTGTGGAAGGGAAACGAGAAAAATTTACATTCCACAACAACACAAGAAATACAAGCAGGAGCGGACCAATAGGCCCTTCCAGTCTTCCCCGCCATCCATTGTGATCAGTACTGGTATATATATTTCCCTATATTCCACTTGCACCGTCAAGCTATTGACACATTCGAAAGGGTTCACTTCAGAGCCAGAGAACAAAGAACAAAGAATAAAGAACAAAGAAGCACGGGAAACAGGCCCTTCGGCCCAATGAGCCCGCGCCGTCACCCCGATGTTCCCACCTCTACCCGTGATCCCTGTCCATGTTTATAGATCTATGGATTAAAAACCAAATTTGAGACAGTTTAGGGAGAATTTGTTTTACCAATTAGCCTAAGAGCACATCTTTGGGATGTGGGAGGAAACCGGAGCACCCGGAGAAAACCCACGCAAGCACGGGAAGAATGCACAAACTCCCACTGACACAGGCCCAAATCCATGTATCTGCACAGCACAGCGATAGTCACTGAGCTGTCGTGTTGCCCATCAAATGGTCCAGGTCAAGCGTACACTAACGACGTGAAGCACTAGGATACTCCCGAAAAAAAATCCAAGAGCAGTCCTCTCACGACCCATCGCGTGTATGCCCCTTGTTAGACAACAAGGTGGACCAAAGCACCTGTAGGATAAAGACAAGTACATCAATATCATCTTCTATTTACACACTCCCCAGGGACTCCCAAGGCTCATGATCCGTATTTTAAATCAGTTTTCTATGTCCCTCCATTCCCATTCTGTTCATGTGCCCATCTAAGTATTTCTTAAATAACTCCAGATCTTAAATAACTCCAGAACTCTCTAAGTTTGTACTGAGCAATTGAAGAATGTTCAGACAAAGGTTACGAAGTACACACAGCAGCACTTTGCATTAACCTTCATTCTTGACGATGACTTTGGGCTGTTAGAATTTAATAATGACGGTTAACACTGCTGCCTCAAAACGCCAGATATCCGGGTTCAATTCGAGACTCGCTGCCGTGGGGAGGTAGTAGAAGCTGATACGGTATTGAGTTTTAAGAAGCGTCTGGACGAATATATGAACAGAATGGGAATAAAGCGGTATGGTCCCGGAAGTGTGGGGGGTTTTAGTTCAGTCGGGCAGCATGGTCGGTGCAGGCCTGGAGGGCCGAAGCTCCTGTTCTTGTGTTGTAATTTCTTTCGTTGCTTGTTCTAAATATGTGGGGTTTATGGGGATAGGGCCTGGGTGAAGTTGATGTAGGTTTAGGCTAGATGTGCCGAATGACCTCCGTCTAGATTGTAGGAATTCTATGATTCTATGCTTTTAAAATATTGTTTTCGAAAGGCAACCTGAGAACAGTAACCTGAAAATTCTCCACATGAGGATCCCCGGGGAAAAGGGGAAGTGTTGTATTAGTATCTGGATCCATTCTATAAAGGATTGTTTCTCTGAAGACTAGAAGGAGGCCAATTAAAAAGAAGGCAAGACCTGGATAAATATAAGCTCATTAGTTCGGAATCAATAATCGAAAAGATCCTAAGATACTTATTAAGAATGCAGTATGCAATTATCTGCCTAGACAGAGGAATATACTAATGACACCCAACATGGCATTATATAAAGATTTGAATCATGTCTTATAAATTGCTTAATTTTTGAAAAGGTAAGCAAAATTGCAATGAGTAAAGGCAATTAGATATTATGTAGACAAGTTTGGAAGAGGTTTAGTACTGGAAGGGCATTATGGGCACTGCAGTATGAAGATACATATGAGAGAATAGATAAAATAGTGATCTGGAATTAAATGGGAAGCTTTTAGAGATCCATGTGGATTTTTTGGGGAGTCTAGTGGCCACCATTGTCCCAGTCAATGATCTGGGTGTTAGTGGTTGCGAGCATCGTCAGTAAACTTGCAAATCGATGAGTATCAGGTCTATCGACAATATTCTACCTGTCAGGAGGATCTGGCATGTACAGGTTGTCTGGGATCCTAACTGGAAAATAGTGCTTAATCTGCAAAAGCATGGTGTTAAAAACGGCGAGAGAGCAGATGCTTCTGGCTGTACGAAGACTCCAAATTACAGAAAACGCATATTGCTTGGGATTATTGGGACAGAGTCATCTACTGAGATAATTTTATTTTTGATTCATTTTCTGGCTGGCTGGATGTATAGACGGACGGATGTGTGGGTGCACAGGGGAAGCGGAAATAGATAGATAAATAGATAAACAAATAGATAGACAGAGAGAGATAGACAGATAGACAGACAGCTAAACTGATAGATATGTAGGCAAGTAGGTGGATAGAGATGGTGTCGGTGGGTAGAGAGGTAGTTAGGTACGTAGGTAAGCAGAAAGGCAGACAGACGAAAAAAGAGACAGAAAGATATACAGGTCAGGTCTCCCACAATTCCTTCCTATTTCCTTGGGGTTTTTTGTTGAGTGACTGCGTCTCTCTGAGTCACTGTGTAAACGCCAGGCGCAGTAGTACACTGCTGTGTGATTTGCCCACAGCCCAGATGACTTCAGGTAAAAGTGAGTTTTGTTGGGTCTTCTGGCAGTGAATCCCTCAACCTCACTGGAGGAAGGATTAACCGTTCCGCGGTAGTTGGAATAAAAAATGATCTGAGGCTCACGTTCAGGGTGCCATCGATACCAGTAGAAGTAGTCGCTTGCATCTGATTCCTTGTTAAGGCATTCGATGTTGACTGGAGTGCCTGGGGAGCTCGATATGGAAGTGGGAGTCTGTTTGATCAGCACTGCAGCAACATCTGTAAAACAGGGAGGGGGAAATATAAACACAAGGATAGTTTGCGTGGGGATGCCGAGCATGCAGGGAAAAGGAGGGAAGAGGAGACAGAGAAGCAGAGACACAAGGAGATGGAGAAACTAGGAAAAAGCTAGGAGAGGTTAGAAGAGGATAGATGCTGACACGGGGAGAGAGAAAACTATACCTTAAGAAAAGAGAGAAGGGGAGATAGAGATGAGGACTTGGATAACCAGAGAAAGAATGAAGGGAGTAGAGTGGATAGTCAGGCAGTGCCAGGCAATGGCGACGATAAACGGAAAAATGGATAGAAACAGAGAGAGGTAGACGGTGTTGAGAACATCCACCAACAAGTTAATGTCAAGGCTGACTTCCGAATGAAGATACCGAGGGCAGTGACAGTGAGTCACATCCAGCTCTACTTTACCCGTTAGCATGAGCAACGCAATCCAGAGCGGGGATGGAGTCATCTCTGGAGGCTGATCTCAATATTCGTGTGTTTATAGGTGGAATCGCTGAGCCTCTGTCTGACAGCGGGGGAGGGGCTCGGAGATCGTCTGCAATGTTGTATGGTCAGAACGAAGGGGACTTCACTTATCTAATCAATTGGCTCCCACCTTTGGTGAGGTAATTTCCGGAGCGGGTTCGAGAGCACCCGCCTCCGCCCCTTGGCCCCAGTGTAACTCTGCATTCGGATCTTGTTGTAGCGGGTTTTTGTCGCACTCATCCTGTTCATTGTGTCACTGTGGAGTTGCCAGGCACAGTAATACACCCCAGAGTGGCTCGTCCGCAGGTTGGAAGTTTGCAGGTGGAAAGTAGAGTCGTCGCTCCTCGAGGCATTGAAGCCGTCCACCTCCGTCCTCGGCTGGATTTGCTCAGTGTTGGGCGAGTGGAAGAGCAGCGAAAGCTCACCGTTTGCGAGCTGGCGGTACCAGGAAAACACCGAGCTGAAGGAACCCTTTGCTGAGCAGAGAATTTTGAGGTTGGAATTCAGGGGTTTGGAGATTATAGTCGGACTTTGATGAACTGTGCTACCGGCTACACCTGCAAAATAAGGAGGATAATCATGGGTTAACGTTTCAAATCATCTTCAAATTCAAACTGCGGCAAGCGATTACCTAGGGAGACTCACCATGCAACAGCACAGACACAAAAAATAGATTTAAATACATTTTGATTAATAGCTCGTACAAGTTAAACCAACCAGACTTTGAATTTCAAATGTCTACAGTCATGGGGACACTTGGCCATTTATACAACTGCCCTTCTGTTTGATTGATAGCCACCTACTCCAAGCCCCGCCTACTGGCAGCGCTGATCCCTCCCCCGCCATCCCCATCACTCCATTTCACTAAAGAGCCTCCTCCCTCACGCCATTGTGTCAAATCTCCTCTGCACCTTCTCTGAGATCTTGACATTAGTTCGTGAATTATGGTGTCTGGAATTGGGCACAGCACACGCACTCCAGCCGGGAAAATGAACGTTATTTAATATATCGGTGAATGAAATTTGTGAGGAAATTGTCGTTCATTTCTATTCTTCCGGGATATAGAACATAGAACATAGAACATAGAACACTACAGCACAGAACAGGCCCTTCGGCCTTCGATGTTGCGCCGACCAATATAAAAAGCAATGCCCCTCCAAACTAAACCATTCCCTTCTCTTCCATATACTTATCAACTAACCTCTTAAACGCCACCAAACTTGGCGCATCTACAACTGCTGCAGGCAGGGCATTCCACTCCCGAACCACCCTTTGGGTAAAGAACCTACCTCTGATATCCGTCCTATAACTATCACCCCTTAATTTAAAGCTGTGTCCCCTCGTGCTAGCTTTTTCCATCCTAGGAAAAAGGCTATCACTGTCCACCCTATCTAAACCTCTAATCATCTTATATGTTTCGATAAGGTCTCCTCTTAGCCGCCTCCTTTCTAACGAAAACAACCTCAAATCCCTCAGCCTCTCTTCATAAGACCTGCCCTCCATACCAGGCAACATCCTGGTAAACCTCCTCTGTACCCTCTCCAATGCCTCCACATCTTTCTTATAATGCGGGGACCAGAACTGCACACAATACTCCAAGTGCGACCGCACTAGAGTTTTGTACAGTTGCAACATGACGTTGCGGCTCCGAAATTCAATCCCCCTACCAATAAAAGCCAAGACTCCATATGCCTTCTTAACAACCTTCTCGACTTGACTGCCTACTTTCAGGGATCTATGCACATACACACCAAGATCCCTCTGTTCATCAAGACTACTAAGAATCCTACCATTAGCCCTATACTCTACACATTTATTATTTCTGCCATAGTGCATTACCTCACACTTTTCCACATTAAACTCCATTTGCCACCTCTCGGCCCAGCTCTGCAACTTGTCTAAGCCCCTCTGCAAACTATAACACCCCTCTTCACTATCTACCACTCCACCGACTTTAGTGTCATCTGCAAATTTACTAATCCATCCTTCAATACCCTCATCCAGATCATTTATAAAAATTACAAACAGCAGGGGCCCCAAAACAGACCCCTGAGGTACACCACTTGTCACCGAACTCCACGATGAATATCTCCCATCAACCACCACCCTCTGTCTTCTATCCGCTAGCCAATTCCTAACCCAATTAGCTAAATCACCTTCTATGGTGAACAAAGGTGATATGGTGAATAAAGCAACAACCTGGGGGAAATTGCAAAGGTACTGCGCGAGTCAGGTGTAATCATAGAATCGTAGAGTCCCTATAGTACAGAAGGTAGCCATTCGGCCATCGAGTATGTACTAACCATTGTCCCACCCAGGCCCTATTCCTGTAACTCCACCTATGTACCCTGCTAATTCCCCTGACAGGAAGCTCAATTTAATGTGGCCAATCAACCTAACCCGCACATCTTTGGATTATGGGAGGAAACCGAAGCACCCAGAGGAAACTCACGCAGGTACGGGGAGAACGTGCAGACGCCATTCAAACAGTGACACAAAGCCGGAATTGAACCTGGGTCCCTGGCGCTGTGCCACTGCGCTGTCAACTGTTGGTTTTGGCAACAGTCCCCAGAAATCATATTGGGATCAACACTTTTAACTCTCTCTCTCTCTCTTTCTCTGCGGAAGCTGCCAAATCTGCAGAGCTTCCGCAGCACTTTCTGTTTTTCCTGCACACAGATGAAGTTATATTATAAATCCGAGTTAGCTGATGAGGATGGATTAGACATTAAAATCTGTATTGTCCCACAGTAGAGATTCAGCGGCACGAGAATATGCAACCAAAAGCGCCCCAGTTTCCCAGTGTAACCAATTAGGAAGGACTTCCTAGATGTACATTGAAATAGATCCGCCCAGTGTAACCAATTAGAAAGGACTTCCCAGATATACATTGAAATAGATCCGCCTTCTGATAGGTTGCTCTCTCACTGTAGGGATTCTATAATTCTATGATTTTAGACTGGGTCGGGATAAATGAGTTTCTATCAAGCTGTGCCACAAGGACCGGATGGGGCTTGAACGGTTTGTAATTTATATTAAAGAAGGGGCCGGGTGTATTGGAAAGATAATGATATAGGTAAGTAAAATGGGGGGAGGGGGTGCGGGTGCGGGGAAGAGGATACACTGGAAGCTCGTGGAAGGCCTTCACGCTTTAATCTGATCCGAATCTCACAATACCATTGATGAACTTGCATCTCACCTTTTGATTGGCATTCACCTCAAACCCCCCTCCCCCTCATTTATCAGGCTATTGTCCCCACGGTCTCAGTGAGAGATCCACACATACACTGGGGCTCCCACCTCCTAGAAACGTGGCTGATAAAATGGCTTGAGGCTAAACGGGCGGTGGTGGCCTTTTTGATCATTCAAGGTTTTTGTCACAGAGTCGAACTGTTCTGGACCGCTGTGCTCCATCAGAAGTTGCACAGTAGTAAAGCGCCGTGTCTGACCCTCTGACGCTGCCCAGCCGCAGCGCCGATTTCCTATCATCCGAACTTCGGGTGATGGTAAACCCGGCGTTAAAACTCTCTTCATACTTCGCTTGACTCCCCGACATGTAACCGATCAGAGTGAGCCCCTTCCCGCGGTGCTGCCGGTACCAGAGCATGGTAGTGCGGACTGTTCCATTCTGATAACAGTTCAGTTCGGCAACTTCACTCTCCTGCGCGGCGAATATAGCCGGCCATTGATGCACCACGTCTTTCGAGAAAGCATCTGCAAAAATATTGCCAATATTAATATATAAATGTTAAACCAGGTACCTCTAAAATTATCTTTGAGAAGAAACTCGCCCATCAAACTGAGGGCCATTTAATTAGGCGCATTCCCCTCTCAGCAGCCCCAAATCTTTACAAATGTTCTCCCCTGTCGTCTACACACTAAGGTTCCATTTTGAAAATTACTTTAGAATTAACTTGCATCGTCATTTGAGCGGCTTCCAAAACACAACTCTACTTGAACTAAAAATCGCTTTATTTCTCTCACTGCTTGATTTGCCAATTGTTTTACTGACATATTGTTACGTTGACCCCTTGATATGGCTCATTTATTAGTCACAAGTAAGGCTTGCATTAACACTGCAATGAAGTTAACGTGAAATTTTCCTAGTCGCCACAGTCCGCGCCTGTTCCCATCTATGAGAGTAGATCGGAGCATCCGCACAGACACGGGAAGAACGTGCAAGCTCCACACAGACAGAGACCAAAGCCGGGAATCGAACCCGGATGCCTGGCTCTGCGAAGCAGCAGTGCTAGTCATTATTCCACCGTGCCGCCCCTATAGATGCTATTAGAGTCACAAAATTAGAGTCACAAAATGTCAATAAGTCCCCCTGCTTACATGGCACCAGAAGGATAATAACGAGAGCGAAAGAATCTAAAGACATCTTGGATTGACTCAAACCCAGTGACAGTGCGCTTTAATGCAATGTTGCCTGATGCCCTGCCCCCTGTGACGTTGGGGCTGAGTTAATAAATCATTTTAGAAAAGGATTCGGAAGTATCAAATGGGGGTGTCAATCTCCCAGCACAGCTTTTTCACACTGAGAGTTATTAATACTTGGAAGGCACTGTCCCACAGTGTGGTGGACGCTGGTTCAGTTGAAGCATTTAAAAGGAAATTGGAAAAGGGAGAATTGCAGGGAATACAGGGAGAGGGCGGGAGAAGAAAACTAGGTAAATTGCATATTGGGAGAGCCGGTGCAGGCATAATGGGCTGAATGGTCTCCTTCTGTGCAGCACTGACTTTGTCATGAATGTGGCAGTGCAATCATTTGCCTGGAACTCGAGATTGTAGCTGGCCACTACTGCTGGAATGGCACTGTGGCACAGTGGTTAGCACTGCTGTCTCAGAGGTCAAGGACGCCGGTTCGATTCCAGGTTTGTGTAACTGCTTATTTGCACCCTCTCTCCAAGTCTGCATGGGGCTGCTCTTGCAGTCCAAAGATGAGCGGGTTAGATGGATTGGCCATGCTAAATTGCTTCTTATTGTCAGGGGGACAACTAGCTGGGGCAAATACGTGAGGATAGTGCCTGAGTGGGATTGTGATCGGTGCAAAGTCGATGAGCTGAACAGTCTCAGTCTACACAGTGGGATTCGAAGATGACCCTAAAAGCGACTTCAAAAGGGGACTCTCAGAATGAGAGGAGATATCTCAGAGGGCGGTGATAACAGAGAGAGAGACCAGGGAGGCACGGGGATGAGAATTTTAAGGAGCATGAGAAATTTTAAATCAAAATTTTGATTGAACGCATGTCATTGTAGGTTAGTGAGCAAAGCAGTTAATGGGGTTTGGTGCGGGCAAACAGACTGCAGCAGAAATGTAGATAACCTGAAGATTGCGAGGTAGAATGCAGGAGACAGCCAGGGCTGACGTGGAATAGTCAAGTCGAATGGGAATAGTGACATGGATGAGAATGTTAGCAGCAGATTCGCTGAAATAGTGGCGAAGAGCCGCAAAGTTAATGAATTACGTGGGTAGAAATAATAAGGGCAACGTATGAGATCGGAAGCTCATCTTGTGGTCAAATACTACCCAAACTAATGGATTCAATTCTAGGTTGTTGTGAGAAAGAAGAATGCGTCACCAGCTGGTATGAAGTTGTCCACGTTGGACTGGGGTGGGCGCAGTAAGTAGTCTCACAACACTAGGTTAAAGTCCAACAGGTTTATTTGGCAGCACGAGCTTTCGGAGGGCTGCTCCTTCATCAGGTGAGTGCTGCCAAATAAACATGTTGGACTTTAACCTGCTGTTGTCACCAAAAAGAGAACAGAATTTCGAATTGAATCGAAAAGAAGACCTTTAATCTTTCTAGTATTTAACTGAACTAAATTTCTACTTTTGCCGTGTCGGGTGTCTGCATAGCAGTCTGATCCTCCAAAATCAGTATAACGTAGGGAGAGTGGGGCTAGTGAAGGGGCCAAGCTGATAGGTTAACATAGAGATAGATGGGGACGGTTTCTGTGAATTATAAACATACTTGTTGGTCTAATTGCCCCTGGACCCTTTGAAAACATGTGAGCTGCCTTCTAGAATCGCTACGTAGGATGTAGGTATAGCCAAGGATCTGTTATGGTGTAGGAACAGTTCCGAGACTCTGAACTAGTTCTGGCCAATGGTGACTTTCTGGATGTTGATAGCGGGTGTTCATCAATTGTAATGTCAAGGTGTGATGGTTGGACTCTATATTTTTGGTCATAGTCATTGACTGACGCTTCTGTGGCATTAGTTCTTCTATGGACAACCCTGCCCTCCTATCGACATGTCCTTCCTTGGCCTTTTGCAATGTCCTAGCGAACCCCAAAGTAAAGTGGAGGGACAGCAACTCACCTTTTGATTTGAAACATTGCAGCCTCCCGGACTGAACATTGAGTTCAACAACTTCAGAGCATGAACTCTCCCCTCCACCTTCACCCCATTCCCATTTATTTTGTTTCATTCTGTTTCTTCTTTTCATCTCATTCACCCATTTTTATCAAGCGTCTTTCTCACATCCATTTTTCCCTTGATTGTCGAAAATGCCTCAGCCTTATCTTTTGCACTAATGTGCTGGTTTCCTCCATCACCGAAGCTAGGGACATCTATGGAGGCATCTTCTGAAGAGTGTTTACTTATTTGGCCACCGTATTAACGGGCTAACTAGTTAAGCAAAGTTGTTTGGTTAATTATTATTCACTAAAATTTACAGATGAAGCCATTTAAAGACAATTACACAGGGTTTGCATTACGCATGCCTGGACATATCTTGGTTAACTTTCGACTTCCATAGACATGAGCTTGTCCAAACGCTTGTTACCCTTAATCCAACAGATCCCCCATATCTCTGCAACCTCATCCATTTTCTCCGCTAGTTCTATATCCTGCCACCAGATTCTAAATCCTCCCTATCTCTGTCTCCACCTGCGACCACTACAACCTTTTCTATCTCTGTAACAGTAACAACGGCAGTTCCCCATAACTCCATGCCCTCTTCCATTCCATGCAGTCTACCTTATGCATGTAGCCTCCTCCAGTCCCCACAGCTCTCTTTATCTCTACAATCTTCTCAAACTCATAAAGCCCTCACAGTCTCTGCAACCTGACCCAGACCATTTAAAACTTCATATGATGGACACATTCATCAGTCATACAACTCCAGGATTTTGATCTCTTTCACATTGGCGGTCTATCTTCATATGCACGAGATAATGCGCCTGAACTTCCTCGGAATGGGTGCAATTTAATTTCTCCACATTTTTAAGCTGTCTTTAAAATTTACCTCGTTGACCAAATGTTTGTTCAGCTGATCTAATATGTTCTCTTGTTTCATATTAATCTGTTCTTTTCACAATCTACGCCCAAAAATATGTTTTGTCCAATTCGGATGAAGAGTGTCTGGCAGCATCTATTCATTTACGAAAGAATGCTAGTGGATATGAAAATAATAGTGCTGAACTGCCTTGAGGGTCAGTACTGAGGGAATCTATACTGTTTGAGGATCATAACCGAAAGAGTTCTACTTGAGGATCAGTACTGAGAGATTCTGCACTGTCTGAGGGTCAGTACTGAAGGAATCTATACTGTTTGAAGATCATAACTGAAAGAGTTCTACTTGAGGGTCGGTACTGAGATTCTACACTGTCTGAGGGTCAGCACTGAGGGAGCCTGCACTGAGACTACTCGTGAAGCTACTGACGGTCTCTGCACTATCTGCGAGTCAATACTGAGGGTAACTGCACTGACTGAAGGTCAGTACTGAGATACCCTGCACTATCTGAGGGTCAGTAATCAAGTGACCAAAGACGTGGATGGGGGTAAGGCTGTTGATGTGGTATATATGGACTTTAGTAAGGCGTTCGATAAGGTGTTGATAAGGCTTCTGCAGAAAATGCAGCTTATTGAAACATATAAGATAATTAGAGGTTTGGATAGGGTGGACAGTGATAGCCTTTTTCCTAGGATGGAAAAAGCTAGCACGAGGGACACCTTTAAATTAAGGGAAAAACAACAAACACCAAAGGTTTGGGAGTGGAATGCCTGCCTGCAGCGTTGTAGATGCGCCAAGTTCAAAAAAAAAAAAAAAACACACACACACAACCACCCCACACTATGCTATGGGATAGAGGGTGATTTAGCTAATTGGATTAGGAATTGGCTAGCGGATAGAAGACAGAGGGTGGTGGTTGATGGGAGATACTCATCGTGGAGTTCGGTTACAAGTGGTGTACCTCAGGGGTCTGTTTTGGGGCCCCTGCTGTTTGTAATTTTTATAAATGATCTGGATGAGGGTATTGAAGGATGGATTAGTAAATTTGCAGATGACACTAAAGTCGGTGGAGTGGTAGATAGTGAAGAGGGGTGTTATAGTTTGCAGAGAGACTTGGACAAGTTGCAGAGCTGGGCCGAGAGGTGGCAAATGGAGTTTAATGTGGAAAAGTGTGAGGTAATGCACTATGGCAGGAATAATAAATGTGTAGAGTATAGGGCTAATGGTAGGATTCTTAGTAGTCTTGATGAACAGAGGGATCTTGGTGTGTATGTGCATAGATCCCTGAAAGTAGGCAGTCAAGTCGAGAAGGTTGTTAAGAAGGCATATGGAGTCTTAGCTTTTATTGGTAGGGGGATTGAATTTCGGAGCCGCAACGTCATGTTGCAACTGTACAAAACTCTAGTGCGGCCGCACTTGGAGTATTGTGTGCAGTTCTGGTCCCCACATTATAAGAAAGATGTGGAGGCATTGGAGAGGGTACAGAGGAGGTTTACCAGGATGTTGCCTGGTATGGAGGGCAGGTCTTATGAGGAGAGGCTGAGGGATTTGAGGTTGTTTTCGTTAGAAAGGAGGCGGCTAAGAGGAGAACTTATCGAAACATATAAGATGATTAGAGGTTTAGATAGGGTGGACAGTGATAGCCTTTTTCCTAGGATGGAGAAAGCTAGCAGTTGTAGATGCGCCAAGTTTGGTGGCGTTTAAGAGGTTAGTTGATAAGTTTATGGAAGAGAAGGGAATAGTTTAGTTTGGGGGGTCATTGCTTTTTTCATAATTGGTCGTCGCAACATCGAAGGCCGAAGGGCCTGTTCTGCGCTGTAATGTTCTATGTTCTATGTTCTGACTACTCTGGATCCCCCCCCCCCGAATCTGTTTAAAGCCCCCTGCATAGCCTTTGCAAATTTTCCCCCCACGATGTTAGTTCCCCTCTGGTTCAGGTGTAGACCATCTCTCTTGTAGAGGTCCCACCTATCCCAGAATGAGTCGCAATTGTTCAGGAACCTGAACCCCTCCCTCCTGCACCATCCCCGCAGCCACGAGTTCAAACATTCCCTCTCTCTGTTCTTCTCTAAACTATCCCGTGGCACAGGCAAGAGTCCAGAGATAACCACTCTGCCAGCTTTGGCCCTAAGCTTCCACCCCAACTCCATAAATATCTGTTTAATATTCCCTTCCCTTGTCCTACCTATATCATGTGTCCCTACATGAACTATGACTTGGGGCTGACTCCCCTCTCCCTTAAAAATCTTAAAAACCCGCTTGGCGACATCCTGGACCCCAGCCCCTGGGAGGCAACACACCAGCCCTGAGTCCCTTTTATTACTATTTACTCTCCTATCGGTCCCCTTAACTATGGAGTCTCCAATTACCAGGCCCAATCGCTTATTCCCCCTACCCACCTGAGCATTCTCAGCTGGCTCACCCCCAGAGACCTGCTCCCTTTGGCCATCTCCAGTTGATTCTTCCTCAACTGTAGCCTCCAGGACAGAAAATTTGTTTTGGAGGGGAACAGCCCCAGGGGATTGTCTACCCAATTGCTTCTTACCCCTCTTCCTAATAGTTACCCAAGAATCACTTTTAGGAGTGACTATCTCTTTGTTACTCCTGCCAATATCCTCCTCAACCTCTCGAATTATCCTGAGTTCCTCTAATTCCAGCTCCATCTCCTTAACACGATCCTCAAGGAGCTGCAGATGGGCACACTTCCTGCAGGTATAATCAGCAGGAACACTACTGATGTCCCTCACCTCGTACATACTACAGGAGGTGCAACGTACTGCCTGCATTGCCATCCCTGATACTTTAATTTCCAGGAGAGAAGAAAAACTTCCCACACACTTTTATTATTAGGTTCGAGGAGGGGGGAGGGTGGGATACTCTACCTGTGTAGAGTATCGGGTTTCCTCTCTGTACCAATTTATAGAGTCAGAGAGAAAAACTACAACTACCGGCAAGCCTCCTAATGACGACTTCCGGTTTTCAGTTAGTTTAAATAAAAACGGCAAAAAACTACCACCGCTCGCTACTTTAACCAAAGAGAAAAAGTTAAAAATCACTTAACACTCGAACTTTACGCTCTGCCAAATCGCTGCCTCTCCGTGCTGCTCCAAGGGAACAATGAGGCCGATACCCAGAGGTTAGTACTTATATAGCTTAAAAAACTACAACTACCGGCTATGCTGGAATAGATGCTGGACTATCTAAGGGTCAGTACTGAGTGAGTCTGCACTGACTGAGAGTGAGTACTGAGGGAATCTGTGCTGTCAGTGGGTCAGTAATGAGTGAGTACGTACTATCTGAATGTCAGTGCAGAGGGATTACTGCACTATCTAAGGGTCAGTACTGAGTAAGCCTGCACTGACTGAGGGCCAGTACTGAGGAAGTGCTTCACTGCCTGAGAATCAGTCCTGAAAGAGTGTTGCATTGTCAGAGGGTCAGTGCTGCAGTATTTTCAGGGGGTCAGTGCTGAGGGAATGCTGCACTGTCGCATTTTTAGTACTGCACTGCCTAATGTTCAGTAGTGAGGGAATACTGCACTGTCAGAGGGTTAGTACTGAGGAAGGGCTGCACTACCTAATGTTGAATTCTGAGAGAGTGCTGTACTATTCAATGGTCAATATTGAGGGAGCACTGCACTGTCTATGTGCAGTATTGAGATGCTAAATCGAGGCCTCTGTGTTATCGTGAGAGAGTGTAAACCATTTCTCCTCTTATTGGGAGAGCAGCTTTGGATGATGTGTATAGAGTCATAGAGTCATAGACGTTTACAGCATGAAAACAGTCCCTTCAGCCCAACTTGTCCATGCCGCCAATCTTTTTCAAACCCCTAAGCTAATCCTAATTGCCCGCATGTGACCCATATCCATCTATACCCATCGTGTCCATGTAACTATCTAAATTTTTTTTTAAATACAAAATTGTACCGGCCTCTATTGCTTTCTGTGGCAGCTTGTTCCAGACACCTACCACTGTCTGTGTGAGAAAATTGCCCCTCTGAACACTTTTGTATCTCTCCCCTCTCAAATTAACCTATGCTCTCTAGTTTTGAACTCCCTACTTTTGGGAAAAGATATTGATTATCTAGCTGATCTGTGTCCCTCATTATTTTATAGACCTCTATAAGGTCACTTCTCAGCTCCAGAGGAAAAATTCCCAGTCTATCCAGCCTCTCTGTATAACTTCATCCATCAAATCTCAGTAGCAACCTAGAAAATCTTTTCTGCATTCTTTCTAATTTAATACTATCCTTTCTATAATTGGGTGACCAGTATTCCAAGTATGGCCTACCAATGTCTCATACAACTTCAACAACATGTCCCAAATCCTGTATTAAATGTTCTGACCAATGAAACGAAGCATGCTGAATGCCTTCTTCACTATTCTGTCCACCTGTGATTCACTTTCAAGGAGTTATGGACATATACTCATAGATCTCTTTATTCCGTAACTCTCCCCAACGCCAGGCCATTAACTGAGTAAGTCGCGCCTGAGTTCAATCTATCAGAATGCATCACCTCGCCTTTGTCTGAATTAAACTTCACCTGCCATTCGTCAGCCCAATTGATCAAGGTCCCGTTGCAAATGAGATAACTTTCTTCACTGTCAATTATGCCATCGATCATAGTGTCATCTGCAAACATGCCCGCTATTTGCCCACCAAGTCATTAATATAAATGGCAAACAAAAGTGGACCCAGCACTGATCCCTGAGGAACACCGCTGGTCACAGGCCTCCAGTTTGAAAAACAACCAGTTACAACCACCCTCTGGCTTCTGTCAAACAGCCAATTTTGTATCCATGTAAATACCTCACTCTGGATCCCGTGAGATTTAAACTTATGCAACAATCTACCATGTGGTACCTTGTCAAAGGCTTTGCTACAGTCCATGTAGACAACATCAACTACCTTCTTGATTACCTCTTGAAAACAAACTCAATCAAATTTGTGAGACATGATTTTCCACTCACAAAGCCACCCTGACTGTCCCTAATTAGCCCTTGCGTCTCTTAATGCCTGTAGATCCTGTCTCTCAAAATATCTTCTAATAATTTAGTTTGTGTCTTTATTATCATCCAATTAATGTCACTGTAAACGAATAATCTGGTAATTTCTCTCATTCATGCACTAATGGGTGTTTCTGTGTTCTAATCTAGAACGACTTTTCCAAAATAGAGAAGTCATCAGAAATTTTTCATTGTTGACAGGCAGATTATTGGCTGCATCTGTGAAGGAGAAACAGAACTAATATTACAGTTCAAGCACAACTTGTCTGGATATTTAGGTGAAATTGCAAATCTGTCCCTCTCTGCACAGATGCTGCCTCATTTGCTGAGTATTTCCAGCATTTTTGCATTTTTATTTTAAATTTTGATTTGATTAGATGATTAGACATATTTTCATTATTTTCTGGGGCACGGTGGCACAGTGGTTAGCACCGCTGCTTCACAGCAGCACGGGGACCTGGGGTTCGATTCCCAGTCTTGGTGACTGTGTGGAGTTTGCACTATCGCCCTGTGTCTGCATGGGTTTCCTCCGGCTGTTCCATTTTTCTCCAACAGTCCGAAAAGATGTGCAGGTTAGGTGAATTGGTCATGCTAAATTCTTCCTCAATGTACACGGGCAGGCACCGCAATGCGGCGACTAGGGGATTTTATGGGTACCTTCGTACAATGTGAATGTAAGCCTACTTTTGACTAACAAATAAAAACGTTAACTTTTAAACTGGTTTTGAAAATCGCTGTGGACTTGTAGGTACAATCTCTTCTTTCACGTTACTGGGCGCTGAGGTTTTTGACGGGGCTTTGCCCCAGATCACACCGCTGTGTAGCACTGGTTGCGCAGAAATACATTGCTGTGTCTGCAAGGGCGGCTTGAGGAAGCTTCAGACTGGACTTTTTATCACCATCACCGATTATATTAAAACGAGTTTGGTCTTTTTCTTTGTAATGGACCATTCCTCCGATCTGAATGTACCCTATCCAAGTCAGGCCCTCGCCAGCGGATTGGCGGTACCACAGTATGGATTGAGGAGTGCTTTGCCATTCATCGCAGTCAATTGTTGCAGGCTTGCCCTCTGCTACCACGACTCTGAGTGGACTTTGGACAGGCTGCAATCCTTGCGTTAGGTCTAAAAGAAAATGGAGCAGTTTCATCGAAAGTTGCCACAGAGAGTAAGAGCATTTTGACAATCCGTTCGAAAACATCCCTGGTTCGTACAAATTTTTGCAAACAGCTTCCGATTAACCTTGCCAGTAGTATTCATTATTAATCATTATTAATATTTAATTATTAATCAAAAGCATTGGCCGAGTTTTGCACGGGTTTTTAAATGATTACTTTAATCTAATTGATTTTCTCGTGCACTGGTACAAGAATATTTTTTAATAAGTTTCTCGTCTGTTCTCCATACCCTTTGATTTCCTGATTAATTCGCATCCTTGAATATATTCAGCAATGCAGGATTGCAATCCTTGGGTAACCGTATTCCAAAGGTACATGTGCTGGAGTGCGGCGACTGGGGGAATTTCACAGTAACCTCGTTGAGTGTCAATATAAGCCTTACTTGTGACAAATAAATAAATTGATAACTTTAACCTGTCTTTCAATAACTTCTCCTCATTTCAGCCCTAACACGTCCCTTACCTCAGTCAATGGCCCGGGTTCTAAATTTGTTCCTTTTTCATGTTTTCTATTACAATCCAATAAACTCACGTTCCTCATATTAAAAGTCCCATCCTCCACACCTTCTGCTAACTAGCGAGCCAGTGTGTCTTGGGTCGCCTCTTGGTGTCCTCATCACAGGATACATCATCTCCTAACTTTATATGGTCCGTCTCTTTGCCTTCTATTATTATAATCGTACGCAGGATACTTACACGGCCCGGAAATTAGTAAAGTAAAGGCGATACAATAGATTTGCATATTTGGATGATATGTGCCAAAGCTGATCATTGCAATGAACGTGTCCTCACGCCAAGTGACTCCGATTCTAACTGAGCGTTAGTGTAGATACATAGTCCTGCCTCCGGAAATGACATTCTTCCGGATGACGTTGCAACGTTTGTACCATAATAAAACAGATGCACAATAACTGCGGATATATTAGTAGACCCGTGTGGATTGGCAGGTAGGCAGTTTTTAAGCGTTGTCCTGGCATTCTAAAATATGTTGGCATGAGCTCCACACTGCATTGTAGACCAGCAATAAACCACAGACTATGCTCTATATAAAACATTCAAGCTATCACAAAGTGTCCAGAAAATTTCTCAAGAGCGTTCGCCAAAACTATTTGTTTCATAGAATCTTACAGAGCGAAAGGAGACTATTTGTCCCATTCAGTTTTCACCGACCACAATCCTATCCAGGCCTATACCCATAGCCCCATGCATTTACCATAATTTGTCCCTTGACACTAAGGACAAATTTAGCATTGCCAATCTACCTAAGCCGAACTATAGGAGAAAATCGGGGTACCCGGAAGAAACTCACTCAAATACAGGGAGAATGTGCAAACTGTACACAAACAGTGACCCAAGCCGGGAAGTGAACTCTGGTGCTGTCAGGCAGCAGTGCTAATCACTATGTCACCCCATTTGCATTTCGAGACAGAGGGTCGCGGGTTAAAATCCCACCCGAAATACTGGAATACATCAGAATACAAATGTTGTGACGGACAATGCTGTGTAGCCCTATGGCTTGCTGTTCATGAGAAAGCTTGGTGGGAGTGCCATGCTGAAGTGTCATTCCCAACGCACCAGAATGCCCATGGAAATGTTTTCACCTTTAATGAAGACGAGTAAAGAGTTGCTTTATGTAGGATCTTACTGCGCAAACTTGTTGCGCAATCTTCTAGATTACTGAAATAGTACACTTCAACAGATAAGATGCCTTGTGTGTGATAACCAGTGACACATAAACTCCCGATTACATTCGTTCAGAAAGTTGCACAGGTGTTGATCTAAGAATGACGCAGAGGGCATTAAGAAGGTCTCTTCTACTCTTATCGCAGCTTTGTATCATTGCGTTTTATTTGCGGCGCAGCAATAGGCCGCAGAGTCTGTCAGGCTGGAACTGTTCAGTTGCAGGGTGAAGCATCATGTTGGGTGGCGAAACGCGGCTGGAAACCGGGCCCACAGCCACGGTACCCACCGCATCTCCACTCTATGATGGCTCCCTTCTCCCTGCACCAGAACATTGTGTAGGAGCCCATACTATGTAGTGAATGCAGACTCGATGGACTGATTGGCCTCTTCTGCACTGTAGGATTCAATATTCTATGATTAGCTGAAGGCTCGAGAACGCAGGAATGCAGATGCGGTACTTTTTTTTGCGAGGGGGTAGTGGGAATGTGAGCAGAAATATTATGACGCAGTCTATGGTAATGGCTTGGAATTCACGGTTGGAAAAGAAATCGAATTGGCACTGAAGAGAAGTAAAATGCAGAGCTAGAAGGATACATCGGGGGACTGGGTATAGATGAGATTGTTCTAGAGAGTCAGTGTAGATTTGATGGGAGGAGTAGTCGCCTTTTGCGCCGGAATGACCTGTGATTAGCTCGCTACAAAGATGAGCTGTCTTGGAAAGGTAACAGACCTACACGAGTAGACTCTCTCTTATTCTCTTAGTGAGCTTTGCATATCACGCCGGTAGATTTGAGCGCATCTGGGAATGGTATAGACGTTTTTGTATCAGTCTACAGCAGGACTGTGCCTCTGTGTTAAACTAGCTGCACAGTAATAGATTGCCGAGTCTGTCAGGTTGGCGTCTCTCAGCTGGAGGTTGAAGCGGTTGTTTGTGGGATCGTGTTGCACCGTGAAGCGCTGCGCAAAATCTGCGCCACAGCTGCCGGATTCACGGCACATCCACTCTATTGTCTTCCCCTGCTGCCTGTACCAAAGCATTGTGTAGCTGCTCATGCTAGCTCCTTCCAAACTGCAGCTTAAATCGAGAGACTGATCCTGTAAAATAGTGGCCGCAAATGGAGACTGGAGCACAGTGGGTGCAGCCCAAATCCCTGGAATATATTTTAAGAAGGAGAAATAGATTAGAAACAGACCTCTAAAACGTTAACAGGCAATTATAGAAATTGTCAGTAGATAATGAGGCAATTCGGCCAATAAAATCTACATGACATGGTTATCAGGAGTGTGGGCCTAATGACAATAAGACCATAAGACCATAAGGCATAGAGCAGAATTGCGCCACTCTACTCATTGTGCCCGTTCCACCATTCAATCATGGCTGATATTTCTCTCATCCCTATTCTCCTGCCTTTTCTCCATAACCCCTGGTCCCCCTATTAATCAAGAAGTCGAATCCCATGAGACACGTGAGCATATCCCAGTACGTCAGGTTTTTTTTTTGGAACTTCAATGAATAAATGTTATTAACTTAAAAGATATATGGAAAGAAAAGGTAGTCTCAATAATTGTTGCTATTCGAGGATTGGTGATTATAGGTAAAAACCTATTTGGTTCCCGCTTAGTCGGAAAAGAAGCCAACATAATCTCGCTCCCCACGCAGCATGGGCATACACTCTTCCACCTTCTTCCGTCGGGAAAAATATACAAAGCCTGAAAACAACATCAAAAAACTCAAGAACAGTTTCTTCCATGCTATCATCAAACTTTTTTGAATCATCCTATCATATAGTAAGCTAATCTTTCGCTTCACTCTTGTAACTGCAACATTATATTCTGAGCACGTTCCTTTCATCGTCCCCTATGTACTCAACGAATGATATGTTTTGTCTGTATGGCGCGACATATTGTAACCCAATATATGTGACAATAACAATCAAATCAAATCAAATCAACGCTCCTTAGAGAAGAAAATCTGCCGGTCTCATCTGGCCGGGACTTCATTTGATTCTGGATATAGGATGGTTGACTGGACTGCTATCAAGACAAGTTAGAATGGGCAACAATTGTCTGCGTCGCGTACAGCAACCGAAATCCATGAAATCATTTAAAAGGCCAATTATGTTAATTTGCCCCAGTTCTTACCCAATGCCCTCCGAATGCGCCCCTTCCACACCTGTGTGCATTGATACAGTTTCATTTCGAAAACTAATATGGAACATGCGGCCCGTTTGAGGACAATTGCGACTCCGCTATTGATAAAAAAAAGTCAACAAACATCACTTACAACCAATCCAGTATCCGAGAGAAAAGGTGACAAAGACTGTGACAGTTTTGGCTGAGGTAGCCATCGCCTTTCTCAGGAGCTGAGGAACAGAGGCACTTAACGTTAAGACAGGGCTTGTGAAATTACTGGCCTGTCATTACAAATGCCACAAGTTATGACGAACTGAACCGAACTTGATTAGCCAATCATGTGGCTGAATAACACAATGTCGGCAAATAGATCACACGGAGATCATTTCCGCTGGGAGCACTGTTTCTTTTGCAAGTTTTTTTCCAAATCCCCCTTCCCTGCGTTTTCTCGCCTTTCCAACATTCATTTTCTTCCTTTCTCCGCCGTTCCACTACTATTGCCTCATTGATCATCGTTCAGAGATGAATGCATTCAATTGTAAATGAACATGTGCGGCGCAGCATTGCCATCTGTTGCTTTAGAGGCTATGTGGGCTGAGGAAATACAGCATACCAATTTTGCAATTGTTACGTTCAGAGCACGTCTACGGGCACTGCATCTGTTGGGTGAATGAACTTCCATCTTTTTCCAGCAACTCTTTTCGTTCTGCGATTGACACTTATCTGGATTGCCAAAGAGTTCTTCACAAGAAACGTGTTAGATTTTGGAAAGGTCGAATTCGTCTGGCAAACTTATTTAAGAATGAATGGAGATAGACAACAGGAGAACACAGGCCAGTTAGCCTGACATCTCTTATTGGAGAAATCTTGCAATTTACAAAAACATAATGCCAGCAAGCAGGGTCTGCCTGGATTTATGAAAGTTGTGTTTGACAAATGTATGGGTTATTTGAGCATGTGAGCCATGTGCAAAGTGAATAAAGGGCGGCCATCAGACACGGGGCCGCAAATAAAACATCTGAAAAGCAGAAAAGCTCATGTTGTTGCTTAAATTCCCCCTACTGCGTTTATTTATTTCTTTATCCGTCTTAATTATCTTTAGCTGCTTCTGGACGGCAACAATTCAGGATCAGGCCATTTGCACTTAATTTCGGCATAGAGCTTATCTAATTATTTACGCGGTTGCCTCGTGGTACAATCGCTAGACTCTTAACGCAGAAAGTCAGCAAATGTTCTGAGGACCCGGGTTCGAACCCCGCCATGACAGAATTTGAATTCACTAGAAAAATCTGAAATTAAAAATCTACTGATGACCATGAATCGATTGTCAGGAAACCTATCTAGTTCACTAATATCCTTTAGGGAAGGGAATCTACAGTCGTTACCTTTCTGACATTTAAGTGACTCCAGAGCCAGATAGTTGACTCTTCATTGCCCTCCAAGGGCAACTAGCGATAAACTATAAATGCTGGCCAGCCAGCGACGCCCATGTCCCACGAATGAATAAAACAATTCCGCTAGCCCTAACAAAGTACAAAATGTATTATTTAATCGCTCCGAGCCCAATATTGCCTTTTCGCACCTGTGCCACGCTTCACTAGCTCAAAACCTATTGCAGCTCAAACATTCCCCAGTGTGTTTTTGAAACTCAAGCTAGCTTTAATCTGGAGCCCGCAGTTGAAACCCAGAAGGCATCGGAGTTTTCGAGCATGCGGATAATGGTTGTGAACTGTATATGCGCAGAGCTGCTTTCTAACATTCTTTGGGGACCAGTGAATAACAACAAACAGTGCGGAGAGGGTGCACGGAGAGAGTCCAAAATGAAGTCTCAGGTAAGGACAGAGGCTAGGGATAGAAATAGATCCTCACTAATTTAACGCAAAACAAAGGAGCAGAGAAACAGTTATGAGTAACTGGATTTGGAAGAAGCTCGGATAATCAAAGATTAATCAAGAGGAGGTCTGAAGTTCCAACGGGTAGCTGACGTTTGATTACTCCATTGGGGCAGATGTAATTCTTTTGGAGAAGTTGTATTTTGCAGTGGAAAATCGGGATCTGGGTTGTGAGTTTGGTGTTTAAGTGTAGACAGGCCAATTCACTGGATGGAATCGTGAGTTGGGATTGAAACTTGCAAAACGAACCGTCCTTGAAACTGCCCACTTGCAAGCGAATCTTGGAGAGAATGTCCAAGGCTAGATATTCAAGTAAGTAGATTGGGACCTACACAAGAGAAGCTGACGATAAGTGAGATTGGTTAGTTTGCCGTGCTTACTGATGTCTTGGTGATTTGTTGAGAAATCCGTGAACACTATCTTCGTCGCATCTGCTATTTATGGTATAGGTGCAGATACATGGGATTGAAGGTGATTTAGCAGTTTGGATTAGGAATTGGCTAGCTGATAGAAGACAGAGGGTGGTGGTTGATGGGAAATATTCAAGCTGGAGTGCAGTTACAAGTGGTGTACCTCAAGGATCTGTTTTAGGGCCACTGCTGTTTGTCATTTTTATAAATGACCTAGATGAGGGTGTAGAGGGGTGGATTAGTAAATTTGCTGACGATACCAAAGTGGGGGGAGTTGTAGACAGCGAGGATGGATGTTACAGTTTGCAGAGGGACATAAATAGGTTGCAGAGCTGGGCCGTGAGGTGGCAAATGGAATTCAATACGGATAAGCGTGAGGTGATTCACTTTGGTAGGAATAACAGGCATATGAAATATAGGGCTAATGGAAGGACCCTTAATATTGTTGTCGAGCAGAGGGATCTTGGGGTACAAGTACATAGCTCTTTGAAAGTTGGCACCCAGGTTGATAAAGTTGTTAAGAAGGCGTACGGTGTGTTAGCTTTTATTGGTAGAGGGATTGTATTTAGGAGCCGTGAGGTTATGTTACAACTGTACAAAACTCTGGTGCGGCCGCACTTGGAGTATTGAGTACAGTTCTGGTCGCCGCATTATAAGAAAGATGTGGAAGCATTGGAAAGGGTGCAGAGGAGGTTTACCAGGATGTTGCCTGGTATGGTGGGAAGGCCTTATGAGGAAAGGCTGAGGGACCTGAGGTTATTTTCATTAGAGAGAAGAAGGTTATGCGGTGACCTAATTGAGGCGTATAAGATGATCAAGGGATTGGATAGGGTGGATAGTGAGAGCCTTTTTCCTCGGATGGTGATGACCAACACGAGGGGACATAATTTTAAATTAAGAGGTGGTAGTTATAGGACGGATGTCAGAGGCAGGTTCTTTACACAGAGGGTGGTGAGAGCGTGGAATGCCCTGCCTGCAGCAGTTGTGGACTCGCCTACTTTGGGGGCATTCAAATGTTCGGTGGATAGGCATATGGATGATATTGGAATAGTTTAGGTTAGAGGGTCCACTGGCCGGCGCAACATCGAGGGCCGAAGGGCCTGTACTGCGCTGTAATGTTCTATGTTCTATGTTAGGTGTGGTGTTCGACGTAAACTGTCAACACCAAGGGTCAACCCATTGTTGTCAATCAACCCAACCCGCAAATCCCCAGACCATGAGAGGAAGTCATTTGCGTGTACCTAATGTGTCTCCCTACTGCAAGTGTACGGAACATAAATTGTAATTTGTTTTGTATTTTGTATAGTTCATATGCAGTAACGTTGAATTTTGCTGTTCAAACACCACGGGATCTTGTGACTTTATTCACTGAGCAAACGCCCTGTGTGTCAAACGTTGTTTACTTTAAACAAAACGTCATTGACCTCTGACCAACAGCCTGGTGGCCTGGCCAATGATTGCAACAAACTTTACATAGGAAATAGAAGCAGGAGAATATATTTTGTCTCATTGAGTATCCTCTGCCATTATATAAGATAGAATATATAATTCGCCATATTGGTATAGATTTCGAGTCATACGAAGGCCAAAATAGCGTTATTTTGTTTCGTCCGTAAATAACATTATTGGACCAGGCAGGTATTTCACACAAGCAATAATAGAATAATAGTTACGATTGCAGAAATTAACATTATTGTGTAGGTTTAAACAATGGAATTCAAATTTGTCGAATGGACTTGGAAGGTTTAAACTATAGTCCACCAGAGGATTAGTCTGGGTCTCTGGATTGCCAGTCCAGTGATATTATCGTCTACCATCACCTCAAGGTTTCCGCACTGATTGCAGGTATGATAGAGTTCAGATATGTGAATGGCCTTGTTATTTTTATAGAAGAAAACGTTTTGAGGGAAGTCTTCAGAAGTGGACAGACGAGATCAGAAGATATTACATTCCTCAATTTCAAGGGCTATTCGGGATGGAAAACGGTCCTATCAAAGAATGCATCTTATAATTCTCCAATGCCTTCATATCTTTTTCAATACATTTGCACACGATTGGACAAGGAAGTCCAAAAGAGGCCAAAACTCTTCTCGATGTTGCTAAAAGAACAATCGTGAAGCAGAAGAACAGTTCGAACGTTTTGGAAATGGTATTTTTAAAACGTTGTGCGGAGATTTCCGGTTGATTTGTTTGTCATTAACCCGGAACCTCTCCTTAGCAGCGCTCATTACACGCATTGAGAGTTCAACCAATAAACTTCTGACCAAGAGTATAAATTATACCAACTGAGCCACGGTTGATCTTCAGAGTTAGTAATGTTAGAGATGTGTGTCTAAAGTTTAAATGGACAATAAAAGCGTCGGTGCAGGCTGTGCACCCGCGGCCGGAAATGAATGGAGCGAAGTTCTACAGCTGTCATGGAGACTTTGAACTCCTATGCTCTGGACCATTATCTGTGGCCTCGCAAGCACTATGCTAGAATCTCTCGAGCCACTGAGGCAGGTGGTTTCTTGCCGCGGCGAGTTTTTGTCAGAGCTCTTGCATTCCGGGAACGCTGTGTGCATCTTTGTCCGCCGCACAGTAATATGTTCCGCTGTCTTCGGCCTGAGAGTCTTTCAAGAACAGAATGAATTCGTTCTCCTGAGGCTCATACTTCACCTCCGTTCGTCTTTTGTCCGGAGATCCGAGCGATGTCGTGGATCTGATCCGCTTAATTTGGTCGCCGATCTGGACATACCAGTGCAACCAATAGTCTGTCATGTTGCCTTGCCAGATGCTGCAATAGAAAGCGGCTTTCTCGCCTGGAAACAGAACCATCGCCGACGGAGACTGGACGACTAGATGTTTCGCGTTAACATCTGAAAAGATAATTAAAACAGGGTAGCAGGTCGATCAGGAGACAGAATCAGAAGATGGGAGAGAGGTAGAAAAATGAGAAAGAGAAATAGATTAGTTTTCTCAAGTAGCATTGCTACATTCCTACTTATATTTGTCCTTTAAGGTAAGTCCAATCATCAATCGGATTTAGTGAACATTTGAATAACAAACGCGCCAAACTCAAATTGTTCCAAGTTAGATCACAGCGGTTCTGAAAGAAGAACTTTACTAAGGCGGGTTCTCATGGTACTGTGCTGAAATATTAGCAATTTAGCAGGTTAAAGAACACAAAATTATTTGCGTTTTGTCTACCAGCATTTATAACCAAACACAAAATGTGGTTATTATAAACAGTAAGTGTTCAAGAAGCTGCGAAGATACGAACTGGGAGCACTTGTTATCTTATACATACAGGCATTGGATAACAGGAACACAAAGAACCAAGAAATAGTGAACATTCTCTGAATATGATTCCGCCCTCTTTTGTCAACTGATCTCAAATTGCTTTGAGACGATTTCTGAGAGAAACCAGCTCGTTATATACAGAGTGATAGCGCCACGGCGGCCGCTTTTGGAACTGCAGCGAAAAGAATTATGCTTCTGCTCTCCTGCAAGGGCCAGCCACAAAATTGCTGAGACTCTTTCAGTTGGTTTAAATTGATTACAAAGCTTTCTCTGACCACAGAATGCCAACAAAACTATAAATGGAAACAGTCCAGAAACATTACAAAGCCTACATACATATATATATATATAGAGAGAGAGAGAGACTGAGAGAGCGATGGGAGACAGAAAGAAAGAGACAACATGAGGCAGTGACAGTCAGTGACAGATTGTTCCAGGCAAAAGACTCTGACAGAGAGTGATTCAGGAAAAAAAAACACATTCGAAAGGGGCGAAGAATGAGAAAAGAAACAGACAGAAAATGGGACAAAATGAGAGTCAAAGCAAAAGCAGAGGCTCAACGTGTTAGAGAAAAAAAATGAGAAGGAAAGCGACCGAAATAACGGGGATGAATGAACTGTGTGTGTGTGTGAGAGAGAGAGAAAAACCCAAAGTAACAAAGAGAGACAGAATTAGAGACAGTTTGAGAAAGAAAGCCTTTTAAAAATTATTTCGCTTCCTTTGGAACATCGGTCCAGTTTTCTTTTGTTAATTGCTTGTGTGGTTGCCAATCCGTTTGCCCATCCGTCTGCCCTTGCAAGGCGAAAAGTTATTACTTAGCTGATCCGCTCCCAATTCCTATATTGCCTTTTCGCACCCCGCTTTACGAGTCAAAGCGATAACATTTCTCTGCGTGTTTCGAAACTCAAAATGATTTTGTTGTGAAGTTCGGACTTCAAATCCGAATGGCCATTGGATCTTTTGACCGTGCCTATAACGCGTGTTGACAGCGCATGCGCAGAATCGCCTTGAAAAGTTCTTTGGGCACTTTTCCATAACCGTGCAAGCGAGAATACGGAGAAGCAGCCCACAATAAAGTTCCAGGTACAGACAGAGACTGGGGTGGGGGGGGGGCGGGGGGGGGGGGGGGGGGAATTGATCCTGGTTGAGTTAAGGAGAAAAAAGCAAGAAGCAGAGGGAAAGGGGAAACAGCTATGAGTAGCAGCCTTTAGCTACAGCGGCTCCACAGAAACTCGGATAATCAAAAACTATTCAAGAGATCTGAAAATCTAAAGGGTAGGCGAAGTTTTATGATTCCTCATTGAAGCGTACTTAGAGCAGTGGTGTTCTCTTTCCTTGGCGGAAGATCAGAATCTGGGGGTGTGAATTTCCTCTTTGAATGTGTCTCGGAAATTTATTGAAATGGAACCTTGGGGATGTGGCAGGAAACCGGAGCACCCGGAGGAAACCCACGCAGACTCGGGGAGAACTCTAAAGCCCGATTAGAGCGAAGTTTGGATCGAGTTCCCAAAGCAAGATCTTTGAAGTCAGACGCTCATATCCCATCAAAGAATTAATCTGTACAATCTCCAGTGCGTTAACACATTTTTGAAAGGCTTCCTCCAGAATTGGACTCTGGATGAATAGAAGCCAAGAATGTGGGCGGAGTGGTGGCACGATGGCTAGCACTGTTGCCTCACAGCTCCAGGGACCAGAGTTCGGTTCGCAGCTTGGCTCACAATCTGTTTAGAGCCTGCACATTCTCCCCGTGGCTGCGTGGGTTTCCTCCGGGTGCTCCGGTTTCCTCCCACATTCCAAAAATGTATATGTTAGGTTGATTGGTCAAGCTGAATTGCCTTTAGTGCCCTGGGATGCGTAGGTTAGAAGGTTAGCGGGTCTAGAATCTATGATTCTAACTATGTTGGAATAGGGGAAAAGGCCTGGGTGGGATTGATATCAGTGAAGGCTCGATGGGTCAAATGGCCTGCTTCTGCACTGTAGGGTTTCTATGTTTCTAATCATCTAATGGTTAGCTCTCTGGCCAACCGTTTTGACTGATGCTAAGTGGATGAACAGGCAGAGCACCAGTTAACTTCTTTGAAATTTTGGCTTAAGATCTTTGAGAATGACCAGAAGTTTCCAGTTGATTTCTTTGTTATCATGCGGAGCGTTAGCTTGCAGCTCTGAGTACATGAAGCGAGACTTTAATCAATACACTTCCGGTCAGAAGGAAAAGTTATGCCATCTGAGCCACGGTTGACACTAAGAGTTAATGATGTAGAGGTTGTCATGTGCATCTAAAGATGTAACTTGACTTGGAAGTGTCTCGATATTGGTTTGAGCTGAGATTGTCCATTTGTGTTCGAATTTTGTGACTCTTGCATTCCTTCAATACCATCACCACCAACCCAACCTTCATGAATATTGCTGTTCTATACTTTATCAAATTCAACCCACATATCCGCCAAGTCATTGCACATACCGTCAGTATAATTGCCACAAGCTCATCCTCATCAACCTGGCCATTGTTATTTGAACCACGTCAGAGTTATCATTAGGGATTTATTATTCATTCTCCAGATGTGCAAAGGCAACATATATTGGCCAGCCAAGTAGAGAAATGTTCTGTTAGGCAACTGGAGAAGGCAGTTACAATTGTTCTCTGCCTGGTGTCTTATAGACCCTAAGTGAATGAGGTGGCAAATTTCCTCCCTTCTATTATATGGTTGCTATGGTCGAAACCAGCTTCTCATTCCAGCCCCGTTTACTTTAAAAGAACATCCTGCTTACAACATGTGCGTCCTTGAGAAGTTGGTGATAAATGACTGCAGCGCTTGTTCTCAGGACCCTGGCCCAGCAGCAGCAATGAATTAACTATATCGTTCCAGATCAGAGAACCGCCTTCATGGAGAGAAATCTGCAGGGAGCAGCGATCCCCTTGTGTCTGCTGACCCTAGTGGCGCAGCTTAGGGGTTCCGTTGATGAATGAGACATAACGAGCTGCGAAAGTGTATTTTGTAGATGACAAACTGCCGCCGGAAGTGAATGGAGTGAAATTCTCCTACTGCCACGGAGAATTTGAACACCTATATTCTAGATCAGTATCTCAGGCCTCCAGGTGACTAGCTCCAACAACGGAATCACTATGCTAACCTCTCTAGAGACTGAGGCAGGTCATTTTGTGCCGAAAGCCCTGCATTCGTGTAACACTGTGGACACCTTTGTATGCTATACAGTAATACGTGCCGCTGTCTTCGACCTGGGAGCCCTTCACGAATAGAGTGAATGCATTCTCCGTTGGGTCATGTTTGACCTCCGTTCGTTTTCTGTGCCTAGGTGAAGAAAATATCCCGGATCTGATCCATTCAATTTGGTCGCCGATCTGGATGAACCAGTGCAACCAATAGTTGGTCATGTTGCCTTGCCAGATGCTGCAAGAGAAAGTGGCTTTCTTGCCTGGAGATATAACCATTGCCGACGGAGACTGAAAGATTAGGTGTCTCGAGCAAACATCTAAAAAAAATTAAATCAAGACAGCAAATCAATCAGGAGACAAAATCATAAGTAGAAGGTGGGGCAGAGGTAGGAGACGGTAAAAGAGAAATTAATAGATTAGGTTTCTCAGGTAACATTGCTACATTCCTTCTTATATTAGCTCTTCAAGTCCAATTATCAATTGGATTTTGTTAAAATTTAAACAATAAACGCGCCAAACTCTGAAATTGTTCCGAGTCAGATCACGGCGGTTCTGAAAGAAGAAAACGAGTAATAGTACTGTGGAAATAAACTGGAATTACAGCACTTTAGTGGATTAAGGCACAGTGAAATATTTGCGTTTTGTTCGCCAGCATTTATAACCGAACGCAAAAGTATTTGTGAACAGTAAACGTGGGTGAAGAAGCAGCGAAGGCACGAACTGGGAGCTCTTGTTTCTGCTACCTTATACATACAGGCATTAGGCAAGAGAAATATAGAAAGCCAAATAATAGTGAACATCTCCAAATAAGATTCCGCCCTCCTTTGCCAACTGATCTCAAATTACTTTGAGATGATTTCTGAGAGAAAACGGCTTGTTAGATATAGAGTGATAGCGCCGCGGCGGCTGCTTTTTGAACTGCAGCGAAAAGAAATAAGTCTCTGCTCTCCTGCAAGAGCCAGCCACAAAATTGCGGAGACCCTGTCAATTGGTTTAAATTGATGGCATAGAGTGTCAACAAAGCCATACAAATAGATCAGAACCATCGCATCGCCAGAGAGAGAGAGAGAGGGGGAGAGAGGTAGGAGACAGAAACAGAGAGGCAGCTTGAGGAAATCAGTGACAGTGGTTCGAGGCAAATGACCCTGGCAGAGAATAATTCGAAAAGAAAACACGTTCCAGAGGGAGGAAGAATGAGAAAAGAAATAGAGAGAGAAAATGGGGCAAAATGAGAGATACAGCAAAAACAAAGGCAGAACGCGATAGAAAGAGAAAATGAGAAATCGAAAGAGAGCGGGACAACGGGAATGAATGAACTGTGAAAGAGAGGGAGAAGAAATCATTCAAGTCAACGAAGAGAGACAGAATTGGAAAATAGTTTGAGAAAGAAAACTATTTAATATTATTTAAAAAAAATTCGGATCAAATGTTGGTTCCATTTAAATGTTAGACTTTTGACCAGGATGCGGTGAAAATAATCACCTGACTGAATGTGGATTCAATCAGAAATTACTACATCATTCTAACTGATGCGGGTTGAATGAGAGTTTGCCGCGTTTTGGATTGTTCCTGATGTGGAGGACAACAGTGCCGCGCCCCGGCGGCTGTTCACTGCCCCTTGGGCTCGGTGATAAATTTGGGGGATTTTATGAAAGAGCGCCCACGTTTCCGTGCATCATTGCAGGTGCCCGTGTGCCACTGAGAGACTATGGTGAGTTCCAGACTAACCTCCTCATGGCTGGGACTGTGGGCTTGAAAAATTCCAACGTCCATCTGCAAGCATGGACGGGTACTGGGCGATTTGATAGAAGCTTCCCATTCTTCCAAGAAGGAAACCAGAAGATCCATCGTTCCCGAATCACCCATTCTCCCTTGTTACTTTTCTGAAAAGTAACTGCTTATGGAATCATAGAAGTATAGAATCCCTACAGTGCAGAAGGAGGCCATTCAGCCCATCAGTTCTGCACCGACCACAATCACACTCAGACCCTATCCCCATAACCCTATTTACCTTAGCAAGCCCCCTGTCACAAAGTGACAACTGAGCATGGTCTAACCCACACATCTCTGGACATCACGATGTACCTGATTCAATTGTGAACATTAGTGTTAATTTGACGCAATAGAATCTACGTCTGAACTGTCCGTTTCCTAATAAAAGATCCTCATTAGTGTTAATAACTTTCGCTCTTGTATTCTCCCTGCTTTGGGAAAAGCAATTCCAGTTCCTCTAGTCTGTCCATGTAACTAAAGATACTTCACGCTGATACCTTTCTGATCAATAGCCACTTGCTTTAAGCAGAATAATTGCATCTTCTCCTATCTATCCAGCTAATTGACATGACTAGTAACATTCCGGGAAACCTGTTCTGCACGCGTTCCTCCGTTCTGTGGTTCCTTCCTAGTTTCTTAAATTCTGGCTTGCTTTCTATTTTTCGTCCACACTTCTCTGCACTACTTCTTTCTGCCAATCTCTCCTGCTTTAATCTATAGTTTCCAGTGTCTTCTTGTTAAAAGGTCATACGGTCTGTAAAATGAACCTACACAGATGCAACGCCATTGCTGTTTTTTTTTGTGTGGTTTCATTCTCAGGTGTCTCCTGCTGCTTTTTGGGGTTTTTGTTGAACTGCTCCATCTCTCTGAGTCACTGTGAACAATCCAGGCACAATAATACACTGCCGAGTGATTCACCCGCAGGCTGGAGGATTCCAGGTTGAACTCGGAGCCAGACGGTCGCTTGGCGGTGAAACTGTCCAACGTCTCCTTTGGATTCACGTCTTGAGCAACTGCGGAGTAAAACATCAACTGGAGTTCCTTGCCCGGGTATTGCCTGTACCAGAATCTCCTACCAGTACTGCTGCCTTCCACGGTGCATTTCAGAACCACTCCGTCCCCGGGATATTTCGAGACAGCAGCGGGAAACTGGAGGACCTTCTCTGAGTTCACGCCTGAGTAAAGTACGGGCAGAGAAAGAAGTCAATAAACAGAGACATTCCCGTAATGGGCCAGAGCGAAAAGGGAATGAAAGATAAACGAGACAAAGGCACCAGAGAGACAGGAGGTGAAGAAGATGGGGATTGAGGGGGAGGGAAGGTAGAGGGTGTGGGTGGTAGAGCACGAATTTCTGAGTAAATATTCTTACAGTGAAATAAAGTCACCAAGCTCAGGACCAGGTACATCTTTTGCTTGACACCTCCCGCCTGTTAACGGGAGAAATCCGGCCGGGAGCTCTGAGTTTTGTGAGGAGCCAATCGAGAATTCTAAACCACTGAGGAAGTGATCAAGATCGCAAGGTAATAAGGTCATTTCGACACGCCCCTTCCAACCAATCAGAATTTATATGATTGATAACTTCCGATGGCATTTCTTACATTTGCTATTCAAATGCAATTAAACACAACTTCATAATAGCCAGAAGTGTATTTACAGATTTAATTACGTTGGAATAGTTTCCATTTGATTATATGGGCAGCACGTTGGCGCAGTGGTTAGCACTGTTGTCTCACAGTGCCACGGATCGGGATTCAATTCTGAGCTTAGGTCACTGTCGGTATGGAGTTTGCACATTCTGCCCGTATCTGCGTGGGTTTCTTGCGGGTGCTCCGGTTTACTTCCATAGTCTGGAAGATGTGCTGATTAGGTGCATTGATCCGAACAAGAGCCGGAGGATGGCGACGGGAGGAATTTCGCAGTAGCTTCATTGCAGTGTTAATGTAAGCCTTACTTGTGACTAATAAATACACATTAATTTAAAAATATGTAACAGATTCGATGGGCTTTCCCTATTTGGATGGAACTGACTGGAGGGAATGCTCTTGAGATTGGTGGAATTACTTTGGTCTTCTGTGCAACAGTCTCAGGAAGGGCTAAACTAGCACCCTCCCCCCCACTTTTCCCCTGTATTAGGCGCGAATGGGGATGCAAGGTCACCTCCTGTTGAATCATAGAAATCCTATAGTAACGAAAGAGGCCATTCGGCCTATCGACTCCGCACCGACCACAAACCCACTCAGCTTCTCCCCCAGCCCGCCCTTCCCCACCTACATATTTCTACATCTTTACCCACTAATCCCTGTAACCTACGCATCTCAGGACGCTAAGAGAAATTTTACCATGGCCAATCAACCTAACCCGCACATCTTTGGACTGTGGGAGGAAACCGGACCACCCGAAGGAAACCCACGCAGACACGAGGTGAACGTGCAAACTCCACACAGACAGACACACAGTCCGAATCGAACGCAGCTCCCTGGAGCTGTGAAGCAGCAGAGCTAATCACTTGCTACCGCTCTTTTGTAACAAGTCCGAGGGGCTGAATGGCCTCGGCCTTCTGGCAGGGTATAGGGGGCTTGAGTAGTCTCATCCTGTTCCGTCTACATATGTTTCAATCACTGAAGTGTCTGCCTGTCACAGGACGACCCCTTGAAAAATATCGCTGGCAGTTGATGAAGAGAAAATCTTGTTTTATTCTCTTCTCTCTATCTACTATTTGTTCATTGATTCACTCTTTTTTTGTCCCATTGTTTTTTCCTATCTTTCCTCCCTGCTTCAGCAATTTGTTTTGTCCATCTCATTAGTAACGAACAAGTGGGTTATAGGATTTCTAACACATTCCTTTTCCAAAAGCAAAAGACTTCTAAGTCACATTTTATAAAAGCTGGAAGCACTCAGCAGATCAGGGAGTCTCTATGGAAAGAAAAACCGAGTTAACGGTTCACACCAGTGATCTTTCATCAGAACATTAAACCAAATATTTTTTAAAACGTCTTTATTCAAAAGATAGCGGAAGTGTGGAACTTCCACCAGATACATCGCTGAGTTATGCTCATGGTTTTCTCAATGATTTGTGATGAAGAGTTAAAGGGATTCGAAACGTTAAAATTTTTCTCTCACGAACGATGTTGCCAATACTGCTTTTTACGTTTTGTTCCTGAATTACTTGTTCTGCTCACAATCAAATTCGCCCGCACTTGGGAACTAGCTCCCTCTGCTGACTGAATTTGCTCATTCCCTCAGTAACAGGATGTACTGAAATTCGACTCCAGCGGCATATCTGTCTATTTCTCTCTTCCACGTATTTTTATGTAACTTCTCCTGAAAGGCAAATACGTTTCTCACCCCAATCCAATTCTGCAGAAACAAGGTTCACAATCTACACTCTTAAGGGTATAAAAAGGCAGAAGGAACTGGGTGTGCAGATTCACAAGTCACTGAAAGTGGCAACGCATGTGGAGACCGTAGTCAAGAAGGTATACTGCATGCTTGTCTTCATCACTCGGATCACTGAGTTTAAAAATTGGCAAGTCATGTTGCAGCTCTATAGAACCTTAGTTAGGCCGCACTTGGAATGTAGTGTTCAATTCTGGCCACCACATTACCAGAAGGATATGGAGGCTTTGGAGAGGATACAGAAAAGATTTTTTAGGATGCTGACGAGTATGGAGAGCATTAGCTATGAGGAGAGGTTGGAGAAACTTGGTTTGTTTTCATCGGATAGCGGAGGTTGAGGGGCAATCTGAGAGATGCCTACAAGATTATGAGGGGCATGGACAGATGGACAGTCAGAAACTTTGGAAGAATCAATTACTAGGAGGCATAGATTTAAGGTTCGAGGGGCAAGTTTTACACAGAGGGTGGTGGATTTTTTTTTTAAGAGCAACACAGCACGGGAAACAAGCCCTTCGGCCCAATGAGCCCGCGCCGCCGTCATAACTATATAGTAGCAATTTCATTATCCTATTATAGATTTAGGTTATTCCTAATATGGAAGACTCTCACTATAGGGACAATTTGTTTCCCAATCAGCCTAAGAGCGAATTTTTGGGTTGTGGGAGGAAACCGGAGTGCCCGGAGAAAACCCACGCAACCACGGGGAGAACGCGCAAACTCCCGCAGACACCGGCCCAATTCCAAGTGTCTGCACAGCCACATCGATAGTCTCTGAGCTGTCATGGTGCTCTTCAGATGGTCCACATAAAGCACTCATTTACGACATGAGGTACCAGGCAACCCATGAATCAACATCCAAGAGCTGTACTCGCACCACCTGCCGAATGCATGCTCAATGTTGGTCAATATGGAAGTATGGATGCTTGGAACACTCTGCCAGCGGAGGTATGGAAGCAGATACGATAGTGACATTTAAGGGACGTCTTGACAAACACATGAATAGGATGGGAATAGAGGGGTACGGTCTCCAATGGGGTAGGGGCTTTTAATTCAGTCGGCAGCATGGTGGGTGCAGGCTTGGGGAGGCTGAAGGTCCTGTTCCTAAGCTGTATTTTTTTTCTCTGTTGTAAGAACAATTTCTACACAGTCCCTGTTTAATCTATGAATGCAGATCTCTTCTTTATGAGGCCTAGTGTTGGACTTTTTCTAAAGTGAAATTATGTTCCCTCTGTCTAATCCATTCAACCTCCAAATTATCTATGAGATCCACTTCAAACTGCTCTTCAATAGAAACGAATATGGGCAGTCTTCCCTATAAGTTACAATCTCTCAGTTCAGGGAACATCCTTGCTAATATTCCCTTCCGCCTTTTCCAGTGTTCCGCAAAGTAGAACATAGAACATAGAACATAGAACAATACAGCACAGAACAGGCCCTTCGGCCTTCGATGTTGTGCCGACCAAAATAAAAAGCAATGCCCCTCCTAACTAAACCATTCCCTTCTCATCCATATACTTATCAACTAACCTCTTAAACGCCACCAAACTTGGCGCATCTACAACAGCTGCAGGCAGGGCATTCCACTCCCTAATCACTCTTTGAGTAAAGAACCTACCTCTGATATCCGTCCTATAACTCATACCCCTTAATTTAAAGCTGTGTCCCCTCGTGCTAGCTTTCTCCATCCTAGGAAAAAGGCTATCACTGTCCACCCTATCTAAACCTCTAATCATCTTATATGCTTCAATAAGATCCCCTCTTAGCCGCCTCCTTTCTAACGAAAACAACCTCAAATCCTTCAACCTCTCTTCATAGGACCTGCCCTCCATACCAGGCAACATCCTGGTAAACCTCCTCTGTACCCTCTCCAATGCCTCCACATCTTTCTTATAATGTGGCGACCAGAACTGCACACAATACTCCAAGTGCGGCCGCACTAGAGTTTTGTACAGCTGCAACATGATGCTGCGGCTCCTAAATTCAATCCCCCTACCAATAAAAGCTAAGACTCCATAAGCCTTCTTAACAACTTTATCCACTTGACTGCCTACTTTCAGGGATCTATGACACATACACCAAGATCCTTCTGTTCCTCAACACTATTAAGAGCCCTACCATTAGCCCTATACTCTACACATTTATTGTTCCTGCCAAAGTGCATTACCTCACACTTTTCCACATTAAACTCCATTTGCCACCTCTCGGCCCAGCTCTGCAACTTGTCCAAGTCACTCTGTAAACTAAAACACCCCTCTTCACTATCTACCACACCACCAACTTTAGTATCATCTGCAAATTTACTGATCCATCCCTCAATACCCTCATCCAGATCATTTATAAAAATTACAAACAGCAGGGGCCCCAAAACAGACCCCTGAGGCACACCACTCGTCACCGAACTCCACGATGAATATCTCCCATCAACCACCACCCTCTGTCTTCTATCTGCCAGCCAATTTCTAATCCAATTAGCTAAATCACCCTCTATTCCACACATCTGCATTTTCTGTAGAAGTCTTCCATGGGCCACCTTATCAAAAGCCTTACTAAAGTCCATATATACTACATCAACCGCCTTACCCCCATCCACCTCTCTGGTCACTTTCTCAAAAAACTCAATGAGGTTAGTAAGGCATGACCTACCCTTCACGAAACCATGCTGACTATCCCCAATCAATTCATTTCTCTCTAAATAACTATAAATCCTATCCCTAATAATTCTCTCCAATACCTTGCCCACCACAGAAGTAAGACTCACTGGCCTATAATTCCCAGGAAGGTCTCTCTTCCCCTTCTTAAACAATGGGACCACATTCGCCATCCTCCAGTCCTCCGGAACCACACCCGTAACCAACGAGGACCTGAAGATCAGAGCCAGAGGCTCAGTAGTCGATCATTTTCATTTTAACCCTTGACTTTTATTCTCAATAACATGTTCACTCGACAAGATAACATGGCAAGGCGAATCACAGCACAGAATTGTCAGTGACAGCTGTTTCTTGCTGCCTTTGGGGTTTTTGTTGAGCTGCTCCATCCCTCTGAGTCACTGTGAATACTCCACGCGCAGTAATACACGGCCGAGTGATTCGCCAGCAGGCTGGAGGCATTCAGGTTGAACTCATTCATATTCGGTCTCACGGCGGTGAAGCTGTCCACCGTCCCTTCTGAATTCACGATTTGTGCAGTTGCAGAATGAAACATCAGTTGCAGTCCCCTGCCCGGATATTGTCGGTACCAGTACATATAACCGCTACTAGCTCCCTCAGATTTACAAGCCAACTTCACTCCTTCCCCAACAAGTTTGGAGACAGCGGTAGGGGTCTGATGGATCTGCACTGAGTTTACATCTGGAAGACCCATGGGGAGAGCAGAACGTTAATAAATAAAGAAATCCTGGTGGTGAATCAGCAAAAGGAAATAAAGTACTTGAGGCAGAAGGAAAGGAAATCATAAGAGATTGTTGCCCAGAAAAACACATGACTTACATTGAAATAACATCGCGAGGCCTAGTAACACATACATCTTTAATGTTAACCTTTTGTTGTTTTAGAAAAATATGCGGTAATACTAGAGAGCAGAATTCTGTGGAGTCAACTGGTCGTCTGTCAAATCATTGAGAAAATATGAAGGGCTAAAGTGAACTCCGCCCTCACTGGCGGGAAAACACGCCCTATTTCTATGATTGGCTAGAAGTAGGAGCAGGAAGTGCCAAAAAAGGCAGAGACAGATGAAGCGAGTGTGCTAAGAAAATTGATAAAATATGAGCGAGAGTTTCAGCAGGTCTGACGGCATCTGTGGAGAGACAATAGAGCCAACGTTTCGTGTCTGGATGTCGCCTTCGTTCGCTCTGAGAAAGGGTAATCCAGACTCGAAACGTTGGTCCTATACTTTCTCTAAAGTTGCTATCAGGCTGCAGAAGTTACCCTGCATTTTCTACTTTCGTTTCAGATTCCAGCATCCGCGGTATTTTCTCTTTGGACAAAATGTGACATCGCCTTAAGCAATTTAGAGTGGCGCAACTTCTAAGTGGCGAGAGGAGCTGTGGCGAAGGAAATGTGTTCAGCGCCATAATTCACTAAAACCAGGCAGGCCTGGACAAAATGGACTTCAAATTGTAATCGAAGGCACGTTTTTGCACCATGGGAACTGGAATATCAAAGGAGAGAGGTTTCCTTAAATTGTAACAGAACTTTAGAACACAGGGCACAGATCTGAGAAAGCACCCCGGACCAACCCACAGAACATCCACATTCATGGACGGGCACAGTGGTTAGCATTGCTTCCTCACAGCACCAGGGTCCCAAATACAAATTTCGCTCATATTTTATCCATTTTCTTACCACACTCGCTTGGATCACTGACTATATGGAGTTTGCACGTTCTTTCCGTGCCTACGTATATTCTCTCCGGGTGCTCCATTCTCCGCCACAGTCCGAAAGATGTGCGTGTTGGATGCACTGGACATGCTAAATTCTCCCTCAGTGTACCCGAACAGGTGCTGAGGTGCGGCGCTAAATGAATTTTCACAGTAACTTCATTTTAAGCCTTAATGTAAGCCTACTTGTGACAGTACTAAATAAAAATAAAGAAGGTAGGGATTACTGGGAAGGATTGCAAAATAGATTCGCCAGCATGATACAGGGGCTTGTTTTACAATTCTGGGCGCCGCTGACAAGGCCACTAAATATTGTGCATCCCGAATTGCCCTTAAAGACTGAGTGGTATTGCAGAGGGCAGTTAAGAGTCAGCCACATTGATCTGACATCAAACGCTTTTACAATAATCGACAATTATTCCGTGATCACCATTACTTAGACCGGATTTGAATTCCAAACGTTGTCTTTTTGTTCATTCCATTGGCTGCCAAGGTGAGTTTTGAACATTGCCCGCAAGAATCTGAACTGCTGGACTAGTAGCCCAGTGGCAGTAACACTACACCACGGGCTGCACCTACATCAATCAATAAATCATAAAGACATGTTGCTTCAGCTTGTCTGCCTTCCCTTGTGTTGAGGAGGAGGTTAAGGGAGGGGTCTACTGATTTGCGTTTTTGGTATTTTAGAAGGAGAATTTAAGATCAACTGAATGATGTACTGCAGAGTTGGGGGTCAGCACCATGCCCTGTCACAGTTGGAATCATAGAAACCCTACAGTGCACAAAGAGGCCATCTGGCCCATCAAGTCTGCATCGATCACAATCCCACCCAGGCTTTATCCCTTATCCCTAACATTTATCCGCTAATCCCTCTAATGTACACATGTGAGGACACTAAAAGGCAATTTTAACATGGCCAATCAACCTAACCTGCACATCGTTGGATCATGGGGAGAAACCGGAGCACGTGGAGGAAACCCACGCAGACACGAATAGAATTTACGAACTCCACACAGACAGTGACCCAAGCCGAATCGAACTCAGATCCCTGGAGCTTTGAAGCATCAGTGCTAACCACTGTGTTAACGTGCTTTTGTAACAAGTTCGAGAGGCTGAATGGTCTTACCTTATTCCAAGTAGCAGGCTCGAGAGAGAGTTTGAATAGCTTCATCCTAATCATTCTACATATGTTTCAGCCATTGAAGTGTCTGCTTGTCAAAGAACGCTTCCTTGAAAGCAACCGTTGGCAGTGGATGAAGAGAAAATCTTGTTTTATTCTCCTCTTCTCTCTATCTAACATTTGCTCACTGATTCATTCTTTCCTTGTCTCATTGTTTCTTCCAATCTTTCCTCCCTGCTTAAGCAGGTCGTTTTGTCCATCTCATTAGTAACAAACAAGTGGATTGTAGGATTTCTAACACATTGCTTCTCCAGACGCAAAAGACTTCTAAGTCACATTTTATAAAAGTTGGAAGCACTGAGCAGGTCAGGGAATCTCTGTGGAGAGAAAAATCGGGTTAACGGTTCAGACCAGTGACCTTTCATCCGAACATTACACCAAATAATTTTTAAAACGTCTTTATTCAAAAGATAGCGGAAGTGTGAAACTTCTACCAGATACATCACTGTCTTATGCTCATGGTTTCCTCAATGATTTGTGATGAAGAGTTAAACATTAAATATTTCAGCAAAATTCGAAATGTTAAATATTTTTCTCTCACGACTGATGCTGCTTTCTGTGTTTTGCTCCTGAATTACTTGTTTTGCTCCGGATTAAATTCACTTGGGAACTAGCTCCCTCTACTGACTGAATTTGCTCACTCCACAGGATGTACTGAAATTCGACTCCAGCGGCATATCCGTCTATTTCTCTCTTCCACGTATTTTTATGTAACTTCTCCTGAAAGGCAAATACGCTTCTCACCCCAATCCAATTCTGCAGAAACGAGGTTCACAATCTACACTCTTAAGGGTACAAAAAGGCAGAAGGAACTGGGTGTACAGATTCACAAGTCACTGAAAGTGGCAACGCATGTGGAGACTGTAGTCAAGAAGGTATACTGCATGCTTGTCTTCATCACTCGGGTCATTGAGTTTAAAAATTGGCAAGTCATGTTGCAGCTCTAGTTAGTTAGGCCGCACTTGGAATGTAGTGTTCAATTCTGGCCACCACATTACCAGAAGGATGTGGAGGTTTGGAGAGGGTACAGAAAAGATTTCTTAGGATGTTGTCTGGTATGGAGGGCATTAGCTATGAGGAGAGGTTGGAGAAACTTGGCTTGTTTTCATTGGACGACGGAGGTTGAGGGGCGACCTGAGAAATATCTACAAGATTATGAGGGGCATGGACAGATGGATAGTCAGAAGCTTTGGAGGAATCAATTAGTAGGGGGCATAAGTTTAAGGTTCGAGGGGCAAGTTTTACACAGAGGGTGGTGGATGCCTGGAACTCTCTGCCAGCGGAGGTATGGAAGCAGACACGATAGTAACATTTAAGAGGCGTCTTGACAAATACATGAGTAGGATGGGAATAGAGAGATACAGTCTCCAATGGGGTAGAGGGTTTTAGTTGAGTCGGGCAGCATAGTGGGTGCAGGCTAGAGTGCCGAAGGGCCTGTTCCTAAGCTGTATCTTTTTTCATCTTTGCTGTAAGAACAATTTCTACACAAATCCCTGTTTAATGTATGAATGCCGATCTTTATTTATGAGGACTAGTGTTGGTCTTTCACTAAAGTGAAAATATGTTCCCTCTGTCTAATCCATTCAACATCCAAATTATCTATCAGGTCCACTTCAAACTTCTCTTCAATAGAAACGAATATGGGCAGACTTCCCTATAAGTTACAAACGCTCAGTTCTGGGAACATCCTTGCTAATATTCGCTTTCGCCTTTTCCAGTGTTCAGCAAACTAATCGGTCATTTTCATTGTAACCCTTGACTTTTACTGTCAATAACATTTTCACTCGACAAGATAACATGGTAAGGCGAATCACCGCGCAGGGTTCTCAGTGACAGCTATTTCCTGTTGTCTTTGAGGTTTTTGTTGAGCTGCTCCATCTCTCTGAGTCGCTGTGAATACTACCAGCGCAGTAATGCACGGCCGAATGATTCGCCAGCAGGCTGTGGGCATTCAGGTTGAACTCATTCATATTCGGTCTCACGGCGCTGAAGCTGTCTACCGTCCCTTCTGAATTCACCATTTCTGCAGTTGCAGAATAAAACATCAGCTGCGGCCCCTTGCCCGGATATTGTCGGTACCAGTACATGTAATCGGTATTGGCTCCCTCAGCGTTACAATTCAATTTCACTGCATCCCCAATAAATCTGGAGACAGCGGCGGGGGTCTGATGGATCTGCACTGAGTTCACATCTGAAATAGAGATGGGGTGAACAGAGCATTGATAAATAAGGAAATTCTAGTGGTGAAGCAGCAGCAAAAGGAAATAAAAGAAAAGCAGGAGGAAAGGAAATCCTAAAAGACGTTGTCCAGAAAAAGACATGACTTACACTGAAATAACACCGTGAGGCCTAGTAACACATACATCTTTAATGTTAACCTTTTGTTGTATTAGAAATATATGCTGTAGCACTGGAGACCAGTATTCTGGGGAGTCAACTGGTCGTCTGTCAAATCATTGAGAAAAATGAAGGGCCAAAGTGAACCCCGCCCTCACTGGCAGGAAAACACGCCCTGTTTCTATGATTGGCTAGAAGTGGGAGCAGAAAGTTCCAAAAGGGGCAAAAACAGATGAAGAGAGTATGTAAAGAAAATGGATAAAATATGAGCGAGAGTTTCAGCTGGTCTGACAGCACATATGGCGAGAGAATAGAACAAACATTTCGTGTCTGGATGTCGCCTTTGTTCGCTTTGGAAAAGGGTAACCCAGGTTCGAAACGTTGGTCCTATACTTTCTCTACAGTTGCTATCAGGCCTGCAGAAGTTACCCTGCATGTCCTGCTTTTGTTTCAGATTCCAGCATCCGCAGTATTTTCCCTTTGGACAAAATGTGACATCGCCTTAAGCAATTTAGAGTGGCGCATCTTTTAAGTGGCGAGAGGAGCTGTGGCGAAGGAAAGGAGTTCAGCGCCATAATTCTCTACAACCAGGCAGGCCTGGACAAAACGGACTTCAAATTGTAATCGAGTGCTCGCTTTTGCACCACGGGAACTGGAGTATCAAAGGAGAGAGGTTGCCTTAAATTGTAACACAACTCTGAAACACTGGGCACAGATCTGGGAAGGCACACCCTGACCAACCCACAGAACACCCACATCCATGGGCGGCACGGTGGGCACAGTAGTTGGTGTCCCAAATTCAAATCGCGGCTTAAGTCACTGTCTATGTGGAGTTTGCACGTTCTTCCCGTGCCTATACAAGTTCTCTCCGGGTGTTCCGTTTTTCACCCACAGTCCGAAAGGTGTATTACACATGCTAAATTCTACTTGATTTCTTACAGAACTCCGGGCATCTGGGACACCTCGATAAGTGTTACGCAGCGCATTTATTAAAGGTGATTAGGGCTCAGAGAGAATGCACAGTGGAACATACTGAATGATTTTGGGGCTTAAAGAGTTAAATCATGAAAGGTTGTCTGCACTCCGCTGAGTATAAAGAATTAAAGATTGAACTCATTAACTCACTTTTTAACCCCTTTCAAAGAGGGTGTCAGTGTCGAAATAACAATATAATTTACTCCGGAGCAGTAATCCAGAACAAAAACGGATAATCCCAAAATTAAAGATAACGTCTTCAGACCATAACACCTATGGAAACGTAAAGTTTAAAATTTGTTTATGAAGTGAAGATGCCGGTGTTGGACAGGGGTTATTAGAGCAAGGAGTCTCACAACATCAGCTTAAACTCCAACAGGTTTATTTGGTATCACGAGCTTTCGGAGCGCTGCTCCATCCTCAAGTAAATGACTCAGTCACTTTGACTTTAACATGGTGTTGTGAGACTTCTTAAAGTTTAATTGTTAGCGCTACAAGTATTAACTCTGCAATCAAGTTACTGTGAAAGCACATTAGTCGCCACAGTCCGGTGTCTGTTTGAGTACACTGAGAGAGTATTTAGCATAATCAATGCACCTAACCAGGAAACCGGAGCACCCGGAGGAAACCCACGCAGACACGAGGAGAACGTACATAGTCCACATAGACAGTGACTCAAGCAGGAGAATGGTATCTGCATCCCTAGCGCTGTGAAGCAGGGGCGGTAACCATTGAGCTACTGTGTGCAATTTAAATTCAAATGATAAATCTGAATTTGCAAACTACTCTCCGTAATGGTGACCATGAAACTATCACGGTGTATTGTAAATACCTACCTGGTTCACTAATGTTCCTTTAAGGAAGGAAATCTGCCGTCCTCATGACCGAACACGTGACTCCGGATCCACAGTAGTGTGCTTGACGTCAAACTGCGCTAATGGCCTCGCTAGCCAATTATTTCAAGGGCAATTAGTCATAGGCCAACAAATCTTGACCTTGCTGTCGGCACCCACATTAAGTCAATTAATTTCTAAAATGTCTATATTCAAAAGATAGCGGAAGTGTGGAACTTCCACCAGATACAGCACTGTTTTATGCTCACTGTTTCCTCGACGATTTGTGTTGAAGAGTTAAACGGACTCGAAACGTTGAATATTGTTCTCTCACGATTAGTTCTGCCAGAACTGCTGATGTCTCCCAGCTTTCTTTGTTTTGCTCCTGAATTATTTGTTTTGCTCAGAATCAAATTCACCCACACGTGGCAACTAGCTCCCTCTACTGACGAATCTGCTCACTCTCTCAGCAACATGATGTACTGAAATTTGACTCCAGCAGCATTTTCTTCCATTTCTCCCTTCCACGTGTCTTTATGCAACTTCTCCTGAAAGGCAAATACGCTAGTTGCCCCAATCCAGCTTCTGAAGCAGCGTGGTTCACTTTCTACATTTTGAAGAATACGGATAGGCAGAAGGAACTGGGTGTACAGGTACACAAGTCACTGAAAGTGGCAACGCAGGTGGAGAAGGTAGTCAAGAAGGCATATGGCATGTTTGCCTTCATCACTCGGGTCATTGACTTTCAAAAATGGCAAGTCATGTTGCAGCTTTATCGAACCTTAATTAGGCCGCAATTAGATTGTAGTGTTCAATTCTGGTCGCCACATTACCAGAAGAATGTGGAGGCTTTGGAGACGCTACAGAAACAATTTCTCAGGGTGTTGTCTGGTGTGGAGGGCATTAGCTATGAAGAGAGGTTGGAGAAACTTCGGTTGTTGTCATTGGAACGATGGAGGTTGAAGGGTGACCGGAGACATGCCTACAACGACAGATGGATAATCAATTACTAGGAGGCATAGTTTTAAGGTTCGAGGGGCAAGTTTTACACAGAGGGTGGTGGATGCCTGGAACTCTCTGCTAGGGGAGGTAGTGGAAGCAGATACGATAGTGACATGTAAGGGGCGTCTTGACAAATACATGAATAGAATGGGAATAGAGGAATACGGTCTCTAGTAGGACAGGGAGTTTTAGCTTAGTGAGTGCAGGCTTGGAAGGCCTGGTCCTGTGCTTTTTTTTTGTTCATTGTTGTAAGAGCAATTTCTACGCAATTCCCTGTTTGATCTATGAATACTGACCTTCATTTATGAAGCCTAGTGTTTGTCTTTCACTAAAGTGAAAATACGTACCCTCTGTCTAATCATTCAACCTCCAAGTTATCTATCAGGTCAAAATCAAACTACTCTTCAATAGAAACGAATATGGGCAGTCTTCCCTATAAGTTACAATCTCTCAGTTCTAGGAACATCCTTGCTAATATTCGCTTTCATCTTTTCCAGTGTTCCGCAAACTAATCGGTCATTTTCATTGTAACTCTTGACTTTTATTGTGAATAACATGTTTACTCGATAAGGCAACGTGGTAAGGCGAGAAACCGCGCAGAGTTGTCAGCGACAGCTGTTCCCTGCTGCCTTTGGGGTTTTTGTTGAGCTGCTTTGTCTCTCTGAATCACTGTGAAGACTCCAGGCGCAGTAGTACACGGCCGAATGATTCGCCAGCAGGCTGTGGGCATTCAGGTTGAACTCATTCACATTCGGTCTCACGGCGGTGAAGTTATCCACCGTCCCTTCTGAATTCACGATTTGTGCACCTGCAGAATAAAACATCAGCTGCAGTCCCCTGCCCGGATATTGTCGGTACCAGTACATGTAACCGCTACTAGCTCCCTCAGCGTTACAAGCCAACTTCACTCCATCCCCAACGAGTTTGGAGACAGCGGCGGGGGTCTGATGGATGTGCACTGAGTTTACATCTGGAAGACACATGGGGTGAGCAGAACGTTAGTAAATAGGGAAATTCTGCTGGTGAAGCATCAAAAGTGAATAAAAGAAAGCACTTAAGGGAAAAAGAAAAGGAATCATAAGAGATTGTTGTCCAGAAAAACACATGACTTACATTGAAATAACACCGTGAGACTCAGTAACACATACATTTTTGTTGTTAACCTTTTGTTGCATTAGAGAAATATCCGGTAACACGAGAGACCAGTATTTTGGGGAGTCAACTGGTCGTCTGTTAAATCATTGAGAAAACCTGAAGGACCAAAGGGAACCCCGCCCTCACTGGCAGGAAGACACGCCCTATTTCTATGATTGGCTCGAAGTGGGGACAGGAAGTGCCAAAAAGGGCAGAGATAGATGAAGCGAGTGTGCTCAGAAAATAGATAAAATATGTGCGAGTAGGTCTGACAGCATCTATGGAGAGCGAATAGAACCAAAGTTTCGAGTCTGGATGTCACCTTGGTTCGCTCTTGAAAAGAATAATCCAGGCTCGAAACGGTGGTCCTATATTCTCTCCACAGTTGCTGTCAGGCCTGCAGAAGTTACCCAGCATTTTCTGCTCTGTTTCAGATTCCAGCAGTATTTTTCCTTCGGACAAAGTGTGACATCGCCTTAAGCAATTTAGAGTGGCGCATCTTCTAACTGGCGAGAGGAGCTGTGGTGAAGGAAAGGAGTTCAGCGCCATAAATCGCTAAAACCAGGCAGGCCTGGACAAAACGGACTTCAAACTGTCATCGAATTCTCGCTTTTGCACCGTGGAAATTGGGGTATCGAAGGCGGGGGATTTCCATAAATTGCAACAGAACTTTGGAACACTGGGCACAGATCTGGGAAAGCACATCCATACCAACCCACAGAATACCTACATCCATGGGTGGCACGATGGGCACAGTGGCTAGCATTACTTCCTCACAGCGCCAGGGTCCCAAATTCAAATCGCGGCTTGCGTCACTGTCTATATGGAGTTTAGACATGCTAAATTCTCCCTCAGTATACCTAAAGAGGCACCGGAGGAATTTTCACAGTAGCTTCAATTGCAGTTACTGTGACACTAATAAATAAAAATAAAGGAGGATGTAGGGATTGCAAATCCTTCTATCTACACAAATAGAGATCCAAGCCGGGAATCGAGCCCAGGTCCCTGGAGATGCGAAGTAATATTGTTAACCATTGTGCTAATTAAGGCCGGACCATTCAGAGGTGAGGTCACGAAACATTCCTTTACAGAAACTGTCGGGGAATTTTCCCCTCCAGAGAATGGTCGAAGGCTGATGCTTAATTGGACATTTCAAGACTCAGACTAGTATAGGCTTCTTGGTTAGTACGTTGAAAAATGAGGGCTGAAGGTGGCGAGTATCTATCAGCCATGATCTCTTTGTACAGTATTACGGTAAGGTCACTCGACTGGTAATCCAGAGGTTAATGTTCCTCGCGATATGGGCCCATATCCAACCACGGCAGTTGGTGAAATTTCAAAACAAGACATTAGTACCTATCTGGAACTGCGAGCAAGGAAACATCAAGTTGATTGCCACCTATTGCCAGTAACCCACTCTGCAATGATGAATCGGTTTTCTTCCACGTCGGAATGTCAGTTGGCATTCTGAATGTGGCAAGAATGCTCACTGCAACCTGAATAGGAATTTTCAAATTCCAGCAACATTGCAGTTTGATAATACCATCACTAGCCCAGTCGTAAAGATCGTAGCTGATAGGCTGAGGCTGCAAGAGGTATTGAGAGGACCAAAAGAGCAAAGCCTACTTGACTTAATCCTCACCAAGCCACAGCACTAATGGATTACAAAAGGATCTGGTGGATCAACGAGGATCTGAGCATCCACGAGGCATGGTGTGTCACCGGCAAGTAGTAGAATTGTATGCAACCACAATCTGTAACTCATTCTCCCATTACCATCAAACTAGATGATCATTCCGGGAGTTTAATGAAGCGTATAGGAAGGCCTGCCAAGATCAGCATCTGACATAGATTAAATGAGGTGGCAGCATGGCGACTAATTAAGTAACCTATACATTACAGGATTACTGCACGCCAAATTGCAAACCAGCTCTGAAGTACAGAACTTAGCGAATCCACTACTGACGGATCTGCTCTGCAAACCTGCTACAAACTGTCATAAATGCTGGTAAGACAATCGAACAGATAACGGGAGAAGGGGGTTCCACTAACATCGCCTCCATGATGATGGGAGGGTGGGGGGGGGGGGGTCAGCAGGTCCGTACAACAGATAAAGCTGAATCATTCGCAGAAACCTTCAGCCAGAAGTACAGAGAGGAAGATCCATCACGTCTCCTGAAATGTCCCAATTCCATTCGCTGCATGTAATAGCAAGAAACGCCTGAAGGCACTGAATGCTGAAAAGACTATGAGCCCTGACAACATTCTAGCAATAGCAATTAAGACTTGTGCTCCACAACTAGCTGCTCCTCTGGTCAAGGTAGTCCAGCATTGCTTCAGCACTGGCATCTACTCAGCTATGTGCAAAATTGTTCAGGTAAATCCGGGCAAATACAGTCAAAATAATTACAGTTCCACCTATCTATTTTCAATCACCAGCAATGTGATTGAAGGTATCGTAGAAAGTGCGACCTTGCTCTACTTTCACGGCAATAACCAGTTCACCCAGATACAGATTACATTTCTTAGGTTCACCCAGGTTCTGTTTTTATTACAGTTTTGCTCCATACAAGAGATGAATTCAAGAGATGAGGTGAGTGTGATTGACGTTGACATCTGCCTTATAAAAAGACTGGCGAAACTGAAGTCAATGGAGCCAGGGGGAATCTCTTCGCTGGCTGGAGTCATACAGAGCGCAAACGGAAACGCTTGTAGCTGTTGAAGTTCAGTCATCTCAATCCGAGGTCATTGCTGCAAGAGTTCCCCTAGCTCCCCTAGCTCCTAGCTCCTTCATTAATCAGTCTCCCTCCATCACAAGGTAGAAAGTGAGGATATTCACTGATAATTACACAATGTTCCGCACCATTCATGGTTTTTCAGTTACTGAAGCATTCCTATAGGCAGCAAGATTTGGACAACATTGAAGCTTAGGCTGACGGGTGGTACGTAATACTTTCGCCTCACAAGCGGCAAGGAGTGACTGCCTCCAAAAAGAAATAATCCTCCACTTCCTGTGTTCCAATTAAGCAATGTCCTCGGAATTGATGTGTTCAATGGTGTCGGAGCGCCCTCATCAGGTATTGTGGAGAAAGACAATATCAATCTGTATAAAATTGTTTTCTTTGATCTCTTTTTTCCCTTTCTTTCCTCATTCCTTCTGATATGCCTTATCCAGAACCTACTTCACCTCTCCACGAAAACCACCGTCAACTGAATTTGCTCCTCGCTTTACTACAGGATGGGTTACTGTTTCACTGTATCAGTATATCTTTCTATTCCTTTCTCTTTTATAAAATATTCATTTATTGGTGGGATATGGGCGACGCTGGCTGGCCAGCATTCATTGCCCATCTCTAGTTGCCCGAGGGCAGTTGAGAATCAGCCACATTGCTGTGGTCCTGGAGTCACGTGTAAGCCGGATCAGGTATGTACAGCAGATTTCCTTCCCTCAAGGGATATGAATGAATCAAACAATCGACAATAGTTTAATGATCACCAGTAGGTTCTTAATTTCAGATATCTTTTATTTGAATTCAAATTCCACCATCTGGCGGGATTCGAACCCGGGTCATCCAGAGCATTAGCTGAGTTTCTGAATTACTAATCTAACGATAATACCACTCGGCATGATCTCCTCTTTATCCAGCTTCCACCGTAAAATACATCTGCTCTATTCGCCTCAGACCACACCCAGACAGCAAATTCCACACTCTCAGAGTTCCTGTGTGAAGACTTTCCCTAATTCGCAGTGAAATTTATGAGTAATGCATTTTATTTACCAAGTTTCATTTCACTCAAGTCCATCTTTCCTACCAACCCTCTGTCAGAAGTTCATGACCTGTATCAGGTAGAACAAGTTCCGTCTTTCCTGGTAATGTAAAATTCTCATATCTAGCAGCATCCCTGCTAAATTTCATGTTCACCTTCTCCAGCGCTCCTGAAACTTGCTTTCCATTCTAACATTCCTTATGATTGTCCAAATCATCTTCCCTCGGCAAAGATGAATCACAGTGGCTCCAAGCACTCCTGCAGTTTTGTCTCGATCATCCTGCTGCCTTTGGGGGTTTTTGTTGAACTGCTCTATCTCTCTGAGTCACTGTGAAGACTCCAGGCGCAATAATACACGGCCGTGTGATTCACCCGCAGGCTGGAGGACTCCAAATTGAACTCAGAGCCACTCGGTCTCTGGGCGCTGAAACTGTCCACCCTCTCCTGTGGATTTACGGCATTGGTACCTAAGGAGTAAAACATGAGCTCAAGTTCCTCTCCCGACTTTTGTCTGTACCAGTACATGTTTGGGTTACTGGTCCCTTCCACAGTGCACTTCAGGTTCGCACCCTCCCCAGGAAATTTGGAGATAGCGGCGGGTGTCTGACGAATAGTCTGCGAGTCCACTCCTAGGAAAGAGAAGGAAATGAGCACATTGTGAACAGTGAAGAGAGAAAAAGAGGAAAAACAGAGTGAAAGAAATGATTAAGATTAATGATTATGAGTCATTATTCTTTGAAAGAAGTTTCTTACGGTGAAACCAGACGATTAACCCCAGTAACAAATGCATCTTTATTAGGAATTTCTCTTTCGGTAAAAAAAAGGCTGTAACAGCCAGAGTTGTGTGAGAACCCGTCCTTTTTATATCATTGAAAGAAACAATGTAACGTTGCAACGTTTTACATACCCCCTTCCTCTGTCAAACCAATCAGAATGGTTGAGCTGCTAATTAGCAATGATTGACAGGATTGACTGCAGTTACATTCTCAGGAACTGCGTCCGTCACTCCCATTTAACCTAACTCAATCATCTGAACTACAATTGATCGCATCTGGATTTATATTCAACATGTGACAAATGCCTAAGCAATTGAACCACATTGCTCGAAGGAAGGCCTTTAGAAGTCAGAGAACGCAACATGGGAACTTGCACATCACCACTGGCTTATTAGTTTGCTCTATGATAACAAAGTGGATTGAATGATCCCGCCATGAGGGATCATTCGATATGCAGCTAACTCAGGCTCCCTCAGAAGCGCCAATCAATGAAATCGATTGTGACAATTGGCAGATGTGGAATTCTGTGTATGGGTGAGCTTATATCGCATTTATCTCTGTCTCCCTTTCTCTCCCTTTGTCATTCCCCCTTTGTCTCACACTATGCTCTTTTTTAAGTAGCCCCTCTCTGCTTCCTTCAAAGTAAAGTTTACTTACTAATCACAAGTAAGGCTTATATTAACACTGCAATGAACATACTGAGAAATTCCCCTAGTCGCCACAATCCAACGCCTGTTCGGGTCAATGCACCTAACCAACACGTCTTCCGGACTGCAGAAAGAAACCGGAGCACCCGGAGGAAATCCACGTAGACACGGGGAGAATGTGTAGGCTCCACACAGACAGCGACTCAAGTCCGGAATCGAACCGCTATGCTAACCACTGTGCCACTGTGCCGCCATAACTCCATCTCTGTCTCTCAATCTGTCTCACTCACCGTCCCGACCCCTCTCTCTATCTCATTCTGTTTCATCTTTCCATTCTGTGTCTCCCAGTCTTTCTCTTTCTGTATATCTAATTGACTTCTTGCTCGTTCTCTCTCTCTGCATCGTTCTGTTCTTCGCTTATTCGTGCGCTTTTTCTTTGTATCTCTCTCTCCTCTGTGTTGCCTTCTCTGGCCTCTTCATTCCCTCGCTCTCTATTTATCAGCCTCTTTTTTGGCTAACTTGCCTGTCTGCTCTCTTTCTGGTTTCCGCTTTTTGTACGACGCACCTCGCCTTTTGCTGCGCTGTGCCTTACTACAGACGCAGTAAAAAACGGCGGAACGTGACAGATTGGCCGACTTCAACAGAAAGTGCGTGTTGTTGGGCCTCTCGGCTGTAAAGGGCTCCTTGGTGTACGGAGTAATCATTTCCTTGGTGGAAGAATAGAACAGGGCTTCGGGTTGCGAGTCCGAATACTGCCGGTACCAGTACAGATAGCTGTAGCTCGGATCCTTCAGCACACAGCTCAGCCGGAATGGCTCACTCCCCGACACCGTCAGAAACACCGGGTCCTGCTCCACAAAAGTGCTTCTGTCGCCTGTGAAACACAGAGTGAGATTCAAACTCAGAATATAATTATAAACTCTCTCCCCATATAGCTGTGCTTCCTACCCGCTGCCTCTCCCCCTTTCTCTATGTATTCCCCTCTGCTTACTCTCTCTTTCTTTAACTATTTTTCTCCTGCTCTCTATATTTCTGTGCCCTCCTTTTCTCTCTCTGGCATTTAATCTCTTTTCTTCGGTCTGTTTTGTTTCCTCTATCGATGTTTCTTTGATTCTCTTGTACTATCTCAATCGCTATGTATATGCTCTCCCCTCTTCCTCTCTGTCTCCATCTCCTCTGCCCCTGCATACCTCACTCTGTCTCTTAATTCCTCGTTCTCACCCTTAATTCTATTAATGTTTCTATTAATCTCTATTAATGTTTCTTATTTTCCCCTCAGTTTGTTTGGCTGTCTGATTCTCTGCCTCAAAAACACCCGTTTTCACTCTTTTCCTGTGCCTTTCAACCCCTATCTCTGCTTTCCCCTGAGTATCGTGGTCTCGCTCCCGCGTTCATTATTTCTAAATCTCTCTCCCTCTATCTCTCCTCTCACCCTCCCTCGTTCTGTATTATCTCAATTTGTCTCTCCAGGAAAAGAAACTGAGTTGAAAGCAATCAGGTGCTGACCGGAGCTGCTCTCCACACTCAGACAATGAAGGAGGATTGTCAGACACACGGCTCCACAGTTTAGCAGTCTCATGGCCATCGCTTCCTTGCTCCTGGTTCAATCGGGAGCAAAATCTCAGGCAAAGACACCAGTTGGTTCCTTGTTGGGGTAGGAGTTCACATCTATTGCCACCATCTTATCGCCTCCGCTCAAATCCTTGGGGCAAATATGACGAGGATAAGATGTGGCACGCCTCTTTCTGCAGTGGGACCCATCAGTAATCATCAAATCCCTCCAGTGCGGAAGGGGACTATTTGGCCCATCGAGTCTGCACCAATCACAATCCCACCCAGGCCCTATCTCTGTAACCCCCCCATCTTTACCCTGCTAATCCCCCTGACATTAGGTTCAATTTAGTATGGCCGATCAACCTAACCCGCACATCTTTGGACTGTGGGATGAAATAGGATCACCGGAAGGAAAACCTCTCAGGCACGGGGAGAATGTGCACACTCTACGCAGACAGTGATCGGCGTTGAACCTGGGTCTCTGGCGCTGTGAGGCGGTAGTGCTAACCACTGTGCCATCATATCGCCCGATGGCATAATCATTGACATTGCTCAGAGAATGAGACACATCTAGTGTCTGTACAGTAGGTGTTTCAGGAACAGTCACCATCAAAGTTGGGTCTTTCAATGCTCCACCCTCCCTGTTCTGATTGCGGGGCTAGCTTTGTCCTCGCTGATTGGTATTTTATTTAATTTGATTTGATCTGATTTATTATTGTCTTACATATTAGTATACAATGAAAAGTATTGTTTCTTGCGCACTGTACAAAAAGCATGCCGTTAGCATACTAGGTCCCATGATGCTGTGAGGCAGCAGTGCTAACCACTGTGCCAACTCTTGTTACCCCCCCCCGCCACACGCTCCCCCCCTTGTGATACTCCGTTTTACAGTCAACTTACGAAGACATGTTCTAGACACTTACCTCCCATTAACTTGATTACAGAAGTTCAATGGTGAACTGCTGGATTTTAATACAAGGATTTGATAGGCAACATAGAGAGGAATTATATTCTCTGGTGTGAAAAACTCCAGAACAAGGCTGTAGAACTTAGATCCTGGATGATATTACGAAACAATTTTTCATGTAAACAACCCTGGAAAGCAAAGCTCTGCCCCAGAGATTGAGGATGAGTGTCAATTAGAAAGTTAGGTATAAATATTCATAGCTTTATTTGTCAGATAAAAATGTTGAGCCATGTGGAGCTAACGCAGTTGAATATAAAGATCAATTGTGAGGCAACTGCGTGGACGGAAGAGTCTCTTCCTGTTCAACCCATTTGAGGAATGGATGGACACTTGCCTTTCCTGTGTAACATGACTGACGGCTGAATGACCTCTTCCTGTCCCTTTGTAACAGGCTTGAGGAGCTGGGTAGACTCTTCTTGTTCCTATGGAATAGGCATGAGGGGCTGAAAGGACTTGTTCTATTATTTGCATTTGGGCAATTGCTTTGTTCCATCGCACTGCACCTCCCACAGCTCTCAATAGGTTATCAGGGAATAAGATGCAAGCGTTTTTGAGTTTGCTAAACGCAGTTCTGGCATAATCTTTGAAAAAAAATTTCTTCGTAACTTTTTCAGCGTCTCGATATCTAATCACTCATCTTGCCTCACCCAAACTGAAACGGGCTGAAGCAGCTTGCGTGTTTTCATTCGCAGCTGTTTCCTGCTGATGTGGGGCTCTTGTTGAACTGCTCCATTCTTCTGAGTTGCTCTGAAGGCTCCAGGTGCAATAATACATGGCCGAGTGATTTATCCGCAGGCTGGAGGATTCCGGATCAAATTCGGAGCCACTCGGGGTCGCTTCGCGGTGAAGCTGTCCACCGTCTTCAGTGGATCGACATGATTTGCAGCTGCCTCCCGGAGGATTGTCTGCACCAGTACATGTCACCTCTACTGGTTTCCTCGACAGCGCATTCCAACTCCAAATTCCATTCCAAATGGAAACAGCTGAGGGAGCCTGACAGATTATCTCTGAATTCACTTCGGGCGATAAAATCGGGAGAGGGGGTGGTCAGTAAACAGAAGCATTATAGAGAAGGAGGGACGGATGAAATCAAAAATTAAACAAAAAACTAGAAGAATATGGAAGTGGAATATTGTTGCTTGAAAAATCACTTAGACCGAAATAAAATGACACTTAATAACAGATAGATATTTTTACTTTGAACTTGTCTTCTAGCAGAAGGATGAGGAAAAGGAGGAAAGATCAGTCCTGGTGCGAATGAATCCGTCTCCCTTTGGATCATTGAGGCCCCAAATAAATAGTGCAAGTACGCGCATGGCCCTCCACGGTGATGGAAAAAATTGGCTATAAGTGGAGCCAATAAGAACAGAAGTTTTCTTGGAGGCGGTGGAAGCGAGTAGGCCAAAGGAGTGGCAGCTGAAGGTTAGATCAGCACAAGGAAAAGAGACGAGAATGGATTCTAACTAGTGAGAAAAGAGGAACGCCGGAGCTGCAAAGGAATTAGTTATCCATCTCCACAAATACAGGTGTCAAAAGTAGGGAGAGAGTCAAAGGAGATTAAATTTGATTTATCATTGCCACATGTATTGGGAAAAGTGTTGTTTCTTGCGCACTGCAGAAACATACCAATCACTGAGTACATATGCCTCTTTCAGGCATGGATAGTGTGGATAGTCAGAGGGTGGAAACATCAATTATAAGGCAGAATAGGTTCAAGGTGAGAGAGGGAAAGTGTAAGAGAGATGTGTGGGGTACATTTTTCACGCAGAGTGATGAGTGCCTGGAACGTGTTGCCAGTGAGTTGGTGGAGGCAGGTACATTAGCAACATTTAAGTGGCATCAGGGTGGGTATATGAATAGTGAGGGGACAGAGATATACAAGTTGAGTAAGGGCAGAAGCATATTTTTGTTTAGTTTGGGCATCATGATCTACACAGGCTTGGAGGCCAAAGGGCCTGTTCCTGTGCTGTACTTTTCTTTTGTTCGAGAAGCAAAAGAGAGGGTGACGAATGTAGTGTTACAGTCACAGTTAGGATGCACAGAAGGATCAACTTAATATAAGGTAGAAGAATTTAAAAGTCTGGTGACAGCGTGGAAGAAGCTGCTTTTGAGCCCGTTTGTATGTGTTTTCAGATTGTTGCTTTTTTCTCCGTTGGAAGAAGCTGGAAGGGAGAATGTCCGAGGACCCTTGATTATGCTTGCTGATTTTCTGAGGCAACGGGAAATGTAGACAGAGTCAATGAATGGGAGGCTAGTTTGTCTGATGTGCTGATGTTCATGACGATTTGTAGTTTCTGGAGTCTTGGGCAGAACAGGAGCCATACCAAGCAGTGATGTAGCGAGTGGGCAAAGGGGTGCAGGTGCAGTTTAATGGACATCAAGCGCCATCACACACAGGCCCTATTCCCGAACGGAGACACCCAGATCAGACCCGCGCAGACACGACAAAAATGTGCAAACTCCACACAGACAGTGCAAGAAGCCGGGAATTGAAACCGCGACCATGGCGCTGTAAGGTAGCAGTGCTGACCAATATGCCATCGTACCACGCCCTAGTAATGAAGGACAGAACAACTAGTCACAAATTCAACATTAGACCCAAGTTTTCAGTCGTGAGGTAAGTAAGCAGTTATGCCACAATGGGCAGTGGAAGTCTGGAAGGTTCACCCAAAATACAGTCAATGCGGATGGTCAATTGGTCATTTCAAGAGTGTGATTCATTGATTTAATTGGGTATAGGAATGGGTATAGAAAGCTGGGGGAGGGAATTAAGGTACAGACTAGATTTCATCTAATTCTAAAGAGGATTATATTGGAACGGCGATGTGCTTCTTGTTTCTATTGAATAATACTGCAGGCACTGATGTTTTTCATGGTCCCAGAGCGCCCTCTGTAGCCCCATGTTGGGAAAGCAAGGGCAGATACAGCGTATAAAACGCCACAGTCTTATCCAAGTGCCCCTTTTCCTTGCTTTTCCCATTTTTAAATTTCTTTTTAATCTTTTTCCATTAGTTAAGTTAATTCTGCTGTACGCGGAGCTAAATTCGGAAACCAGCTTCTGAATGTACGCAAAATCTCAACATTGGATGGGTTGAAGTTGTATCTCATTGACATCGTCTTCTGCTTCCTGTTCATTCGGTTTTGCATCTTCCCCTTAAAGATATGGATGCAATTCCCCGCGGATAACTCATTCTTTGATTGAGTAAGTTTGCTCCGAATTCCTTGCTGGATTCTGCACTTAATTTTTATCTTCCAAACTCCAATCCTATCCAAACCCCTCTCATAAATTAAAAAGAAGTCATCAGTACTATTTTGAACTTTTATTTCCCAACAGAAACCGAACATGCTCGACCTTACTTGTTAGCTATTGTTTTAACGTTGCCCAGTGCTTCTTAATCTAATTACTCAATTTTATTGTAACTTCTTATTGTCAGGATACACTTACCCTCACAGTAATGTCATTACAGTGTGAACGTAAGCCTACTTGTTACTAATAAATAAACTTCACTTTTACTTTACTGCGAGAGAAGGGGGTAAAGTCGAAGCAGTTCGTAACGGTGTCTAGAGCAGCTGTTTCCTGCTCCCTTAGGGTTTTTGTTGAACTGCTCCATCTCTCTGAGTCACTGTAAAGACTCCAGGCGCAATAATACACTGCCGAGTGATTCACCCACAGGCTGGGGGACTTCAGGTTGAAGTCGGAGTCACTGGGTCGCTCGGCGCTGAAACCGTCCACCGATCCTTCTGGATTTGTATGAGTGGTACCAGTAGAGCAGAACAGATGCTGCAGCTCCTTCCCCGGGCACTGCCTGTACCAGTACATGTCAGCACTGCTCTTGCCCTCCAATCTGCATTTCAGTTCCACTGCAACCCCGGGAAATCCTGAGACAGCAGCGGGATTCTGGAGGATATTCTGCGAATCCGCCACTGGAAGAGAAACGGGAAGAAAGGGAGATTAGTAAATGAGGATATTCAGAGCAACGGAGCATGCCAGGAAGCAAGAAAGAACAGCTTATTAGCGAGAACAATCGATTGAAAATTTCCCTCACGGTGAAATATGATGCTTGGACCCAGTAACAGATACATCATTCGCTTGAAATTTCCTCTTCATCAAATAGAAGCAAGAACAGAACCGTGTGGAAACAATCGGCTCTTTTCCAATCACTGAGTGAGATTTGTAGATCATGGTGAAGTTGATGAGGTTTTGGACACGCCCCTTCCCCAGGCCGCCAATCAAAATTAACAGTTGTTATTTCCCCATTGCACTTCCGTAGTTTCTCATTACAAATGCAACAACCCAGACCTGGATTCGCAATCCGGACACAACGTTCCCATTTAACCAGACCTGAACTGCCTCCTCCAGTTCCTGTGTAAGAGGATGGAGGTTAGGAATGATTTCCTTCCTTCCTCTGTAACAGGCACGGCGCAGTGAGGGTTGAATGTGTTACCACAGCTGCAGCGCGAACTCTGAAACCCTGACCTCAGAGTTCTACAGCTTGCAACACTTCCTGCACTTATGGTCATGTTTAGGAAAGTTTAGGACAGGCATCCAACTCGTTGAGCTAATCTACCATTAAGAAATGGTAGATTTATTTGGATTACTTGTATTATCTTATAATGTTGGTACTAACTCTCCCTTATTCCAGACGCTGCTTTCTCATGCTAAAAGTTTATTTTATGGGTCATAATTTTATGGGTTAAAGTTTATTTTATTAGTCATAATTAGGCTTACATTCGCACAGCAAAAAAAGTTACTGTGAGAATCCCGTAGTTGCCACATTCCAGCGCCTGCTTGGCTACACTGAGGAAGAATTTAGCATGGCCAATGCACTTAACCAATACATCTTTGGACTCTGGGAGGAAATAGGAGCACCCAAAGGATACTCACGCAGACAAGGGAAGAACGTGCAAAGTCTACACAGACAGTGGCCCAAGCCAGGAATCAAATTCGGTTCCCTGGCGCTGTGAGGCAGCAGTGCTAATCACTGTGCCATCGTGCCACCCGTCTCAGCGCTCCTTACACTGAGAATTTAGCAGTCATTCAACTTAGTAGTTTCCTTGCAATCGCAGTAGGTGCATCACCTGCCCCTTTACTTCCTCTCTCCTCACTATTTGAGGCCCCGAACACTCCTTTCAGTTGGAGCAGCATTTCACAAGCATCTCCATCAATTGGGTTTAATGTATTTGCTGTTCTTAATGCGGTCTCTTTTACTTTGCGAGGGGAGTCTAGACTGAGCGACCGCTTTGTGAAACACTTTTGTTTAGCTCATGACTCTGACCTTCATATTGTTTACAATTTGAAATCAACACTTTTCTCTCATGCCCAAACGTCCATCCTACTGAAATTCTCCAGTGAAGCCCAACACAAACTGAAGCATCAGCACGTCACATTCCAATTGGGCACGTTATAGTCCTTGGGACTCAACACTTGGGTTCAATAACTTTAGACTGTGACCTTGCTCCTCCATCTTGACCCCATATTCTATCCCAACTATTTCTGTCTCAAAAGAACTCCCCTCCCCCAAATGGCCATCTGTGACTTCTTCCTTCGTTGAATTTTCATTCAGCACTGACCCCATGAACACATTATCTTATTTTTATGCAGCTATCAGTACCTTCTATAGTGCGTTTCTTATAGTGCATTCTTTCTGTTTGTTTTACAGCTTTGTATGCCTTGTCCGCTGCCTAAGACTGTAAGAAATTACAATAGGTCATGACTGTAGCCCAATTCATCACATAAATCAGACTCCCATCCATTGACTCCGTCGACACTTCCCGCTGCCTCAGCAGAGCAGTCAGCATAATTAAGGACTCCATGCCCACTGGACACTCTCTTTTCTACTTTGTTCAGCTGGGAAAAAAACACAAAGTCTGAGGTCACATACAAACAGACAAAAGAACAGCTTCTTCCCAGGTACCATCAGATATTTGAGTGGATCTACTTTGCATTAAATTGACCTTTCTCTACACCCTAACTATATCTGTAATGCTGCATCCTGCATTGTGTCGTTTACTTTTCTATGAATGCTATGTTTTCTCTGTATAGTGCACAAGAAGCAATACTGTTCACTGTATGCTAATACATGTGACAATAATAAATAAAACCATAGCGTCATTTACACTTCCTCTCTCTCATGTCCAAAACATGTCACCTCTCCCAATACAGCAATCACAGGCAATCTACTCTAGTCCATCTGGTCCGCCCCCCACCATATACTTTCAAATTCACTTTCACCAATTCTTAATCTTCGTTTTATTCTTATCATCAAAATGCGCATCAGGATGATTTCAAAATCTCTCTTCAGTGTTTTCTCACTGCAACTACCCACACCTGGAATGACAATTATCCATAATGAATTTGTCATTTAATCATAGTTGGATAACAGTCTCGAGAGAGGCTGAACGTCCTCCTCCTATTCCTGTCTAACAGCTTCGAGTGGGGCTGAACGGCATTTTCCTGTTCTTGGGTAACAGCCTCGAGTGGGGCTGAATAGCCACCTCATTTTGCAACGTAACAGTCTCGAGTGGGGCTGAACGGCCACCTCCTGTTCCTTTGCAATAACCTTCAATGGGACTGCACGGCTCCCTCCTGTTCCAGTGTAACAGCCTCGGGTGGGACTGATGGCTCCTTCCGGTGCTGTGTAACAGATTCAAGAGAGGTTGAATAGCTTCCTGTTCGACTCAAAGATGTTTGGACACATGGTCCTCGCACATGCCCCTGCAGCCCAGTTGGAGAAAACAAATTGTGAAGAACTATGCTGATGTTATCTGCGAGAGTGTCTCAAATTCCCAAAGGATAACCTAAAACTTAGAGGTGTATAGTGCTGGGAATATCATGAGAAACAACGTACAGTCCAGCGAGGTACCAGTCCAATCGTTGTGTAAACAATTATTAAAGTGTATTTATTAATGTAAAAGAAAATTTAAAAATGCACAAGAAAGACTAATATACACAATGACACTTAAATATATTAATGAAATTAAATGTACCGCTTTAATTGAAGTTACCCCTCAAAATACACCCAAGTTCCCTAAACTCTGACACACCCCTTTTCTTAAGCAACATCCAATTTAGTAACTCATTCCATCAGCTCCATGTTGGTAACTCTGAAGACCCGGTAAAATGCAAAATTATTCACTTTGAAAGAAGTAAAGAGAAGGCAGATTATTATTAAATGGGAGAGACTGCAGTGCTGTAAAACAAAAGGACTTGAGGACATTTGTTCATGAAAGCCAGAAAGCAAGCAGAAAGTAATAGGAAGGGTAAATTAGACGCTAGATTTTGCTTCAAGTATGGAATTTTAATTTGAAGGAGAGTTGCTACAATTGTACACACTGCTAGTGAAGCCACATTTAGAATACCGTGTATAACTTTGGCCTTCTTATTTAAAGAAAACCATATTACCACTGGTGAGAGTGTAGAAGAGGACTTGACAGGAAACCTGCAGGGAGGATGTTCCCAATGGTGGGGGGAGTCCAGAACCAGGGGTCACAATCTGAGGATTCGGGATAGACCATTTAGGACAGAGATGAGGAGGCATTTATTCACCCAAAGAGTGGTGAGCCTGTGGAACTCATTACCACAGGAAGTAGTTGATGCCAAAACATTAAATGTATTCAAGAGGCAGCTAAGTATAGCACTTCGGGGCGAATGGGATCAGATGTTATGAGGAAAAAGCAGACTTAATAGTGGAAGGGTGTTTTTCTAGCTGGAGGTCGGTCACTAGTGGTGTGTCGCAGGGCTCGGCACTGGGACCTCTTCTATTTGTAATATATATAAATGACTTGGAAGAGGGAGTGAGTGGAGTGATCAGCAAGTTTGCAGACGATACAAAGATGGCTGGACTTGCGGATCGTGAGGAGCATTGTCAGGCGATGCAGCAGGACATAGGCTGGTAGCTTGGGCAGACAGATGGCAGATGGAATTTAATCCTGATAAATGTGAGGTGATGTATTTCGGGAGAAAGAACGTAGAGGGGAGGTATATGATAAAGGGTAGACCTATTAAGAGTGTAGAAACGCAGAGGGACCTGGGGGTGCAGGTGAACAAGTCCCTGAAGGTGGCAGAGCAGGTGGAGAAGGTTGTGAAGAAAGCATATAGTATGTTAGCCTTTATAGGAAGGGATATAGAGTACAAGAGTTGGCCTTTAATGTTGCAGTTGTATAAAACGTTGGTTAGTCCTCATTTGGAATACTGCGTCCAGTTCTAGTCGCCCTACTACCGGTAGGATGTGGAGAGTCTGGAGAGAGTGCAGAGGAGGCTTACCAGGATGCTGCCTGGTACAGAAGATCTGAGTTACGAGGAGAGGTTAGGCAAATTGGGACTGTTTTCCTTAGAAAGACATAGACTTAAAGGAGATCTAATAGAGGTGTACACCATTATGAGGGTATAGATAGAGTAAACAGGGTAAAGCTTTTTCCTAGGATGGACACTAATAGCACGAGGGGTCACGGGCTTAGGGTGAGGTGGTAAGGTATAATTTGGATGCTAGAGGGACTTTTTTCACACAGAGGGTGGTGAGGGTATGGAATGCGCTGCCAAGTGGTGGAGGCAGGTACTCTGGTGTTATTTAAGAAATACTTAGATGGGCACATGAATAGAATGGGAATGGAGGGGTATAGAAAACTGATTTAAAGTAGGGATCATGAGCCTTGGGAGTCCCTGGGAAGTGTGTAAATAGATAATGATATTGATGTACTTGTTTTTACCCTACAGGTGCTTTGGTCCACCTTGTTGTCTAACGAGGGGCATACACGCTATGGGTCGTGAGAGGGCTGCTCTTGGATTTTTTTTTCGAGATATCCTAGTGCTTCACGTCGTTAGCGTACGCTTGACCTAGACCATTTGATGGGCAACACGACAGCTCAGTGACTATCGCTGTGCTGTGCAGATACAAGGATTTGGGTCTGTGCCTGTGGGAGTTTGCGCATTCTCCCTGTGCTTGCGTGGGTTTTCTCCGGGTGCTCCAGTTTCCTCCCACATGCCAAAGGTGTGCTGTTAGGCTAATTGGCAAAACAAATTTTCCCTAAATTGTCTCAAATTTGGTTCTTAATCCATAGATCTATAAACATGGACAGGGATCGCGGGTAGAGGTGGGAACATCGGGATGGCAGCGCGGGCTCGTTGGGCCGAAGGGCCTGTTTCCCGTGCTGTTTTGTTCTTTGTTCTTTGTTGTTATTTATTTATTAGCCACAAGTAAGGCTCACATTACCGCTTCAATGAAGTTAGTGTGAAATTCCCCTAGCCACCACATTCCTGTGCCTGTTCGGGTCAATGCACCTAACCAGCACGTCTTTTAGACTGTGGGAGGAAATCCACGCAGACATGGGACGTGCAATCGCCATACAGTGACACAAGCCGGGAAAGAGAAGTGGGAGTATCCCAAGCTGGGAATTGAACCCGGCTCCCTATCCTTCTGAAGCAGCAATGCTGACCTCTGTGCCAAAGTAACTCATCTCTGTCTCTCAATCTGTCTCACTCACCGCCCCGTCGTCCCCTCTCTCCATTTCAGTCTGTTGCATCTTTCTAATTGTTACTCCCAGTCTTTATCTTTCTATATATCTAGTTGACTTCCTTGCTCGCTCTCTCTCCCTCTCTCCCTGTATTGCCATCTTTGCTTTGTTCTACCTCCTTTCTTCAATCCGCCTGTCTCCAATTATCTGCCTGTCTCTCTCTGTCTTTTGTCTAACTTGCCTGTCTGCTCTCTTTCTGGTCTCTGCTTTTTTTTGTACGGCGCACCTCGCATTTTGCTGCGCTGTGCCTCATTGCAGATGCAGTAAAAGACGGCGGAACGTGACAGATTGGCCGACTTCAACAGAAAGTGCGCTTCGCTGGGCCTCTCGGCTGTAAAGGGCTCCTTGGTGTACGGAGTAACCATTCCCTTCTTAAAAGAATAGAACAGGGCTTCGGGTTGCGAGTCCGGATACTGCCGGTACCAGTACAGGTAGCTGTAGCTCTGATCCTTCAGCACACACGTCATCTGGAATGGCTCACTCCCCGACACCGTCAGAGACACCGGGTCCTGCTCCACAAAAGTGCTTCTGTCGCCTGTGAAACATGGAGTGAGATTCAAACTCAGAATATAATTATAAACTCTCTCCCAGTATATAGATGTCCTTCCCTCCCGCTATCTCTCCCCCCTTCCCCTCTACTTTTTCTCTCTGCCTATTTTTCTCCCTCTCTCTATATTTCTATGCCCTCCTTTTCTCTGCCTGCCATCTCTTTCCTGATGTCTGTTTTTCCCCTCTATCGTTGTTTCCTTTACTGTCTCTCTATCATTTCACTCGCAATGTACATGCTCCCGCCTCTCTTTCTCTCTCTACCTCTGAATGTCTCCATCTCCTCTACCCCTGTATCTCTTGCTCACCGTCTCTTAATTCCTTATTCTCTATTAATGTTTCTTACTTTCTCCCTTCCCCTCAGTTTGTCTGCCTCAGAAACGCCGTTTTTCTTTCAATCCCTGTACCTTTCAATCCCTATCCTCTGAATACGGTGCTCTCGCTCCCACACTCTTTATTTCTGCCCCCCCCTCTCTCTTTCTTTCTCTCTCTCTCTCTTTCTTTCTTTCTTTCTCTCTCTCTTTCTTTCTCTGTCTCTCTCTCACACACACACACGCACACACACACACGCACACACACACTCCCCTCTTGTCCTCCCTCCCTATATATTTATCTCGCTGTCTATCTCCAGGAAAACAAACAGCGTTGAAAGTAATCAGGTGCTGACCGGAGCTGCTCTCCACACTCAGACAATGAACGAAGATTGTCAGACACAAGGCTCCACAGTTCAGCAGTCTCATGGCTATCGCTTCTCTGCTCCCCCGTTCAATCAGGAGCAAAATCTCGGGCAAAGTCACCAGGTATTCACTAGTTGTTGGCGGGGTTCACATCTATTGTCACCGTCTTACCGGCTCCTTTCAAATCACTGGGGCAAATATGACGAGGCTAAAGGTGTGACACGCCTCTTTCTGCAGTCGAACCAATCAATAATCATAGAATCCCTACAGTGCAGAAGGAGGTTATTTGGTCCATCGAGTCAGCACCGACTACAACTCTACCCAGGTCCTATCCCTGTAACCTCACATCTTTACCCTAATCCCCCTGGCAGCAGGGTCAATTCAGCACGGCCAATCAACCTAATTCGCACATCCTTGGATTGTGGGAAGAAACCGGAGCACCCGGAGGAAACCCACTCAGGCACAGGGAGAACGTGCAAACTGCACACAGTCAGTCACCCGAGACCGGATTGAATCTGAGTCCCTGGCGCTGTGAGGCACTAGTGTTAACCACTGTGGCACTGTGCCGCCCTTTGGCATAATAATTGGCGTTGCTCAGAGAATGAGAGCTGTGAGACATCTGGTGGTTGCGCAGGGAATATTTCAGGAACAGCCACTATCAAAAATGGAACTCCCAATGCTCCACTCTCCGTTTTCTGATTGACGGGCCTGACTTGTCCTCCCTGATTGGTATTTGATTTAATTTATTATTGTTATATGTATTAGTATACAGTGAAAAATATTGTTTCCTATGCGCTGTAGAGACAAAGCATACCATCCATAAAGAAGGAAAAGAGAGTGAAGAATGTAATGTTACAGTCATAGCTAGGTTGTAGAGAATGATCAACTTAGTGCGAAGTAGGTCCATTCAAAAGCCTGACGGCAGCAGGGAAGAAGCTCTTCTTGAGTCAGTTGGTAGGTCTCCTCAGATGTTTGTATCTTTTTCTGGACAGAGAAGGTGGATGGGAGAATGTCCGGGGTCTTTAGCTATGCTGGCTGCTTTGCTGAGGCAGCGGGAAGTGTGGACATAGTCAATGGACGGGGGGCTGGTTTGCAATGGGTTCATGATTGGTAGTGATGCTGCTGATGGAACCAGAAAGGCTAATAGCATTGGTGGATAAACGGAGCGACCCAAGTGCGAGGTCATCCACTTTGGATCTCAGTCCAACAGGATAAGATACTTATAAATGGTGAGAAGCCACAGAGTGGCAAAGATTGTAAGGTTTTCATCAATACATATTCCAGAAGTTTGAGGGACGGGTGCAAATTTAATCTAATAATTATTGGAAAATCCTTTAATCTCAAAGGACTGGGACACAATGGGGGAAAAAAAAACTAACAAGCAGGCAAACAACCTGAATTCCATTCAGTTCCACATGGACCCATTAGGTTTGGTGTTGAGAGGAGATGGAAATACAGAATCATCAAAATGTTACCCCCGTCGTGTTACCCTGTTTTAAAGTCAAATTATGAGGAGACTTTCCAGACACTTGACTTCCAGTAACTTGATTTAAGAAGTTTTAATGATGAACTGATGGGTTTTAATAGGAGGGCTTGATAGGCAAGATAGAAATAAATTATTTTCTCTGGTATGGGAAACCCCAGAACAAGGCAGCAGAATTTTAACTATGGAGCCTGGGTGATGTCCCGATGCAATTCTTCATGTAAAGAATCCTGGAAATCTGCCCCAAAGGCTGAGGTTGAATGTCAATTCGAAACTTTAGATACGAATATTCATAGCTTTTTGTCAGATAAAAATGTTGAGGCATATGGAGCTAACGCAGGTAAATATAAAGAATAACTGTGATGAAACTGGATAGCTTAAATTCGATGGACCGAAGGGTCTCTTCCTGTTCAACCAGTTTGAGGAATGGATAGTCACTTTCTTTTCCTATGTAACATGACTGGGTGGCTGAATGACCCCTTCAAGACCTTTTGTAACAGGCTTGAGGGGCTGAAAGGCTTTATTCTACTCTCTCTTTTGGCAAAATGCCTTATTGTAGGCAATTGTTTGTTCCATCGTACTGCAGCTCCCTCACCTGTCCCTGTGGAGAAAGAACACGTTATCAGGGAACAAAATGCAAGTGTTTTTGAGATTGCTAATCGCAATTCTGGCATTACCCACGAAAACTTTGCATTGCAACTTTTTCGGTGTCTCAATGTCTAATCATCACTGCTGTACATCATCCCTCATCAAAAACTAAAACGGGCTGAAGCAGCTGGCGTGCTTTTATCCGCACGTGTTTCCTGCTGCATTTGGGATTTTTGTTGAATTGCTCCATCTCTGATGGACTAGGCTACGTTCATAACCATTTGTACTTTCTCGAGTCTTGGGCAGCACGGGAGCGATACCAAGTGGTGATGCAGAAAATGGGCAAAGGAGTGACAGATACAGTTTCATAGAGACAAATCTGAGGTCACAACAATGGATAGAGAAAAGAGAAACCAGGCTATGTCTTAACTGCTGAGAAACGAGAAATGCCGGAGGTAGGAAGGAATTTAGTTGTCTAGCTACACAAACCATAAAGCACAGGTAGACATGAACAAAAAAGAATCATTACGTCCATTGGAATGCTGGCTTTTCATTAAGTGGAATTGAAACACAACATGGAGGAACTGACACTCCGGAACAGATCCCATCTGGGAGACTTCTTCCAGTTCTGGGCAGCTCATCTGAGGAAAACTATATTAAAGACAGAGAGGATGCAAAGAGAATTAGCCAAAAAAAAAACATTGAGCTCTTTAAGAGTGAAATCATGAGTACCGTTTGCTTAGGTTCCTTTGACAATAGCAGTTTGAGAGAAGAGCGAATAAGGTTACAGTTAGACATTTTCAAAACAGTTTACAACGTTAATAATTAGTGGTGCAGCGCAAAATAGTCAGACAAATTCACCGTTAGACCCAAGTCTTCAGGTAAATAAGCAGTTATGACACGAGGAACAGCGGAAATTTGGAACTCTTCCCCAAAATGGCTTGCTCCAAGGATGTGTGGGTCAGGTTGATTTGCCCTGCTAAATTGACACTTAGTGTCAAGGGGTTGGAAGGGTAAGTATGTGCAGTTATGAGGATAGAGCCTGGGTGGGACTGTGATCGGTGCATAATGGATGGGCCGAATGGCCTCCTTCTGCATTGTAGGATTCTCTGAGTCTATGCATAAGCAGTCAATGAGGATGGTGAATTGAACATTTCGAGAGTGAGATTGGTAGATTTTGCTGGGTCATGAAATATAGAAGACTGGGGATGGAAGTAAGATACAGATCAGCTCTCATCTAATTATATAGATTAGCAGGCTGGAAAGACGATGTGTTCACCTTTTCTTCCTGTTTCTATTGAATCAAGTTTCAGGCACTGGTGTTTTTCCGTGGTTCTGAGCGCCCTCTGCAGCCCATGTTGGGAAAGGAAGCGCAGATGCAGCGTAAAAAAACCCCACAGCCTTATTCAAATTTCCTTGCCCTTCCCCATTCCATTTTTCTATTTTTTGTTCTATTAGTTGTTTTAATTTTGCTGTATGCGGAGCTAAATTTGCCAACTGCAGAAAGCAGCGTCTGACGGTGCTGAAAATCCCTGCCGGATTCCGTATCTAATCTTCATCTTCCAAATTCCAATCCAATCAAACACCTCTCATAACTTAAAAAAAACTCATTAGCATTATTTTCAAATTTTATTTCCCATCAGAAACTCGACAACCTTTCTGAAAGCTTTTATTTTAATTTTCTCCAGTAATTCTTAAACCAATTACACGGTTTTTGAAAATAACTGTTCACTTCTTATTGTCAGAATATGTTTACCCTCGCAATATCTTCACGATGGTATGAATGTAAGCCGACTTGTCACAAAGAAATGAAGTTTACTTTTACTCTGCTTTTCTGCGAGAGAAGGGGGCGAGGTCGAAGCAGCTCGTAATTGTGTCTAGAACAGGCGTTTCCTGCTCCCTTTAGGGTTTTTGTTGAACTGCTCCATCTCTCTGAGTCACTGTGAAGACTCCAGGCGCAATAATACACTGCCGAGTGATTCACCCACAGGCTGGGGGATTTCAGGTTGAAGTCGGAGTCACTGGGTCGCTCGGCGTTGAAACCGTCCACCGGCACTTCTGGATTTATGTGAGTGGTACCCCTGGAGTAAAACAGACACTGCAGCTCCTTCCCCGGGTACTGCCTGTACCAGTACATGTCAGGGTTGCTGCTGCCCTCCACACTGTATTTCAGTTCCACTGCATCCCCGGGAACTCCTGAGACAGCAGCGGGACGCTGGAGGATATTCTGCGAATCCGCCACTGGAAGAGACACGGGGAGAGAATGAGATTAGTGAATGCAGTTATTCGGAGCAACGGAGCATGCCAGGAAGCAAGAAAATTAGCGAGAACAATCGTTTGAAAATCTCCCACACGGTGAAATATGATGATCGGACCCAGTAATAGGTACATCATTCGCTTGAAATCTCTTCTTCATAAGGGAAGAAGCGGGAGCAGAAGCAGAGAGACCCGTGAGGAACCAATCCGCTATTTTCCAATCTCTGAGAGAGATTTGACGATCATGGTGAGATTGAGGAGGTTTTGGACACGCCCCTTTTTCAGACAGCCAATCAGAATTAACACAGTTTTTATTTCTCCGTTGCATTTCCGTTAGTTGGCTCTTCAAATGCAACAACAAGGACCTGGATTAGCAATCCGGATACTTTACTCGCATTTAGTCAGACCTGAACAGCCTCGTCCAGTTCCTGCTTAAGCGGATAAAGGCTATGAATTAATTCTTTCATCGATGTGTAACAGGCTAGCTGCAGTGTGGGGTGAATATGTAACAGGCTACAGAGGGCTTGAAGGGGTTCATCGTTTTTCAGCGTAAGAGGCTATAGAGAGGTTGAATGATTCGGTGTAACAGGCTATTGTACTGCACTGTTGGAAGTTTCCTGTTCCTTTCAAGCAGGTTGATGCATTGTTTTTATGGCGGTGGGGTGTGGGTGCAATTCTACTTCTTTGTCACTCAAGGGGTCGATGAGTAAATTTCAGAAATAGAGAGTTTGGTGCAACAAGGGACATGGCTTTGGTTGGAATGTTGTCAGTGTAGGCTCGATGGGCTGAATGATCTCACTGTAAAGACTAAATAACTCTATTAACAATAATTTTTATCTAATCGAATTAAATGCCTTACAAAGCCTTCAGTTGCTAGGCAACGACTGCCCCTACTAGGAATTCTTCATGTCATGACCCTGTCTAAGCACAATAGAATCACAGTTCAAATTGAAATCAATCCCCATGAGTACAAATACTTTCGACCAACATCCATCTAACTGTAGGTTTCATTCTTCCGGGCTCAAAAACATTAAATTAAACGCACTTAAAGCTGTACATTATTACCAATGTTTACCAACGCAATTATGAATCCCTCAAAATTACCTTATCTGTCATTAACACTTGACCCTCGTACCAGGGAGGCAACATACCACGCTTAAGTCACGTCTGCTCTTCCTCTACCAAATTTTCAATGACTATTGTGTTTCTCTCCGACATCCTCTCCTATTTAGCTCAGCCATTGTGGTGTCACAAACCTGATTCTGTCTGCATTCTCCAGAGGAATCAATACTTCACCATCTTTCAAAATGGAAAACAGCTTTCTCAGTGGGTCCCCGAGGGACACCTACACTACCTGGCAAATTATCTTAGAAAGCTTGTTGGTCACCCATGTTGTCCCAACCTCCAGGCCCTTAAAGTGCTGCGTGAACACCCCTCTGAAAGTGCTATTCTCGTTGCTCTCAGCATCTCTGAGACGCCACAGTGTGTCCAGCTGCAGAGTGAGCTCTGAAATCCTGAGTTCTGCAGCTAGCAACACGTACTGCACTTATGGCCATCTAGGACAGAACTGGTGTCCATGACTCTACACAAAGTTTAGGACAGGCACCCAACTCGATGAGGTCATATGCTATTTCTTAACTTTACTTGGATTACTTGTATGATCTTATAATGTTGGTACTAACTCTCCCTTATTCCAGACGCTGCTTTTTCACACTGAGAACTTAGTCGCCACTCAATTTACTAATTTCCTTGCAGGCGCGGCAGATACAACACCCGCCCACTTAGTTCCCCTCTCCTCATCATTTGAGGCCCCGAACACTCCTTTCAGTTGAAGCAGCATTCCACAAGCGCCTCCTCAATTTGGCAAAATGTATTTGCTGCTCCTGATGTGGTCTACTTTACATTGGGAGATAAGTGCGGATTAGGTAGTTGCTTCCCTCATCATTCCAACACTCATGTTGTTTGCCATTTGAACTCAGCACCTTTCTCTCAAGTCCACGTGTCCATTCTTGACTAGCTGAAATGTTCCATTGAAGCCCAGTGCAAACTTCAGCGCCTCATCTTTCAGTTGGGCACGTTACAGGCCTTGAAACTGTCGTGGTTCCCCAGGACGACAATATACTTATTAAATGAGAGTCTGAGTCTTGGTTTTCCAGGTAGTAAGACTTTATTCTCCAGCACACAAGAACAAAGCCGGGATGTCCGGAACACTCCAGTGAAATGCTCACTTACAGCTTGTCTTATACAATTTGCAGATACATACCTTGAGATTCTTATCTCATTCTCAAAGTTAGCTTATCTTTAACCACCATTAGTGCTGGTTCTGCTAATAATTTATCTTGTCGTGGATTGGTCACTAATCGATGCATTTACGACTCTGTAAAACCAGTTTGTTTATACAACAGTTCTGACCGTTGCCTTTACCCCATTAACGTTGTTTATACACAATGGTGGCTTAGCTAGACTTTAAACTAAGTGACAAAGAGAATATATGTACCCCATCCCTGTTTTCTAGGCCATAGTGTGACCATTGTTTCTCAAGGTTTAACTGCCTACAGCTGCTTACACTCAATGTTTAATAAATGCTTACCATCCTGATTCTATCACACTAGCCACCATACATTCAATTACATTAAATAACATACTGGGCTCATTATATTTCAACATCTTGCCCATCGCATGTTGGTAAGATTATATTTCGCATTGTACTGCTACTACTACAAATATTCTCTTACATTCATGATACTGTTGCTACTACAAATATTCTCTTACAAAACTCAACACTGAGTTCAACAACTTTAGAGTGTCACCTTTCTCCTCCAGCTTGACCTCTATTTTATCCAGGTTATTTCTGTCTCAAAATAACTCCTCCTACGCCAGATGGCCATTTGTCACATCTTCTTTGGTTTAGTTTTCATTCAGCATTGACCTTTGTTCTCCCATTAACACATTCCGCTACCTTCCTTTTATATAACTCAGTATCTTCTAAAGTGCGTTTCTACTGTGCAGCTATAGATGCACCATAGAAAGCATTGTTTCTTGTTGTATCACAGCTTAGCATGGCTGGTGCTCTACCCAACCCGGAAAAAACTACAAAAGGTTGTGAATATAGCCCGATCCATCACACAAACCAGCCTCCCATCCATTGATTCTGTCTACACTTCCCGCTGCCTCAGTAAAGCAGCCAGCACAATTAAAGACCCCACGCATCTCGGACATTCTCTTTTCCAATTCTCTGGGACAAAATGAAAAAGTATGACGTCATTACCAACTTACAAAAGACCAGCTTCTTCCCTCCTGCCACCAGACTTTTGAGTGGACCGACCTTGCATGATGTTGCTTTTTCTCTACACTTTAGCTATGATTGTAACACTATATCCTGCACTCTGTCGTTTTCTTCTCTATGAACAGTATGCTTGTATGTATAGTGCGCAAGAAGCATTACTTTTCACTGTATCCTAATACATGTGAAAATAATAAATCAAATTGTGCCATCATTTACACTTCTCTCTCGTGTTCGACACAATTTTGTTGCAATCTCTCCCAACTCACCAATCACTGACAATCTGCTCTATTCCAGCTGCTCATATACTTTCCCATCCATCGTACCCCTTCCTCTCTTTAGCAGTGAGGAAGAGTCTTATGGATACCATTTTCTCTCTTCACGGATGCTGCCAGATGCGCTGGGGTTTTCCAACATTTTCTGTTTTATTTATATGAGTTTAGTGTGACCTCACGGTTGTTTTTGGTGCCCGGGCTTCTTCAGGGTAGATAAAATATTCACCAGATCAGAAGCTTCTTCTCCTCCAGCAGAGTAAGACCATCTTTTGAGGGCGGAGAAAGTTACAGGGCAAAGGGCAACCTCTTTCCCCCATGCTCTGAGTTCCCACTTTGAAACACATTCTCAGCTCTACATACTGGTCTCTGTCTCACTCGGGCGGAATCTCTCTCACTGACCCTGTACCCTTACTGGCCCTTATTTATCATTTCTCTTATTTATATTTCTCCTCAGTTTCTTGTCGGAGTTATTACTGCTTTTCTTTACTGGTGGTTTCTCGTTTTCATCTCCTACACAGCGGGAGCATAATCTTCCAGGCAATTGCATGGAACGGTTCATATCACTGAAAGGCATTAATTTTATTAGCCGAGACTTCTATTTTCTAAAGGAAATACGGCCAGTCTGTTCAGACATCCCTGTTAGTTGTCATCTGTCAGTTCCGGTATGAGCCTCACAAAAAGTCTAGCATCCAACAGGTGCCCCTACATCTAATACACGTTAGTCTGTCTAAAAAGTTTTATCTGTGAAATGAACCGCGACAAAACGTGGGCAGTTTTCTCATTCACAGCTGTTTCCTGCTGCCTTTGGGGTTTTTGTTGAACTGCTCCATCTCTCTGAGTCACTGTGAAGACTCCAGGCACAGTAATACACGGCCGAGTGATTCACCCGCAGGCCGGAGGACTCCAGGTTGAACTTGGAGCCACTCGGTCGCTCGGCGGAGAAACTGTCCACCGTCCCCTGCGGATTCACACTTGGTGCACCTGCAGAATAAAACATCAACTCTAGCCCCTTCCCCGGGCATTGTCTGTACCAGATCATGGAACCGCTACTGGTTTCCTCCACAGTGCATTCCAACTCCACTTTCTCTCCAAGGTATTTGGAAATAGCTGCGGGAGTTTGATGGATCGTCTTCGAGTTGATATCTAGAGAAGGAATCGGAAGAGCAAGAGATTAAGGAACAGGACATTGTTACGGAGAAGAAGGGAGGGTAAGAAGAGAACTGGAAAGAAGAAAAATATATAAAGGCGGATGGTAACAAAATAGAAACCCTGAAAAATCACTCACGTTGAAATAGAACTAGCAGATTCAATAACAGATACATCCTTTGAGCTTGTCTTGTAGTAGGGGAATGAGTGAAAACAGCAGCGTGTGAACCCGTCCCCTTATAGATGATTGAGGCCCCGGATAAATGATGCAAGGGTGCACATGGACCTCCCTCGCTGGTGCAAATGATTGGTTGTAAGTGGAGTCGATAAGATCAGGAGGTTTCTTGGGCCCGGTGCTACAAGAAACAAGTGAGCAAAGGAGTGGCAGCTGCGGTTTATCATAGAATCCCATAGAAGCCGTTTGGCCCATCGAGTGTGAACCTCTCACAATCCCAGGCGTTATTCCAGCAAACCAATACATTTACCTTGTTAATCCTCCAGACAGTAGCGGGAATTTTGCATAGCCAATGCATCTAACCAGCAAGTTTTTAGACTGTTGGAGGAAACCGACGCACGCGGAGAAAATCCAAGGAGACACGGGAAGAACGTGTAAACTCCACATAGACAGAATCCCGAGGCCCAAATTGAACATGGGACCCTGGCGCTGTGGGGTAGCAGTGCTAACCACCGTGCCACCCAGCTCCCCGATTTTCACTTGGCCAATTCTAGGGTCACAACTTTCAACATAAGGAAGAGGGGCCAGAATGTTTTTTAACTGTTGAGAAGCGAATAACCCCGGAGCTGCAAAGGAATTAGTTATCCAGCTCCACAACCCATTATAAACAAATAAACACATAACACAGAGCAGTAATGGAAAGCTAGTCTCTACTTAAATGGAATGAGAATGTAACAGAAAGGAAGCGGCACTACAGTTGTTGAAAGCAGGTAGACTCCAGCTGGAAGATTTCTTTCAGTTCTGGGCAGATCATGTCAGGAAGGCGTTTTAGATATAGAGGGAGGACAAAGTGGATTCTCCAGAATAGTATTGGGCTAAAAGGGTTAAATTATGAGGACAGTTTGCATAAGCAGCCTTTCAGTGCTGTTGCTGATTCGATTGAACCATGTTCCACACTAACGTGTTTCATGGTCCCAGCGCGCCCCCTTCTGTGTGTGTTGTAAGAAAGGGCAGATTATAAAATCCGCAGCTCTTCCCCATTCTGTTTCTGTTTATACAAGTATAAACAGGTATTTATACTTGTTATTTAATTTACTACTCTATCTGAATATTTTCTTCATTGCTTTCCCATTCGGTTCTTCAGCTTTCTCTTAAAGGCATCAGTGATATTCCCCTCAGCCGCTCAGTGGCTCTGATCTCCAAGTCTCACCGCTCTTTGGATGAGACTTCCCGATTGAATTTTGTAATTCATTCTCATCCAGCTCTATCGTGTCAAACTCCTTTCATAATTACAACAAAGGACAATTCCCAACCTTCATTCTCCAACGGAAACGAAGAAGCTCGGCATTTCCTGATAGTTTGATCTGTCAGATTTGTAACATTCTAGCACCATTTTTCTTTCCACTTTCACCAATCCTTAATCTAACAACTGCATTTTATTCTTATAGTCAGAAAAGCACATCAGGGTTAGTTCCAAATTTCTCTTCAGTGTTTTCTCATTGCAGTTAACCAGATCTGGAATGGTAATTGTCCACAATGAATTGTCATTTAATCATGTCTGTATGGCCCCTCCTTTTACCCGTGAGAGCCTCGAGTGGAAATGAGTGGTCTCCTCTTGTTCCTGTATAACAGCCTCAGATGGGGCTGAACGGCCTCTTCCTGTTCCTGTCTAACAGCGTCGTGTGGTACTGAGTAACTCATCCTGTTCCAGTGTAACAGTCTCGAGTGGGACTGAACGGCCTCCTCCTGTTGCTATGTAACAGACTCGAGATTGAATGGACTCCTGTTCACCTCAAAGATGTTTCAAGCACATGGTACTAGCTCAACCCCCTTGATTCCAGAAATTGGAGAAAGCAAAGCGTGAAGAACCATGCTGATGTTACCTGCGAGAGTGTCTCAAATTCCCGGAGGATAACCTGAAACATTTGTTCTTAGTGGCATATATCTGTTGAGAATATTGTAAGGAACAATGTACAATCCAGCGAGGAACCAGTCCCGTCGTTGTGTAAACGAGTATTGAAGTGTATTTGTTAATATACAAGAAAATAAAAAATACGCAAGGAAGACGAATGTACACAATGACATTTAAGTGCATTAATGAAAATAAACGCATCATTTTAACTGAAGTTACCTCTTGTTCTCAAAATATTCCCTGAACTCACTGACACACACCCCTCTTTTCCCAAACAACATCCAGTTTAGTAACTCGACCCAGCAGTTCCACACTAGTAACTTTAAAGACCTGGTAAAATGCAAAATTGCTCATTTTGAAAGAAGTGAAGAGAAAGCGGATTATTATTAAATGGGGAGAGAGTGCAGTGCTGTCGTACACAGGGATTTTGGGACCTTTGTTCAGGAAACCCAGAAAGCAAGCGTAAAGGTGCATATGTTAATGGGGAAGGCACATTGATTGCGAGGTTTGCTGTTAGTAATTTTTATAAATGATCTGGATGAGGGTATTGAAGGATGGATGAGTAAATTTGCGGATGACACCAAAGTCGGAGGAGTGGTAGATAGTGAAGAGGGGTGTTATAGTTTGCAGAGAGACTTGGACAAGTTGCAGAGCTAGGCCGAGAGGTGGCAAATGGAGTTTAATGCGGAAAAGTGTGAGGTAATTCACTTTGGCAGGAATAACAAATGTGTAGAGTATAGGGCTAATGGTAGGACTCTTAATAGTGTTGAAGAACAGAGGGATCTTGGTGTATATGTGCATAGATCCCTGAAAGTTGGCAATCAAGTCGATAAGGTTGTTAAGAAGGCATATGGAGTCTTAGCTTTTATTGGTAGGGGGATTGAATTTCGGAGCCGCAACGTCATGTTGCAACTGTACAAAACTCTAGTGCGGCCGCACTTGGAGTATTGTGTGCAGTTCTGGTCCCCGCATTATAAGAAAGAGGTGGAGGCATTGGAGAGAGTACAGAGGAGGTTTACTAGGATGTTGCCTGGTATGGAAGGCAGGTCTTATGAAGAAAGGGTGAGGGATTTGAGGTTGTTTTCGTTAGAAAGAAGGCGGCAAAGAGGAGACCTGATTGAAACGTATAAGATGATTAGAGGTTTAGAGGATGGACAGTGATAGCCTTTTTCCTAGGGTGGAGAAAGCTAGCACGAGGAGACATAGCTTTAAATTAAGGGGTGGTAGTTATAGGACGGATATCAGAGGTAGGTTCTTTACCCAGAGGGTGGTTAGGGTATGGAATGCCCTGTCTGCGTCAGTTGTGGATGCGCCGAGTTTGGTGGCGTTTAAGAGGTTAGTGGATAAGTTTATGGACGAAAAGGGAATGGTTTAGGTTGGAGGGTCATTGCTTTTTCCTAATTGGTCGGCGCAACATCGAGGGCCGAAGGGCCTGTTCTGCGCTGTAATGTTCTATGTTCTATTTTACTTCAGGACGCTGGAATATTAATTTGGAGGGGCGCTACTGCAATTGTACAAGCTACTAGAAAGTACATATTTGGAATACTATGTACAGTTTTGGCCTCCTTATTTAACGAAAGATGTATTATCATTGGAGACAGTGTAGAAGACGGCTAGATGTAGGGAGGATGTTCCCAATGCAGGAGAGTCGAAAGCCAGTGGTCATAATCTGAGAATTCAGGGTAGACCAGTGATGGTGGAAGAGAAGAAACATTTTTTTCTCTCGAAAAGTAATTCATTACAAAGGAAGTAGTTGATGCCAGAAAATAAATATATTCGAGAGGCAGTTGGATATAGAACTTGGGGTGAATGGGATAAAAGATTATGGGGAAAAGGTAGGATTAAGCTATTGAGTTGCTCGATCAGCCATGAACGTAATGAGTGGTAGGGCAGGCTGGAAGGGCTAAATGGCCTCCTCCCCATCCTATCTTCTATGATCCTATGTTTAATAAGGTGATCCTGGGTACTGGGGCACTGCCGTATGTGGAAATGTTGGCTTTGTACTCGGGGTTCAGAGGAATGAAAGGTGATATGAATGAAACATTGAAGATTCTCAGGGAGTTAGATAGAGTAAAGTTTTAGAGAATAATTGCACTCCTCAACACTGCAATGCTGCATACAGCTCTGGTAGCCTTGCCTAAAAAAGGATATAGTAACATTGGAGGCAGCCCAAAGGAGAATCACCAGACTAATTCCTGAGTTGTCTTATCAAGATAGAATAAATAATCTGGCTCTCAATTCGTTGGAGTTTAGAAGGGTTCGAGGTGACCATACTTAAACATACAATATCCTGAGGGGGTTTGACAGGGTAGATGTGACATGTTTTCACGAGAGGGACATGGTGACAAGAGAAGTGATGTGCATGCAAATTTCTTCTCGCAGAGGATGGTGAATCTCTGGAATTCTCTACCACAAAGGGCGGTGGAGGCTGGGTCATTAGAAGTAGTTAAACTGGAAGTGAACAAATATTTGATAGATTGAGGAATAGAGGGCTGTGGGGAAATGACACAGAGAAGGAGCTGAGGCCAGCATAGATCCGCCATGATCTCGAATGGCGGGGTCAGGCTGGAATGGCTCGATGGTCGCCTCTTGCTTCTAGTTCTCGTGTTCTCTTGGGAGAGGACAGGGTCGCTGAATAAAGGGGGTGCTCATTTAAGACAAATCTGAGAAACAATTTATCACAATGCGTGGTGAATCTTCGACGTTCTTTAGCACAGCAAGCTGTGGAGGCCAAGTCCTCTGCATTTCCAGTTTATTTATTAGTCACAAGCAAGGCTGACATTGACATGTCAACGAAGTTACTGTGAAATTACCCTAATCACCGGTGCAATGTCCTCACCAGTACGTCATGCGACGGGAAACCGGAGCGCCTGAAGGAAACCCGCGCAGACACGGGGAAAACATGCAAACTCCACGCAGACAGTGATCCGAGCCAGGGATTGAACCCAGTTTCATGCCGTTATGAGGAACTAGTGCCAACCACTGTGCCGTCGTAACTCCATTTCTGTCTTTCAATCTGTCTCACCCACTTTTCCGTCCCCCTCTCTCTGCATCGCTCTCCCTCTTATTTGTGCGCGTTTTCTTTGTCTTTCTCTCTCTCTCTCCTTTGTGTTACCATCACTGACTTGTTCTGTCTCCTTTCTTCAATCCCTCTCTTTTTATTTAACCGTCTCTCTCTCTCTCTTTTGTCTAACTTGCCTGTCTGCTCTCTTTCTGGTCTCTGCTTTTTGTACGACGCACCTCGCATTTTGCTGCGCTGTGCCTTACTGCAGGCGCAGTAAAAAACTGCGGAACGTGACAGATTGGCCGACTTCAACAGAAAGTGCGTTTCGCTCGGCCTCTCGGCTGTAAAGGGCTCCTTGGTGTACGGAGTAACCGTTCCCTCGCCGATAGAATAGAACAGGGCTTCGGGTTGCGAGTCCGGATACTGCCGGTACCAGTACAGATAGCTGTAGCTTGGATCCTTCAGCACACAGCTCAGCCGGAATGGCTCACTCCCCGACACCGTCAGAGACACCGGGTCCTGCTCCACAAAAGTGCTTCTGTCGCCTGTGAAACACAAGTGAGATTCAAACTCAGAATATAATTATAAACTCTCTCCCAGTATATAGATGTCCTTCCCTCCCGGTATGTTTCCCCCCTTCCCCTATCTCCTCCCCTCTACTTTTTCTCTCTCTCTTAATTCCTTAATCTCTATCAATGTTCCTTACTTTCTCCCTTCCTCTCAGTTTGTCTGCTTCACTGCCTGGGAAACGTCGTTTTTTTTCTCTCTATCCCTGTAACTTTCAATCCCGATCTCTGCCTTCCTCTGAATATCGTGCTCTCGCTCCCTCACTCATTATTTCTGCCCCTCTCTCTTTCTTCTGTCTCACTCACTACCTCCCCTCTCACCCTCCCTTGCTGTATACCTATCACAGTGCCTCTCTCCAGGTAAAGAAACTACGTTGAAAGTGCTGACCGGAGCTGCTCTCCACACTCAGACAATAAAGGAGGATTGTCAGACACACGGCTACACTGTTCAGCAGTCTCATGGCCATCGCTTCGCTGCTCCCCCGCTCAATCGGGAGCAAAATCTTGGGCAAAGACACCCAGGTGTTCCCTAGTTGTTGGCGGTGTTCACATCTATTGTCACCGTCTTACCGGCTCCCTTCAATTCATTGGGGTAAATATGACGAGAGTAAAGGTGTGACACGCCTCTTTCTGCAGTTGGACCAATCAGTAATCACCAATTCCCTACTATACAGAAGGAGGCTATTTGGCCCATCGACTCTGCACTAACCACAGCCCCACCTAGACCCCATCCCTGTAAACCCACATCGTAATCCTGCTAATCCCCTTGACATTAGGCTCAATTTAGCATGGCCAACCATTCAAACACGCACATCTTTGGACAGTGGGAGGAAACCGGAGCAGCCGAGGAAACCCTTTCAGACACGAGAAGAATGTGCAAACTCCACACAAATAGTGACCGGAATTGAACCAGGGTTCCTGGTGCTATGAGGCAGTCGTATTAACCACTGTGCCACTATGCTGCCCGTTGGTATAATCATTGGCATTGCTCAGAGCCTGAGAGATGTGAGACATCTAATGGCTGTGCAGGGGTGTTTCAGAAGCAGTCACCATCAAATGTGGGTCTTTCATTGTTCTACCCTCTCTTTTTAGCCTTGTCATCGTTGATTGGTATTTGATTTGATTTGATTTATTATTGTCACATGCATCAGTATACAGTTTCTTGCGCACTACGCGGATAAAGCATACCAGTTATAAAGGCGAGAAGGAGAAAGTGTTATAGTCATAGCTAGGTTGTAGAGAAAGATCAGCTTAAGGCGGGATAGACCCTTTCAGAAGTCTGATGGCAGCAGGGAAGAATTTGTTCTTGAGTCGGTTGGTACGTTACCTCAGGCTTTTGTACCTTTTCCCCGATGGAAGGAGGTCGAAGAGAGAATGCCCGGGGTGGTTGGGGTCTTCAACTATGCTGGCTGCTTTGCCGAGGTGGCGGGAAATGGAGACGGAGCCAAAAAAGTAAGAGTAAAATGTATTTATTAGTCACAAGTAGGCTTACATTCACACTGTAATACGGGTACAGTGAAATCCTCTGGTCACCACACTGCAATGCTGTTTGGGTACACCGAGGGAAAATTTAGAATGGCCAATTCCCCTAGCCTGCACATCTTTCAGACGATGGGAGAAAAGTGGAGCACCCAGACAGATTCCACACAGACATGGGGAGAACGTGCAAACTTCACACACACAGTGACCCAAGCTGGGAATCGAACCCGGGTGCCTAGCAGTGTGATATAGCAGTGCTACCCATTCTGCTACTGCACAGGCCCAACGGGTGGGTGGCGGATTTGCGATAGTTTTACAATTGCTATTGATGCTGTTGATGGAAACAGAAACATTGACAGTATTTGTGGATAAAGTGTGAGGCCATCCACTCTGGATCTCAGTCCAATGGAACAGGATATTTATAAATGACGAGAAGCCACAGAGTGACAAAGATTGTAAGGTTTTCATCAATACATATTCCATAAGTTTGAGGAACGGATGCAAATTTAGTCTAATAATTGTTGGATTAAAAGGACTGGGACACAAGGTGAAAAACAAACAAGCGGATAAACAATCCACTCAGTTCTACACGGATATATTAACTCTGGTGTTGGGAGGAGGTGGAAGTACAGATTCATCAGAAAGTTTAAAGACTTAAGGGTTATTTATTAGTGTCACAAGTCGACTTGCATTAACATTGTAATGGAGTTACTGTGAAAATCTCTTAGTCCAACACTCCGGCACCTGTTTGGGTACACCAAGTGAGAATTTAGCATGGCAATGCACCTAACCAGCACATCCTTTCGACTGTGAGAAAAAAAAACAGAGCAGTGTAGGAAACCCACGCAGATACGCGGAGAACATGCAGACTCCACACAGAGAGAGACCGAAGCTGGGAGTTGAACCCAGGTCTCTGGTGCTGTGAGGCAGCAGTGCTAACCACAGTTTCACCTTTTGTTACCCCCATTATGGTATCCCATTTCAGTGTTAAATTATGAAGACATTTAATTGATTACAGAGAATTCAATGGTGAACTGCTGGATTTTAATACAAGAATTTGACAGGCAACATAGAAAGTTGATGTGAAACCCTGAACAAGGCTGGGGAAATTTAACCATAGAACTTGGGTGATGTCGCGAAACAATTCTTCACACAAATAAACGTGGAAATCAGAGTTCCACCCCAAAGGCTGAAAATGAGTGTCAACTAGAAAATTAGGTGCTAATATTCATAGCTTTTTTGCCAGATAAAAATGTTGAGGCATACGGAGTTCTTTAAATATAAAGAACAATTGTGATGCAATTGTATAGCACAGCAAATTCGATTGGCTGAAAGGTCTCTTCCTGTTCAACCAGTTTGAGGAATGAATGGCCACTTCCTTTTCCTGTGTAATATGACTGGGTGGGTCAATGACCTCTTCATGTCCCTTTGTTACAGGCTTGAGGAGCTGGGTAGACTCTTCTCATTCCTGTGGAACAGGCTCGAGGGGCTGGAAGGCCTTGTTCTATCCTTTGTTTTGGGAAAATGTCTTATTTCAGGCAATTGTTTGTTGCATCGTACTGCAGTTCCCTCAGCTGTTGCTGTGGGGAAACAACACGTTATCAAAGTCATGTGTTTTTGAATTGCTAATCGTAGTTCTGGCATTATCCTCGAAAATTTTTCTTTGCAAGTTTTTCAGTGTCTCGATATCTAATTACTCACTGTTGTACATCTTCCCTCATCAAAAACTAAAACGGGATAAAGCAGCATGCATGTTTTCATTCGCAGGTGTTTCCTGCTGCCTTTGGGGTTTTTGTTGAGCTGCTCCATCTCTCTGAGTCACTGTGAATACTCCAGGCGCAATAATACCAGGCCGAGTGATTCACCCGCAGGCTGGAGGATTCCAGGATGAACTCGGAGCCACTTGGTCGCTTTGCAGTGAAACCGTCCACCATCCTCTGTGGATCGACATGATTTGCAATGCTGGAATAAAATATCAGCCGCAGTTCCCTCCCCGGAGGTTGCCTGTACCAATACATGTATCCACTACTAGCTCCCTCCACACTGCATTCCAACTCCATTCTGTCTCCAAGATATTTGGAAACAGCTGGGGGAATCTGATGTACTGTCTCTGAGTTCACATCTGAAGATAAAATCGGGAGAGGACGAGGTCAGTGAACAGAAATGTTATGGAGAAGGAAGGAAGGAAAGAAATCAAATATGAAAGAGCCGAAAGAATGTAAAGGTGAGATATTGTTCTTAAAAAAAACTTACACGGAAATAAAATCTCAATAACAGATACATATTTTATCTTTGACCTTGTCTTGTAACAGGGGAATACGTGCAAACAAAAAGGAGGGAACAGTACTTATACGTGTGAATCCGTTTCCTTTTAGATCATTGAGGGCAAGGTGGAATACATGATGCAAGTTGTACACACGGTCCTCCCTCGCTGATGGAAATGATTGGCTTAAGAGGAGCCAATAAGAACAGGAAGTTTCTAAGGGATGGTGACAGAGGAAGCGAATGGCAAAGGAGGGGCAGCTGCAGTTTAACGTGGACAAATTCTAGATCACAACTTTCAGCATAAGAAAGAGAGATGAGAATATTTTCTAACTGGTGAGATGAGTTCTCCACCTCTGCGAACATGAGGTAGGGGGCCAGTCATAGAAAACGAATTGATTTGATTTATTATTGTCGCATGTATTGGGATACAGTGAAAAGTTCTTCCTTATGCACGTTACAGCCAAAAACATCCCGATCAATAAGTACATATGCCTCTTTCAGGCATGGATAGGGTGGATAGTCAGGATATTTTTTTTCCAGGGTGGAAGCATCAATTACAAAGTAGTACAGGTTCAAAGTGGGAGGGGAAAAGTTTAAGGGAAATAAGTGTGGCATGTTTTCCACGCTGAGAGTGGTGAATGCCTGGAAAGTGCTGCCACAGGAGGTGGTGGAAGGATTAACTATTGCAACATTTAAGAAACATCTGGCTGAGTATATGAATAGGGACGGCATAGAGAGATACAGACTGAGTCAGGGCAGAAACAATTTTTAGTTTAGTGAGGGCAATATGATCTGCACAGGCTTGGAGGCCGAAAGACCTGTTCCTGTGCTGTACTTTGTTCTAGAAGCAAAAGAGGGGTTGAAGAATGTAATGTTCCTGTCACAGCTAGGGTGTAGAGAAAGATCAACGTAATATAAGGCAGGAGAATGTAAACATCTGGTGACAGCATGGAAGAGGCTATTTTTGAGTTAGTTTGTATGTGTTTTCAGACGGTTGTATTATTTTTCCCGAAGGAGAAGGTGGAAGAGAGTATTTTCAGTGTGCGTGGGATCCTTGATTATGCTGGCTGAATTTCTGAGGCAGCGGGAAATGTAGACAGAGTCAATGGATGGGAAGCTGGTTTGCGTGATGGGCTACAATCGTGACCATTTGTACTTTCTCGGGTCTTGGGCAGCGCAAGAGCCATACTAAGCGGTGATGCAGCGAGTGGGCAAAGTAGCGGCAGATACAGTTTAATGAAGACAAATCCGAGGTCATAACAGTGGGTGGAGAAAAGAGAATCCAGGCTACTTTCTAACTGCTGAAAAACAAGAAACGCCGGAGCTAGGATGAAACTGAGTCCAACTACACAAACAATTAGAGACAGGTAGACATAAACAAAAAGGAATCATTGAGTCCAATGGAATGCTGGCCTTTCCTTAAGTGGAACTGAAATACAAGATGGAGGAAGTGACACTCCAGTTGTGGAGGGCCGGGGGTAGATTACATTTGGAAAACTTCTTGCAGTTCTAGGCAGCTCATCCCAGGAAAAACATATTAAAGACAGAGAGGATACAAAGTGAATTCGCCAGAAAAACACTGGCTCTTTAAGAGTGAAATCATGAGTACCTTAGGTTCCTTTGACAATAGCAGCTTGAGAAAAGAGCGAATGAGATTACATTTAGACCTTTTCAATGTTAATAATTAGGTGCTATCTCATCTAGTATGGGAGCGCAAAACAAATTCACCGTTAGACCCAAGTTTTTAGGTAAGTAAGCAGCTATGACACAAAGGGCAGCGGAAATCTGCAACTCTCTCCCAAAATGGCTTGCTCCAAAGATGTGTGAGTTACGTTGGTTGGCCATGCTAAATTGACTTTTAGTGTCGGAGGGTTGGTAGGGTAAATGAGTACGATTACGAGAATAGGGCCTGGGTGGAACTGTGATCGGTGCAGGTTCGACAGGCCGAACGGCCTACTTCTGAATTTTTATTCTACGAAAATACAGTCAATGCGGATGGTCAATTGGACATTTCAAGAGTGCGATTGATAGATTTTGTTGGGTCAAGAAATACAGAAGGCAACAGGAGGGAATGAAGTTACAGAACAGCTCGAATCTAATTCTACCATGGAGCAGGCTGGAAGGGCGATGTGTTCTTCCTGTTTCTATTGAATCATGTTTCAGGCACTGGTGTTTTTCATCGTCCAGAGCGCCCTCTGCAGCCCATGTTGGGAAAGAAAGCGCAAATACAGTATGAAAAAACCCCACAGCCTTATCTAAGTTCCCTTGCCCTTCCGTTCCCTATTTTTCTGTCTATTTTTTTCTATTAGTTGTTTTAATTTTGCTGTGCACGGAGCTAAATTCGCAGAAAGCCGTATCTGAATGTACGCAAAATCTCAACAGTAGATGGGTTAAAGTTCTATCTCATCGACCATAGCCTTCTGCTTCCTGCTCATTCGGTTCTGCACCTTCCCCTTGAAGACACCGATTCTATTTGCCCCAATACTCGCGAATTCCACATGCTTTGCTCCGAATTTCCTGCTGGATTCTGTGTCTAATCTTCATCTTCCAAACTCCAATCCTATCATAACTTAAAAAAAATCTCATCAGGACTATTTTTTAAACTTTTATTTCCCATCAGAAACCGAATATTTTCAACCTTTCTTGTCAGCTTTTTGTGTTCACTTTGTCCTGTGCTTCTTAATCTACTTACATGATTTTGTTCTAACTTCTCACTTCTTATTGTCAGAATATGCTTACCCTGACAGTGACTTCGTTACAGTAAACTTATTTATCACAAAGAAATACACTTTACTTCTACTTTACTGCGAGAGAAGGGGGTGAGGTCGTAATTGTGTCTAGAACAGGTGTTTCCTGCTGCTTTTGGGGTTTTGTTGAAAAGCTCCATCTCTCTGAGTCACTGTGAAGACTCCAGGCGCAATAACACACTGCCGAGTGATTCACCCACAGGCTGGGGGACTTCAGGTTGAAGTCGGACTTACTGGGCCTCCCGGCGCTGAAACCGTCCACCCACCCTTCAGGATTTATGTGAGTGGTACTAGTGGAGTAAAACAGACACTGCAGCTCCTTCCCCGGGTACTGCCTGTACCAGTACATGTCAGGGTTACTACTGCCCCCCTCACGCTGCATTTCAGTTCCACTGCATCCCCGGGAACTCCTGAGACAGCAGCGGGACTCTGGAGGATATTCTGCGAATCCGCCACTGGAAGAGAAACGGGGAGAGAAGGACATTAACTAATGCGGTTACTCAGAGCAAAGGAGCATGCCGGGAAGCAAGGAAGAACAGCGAATTAGCGAGTACAATCGTTTGAAAATCTTCCTCACGGTGAAGTATGATGATTGAACCCAATAACAGATACATCATTCGCTTGAAGTTTCCTCTTCATAAGGAAAGAAGAGAGAGCAGAGGCAGGGTGTGAAATCAATCCGCTCTTCCCCAATCTCTGAGACAGACTTGACGATCATGGTGAGATTGAAGAGGTTTTGGACACGCCCCTTCCCCAGACAGCCAATCAGAATTAACACAGTTGTTATTTCCCCGTTGCACTTCTGTAATTTCTGGTTAGAAATTCAACAAATCAGATCTGAATTCTCAATCCTGACACTTCAATCCCATTTAGTCCGACCTGAACAGCCTCTTCTAGTTCCTGTGTAAGCTTTATAGAGGTTACGAATGATTTCCTTCATCCCTGTGAAACAGGTTCGGCGTAGTGGCGGTTAAATGTGCAACAGGTATAGAGGGGTTGAATGGGCTGATCCTATTCCAACGTAAGAGACCGCAGAGAACATAGAACATAGAACATTACAGCACAGAACAGGCCCTTCGGCCTTCGATGTTGCGCCGACCAATATAAAAAGCAATGCCCCTCCAAACTAAACCATTCCCTTCTCTTCCATATACTTATCAACTAACCTCTTAAACGCCACCAAACTTGGCGCATCTACAACTGCTGCAGGCAGGGCATTCCACTCCCGAACCACCCTTTGGGTAAAGAACCTGCCTCTGATATCCGTCCTATAACTATCACCCCTTAATTTAAAGCTGTGTCCCCTCGTGCTAGCTTTTTCCATCCTAGGAAAAAGGCTATCACTGTCCACCCTATCTAAACCTCTAATCATCTTATATGTTTCGATCAGGTCCCCTCTTAGCCTCCTCCTTTCTAACGAAAACAACCTCAAATCCCTCAGCCTCTCTCATAAGACCTGCCCTCCATACCAGGCAACATCCTGGTAAACCTCCTCTGTACCCTCTCCAATGCCTCCACATCTTTCTTATAATGCGGGGACCAGAACTGCACACAATACTCCAAGTGCGGCCGCACTAGAGTTTTGTACAGTTGCAACATGACGTTGCGGCTCCGAAATTCAATCCCTCTACCAATAAAAGCCAAGACTCCATATGCCTTCCTAACAACCTTCTCGACCTGACTGCCTACTTTCAGGGATCTATGCACATACACACCAAGATCCCTCTGTTCATCTAGACTACTAAGAATCCTACCATTTGCCCTATACTCTACACATTTATTATTTCTGCCATAGTGCATTACCTCACACTTTTCCACATTAAACTCCATTTGCCACCTCTCGGCCCAGCTCTGCAACTTGTCCAAGTCTCTCTGCAAACTATAACACCCCTCTTCACTATCTACCACTCCACCGACTTTAGTGTCATCTGCAAATTTACTAATCCATCCTTCAATACCCTCATCCAGATCATTTATAAAAATTACAAACAGCAGGGGCCCCAAAACAGACCCCTGAGGTACACCACTTGTCACCGAGTTGAAGGGTTGAAGATTCGGTGTAACAGGCTATTGTGGTGCACTTTGGGAAACTTCCTGTTGCTTTAAAACTGGTCTATCCCATATTTTTGTCGAGGGAAGTGGATGGGCACAGTTCAATTTCTTTGCCGCTCAAGGGATCGATGAGTAAATTTCAGTTTGGCGTAACAGGGGACATGGCTTTCATGGGATTGTTATCAGTGCAGGGTCCTTGGAACAAAAGGCTTCCTTCTGCATCTTAAGACCTCTATGATTCTATTAATGATGATTTTTTAAAAAAAAATCGAAGTAAATGACTTACTAATTAACCACTTTATTGAAACTAACACTTGACCCTCGCACCAGGAAATCAATACACCATCTTGAAGTCACATCTATGGCCACAGAAAGGCCCATCTCATCCTATTGTGCTCCCTCCAACATCCTCTCCTCCTGTTCAGCTGAACTGCTCATGGTGTCACAAACCTGACTCTCTCTGCACTCCCCTGAGGAAACAACACGTCACCATCTTCCGAAACAGAAAAGACATTTCTCAGCTAGGCCCCAAGGGACTCCAACACTACCTGCTTAGTTCTCTTGGACAGCATGGTTGCCATCCATTTCATCCCATCCTCCAAACTCTTAAGATGCTGTGTGGCCACCTCTCTGAAAGTGCTTTAAGAGTCTCTGAGGCACCACAATGTGTCCAGCTGCAGTGCGAGCTCTGAAAACCTGACCTCAGAGTTCTGTAGCTGGCAACACTTCCTACACATATGGTCATGTAAGTCACTGCTGGTGTCCATGACTTTACACAAAGTATAGGGCAGTCACCCAACTCGATAAGCTGATCTGCTATTTCTCAACTTCACTTGGATTACTTGTATGACTTTATAATTTAGTTAGTCCTAAATCTCCCTTATTCCAAACGCTGCTTTCTCACACTGTCCCTTACAATGAGAACTTAGCAGCTACTCAATTTATTAGTTTCTTTGCAGACGCAGTAGATGCAACACCTGCATCTTTACTTCCTCTCTCCTCACCATTTGAGGCCCCGAACAACTCCTTTCAGTTGAAGCAGCATTTCACAAGCGCCTCCTCAACTTGGCCTAATGTATTTGCTGCTGGTGATGTGGTCCACTTTACATTGGGGGATAAGTGCAGACTGGGTGATCGCTTTGTGAAACGGTTCTGCTTAGCCCATCACTCCCAGCTTCATGTTGTTTGCCATTTGAACTCAACACCTTTCTCTCAAGCCCATATGTCCATCCTTGACCAGCTAAAAAGTTTCAGTGAAGCCCAATGCAAACTGGAGCTTCAGCAATTCATCTTCAAATTAGACACATTACAGTCCTTAGGTCTCAACACTGAGTTCAACAACCTCCAACTGTGATCTTTCTCCTCCGTCTTGACCCCCTATTTTATCCAAATTATTTCTGTCTCAAAATAATTCCCCCTTCCCCAGGTTTCCATCTGTTAATTGTTCTTTCGTTTAGTTTTCATTCAGCACTGACCTTTGTTCTCCCATTAACACTTTCAACATCTTGCTTTTATGTGACTTAGCACCTTTTATAGATCTATAGATGCACCATAGAAAACATTCTTTCTCGTTGCATCACAGCTTGGTATGGCTCCTGCTCGGCCCAAGACCGAAATAAACTACAAAAGATCGTGAAAGTAGCCCAATCCAACACGCAAACCAGCCTCCCATCCATTGACTCTGTCTACACTTCCCACTGCCTCAGCAAAGCAGCCAGCATAATTAACGACCTCGGGCATTTTAAAGTTTATTTATTGGTTACAAGTTAGCTTTACATTTACATGGCAATGAAGTTAATGTGAAATTTCCCTAGTCACCACTGTCCGGCGCCTGTTCGGGTCAATGCACCTAACTAGCACGTTTTTCAGAATGGGGAAGGAAACCGGAGGAAACCCACGCAGACACGGGGAGAACGTGCAAACTTCACTCAGGCAGTGACCCAAGCCAGGAATCAAGCTCGTGTCCCTGGCACTGTGAGGCAACAGTGCTAACTACTGTACTACCGTGCTACTCTCTCTTCTATCTTCTTCCATCGCTAAAAGGTATAAAGATCTAAGGTCACCTATCAACCGACTCAACAACAGCTTCTCCCCAGGAGCCATCAGGCTTTTCAATTGACCTACAATGCATTAAATTAACCTTCCTCTACTCCCTGGCTATGACACTACATCCGGCATTCTCTCGTTTCCTTCTCTATAAACGGAATGCATTGCCTGCATGGTGTGCAAGAAACAATACTTTTCACTGTATACTAAAACATGTGACAATAATAAATCAAGTCAAAATCATGCTTTCATTTACACTTCCTCTCTCTCATGTTCGACACAACTTTGTTAAAATCTCTCCCAACTCACCAATTACAATCTACATGGCTCAGTGCCCCCCCCCCCCGCGAATATAGTTCTCCCTGTCTTTAGCAATGGTGAAGAGTCTAATGGACTATATTTTCTCTCTCCACAGAAGGACCCTTAATAGCGTTGTTGAGCAGAGGGATCTTGGGGTACAAGTACGTAGCTCTTTGAAAGTTGGCACCCAGGTTGATAAAGTTGTTAAAAAGGCGTACGGTGTGTTAGCTTTTATTAGTAGAGGGATTGAATTTAGGAGCCGTGAGGTTATGTTACAACTGTACAAAACTCTGGTGCGGCCGCACTTGGAGTATTGCGTACAGTTCTGGTCGCCGCATTATAAGAAAGATGTGGAAGCATTGGAAAGGGTGCAGAGGAGGTTTACCAGGATGTTGCCTGGTATGGTGGGAAGGCCTTATGAGGAAAGGCTGAGGGACCTGAGGTTATTTTCATTAGAGAGAAGAAGGTTACACGGTGACCTAATTGAGGCGTATAAGATGATCAAGGGATTGGATAGGGTGGATAGTGAGAGCCTTTTTCCTCGGATGGTGATGACCAACACGAGGGGACATAACTTTAAATTAAGAGGTGGTAGTTATAGGACGGATGTCAGAGGCAGGTTCTTCACACAGAGGGTGGTGAGGGCGTGGAATGCCCTGCCTGCAGCAGTTGTGGACTCGCCTACTTTGGGGGCATTCAAATATTCGGTGGATAGGCATATGGATGATATTGGAATAGTTTAGGTTAGAGGGTCCACTGGCCGGCGCAACATCGAGGGCCGAAGGGCCTGTACTGTGCTGTACTGTTCTATGTTCTATGTTCTATGTAGATGCTGCCAGATGTGCTGAGTTTTTCCAGCATTTTATGTTTTTATTTATAGAAGTTTAGTGTGACCTCGCGTTTGTTTTTGTAGGCCCCACTTCTTCGGGGTAGCTGACATATTCACCAGATAAGAAGCTTTTTCTCCTCCAGCAGAGCAAGACTGCGCCTGAGGCCAGAGAAAGTTACAGAGGACCTCTTTCCCCCATGCTCTGAATTCCCACTTTGAAACACATTCTCAGTTTGACTCACTGATCTCTGTCTCACTCGGGCGGAATCTCTCTCATTGACTGTGCGCCCTTACTGGCCATTATTTATCATTTCTCTTATTTATATTTCTTCTCAATTTCTTATCAGAGTTATTACTGCTTCTCTTTTCTGCTGGTCTCCGGTTTTCATCTCCCTCGCAGCGGGAGCATAATCTTCAAGGCGACTCCATGGAACGGTTCATATCATTGAAATGCATTAATTTCATCAGCCGAGCCATCCATTTTCTAAAGGAAACACAGTCAGTCTGTTCAAACTTCCCTGTTAGTTGTAATCTCTTGGTGTTCTGTTATGAGCCATACAAATAGTCGAGCATCCAACAGATGCCTCTACATCTAATACACCTTAGTCTGTCTAAAAAGTTTTATCTGTAAAATGAACCGCGACAGAACGTGAGCAGTTTTCTCATTCACAGCTGTTTTGGCGTTTTTGTTGAACTGCTCCATCTCTCTGAGTCACTGTGAAGACTCCAGGCACAGTAATACACGGCCGAGTGATTCACCCGCAGGCCGGAGGACTCCAGGTTGAATTCGGAGCCACTCGGTCGCTCGGCGGAGAAAGTGTCCACCGTCCCCTGCGGATTCACACTTCGTGTAGCTGCAGAATAAAACATCAACTCTAGCCCCTTCCCCGGGTATTGTCTGTACCAGTACATCTGACCAGTGCTGGCTCCTTCCACAGTGCATCCCAACTCCACTCTCTCTCCAAGATGCTTGGAAACAGCTGGAGGAGTCTGATGGATTGTCTCTGAGTTCACATCTGGAGAAGAAATCAGGAGAGCAAGAGATCAAGGAACAGAACGTTGTTATGGAGAAGGGGGGAAGGAATGAGGCAATTGGAAAGACGGAAGAAAAATAGATAAAGGCAGATGGTAACAAAATAGGTATCACTCACAAAAAAGAAAATTCCCTCACGTTGAAATAAAATCAGCAGACTCAATAACAATCCTTTGCTTGTCTTATAGTAGGGAAATGAGTTAAAACAGGAGTGAACTGTCCTGGTGAGAGTGAATCCGTCTCCTTTTTATATCATTGAGTAAATGATGCAAGTGTACATAGGGCCCTCCTTCGCTGATGGAAATGATTGGCTGTAAGTGGAGCCAATAAGAAGAGGAGGGTGCTTGGGGCCGGTGACAGAGGAAGCGAGTGGGCAAAGGAGTGGCAACCGCAGTTTAAGACAGAAGTCCAACACTGTACAGAAGAGCCATTTGGCCCATCGAATCTATTCCGACAGCAATCCCACCCAGGATGGGATTCCCTTAATCCCATGCATTTAAAATGCTAATCCTCCTGACAGTAAAGGCAATTTAGCACGGCCAATGCACCTAACCCGCATATCTTTGGACTGTCAAGGGAAACCGGAGGAAATACTGAGAACCCAGAGTGCTGAGAGAGACAAGGGAGGAAATGTTCCTGTGCTGTAATTTTCTTTCTAACCCTCGCAGACACGGGGAGAACGTGCAAAATCCATATAGACAATGAACCAAGCTGGGAATTGAACGCGGGTCTGTGGCTCAGTGAGGCAGCAGTGCTAACTACTGTGCCACTAAGTTGCCCCGAGTTTCACGTGGACACATTCTAAAACCCAACTTTCAACACAAGGAAGAGAGGCGAGAATGTTTTCTAACTGATGAGAAGCGAGAAACCCCGGAGCTGCAAAGGGTTTAGTTATCCAGCTCCATTTAAAACAGATAAACATTTAACCTGGAGTGGTAATGGAGAGCGACCCTTTGCTTAAGTGCAGCTGGAATGTAACGGGCGGGGTGGGGGGGGGGGGGGGGGGTGCGGGGAGCGGCACTACAGTTGTTGACAACCGCAGTAGACTCCACCTGGAAGATTTATTTCAATTCTGGGCAGATCATGTCAGGGAGGACGTTTTAGACATAGAATACAAATTGGATTCGTCAGAATAACATTGAGCTAAAATGGTTAACTCACGAGGACAGTTTGCATCGGTGTCAGCGGCAGTTTGCACATTCTCCCCGTGATTGCGTGGGTTTTCTCCGGGTGCACCGGTTTCCTTCCACATCCCAGAAACGTGCTCTTAGGCTGATTGGTGTAACAAATTGTCCCTAAATTAGACTTCCCTCAATCTTCCCCGATAGGTGCAGACAAAGGTCAGAGGTAGGGAGAGGGCACTCATAATGTTAAAGTGGCGGCGCTGGCTCGTTGGGCCGAAGGGCCTGTTTCCCGTGCTGTGTTGTTCTTTGTTCTTAAGCAATCTTTCAATGCTGTTGCTGATTGAATTGAACCATGTTCCAGACACCAGAGTGTTTCACGGTCCCAGCTCGCCCCCTGCTGTCGGTGTTGTGAGGAACAGCAGATGATAAAATCCGCAGCTCTTCCCCATTCTGCTTTCCGTTCTTTACTTATTTCTGTTACTTAATTTGCCGTTCTATCTCCACATTTTCTTCTATTGCTTTCCTATTTCGTTCTACAGCTTCCTCTTAAAGGCATCGGTGATATTTCCCTAAATTATTCGTTGGCTCTGACCTCCACATTCTCAGTGCCCTATGGATAAGGCTCATTTCGAATTCCCTATTGGATTTTCACCTGCTCAGTCCTCTCAAACCGCTGTCGTAATTCCAAAAAAAAAGCACGTTTCCCAACCTTCATTCTCCAACGGAAACGAACAAGTTCCGCATTTCCTGATAGTTTGACCTATCAGACTTGTTAACGTTCTAGATATTGGCTCTATAAACATAGACAGGGATCACGGGTAGAGGTGGGAACATCGGGGTGGCGGCACGGGCTCGTTGGGCCGAAGGGCCTGTTTCCAGTGCTGTTTTGTTCTTTGTTGTTTGTTGTAGATAACGTTTTTATTTTCACTTTCACCAATTCGTAATTCAACAACGGCAATTTAATCTTCTCGTCAAAAAGCACATCAGGATTATTTCCAAATTTTTCTTCCTTGTTTCCTCATTGCAACTAACCACATCTGGAATAGCAATTTTCCACAATGAATTGTCATATTATCATATCTAAATGCCCCCTCCCTTTTCCTCTGTAACAGTCTCGCAGGGCTGAACGGCCTCCTCCTATTCCAGTGTAACACTCTCGACTGTGGCGGAATGGCTATCTCATGTTCCTGTGTAACAACCTTGAGTGGGGCTGAATGGCCTCCTCCTGTTTCTGGGTATCAGACTCGAGAGGGGCTGAATGGCTTCCTGTTCGCCTCAAAAATGTTTCAAACTATACGCACATTCCCTGAACTTAATGACATACCACTTTTCCCACACAACGTCCAATTTAGAAACTCGGTCCCTCAGCTCCTTGCTGGTAACTTGGAAGACCTGGTAAAATGCAAAATTGTTCATTTTAAAAGAAGTAATGAGAAGGCGGATTATTATGAAATGGGGGGAGACTGCAATGCTGTAGCACTTGGGGATCTTTGTTCATGAAAGCAAGCACACAGATGCAGAAAGTAATAGGGAGGGCAAATTGAATGCTATATTTTACTTGAAAGGGGCTGGAGTATTAATTTGAAGGGGTGTTGCTGAAATTGTACAAACTACTAGTAAGGCACATTTAGAATACTGAGTGCAGTTTTGGCTTCCTTGTTTAAAGAAAGATATATTATCATTGGAGACGGCATAGAAGAGGAATAGATGCAGAGAGGATATTCCCAATAGTGAGGGAGTCCAGAACCAGGGGTCACAGTTTGAGGATTCAGCATGGACCATTTAAGTCGGAAGAGAGGATACATTTTTGCACACAAAATGTGGTGAGCCACATGTGGTAATGAGTTCCACAGGAAATAGTTGATGCCGAAACTTTGAATGTATTCAAGAGGCGGCTGGATATAGCACTTGGGGCGAATGGGATCAAATTTATGACGAAAAAGCAGGTTTAGGCTATTGAGTTGGATGATTAGCCTTGATTGTATTGAATGGTGGAGCAGGCTCGAAGGGCTAAATGGCCTCCTCCTGCTCCTATTTTCTCTGTTTCCATGACTACTAGAATGATCCTGGGTACTGAGGAACTTCCATATGAGGAAATATTAATTAGGTTGGGTTTCTACTCCTTGGGGTTCAGAGAAATGAAAGATGATATGAATGAAACATAGAAGATTCTCAAGAGGTTAGACAGCATAACATTTTAGGGAATAATTGCACTCTTCCACACACTGGAATGCTACTTACAGTTCTGACATTCTTGCCCAAAAAGGATATAGTAAAATTGGAGGCAGTCCCAAGGAAATTCACCAGACTAATTCCTAGGATTGTCTTAGAGTTGTCTTATCAAGAGAGATTAAATATTGGCTGGGGTTTAGAAGAGTTTGAGGTGACCATATTTAAACATACAAGATCCTGAGGGCATTTGATAGAGTGGATGTGAGATGTTTCCACTAGTGGGACTACCTTGAACAAGGGGACATAGCTACAAGAGAAAGGGCAGTCATTCAAAACTAATGTAATAAAAATGTCTTCTCCCAGAGAGTGGCGAATTTCTGGAATTCTCTGCCACTAGGGGTATTGGAGGCTTGATAATTAGGAATATTTAAATTGGAGGTTGACCAACAAGGGGCATGCATGCGGCATGTCGTGCGAGAGCTGCTCTTGGAGGTTGCTTCAGGAGTTGCCTAGTGCTTCACGTCGTCAGTGTATGCTTAAACTGGACCATCTGATGGGCAACATGACAGCTCAGAGACTATCGCTGTTGCTGTGCTGACACATGGATTTGGGCCTGTGTCTGCGGGAGTTTGCGCGTTCTCCCCGTGGTTGCGTGGGTTTTCTCCGGGTGCTCCGTTTCCTCCCACATCCCAAAAATGTGCTCTTAGGCTGATTGGGTAACAAATTGTCCCTATATTGGTCCCTATATGGGAATCTTCAACAATAGGCATAGCCTAAAGTCAAAGATATGTCATTAAGACGTTAGGACGGCGGCGTGGGCTCGTTGGGCCGAAGGGCCTGTTTCCCATGCTGTGTTGCTCTTTGTTCTTTGTTCTTTGTTTGTGAATAAATATTTGATAGATCAAGGAATAGAGGGCTGTGGAGAAATGGCACCGAAAAGGGGCTGAGGCCGGCAAAGATCAGCCGCAATCTATTGAAAGGCGGGCAGCCTTGAATGGGCTGATGGCCACTCATTGCTTCTCTTTCTTGTGTTCTCATGTGAGAATAGAGTCACCAAATAAGGGAGCGCTCATTTAAGACAGATTTAAGACAGATTTAAGACAGAGCGACATTTAAGACGAGGAGTTTAGAAGTGGTGGTGGTGACCGAGACGTGGTTGAAGGAGGGGCAAGACTGGCAATTGAATATTCCAGGATATAAGTGTTTTAGGCATGACAGAGTTGGTGTGAGGAGAGGTGGGGGAGTGGCTTTATTAGTTAAAGGCAACATCATAGCAGTGCAGAGGGAGGGAGGTATGGATGATTTAGGAATTGAGTCTCTATGGGTGGAGTTGAGGAATAGGAAGGGAGTGGTTACTCTGTTGGGTGTTTACTACCTACCGCCCAACAGCCCGCGGGCCGTGGAAGAAGGGATATGCAGGGACATTTTAGATAAGTGTAGGAAAAATAGGGTAGTAGTAGTGGGAGATTTCCATTTTCCTGGAGTAGATTGGAGAGTGCCCAGAGCTGTAGGAGTGGACGGGGAGGAATTTGTACAGTGTGTTTTGGAAGGGTCCTTGGAGCAGTATGTGGATGGCCCGACTAGAGAGGGGGCTATACTGGATTTGGTTCTGGGAAATGAGCCAGGGCAGGTGGTTGACGTCGAGGTAGGAGAGCATGTGTCAAATAGCGATCACAACTCTGTCTGCTTTAGGATATTAATGGAAAAGGACGAGACCTGCCCAAAAGGGAAGGTATTTAACTGGGGGAGGGCTAGATACAGCAAGATTAGGCAAGATCTTAAAGATACCGACTGGGATAAGCTTTTCGAGGGCAGGTCGACGAGGTACATGTGGGAGTCTTTCAAGGGAAAACTAAATTCTCTGCAGGAAAGATACGTGCCAGCAAGGAGGAAGGATGGGAAAAGTAGGATTAGAGAACCGTGGCTTACCAGGGAGATTGAGGACTTGATCAGGAAGAAGCGAGAGGCTTACATTAGATCTAGGCAACTGGGGACTGAGACAGCGCTGGAAGCTTATAGAGAGTGTAGACGGGATCTTAAAGGGGGTATTAGAAAGGCAAAAAGGGGCCACGAGGTGGCTCTGGCAGGTAGGATTAAGGAAAATCCAAAGGCATTTTACACCTATGTAAGGAGCAAAAGGATGGTTAGAGGCAAGATTGGACCTCTCAGGGACAGAGGAGGGGATCTATGCTTAGAGCCTGAGGGAATGAGGGAGATCCTGAATGAATACTTTGCGTCGGTATTCACGCAGGAGACTGGCCAGATGTCTGTTGCTGATGTTGACAAAGTTGAGGATCGGTTGAGGGAAATAAAGATTACGAGGAAAGAGGTGTTGAGGCTGTTAGGCAGCTTAAAGGCATATAAAGCTCCGGGGCCTGATGGCATTTACCCCAGGCTGCTAAGGGAGTTGAGGGAAGACCTGGCTGGGCCTCTGACACAAATCTTTGTCTCTTCCTTGGACACAGGTGAGGTCCCAGAGAACTGGAGGATAGCAAATGTAGTACCGTTGTTTAAAAAAGGTCAGAGGGATAACCCAGGGAACTATAGGCCGGTGAGCTTGACTTCAGTTATAGGTAAGCTAATGGAGAGGATCCTCAGGGACAGGATGTATGAGCATCTGGAGCACTGCGATCTGATCAGGGATACGCAGCATGGCTTTGTCAAGGGGAAGTCTTGTCTTACAAATCTAGTGGAATTTTTTTGAAGAAGTGACAAAAACAGTTGATGAAGGACATGCTGTTGATGTCGTCTACATGGATTTCAGTGAGGCGTTTGACAAGGTTCCTCATGGTAGACTGATAGAGAAGGTGAAGGCGCATGGGATACAGGGCCAGGTATGTAGATGGGTCGAGAACTGGCTTGGGAGGAGGAGACAGAGGGTAGTAGTGGAAGGCTCTTTTTCTGACTGGAGGCCTGTCACTAGTGGAGTGCCACAAGGCTCAGTACTAGGTCCTGTTCTATTTGTGGTCTACATAAACGACTTGGAAGTTGGGGTAGGTGGTGACATCAGCAAATTTGCTGATGACACTAAGATGCTTGGATTGGCGGGTACAGAGGAGCAGTGCCAGGCAATACAACAGGACATAGATAGGTTGGTAGACTGGGCAGATAGATGGCAAATGGTATTTAATCCGGATAAATGCGAGGTGATGCATTTTGGCTGGAAAAATGTAGAAGAGAGTTATAGGATAAAAGGTAAAACTATTCGGAGTATAGAGACGCAGAGAGACTTGGGGGTGCAGGTTCACAAGTCTCTGAAGGTGTCTTCACAGGTGGAGAAGGTGAGAAAGAAAGCGTATAGTATGTTAGCTTTCATAGAAAAGGGTATAGAATACAAGAGTAGGAGTTTGATGTTGCAATTGTATAGACCGTTGGTTAGGCCTCACTTGGAATACTGCGTCCAGTTCTGGTCGCCGTACTATCGGAAGGATGTGGAGTCCTTGGAGAGAGTGCAGAGGAGGTTTACAGGATGCTGCCTGGTATGGAAGGACTGTCTTATGAGGAACGATTAAATAGACTGGGGTTGTTTTCCCTTGAAAGACGTCGTCTTAGAGGGGATCTAATAGAGGTGTATAAGATTATAAGGGGTATAGATAGAGTAAATGGTGGTAAACTTTTTCCACCTTCAGAAATGGATAGGACAAGGGGTCATGGCCTTAGGGTGAGGGGGGCTATGTATAAGACGAATATTAGAGGGCAGTTTTTCACACAAAGGGTAGTGGGGGTGTGGAATGCACTGCCGAGTAAGGTGGGGGGAGCAGGCACGCTAGGGCTGTTTAAGGGTCTCTTGGACAGCCACATGAGCGTTATGCAGATAGAGGGATATAGTAGGACTGTTTAACTATGGCTTTTTTTTCCCACAGGTAATTCAGTCCATACTTGACCAACAAGGAGCATGCATTCGGCAGGTGGTGCGAGGACAGCTCTTGGATGTTGAGTCATGGGTTGCCTGGTGCTTCATGTCGTAAATGAGTGCTTTATCTGGACCATCTGAAGGGCACCATGACAGCTCAGTGACTATCGCTGTAGCTGTGCAGACACTTGGAATTGGGCAGGTGTCTGCGGGAGTTTGCGCGTTCTCCCCGTGGTTGCGTGGGTTTTCTCTGGGCGCTCCGGTTTCCTCCCACATCCCAAAAAATTCGCTCTTAGGCTGATTGGGAAACAAATTGTCCCTACATTGAGGCTCTTCCATATTAGGAATAACCTAAAATTAGAATAGGATAATGGAATTGTTACTATATAGTTATGACGGCGGTGCGGGCTCGTTGGGCTGAAGGGCCTGTTTCCCGTGCTGTGTTGCTCTAAAAAGAAATTTGAGGAAGTACAAAGAACAAAGAACAAACAGCACGGGAAACAGGCCCTTCAGCCCAATGAGCCCATGCCGCCACCCCGATGTTCCTACCTCTACCCACGATCCCTGTCCATGTTTATAGATCTATGGATTAAAAACCAAATTTGAGACAATTTAGGGAGAATTTGTTTTGCCAATTAGCCTAAGAGCTAATTGAGTATTTATACAAAGAACAAACAGCATGGAAAACAGCCCTTCGGCCCAATGAGCCCACGCTTCCATCTCGATGTTCCCACTTCCACCCATGATCCCTGTCTCTGTTTATAGAAATCTGCATTGGAACCAAATTGGCAAGACAATTTAGGGAGAATTTGTTTTGCCAATCAGCCTAAGGGCATATCTTTGGGCTGTGGGAGGAAACCGGAGCACCCGGAGAAAACCCACGCAAGCACGGGGAGAATGCACAAACTCCCACAGACACAGGTCCGCATCCATGTGTCTGCACAGCACAGCGATAGTCACTGAGCTGTCATGTTGTCCTTCAACTGGTCCAGCGTACACTAACGACGTGAAGCACTAGGATACTCTCGAAAAATCCAAGAGCAGCCCTCTCACGATCCATCGCGTGTATGCCGCTTGTTGGACAACAAGGCGGACCGAAATACCTGTAGGATAAAACAGAAATACATCAATATCATGCACAACTACGCAATTCACAGGGAACTCCCAAGGCTCATGATCCCTATTTTAAATCTCAAGGTGTGGTGAATCTTTGGAGTTCTTTAGCCCTTTAAGCTGTGGAGACCAAGTCCTGGACGTTTTCAGTTTATTTATTAGTCGCAAGTAAGGCTTACATTAACACTTCAATGAAATTACTGTGAAATTTCCCTAGTCGCCACACTCGGACACCTGTACGGGTCAATGCACTTAACCAAAGTGGACTGTGGGAGGAAACCAGTGCACTCGAACGAAACCCGCGCAGACACGGGGAGAACATGCAAACTCCACGCGGACTGTCACCCAAGCTGGGAATCTATATCAGGCTCCTAACACAGTGAGGCAGCAGTGCTAGCCACTGCGCCACGTCTTTTCAAGACTGAGATCGAGGGGGGTTTTAATCAGTTGGAGAATTAAGGGTTGGGGGGCTAAGGTGGGGAAGTGGACTTCGTGAGTGTTACATCAGCCATAACCGTGTTAAAAGCTGGAATAGCCTCGACGGGCCGAATGGCTCGCCAAGATCCCTATTTCAGCAGATCTTAGCCCAATCTTCTCTATTTTATTGGTGGGTATCGGAAGTCAGTCAACCTTTTCTGCTAATTTTAATATCTCAGTTCCGATGTCAGAAATTACTGATCTTCCTCTGCTCCTCTAGCACAGTGTTTTCATCTAGTCAATTAGTCTCAGTTTCACAATAAAGTTCAATCGGCGCGGGTAGAACGAGTTTGCTCTTTTGCACCTGTTTCCTGCGGCCTTTGGGGGTTTTTGTTGAACTGCTCCATCTCTCTGAGTCACTGTGAAGACTCCAGGCGCAGTAATACACGGCCGAGTGATTCACCCGCAGGCTGGGGGACTCCAGGTTGAACTCATAGTCATTGGGTCGCTTGGCTGTGAAGCCGTCCACCGCCTCATTTGGACTGACATGCTCTTTAGCGTTGGAGAAAAACATCCCTTGGGGCTCCCTCCCCGGGTACTGTCTGTACCAGTACATCCTGAGCACGCTGCTGCTCCCCTCCAGAGTGCATTTCAGTTCCACTCTCTCCCCTGGGAATTTGGAAACGGCGGCGGGAGTCTGGCGGATAGTCTGAGACTTCACATCTGAAGAGAAAGAGGAGAGATCAGGAAATTGGGACATTCTGGGTGGTGGAATGAGAGGAAAGAGAAGAAATTGAAGTGAAATAGAAAGAAAGAAAGCAAGAGGGAGGTCAGCAAGTGGAAAGGAAAGTTAGATGTTGAATAAGAATTGTTGGGAAAGTTCCTTACGGTGAAACATGATGATCAGAGCCAGCAACCGATACATCTTCCCCTTCAGCTTCCCGCTTAAACAATCTTTCTCACTGGGAAGAATGCACTCAAATTGCAAAGCTCCTCCTCCTTACTTTTTGACTGACAGCCCCGCCCCTTCCTAGCCCCGCCCCACACTCCCTGATTGGTTTATGTAGAGCTGGCGGCAGCAAAGCTACATTGAGGGGCCGATGGAGAGGGGAAATGTGGAGGAATCACAGCTCAGATCCAGGGGGGAATTCTGAAGACAGGCTGTATAAACATGAACTGCGCTTCTCTCAATGTGGAATATTCAGGGTAATTTGATTTAACTAAAAGTTAAAGTTTGTTAGTCGCAAGCAAGGCTTACATTAACACTGCAATGAAGTTAAAGAATATACAACACTACAGCACAAACAGGTCCTTCGGCCCACAAGTTGCGCCGATCATATCCATACCTACCAGAACTATTGTAATTCCCAATCCCATATACTCATCCAGAAGTCTCTTAAAAGACCCCAGTGACTACCACCACCGACGGCAGCCGATTCCACTCACTCACCCCCCTCTGAGTGAAAAACTTACCCCTAACATCTCCTCTGTACTTGCTTCCCAGCACCTTAAACCTACGTCCTTTTGTAGCGACCATTTCAGCCCTGGGAAATAGCCTCTGAGAATCCACCCTATCTATACCTCTCAACATTTTATACACCTCTATCAAGTCGCCTCTCAACCTTAGAACATAGAACATAGAACAATACAGCACAGAACAGGCCCTTCGGCCTTCGATGTTGTGCCGACCAAAATAAAAAGCAATGCCCCTCCTAACTAAACCATTCCCTTCTCTTCCATATACTTATCAACTAACATCTTAAACGCCACCAAACTTGGCGCATCTACAACAGCTGCAGGCAGGGCATTCCACTCCCTAATCACTCTTTGAGTAAAGAACCTACCTCTGATATCCGTCCTATAACTCATACCCCTTAATTTAAAGTTGTGTCCACTCGTGCTAGCTTTCTCCATCCTAGGAAAAAGGCTATCACTGTCCACCCTATCCAAACCTCTAATTATCTTATATGCTTCAATAAGATCCCCCTTAGCCGCCTCCTTTCTAACGAAAACAACCTCAAATCCTTCAACCTCTCTTCATAGGACCTGCCCTCCATACCAGGCAACATCCTAGTAACCTTCATCTCTCCAAGGAGAAAAGACAGAGCTCCCTCAACCTATCTTCAGAAGACATTCTTCCCAATCCAGGCAACATCCTTGTAAATCTCTTCTGCATCCTCTCAATAGCTTCCCCATCCTTCTTGTAGTGAGGCGACTAGAACTGTCCACAGTACTCCAAGTTGCGCACAGTGCTCCATGTATTTCAAATTTACTTTGAAATTTCCCTAGAGGCCACATCCCAGTTCCTGTTCCGATCAGTGCACCTAACCAGCACATATTTCTCACCAGAGGAAGCCCACGCAGACACGGGGAGAATATACAGACTCCACACAGACAACAACCCAAGCCGGGGTTCGAACCTAGGTCCCTGGTGCTGAGAGGCAAAACAGAAAGAAATCCCACAACACCACTTTAAAGTCCAAACAGGTTTATTTGTAGCAAAGACCGCAAGCTTTCGGGACAGCCTGTCCCTTCGTCAGGTGGCTGGGAGTTCCACTTTAAATTGTTTAGACTTTAAACTAGTGTTGTGGGATTTCTTTCAGTTTTACCCCAATCCAACGCCGGCATCTCCACATCATGGCTGTGAGGCAACAGCACTAACCACCGTGTCACCTTTATTGGATGGACAATACTGTTCCCTCTGCTGGGAGATTAACAACTTAGATTAATCCGAAAATTCAAGTTAGCAATCAGAGGCAAAGTTGTTGAAACAAATAAAGTTTGGTTTGACAGGATAAATAGAAGATGTCTCCCTTCAGAAGGAATTGAGAACTGGGTATCAGGAACACCCAGTTAAGACGCAGATGAGGAGGAAGCTCTTTGAAGATGGTGAATATTTGGGCTTTTCAGGCGTAGATCAGTGGGGGCTGGCTCATAAGATATTCTAGGCTGATGTAGCTTTTGAATAAAGGCAAAGTACTGATCAAGTGTAGTATGGACACGCTGCACTTGGTTGAAATCATTAGGTTACATTTTAACTTCATTTGAAGCAATTTTTAAAAGTGGCATCTTGGCCTTTTGACTGAGATGCAAATGAGATCAAGCCTTGGAGGAGGAGCTATGCCTACTCCAATCATCTTGGATCATGTAGATCAAGCCCAAGACAGGAAGTGAGCTTGTCAGCTTAGATCAGGAATGTCTCAACTTGTTGAGAGTCTGAATTGGACTTGATTTGATTGAATTGGGATTTTAAAAATGCTGAACTCTGAAACAAAAATAGAAAATGCTGGAGAAACAAGGCTGACAGCATCAGAGGAATGGGGGAAGGGATTGGAATCCCATACAGGCTTATAAAATCCTAACAGGACAAGACAGGGCAGATGCATGTTCCCTATGTTGGGGGAGTCTAGAACCAGGAGTCACAGTCTGAGGATTCGGGGTAGACCATTTAGGACAAGGGTGAGGAGGCATTACTTCACCCGCTGAGCCTGTGGAATTCATTCCCACAGGAAGTAGTTGATGCCAAAACATTGTCTATATTTAAGAGGCAGCTGAATATAGTACTTGGGTGAATGGGGTCAAAGGTTATGGAGGGAAAGCAGGATTAGACTATTGAGTTGAATGACCAACCACGTTTGTAATGAATAGCGGAACAGGCTTGAAGGGCCAAATGGTCTCCTTCTTCTCCCATCTTCTATGTTTCTATGTTTCATCTGTGCACAGAGAATAGAGTAAAAAGTCTCACAACACCAGATTAAAATCCAGCAGGTTTATTTGGTAGCAAAAGCCACGAGCTTTCAGAGCACTTGCAGCCCCTTTGTCAGGGGGGTGTGAGTTCTATTCACAAACAGGGCATATAAAGACACAAACTCAAATAATGACTGAAATGCGACTCATTAGAGCTAATCAAATCTTAAAGGTACAGACAATGTGAGTGGAGAGACTGTTAAGCACAGTTAAAAGAGATGTGTATTGTCTCCAGACAGGACAGTTAATGAGATTTTGCAAGTCCAGGCAAGTCATGGGGGTTACAAATAGTATGGCATGAACCCAAGATCTCAGTTGAGGTCATCCTCATGTGCGCGGAACTTGGCTATCAGTCTCTGCTCAGCGACTCTGCTCTGTCGTGTGTTGTGAAGGCTGCCTTGGAAAATGCTTACCCGAAGATCAGAGGCCGAATGCCTGTGACCACTGAAGTGTTCCCCAACAGGAAGACAAGAGTCTTGCCTGGTGATTGTTGAGCGGTGTCCATTTATCCATTTTTGTAGTGTTCTGCATGGTATCCCCAAAGTACCATGCCTGGGGACATCCTTTACTGTAGCGTATCAGGTAGACGATGTTGGCCGAGTTGCAAGAGTATTTACTGTGTACCTGGTAGATAGTGCTCTCATGTGAGATGATGGCATCTGTGTTAATGGTCCAGCATATCTTGCAGAGGTTGCTTTGGTAGGTTTGTGTGGTGCCATGGTCACTGTTCTCCTGAAGGCTGGGTAGTTTGCTGCGAACAAGGGTCTGTTTGAGATTGTGTGGTTGTTTGAAGGCAAGAAGTGGGGATGTCTTAGAAACAGAAACATCTTTCCATTCCTCTTCATAATTTCACAGAGAGAGCGCAGAGGTGAGCTGCTTTTTTTCAAATAGCTGAGGACAACATGTTGGAGCAGCGAGATGTTAACATCCCCCTACCCCCAATCTGTTGTTGCCAATCAGAATCTAGGTGGTTAACAGTGAGGAAAGGCTGTAGCTGTCCCATCTACAAGACTGATCAGGGACAAGAAGTTGTTAGTGATAAGTGTCTGCGTACTCAGTATACACACTCAGTCAAGATGAGTGTGTGTGTTCAGTGTGGATATGCATGAAGGTGAGGATGGCACAGTGGTTAGAACTGCTGCCTCATAGCACCAGGGAGTTGGGTACGATTCCTGGCTTGGGTCCAAGTGTGGAGTTTGCGCGTTCTCCCTGTGTCTGCGTGGATTTCTTCTGGGTGCCCCTCCCACAGTCTGAAAAATGCGCTGGTTAGGTGTATTTACCTGAACAGGACCAGTGTATGGCCACTAGGGCAATGTTGCAGTAATTTTGTTTCAGTGTAATGTAAGCCTTAATTATGATGAATAAATAAATAAACTTTAAGTGGGAGTATTCAGTCAGGGTGGAGATGTATGTGCTAATATTCTGTACTTGGTGTGAATACACTTTGAAGCTGAGAGTGTGCACATTGTGTATATACAACAAAGGTGGTAGTGTGCATATCCACGTGTAGTACATGTATACACATTGATGAGGGGCACCACCGTAGCACAGTGGTTAGCCCTGCTGCTTCACATCTCCAGGGACTTGGGTTCGATTCCCGGTTTGGGTCACTGTCTGTGAGGAGTTTGCACATTCTGCTCGTGTTTGCATGGGTTTCTTCCCACAGTCCAAAGATGTGCTGTTTAGGTTGATTGGCCATGCTAAATTGCCCCTTAGTGTCCTGGGATGCATAGGTTAGAAGGATTAGTCGATAAATGTGTAAGGATATGGGGGCATGACCTGGGTGAGATTGTGGTCGGTGCAGACTCGATGGGCCGAATGGCCTCTTTCTGTGCTGTAGGGTTTCTAAATATTCCACGTACATACACTGTAAAGATGAGGGTGTATATACAGTGTATATGAACAGTGAAGATGAGTATGTGCATACACAGTGAGGGTACGTATTCTATGTATACAGGGTGGTGGTGAAGATGTTGAAGGTTACAGCAGTGCAGGTCAATATCTAAATGTTTCTTAGATGTGACCAGAATTTCTGATTCTACCACCCTTTCAGGCAGTGAATTACAGAGTTCCACCACCCTTTGTGTGAGAATGGCTTGTCTTCAGCTGACGGATATTGATCTGTACACAGATCCTGGAAACCTTACAGAGAGACAGAGAGAGAACGACTACAATTCCTCTTTTCTACATTATAAAATCAAAGGAATAAAACTGAAAATGGAAGGTGAGAAAAGATTCGAATTTGGCAGCAAATCAGCAATGCGTGTGTGAAAGAGAGAGACTGCAGAGATTATTAAATATGTGAATGTGGACAGGGTCAGTGGGATCTAATATAATTGAAGGTTCAATTCACTGTTTAAAGAATTGTTTAATACTGGGGACACCCAGTTGATATGGGAATTAGTCCCATTGCTTGGAGTTAAACCCATGCACCATTCCCTCTGGGATTACCACACTGTGGATATTGGAGTGAAACAGCAACTTTGTTGGGACACATTCCCATCCCATGTAACCAATCAGAGTTAATAAGATTAGTTGGCAATTTCTCTTTTTGTACTGGCTCATTGTAAATGCAATAACTTGGATGCCTAATGGGGCCCAAGTGCATAACCAATTTGGTCATATCGCCAACAAACAGAGGATGCCGGAAGGCTCAGCAACTCTGGCAGCAACTATAGCAAGAGAAACAGATAACGTTTCAAATCCGATTATTTCTTTAGCAGAACTGAGAGGAAGATCTGTTAGAGATTATACTGCAGCCCGAAAAGAGTGCAACAAAAGTGGAGTGATCTTAAGAAGATATGGCTGTCCAGGTCTGGGAGGTGAAGTGGTTTTTCATTGAGACAAAAATGTCTGGGATATAAAAAAGAGGATAAGATGGAGTTAAAAGGTCACAGTGTAAACAGTAACTACATCAATGGAGATGAAGTACAAGTGGTCGAGAGCTTCAAGTTTTTAGATCTCCAGATCACCAACAGCATGTCCTGGACCCTCTATGCCAATGCTACATATAGCTAGGAAAGTCTACCAACTTCTCAAGAGGTTAAGGAAATTTGGCACGTCAGCTACGAATCTCACCATCATTTAGGAAGCATTCTTTCTGGTTGTAGCACAGCTTGGTATGACTCCGGGCTCTACCCAAGACGAGAAGAAACTGCAAAAGGTCGTGAATGTAGCCCAATCCATCACGCAAACCAGCCTCCCATCCAAGGACACTGTCTACACTTTCTCAGCAAAGCAGCCAGCATAATCAAGGACCCCACTCACCCCAGACACTCTCTCTTCCACCTTCTTCCTTTGGGAAAAAGATGCAAAAGTCTGAGGTCACGTACCAACTAACTCAAGAACGGCTTCTTCCCTGCTGTTGTCAAACCTTTGAATAGACTTACTTTGTATTAAGTTGATCTTTCTCTATATCCTAGCTGCCAAACTTCCTTAGTCTAAACGAAATGCAACTTCATCTGAATGGAAGGTTTTGAACATTGAACGGTGAGGAAGGTCAGGTGTTGCATCTTTGCAATTGCATGGGAAGGTCCTGTTGGAGGGGAATGAGAAGTTGTGGTTATGGAGGAGTGACCCAAATGTTACTGGGGGATGGTGCCTGCTGAATGGGGAGGTGATGAGCGAAAGATATTATTATTACTCATTAGTGTCATAAATCGGCTTACATTAACACTATAATGAAGTTACTGTGAAAATCCTCTAATTGACACACTCCGGTGCCTATTCGGGTACATCGAGAGAGAATTTAGCATGGTCAATGCATCTAACCAGCACGTCTTTTGCAATGTGGGAAAAAACCGAAGCAGCCAGAGGAAACCCACGCAGACATGGTGAGAACGTGCAGACTCCACACTTACTGTGACCCAATCTGGGAATTGAATCCGGGTCCCTGAACTTGTGAGGTAGGAGTGCTGTGCCACCATGCCTCCCCAGGAAAAGTGAAGATGTATACTGTGTGTACACACAGTGAAGGGGAGGGGCTGTGTATTCTCTGTCTATATGAAAAAGATGTGTTTCTTATTGGAGCTGGTGGAAATGGAGGATGATCATTTGAATGCAGATTCGAGCGGTTATCTCTGTTTTCTCTCCTTTTAGATGCTGCCAGACCTGTTGAGTTTTTCCAACATTCTTCTTTGTTTCAGGTTCCAGCATTTTGCTCATCTTGGTCATACTCCTGTTGACACCTCCTGTTGCTAGGTAATAGTTGAATAGCTCATAAAGTCAGCGAGGTTTATGGAAGCAGGCCCTTCAGCCCAACTTGCCTACGCTGGCCATACTGAATGGTCTCTTGCTGTTTCATGTGTAACTGACGGAAAGGATTGAATATTCTCATCCTGTTAAACTGGCTGGGATCATCCACAAGAGGTTCCACCAGCTCCAATGCAACATACTCTAGCGATCTTAGTGATCTCTTTCTGTTCCTACGCAGCTGATTCAAGAAGGTGAATGGTCCCCTTGTGCCTACTAATATCATTTAAATCGTTTTCATTTATATACCTCCTGAATTTGCTGTTGCACTTATTGCTGACCATCTTTATTGACGGTTTTGTTTTGGACGCTCCCACAGTGGGACTCCCGGTTACTGTATGGAATACTTCACACCATTAAAAGGCTTGAATTCTATTAACCCACAAACGCACTGGTTAAGTGCACTGACCCCTACAGGCACCGGACTGTGGCAACTAGGGGAATTTCACAGTAACTTAATTGTAGTGTTAATGTAAGCCTTACTTACATAAGAAATAGACCATCTAGCCCTTTGAGCCTGACCCGGTATTTAATAAGATCATGGCTGATCTGAAGTGGATCAGTTCCACTTACCCGCCTGCTCCCCATAACCCTTAATTCCCTTATCGATCAGAAATCTATCTACCCATGACTTTAACATATTCAATGAGGCAGCCTCCACCACTTCTATGGGCAGAGAATTCCAGAGATTCAGCACCCTCTGATAGAAGTTCCTCCTCAACTCTGTTCTAAACAGCACCCCCTTCCCCACTCCCCCCCCCCATTATTTTGTGGTTGTGCCCTCTAGTTCTGCTTTCAACTTAACATCATAGAAACCTACAGTGCCGAAAGAGGCCCTTCAGCCCATCGAGTCTGCACCAAACACAACCCCTCCCTCCATATTCCAACATATTATACCCACTAAAACCTCTAACCTGCGCATCCCTGGACACCAAGGGGCAATTTCTTAGCATGGCCAATCAACCTAGCCTGCACATCTTTGGAATGTGGGAGGAAGCCCAAGCAGGCACGAGGAGAATGTGCAAACCTCCACACAGACAATGATCCGAGCCAGGAATGGAACCCGGGACCCTAGAGCTGTGAAGCAGCAGTACTAACCATTGTGCTACAGTGCCGCCCATTATTAGTGTGACACTAATAATTAAAACTTTATTTTCTTTTCTAGAGAAACATCCCCAGCCAGTTCAGACATTGTGATAGTTAATCTCTCAGTTTTATAGATTTTTAGAGCCCCCATATATCTCTATCCAATACCTCACCCTCAATCTGTCTGACAAATCCTATCTGCAAAAACGAACAGTGAGATGTCGAGGAAATGATCGGGTTTTTTTTTCTCATTCACAGCTGTTTCCTGCCACCTTTGGGGTTTTTGTTGAACTGCTCCATCTCTCTGAGTCACTGTGAAGACTCCAGGCACAATAATACACGGCCGAGTGATTCACCCGCAGGCTGGAGGACTCCAGGTTGAATTCGGAGCCACTCGGCCTCTCAGCGCTGAAACCGTCCACCGTTCCCTTCGGAACCACAGCTTGTATAGTTGTGGAGTAAAACATCACCTTCAGTTCCTCCCCCGGGTACTGTCGGTACCAAAACATGGAAGGGATACTTGTCCCCTCCATAGTGCATTTCAGTTCCACTCTCCCCCCTGGAGATTGGGAAACAGCGGCGGGAGTCTGGAAAATTGTCTGAGACTTCACATCTGCGGGAGAGAGGAGATCAGGAAATTAGTATAATGTGGATGGCGGGAAGCAATGAAAGGGGAGAGAAAGAAAGTGAAGCAGAAAGAAGACCAGAAGGAAAGAAAGCAAGAGGGAAGTCAGCAAGTGGAAAGGAAGGTTGGACGTTGAGTAAGAATTGTTGTTGGGAAAGTTCCTTACAGTGAAACATAATGAACAGAGCCAGCAACAGATACATCTTCCCCCTCAGCTTCCCTTTTAAACAATTTTTCTCACTGGGAAAAAACACTCAGCTTGCAATGCTCCTCCTCCTCACTGTTTGATTGACAGCCCAGCCCCTCCCACAGACTGACAGTCCCTTTTCCTGTTTTAGCCCCGCCCCCAGTTCCTGATTGGTTTAGGTGAAGGTCACAGCCGGAGGAAATTGCGAAGACAAATTGAAGTGTCAGTGGAGATAAAGTTTTAAATCTTACGTTTATTTATTAGTGTCACAAGTAGGCTTACGTTAACACTATCATGAAGTTACTGTGAAAATCCCCTTGTCACCACACTCCGGTGCCTGTTCAGGGAAAATTTAGCATGGCCAGTGCATATAACTAGCACACTTTTGGAAGGAAACTGGAGCACCCAGCAGAGTGAACAACGTGTGGGAGGTTACACATCCAATCACAGAATTTTTACAATGTAGAAGGAAACTATTCGGCCATCCAGTCTGCATTGGCTTTCTAGGAGAACATTCTATCCAATCCCACATTCTTGCCTTATCTCTGGAACCTTGCACAGGCTTTTTTTCATATAGCAACTCGATACGTCGATCAAACCTGCTTCCACCACCCTCTCAGGAATTTGGTTCCAGACTCCAATCACACTCTGAGTGTAAAAGAAATTGTTCTTCACATCACTTCTGTTCCTTTTGCCAATTATTTTGGATCTATGTCCTCTAGTTCTTGATGTACTCTTGAGTGAGAATGATTTTCCCTATTGTTAGTCTGTTAGATCAAACCCCAGGTATGTTATGACACCAGACAAGACCCGAACATGTTTGCATGCTGGCAAAAGTGTGGGGAAAGGATTATTTCACTCCAGGAGAAATTCCACTAACAAATTAGGGATCTTTTAACAAAACAAACTTTATTCGTAACACGCTTTAAGTATATCTCTGACAAATTAAAGCAGCTTAATTTAACCAATGAACAATCTTTAAACATGAAAACAAAATACACAATTTCAAACTTATTACCGTTCAGTTCAACTAAGCAATATTTCTTGAATGTACTTAAAGCCCACTTTAAAAACAATGAGCAACTACTGGCATGCTTGCTTTAACCTTTGTTAACAACTTTGAAACTTCCAGAGAGATTCTGTATGTGACAGAGTTGCCTGCAAACTATTATGCATTAGCAGCCCTCTCCAACCATTGAATTCAGAAAGCTGTTTTAGAACATAGAACATAGAACATAGAACATTACAGCACAGAACAGGCCCTTCGGCCTTCGATGTTGTGCCGACCAAAAAAAAAGCAATGCCCCTCCAAACTAAACCATTCCCTTCTCTTCCATATACTTATCAATTAATCTCTTAAACGCCACCAAACTTGGCGCATCTACAACAGCTGCAGGCAGGGCATTCCACTCCCTAATCACTCTTTGAGTAAAGAACCTACCTCTGATATCCGTCCTATAACTCATACCCCTTAATTTAAAGCTGTGTCCCCTCGTGCTAGCTTTTGTCAGCCACAAACCTTGCTCCTCCCATTTATAGCATCACATGCCAAAATGACCCTGCATACCTAACTCACCTTTCTATTACTTTGATCAGAGAAACACCGCAAGTGTTTAGTTAACAGAAGTGTATTAAGTCTTCTGCTAAATTAACAATTAAATGAATAATTGTCTTGTCTTCCAGCAGCTGCTGTATTCCTTTCAACAAACCAACCATTTGTAACAAAACACTGAATCTGGAAGCAATGCCCCGTCAAACATAAAATATATTAATAGCGCAGTACCATCACACTATTTACCCTGTCCATTCCCTTCAGGCTCTTGAATGCCCCCACTAACTCCCCTTTTAGTCTTTTTTTCTCCAAGGAAACAATCCCAACCTCTCCAATCTATCCTCGTAGCTGCAACTCTTTCTCCCTACAATCATTCCTATGAATTTTCTCTGTACTCTCTACAATACCTTCACACCCTTGCTCAAGTACAGCACCCAGACACGAGCACAGTGTTCCTGGTGAGGCCTAACCTAAGGCCTAACTCATGTTCTATTCAAATTCAAACTAACCTTTTGCACTTAATGATCCTATCCTAAGATACCATATGCTTTATCAATTGCTCTCTCAACATGGTCTGCCTTTTTCTTCATTATTCATGGGATGTGGACATTAATGAATAAGCTCGCATTTATTGTCCATTGAAGATTGCAATCTTCAATCTTGTCTATATTTGCACTGAGGTCCCTTTGATTCTGCATCTCCTTTGGAGTTTCTCCCTTTATGTTGTCTCCAGATTCTTCATTCAAAAATAACTCAATTCATGCTACTCTTTCATTGAACTTCATCTGCCACTTCTCTGCCCAGTTCAACAACATGTTGAATTTGGGGCAGCACGGTGGCACAATGGTTAGCACTGCTGCCTCACAGAGCATCAGGCACCCAGATTCAATTCTGACCTTGAATGACTGTCTATGTGGAGTTTGCATGTTCTCCCGATGTCCGCATGGATTTCCACTGGGTGCTCCGGTTTCCTCCCATGCTCCAAAGATGTGTGGTTAGATGGATTGGCCGTGCTTAATTGCCCCTTAGTGTCAGGGGAATAAGAGGCGAAATGCGGGGGAAATGGGGTCTGAGTGTGATTGTTGTATGTGCAGGCTCAATGGGCTGAATGGCCTCCTTCTGCTCCGTAGGGATTCGATGCATTCAATTCAATGCATGTCTTTGTCTTTTTGAAGTTCAAGGATATCCACCTCACAGTTAACAACATTTCCAATCTTTACAGCATCCGCAAATCATGCCCAAAACACCATCTAGTTCATTAATGTATAGGAGAAAGAAAGGGTTCCAACTCTGAGGGCTGGAGAACTCCATTACAAATGATTCTGCAATGTGAAACACAACTAATCATCGCTCCTTGTTCCCTGACACTGAGCCAATTCCTATCAAAGTGCCTACTTTCCCTTGAAATAAACAAATTTAAGAATGGGAGGTGATGTTGTTAAAAGTTACGATTATGCAGACATAGGGAGGACATGCAAATTGCATACAGACAATGACACAAGCTGGGAATTGAACCCGGGTCTCTGGCGCTTTGAGAAAGTGGTGCTAGCCACTATGCCACCGTGCTGCCCATTGTGGTGCTCATAAACAGATCAGCCGTGGTCTTTTTGGATGACAGGATTGTTCCAAGGTGATGATGAATGGCCTCTGCCTTCTCCTGTGTAAAACAGAGATGAGGAGGAATTTCTTCAGCCAGAGAGTGGTGAATCTGTGGAACTGTTTGCTGCAGAAGGCTGGGGGGGGGGGGGGGGGGGGGGAGGGGCAGATCAATGAGTGTCTTTAAAACAGAGATAGATAAGATCTTGATTATTCAGGGGATCAGGGGTTATGGGGAAACAGCAGGAGAATGGGGATGAGAAAAATATCAGCCGTAATTGAATGGAGGAGCAGCCTTGATGGGCCTAATTCTGTTCCCATGTCTTATGATCTTATCTGTTCCAGAGAGGGAGAAGGCTGAATGGGCCACCTCCTTTTATATGTAACAAAACCAAAGGGGCTAAATGGTCTTTTGGCTGTCCCTGTGATGTTGGCTCACTGAGGCCAAATAGTTGCTGTTGCACCAGGCATTGCTCTCTCAGGGTCCTCTACCGCCATCTGCTGTTGCTCTGGGGGAAAACACACTGTCAGTGGAGACAGTCCAAACATTTGTGACTGTAGTCAAAGGTCTCAATTCTCAGATCATCCTTGTTATCTCCGGCCTTTTTTATTCTCTCCGTTCTGTGTTTACCAAGTCTCCTCTTCCTGCAATAAACACGGTGATTCTGCAAAGACGTTGCACCTCCTGTTGTTTTTCATTCACAGGTGTTTCCTGCTGCCTTTGGGGTTTTTGTTGAACTGTTCCATCTCTCTGAGTCAGAGTGAAGACTCCAGGTGCAGTAAAACACGGCCGAGTGATTCACCCACAGGCTGGAGGAACTCAGTTCAACTCCAACCCACTGGGTCACTGAAACTGGCTATCATCCCCTGTGGATTTAAATAAGCCGAACCCCTGGACTAAACCAGACACAATTCTCACAACACCAGGTTAAGGTCCAACGGGTTTATTTGGTAGCACAAGCTTTCGGAGTGTTACTTCTCTTCAGTGAGTGATGAGTTGTGTTCACAAACAGGGGGCATATACAGACACAAACTCAATTTACAAGATAACAGTAGGATTGCGAGTCTTTGCAGTTAATCAAGTCTTACAAGTACAGACAATATGAGTGGAGAGAGGGTTAAGCACAGGTTTAAGAGATAGAATAAAGAACAAGAACAAAGAACAAAACAGCACGGGAAACAGGACCTTTGGCCCAACGAGCCTGCGCCACTACCCTGATGTTCCCACCTCTACCCACGATCCCTGTCCATGTTTATAGATCTAAGGATTTAAAAACCAAATTTGAGACAATTTAGGGAGAATTTGTTTTGCCAATCAGCCTAAGAGCACATCTTTGGGATATGGGAGGAAACCGGAGCACCCGGAGAAAACCCACGCAAGCACGGGGAGAATGCACAAACTCCCACAGGCACAGGCCCAAATCCATGTATCTGCACAGCACAGCGATACTCACTGAGCTGTCGTGTTGCCCATCAGAAGGTCCAGGTCAAGCATACACTAAACGTGAAGCAGTAGGATACTCTCGAAAAAGATCCAAAAGCAGTCCTCTCATGACCCATCGCGTGTATGCCCCTCATTAGACAACAAGGTGGACCAAAGCACCTGTAGGATAAAAACAATTACATCAATATCATCATCATCATCTATCTACACATTTCCCAGGGACTCCCAAGGCTCATGATTCCTATTTTAAATCAGTTTTCTATACACCTCCATTCAAAGAACAAAGAACAAAGAACAACACAGCACGGGAAACAGGCCCTTCGGCCCAACGAGCCCACGCCACCGTCCTAACGTCTTAATGACATATCCTTGACTTTAGGCTATGCCTATTGTCGAAGATTCCCATACAGGGACCAATATAGGGACAATTTGTTACCCAAGCAGCCTAAGAGCACATTTTTGGGATGTGGGAGGAAACCGGAGCACCCGGAGGAAACCCACGCAACCATGGGGAGAACGCACAAACTCCCGCAGACACAGGCCCAAATCCATGTGTCAGCACAGCAACAGCGATAGTCTCTGAGCTGTCATATTGCCCATCAGATGGTCCAGTTTAAGCATACACTGACGACATGAAGCACTAGGCAACTCCTGAAGCAACCTCCAAGAGCAGCTCTCGCACGACATGCCGCATGCATGCCCCTTGTTGGTCAACAAGGTGGACCGAATTGCCTGCGGAAACAAATAAGACTTAATTAAACATGCTAAAAAAAAACTGAGACATTCCCGAGACGAAACTAAAAGATAGTCTACTACTATTTGGTCCTCCCGATATTCAAACAGTCCTGCTACATCCCTCTATCTGCAGACCGCTCATGTGGCTGTCCAAGAGACCCTTAAACAACCCTAGCGTGCCTGCTCCCACCACCTTACTCGGCAATGCATTCCACACCCCCACTACCCTTTGTGTGAAAAACTGGCCTCTAATATTCGTCTTATACATAGCCCCCCTCACCCTGAGCCCGTGACCCCTCGTTCTATCCATTTCTAATGGTGGAAAAAGCTTACCACCATTTACTCTATCTATACCCCTCATAATCTTATATACCTCTAAAAGATCCCCTCTCAGCCGACGTCTTTCAAGGGAAAATAACCCCAGTGTTTTCAATCTTTCCTCGTAAGACAGCCTTCCATACCAGACAGCATCCTGGTAAATCTCCTCTGCACTCTCTCCAGGGCCTCTACATCCTTCTTGTAGTACGGCGACCAGAACTGGACGCAGTACTCCAGATGAGGCCTAACCAACGTTCTATACACCTGCAACATCAGACTCCTACTCCTGTATTCTAAACCTTTCCTATTCTGTTCATGTGCCCATCTAAGTATTTCTTAAATAACTCAAGAGTACCTGCCTCCACCACTTTACTTGGCAGCGCATTCCATACCCCCACCACCCTCAGTGTGAAAAAATTCCCTCTAGCATCCAAATTATACCTTACCCTCCTCACCCTAAGCCCGTGACCCCTCGTGCTATTTGAGTCCATCCTAGGAAAAAGCTTAACCCTGTTTACTCTGTCAATCCCCTTCAAAATCTTGTACACCTCTATCAGATCTCCTCTAAGTCTACGTCTTTCTAAGGAAAACAGTCCCAATTTGCCTAATCTCTCCTCGTAACTCAGACCTTCCATACCAGGCAGCATCCTGGTAAACCTCCTCTGCACTCTCTCCAGAGTCTCCACATCCTTCCGGTAGTAAGGCGACCAGAATTGGATGCAGTATTCCAAATGAGGTCTAACCAGCGTTTTATACAGCTGCAACATTAAAGGCCAGCTCTTGTACTCTATACCCCTTCCTATAAAGGCTAACATACTATATGCTTTCTTCACAACCTTCTCCACTTGCTCTGCCACCTTCAGACACTTGTTCACCTGCATCCCCAGGTCCCTCTGCGTTTCTATACTCTTAATGGGTCTTCCCTTTATCATATACATCCTCCCTACATTCTTTCTCCCGAAATGCATCACCTCGCATTTATCAGGATTGAATTCCATCTGCCATCTGTCTGCCCAAGCTACTAGCCTATCTATTGTCTTCGAAAATGTGACTGAACACATTGACGAAGGAAGGGCGGTGGACGTAGTGTTCATGGACTTTAGTAAGGTGTTTGATAAGGTCCCACGTGCAAGGCTTCTGGAGAAAGTGAGAGGGCATGGGATCCAAGGGGCTTTGGCCTCGTGGATCCAGAACTGGCTTGCTGGCAGAAGGCAGAGAGTGGTTGTGGATGGGTCTTGTTCTGCATGGAGGTCGGTAACCAGTGGAGTGCCCCAGGGATCTGTTCTGGGACCCCTGCTGTTTGTCATTTTCATAAATGACCTGGATGAGGAAGTGGAGGGATGGGTTAGCAAGTTCACCAACGATACAAAGATCGGTGGTGTTGTGGATGGTCTGGAGGGATGCCAAAAGTTGCAGCGGGACATAGACAGGATGCAAGACTGGGCGGAGAAGTGGCAGATGGACTTCAACGCAGATAAATGTGTAGTGGTCCATTTTGGCAGGAATAATAGAGTAGAATAGAATAGAACATTACAGCGCAGAACAGGCCCTTCAGCCTTCGATGTTGCGCTGACCATTATAAAAAGCAATGACCCTCCAAACTAAACCATTCCCTTCTCTTCCATATACTTATCAACTAACCTCTTAAACGCCACCAAACTTGGCGCATCTACAACTGCTGCAGGCAGGGCATTCCACTCCCTAACCACCCTCTGGGTAAAGAACCTACCTCTGATATCCGTCCTATAACTATCACCCCTTAATTTAAAGCTGTGTCACCTCGTGCTAGCTTTCTCCATCCTAGGAAAAAGGCTATCACTGTCCACCCTATCTAAACCTCTAATCATCTTATATGTTTCGATAAGGTCCCCTCTTAGCCGCCTCCTTTCTAACGAAAACAACCTCAAATCCCTCAGCCTCTCTTCATAAGACCTGCCCTCCATACCAGGCAACATCCTGGTAAACCTCCTCTGTACCCTCTCCAATGCCTCCACATCTTTCTTATAATGTGGGGACCAGAACTGCACACAATACTCCAAGTGCGGCCGCACTAGAGTTTTGTACAGTTGCAACATGACGTTGCGGCTCCGAAATTCAATCCCCCTACCAATAAAAGCTAAGACTCCGTATGCCTTCTTAACAACCTTATCGACTTGACTGCCTACTTTCAGGGATCTATGCACAAATACACCAAGATCCCTCTGTTCATCAACACTATTAAGAATCCTACCATTAGCCCTATACTCTACACATTTATTATTCCTGCCAAAGTGCATTACCTCACACTTTTCCACATTAAACTCCATTTGCCACCTCTCAGCCCAGCTCTGCAACTTGTCCAAGTCTCTCTGCAAACTATAACACCCCTCTTCACTATCTACCACTCCACCGACTTTAGTGTCATCTGCAAATTTACTAATCAATCCTTCAATACCCTCATCCAGATCATTTATAAAAATTACAAACAGCAGGGGCCCCAAAACAGACCCTGAGGTACACCACTTGTCACCGAACTCCACGATGAATATCTCCCATCAACCACCACCCTCTGTCTTCTATCTGCTAGCCAATTCCTATCCAATTAGCTAAATCACCCTCTATCCCATACATCTGCATTTTCTGCAGAAGCCTTCCATGGGCCACCTTATCAAATGCCTTACTAAAGTCCATATATACCACATCAACCGCCTTACCCCCATCCACCTCTTTAGTCACTTTTTCAAAAAAACTCAATGAGGTTAGTAAGGCACGACCTACCCTTCACAAAACCATGCTGACTATCTCCAATCAATTCATTTCTCTCTAAATAACTATAAATCCTATCCCTAATAATTCTCTCCAATACTTTGCCCACAACAGAAGTAAGACTCACTGGCCTTAATGGGATGAAGGAGTACAATATAAAGGGTAGGAGTCTTACTAGTGTTGTGGAGCAGAAGGATCTCGGGGTCCGGGTCCATAGGACTCTTAAATCGGCCTCGCAGGTGGAGGAAGTGGTCAAGAAGGCATACAGTGTACTGGCCTTCATTAATCGAGGAATAGAGTTTAGGAGTCAGGAGGTAATGATGCAGTTCTATAAGACTCTTGTCAAAGACCCCACTTGGAGTATTGTGTGCAGTTCTGGTCGCCTCATTATAGGAAGGATGTAGAGGCTATTGAGAGAGTTCAGAGGAGATTTACAAGGATGCTGCCTGGATTGGGAGGCAGGCCTTATGAAGATAGGTTGAGGGAGCTGGGATTCTTCTCACTGGAGAGACGTAGGTTGAGAGGCGACCTGATAGAGGTTTATAAAATGTTGAGAGGGATAGATAGGGTGGACTTTCAGAGACTATTTCCCCGAGCTGAAATGGTCACTACGAGAGGACACAGATTTAGGTGCAGGGAAGCAAATACAAAGGAGATGTCAGGGGTAGGTTTTTCACTCAGAGGGTGGTGAGTGAATGGAACCGACTGCCGTCGGAGGTTGTTGAGGCAAACTCACTGGGGTCTTTTAAGAGACTTCTGGATGAGTATATGGAAAAGAATAGGATAGGGGGTTATAGATAGCTCTGTGGATTGGTAGATGTGATCGGCACAACTCGTGGGCCGAAGGGCCTGTTTGTGCTGTATTGTTCTATGTTCTATGTTCTATGTCTCCAGCCTAGGACTGTTGGTGGGGGTGCGAGTTACAGATAATGTGATAATACTATCTTTGACTGCCTTGGTTAACCAAAGATGATTTATCTCCTTCTTAAAATTCTTTTCCATCACTCGGATATATTTTGCTGAGAGAAATGAACTCGCATCATAAACATCTGCCATTGCTGATCAACCATCTTTTCTGTGAAACTCCTTTCCCAGCCTACGCCAGCTAATTCTGTCCTCTTTCCTTTATCAAAACTCTTACTTCAGTTCAGCAAGAAGTCTCACGACACTGGCTTAAAGTCCAACGTGTTTATTTGGAATCACAAGCTTTCGGAGCACTGCTCCAAGCTGAAGGAAAAGGTATACAATTGGAAAAAGGTCAGTTGTAAGCCTGAGGGTTGGGGAAGTTTTAATAACCAAAAGAAGATGATCAGAAAAAGAGAAGATAAACTATGAGGGTAAACTAACAAATAATATAAAAATGAGTCTCTTTGAGATAAGAGTAAAGCCAAATGAATATATACCCATTAGAGAACGATTTGAGGAAATGAGACTGAGGACTAATTCTATTAATTTCAGGATAGCCATGGAGAATGATAGGCCTGACTCAGGAGTTGCAATTCTAAATTGGGGCAAGGCCAATTTAGGCAGGAACTTTCAACAGTTAATTGGGAGAGTCAATGGGAAGGCAAAGGGATGTCTGGTAAGTGGGAGGCTTTCAAAAGTGTGTTAATCAGGATTCACGGTAAGCACATTCCTCTAAGCATTAAAGGCTATGCTGGTAGAAGTAGGGAACCCTGGATAACAGGGATATTGAGGCTCTGATCAAAGAAGACTGAGACATTTAACATGCATAGGCAGCTGGGATCAAGTGAATCCCCTGAAGAGTATAGAGCTTGTAGGAGGAAGTTAAGAGAGAAATCAGGAGGGCAAAAACGGGACATGAGGTTGCTTTGGCAGATAAAGCAAGGAGAATTCTACAAATACATAAAGGGCAAAAGAGCAACTATGGAGAGAGTAGGACTTCTTAAGGATCAACAAGGTCATCTATATGCGGCCCCACAAGAGATGGGTGAGATTCAAAATGAATATTTCACATCAGTAATCACTGTTGAGAAAAGCATGGATGTTAGGAAACTTGGAGAAGTGATGATTTGAGGACTGTACATATAACAGAGAAGAAGGTACTGAAAGTCTTAAAACAAATCAAGGGCCCTAATGAAGTATATCCCAGGACATTGTGGGATGCTAGGGAGGAAATTGCATGTCCCCAGTAAAGATATTTGAATCATCGATAGTCATATGTGAGATGCCTGAAGACTGGAGGGTGGCAAATGTTGTGCCTTTGTTTAAGAAGCGCTGTAGGGAAAAGGGAACTACAGGACAGTGAACCTCACATCCGTAGTGGGTAAGTTGTAGGAGGTATTTTGAGAGACAGGATCTATAGGCATTTAGTGATGCAAGGACTGATTAGGAACAGTCAGCATGGATTAATTAGGGAAAATTATGTCTCACAAATTTGATTGAGTTTTTTGAAGAGGTAACCAAGGATGTAGAAGAGGGCAGTGAAGTTGACGTCGTCTACATGGATTTTAGCATGGCCTTTAACAAGGTGCCACATGGTAGGTTGTTGCATAAGATTAGATCTCATGTGGTTCAAGGTGACGTATCTAAATGGATACAAAATTGGCTTGATGACAGAAAACAGAAGGAGGTTTAGAGGGTTGTTTTTCAAACTGGAGACCTGTGACCAGCAGTGTGCCTCAGGGATCAGTGCTCGTCCACTATTATTTGTCATTTATATTACTGATTTGGGTGAGAATTTGGATGAGGTATGCTTAGTAAGTTTGCAGATGATACCAAGACTGATGGCATAGTGGACAATGAAGAAAGTTATCTAGGATTGAAACAGGGTCTTGATCAATTCAGCCAATCGGTTGATAAATGACAGATGGAGCATAATTTAGATAAATGTGAGGTGATGCATTTTCATAGATCGAACCAGGGCAGGGCTTACTCAGTTAATGGTAGAGCACTGGGGAGAGTTATAGAATGAAGAGATCTATGGGCACAAATTCATAGCTCCTTGAAAGTAGAGTCACAGGTGGACAGAGTAGTGAAGAAAGCATGTGGCATGCTTGGTTCATTGCTCAGAGTATTGTATACAGGAGTTGGGATGTCTTGTTGAAATTGTACAAGGCATTGGTAAGGCCACACACTTGGAATACCGCGTACAATTCTGGTCATCCTATTATAGAATGAGTGCAGAAAAGGTTTACTAGGATTTTGAAACAAGTTTTTTTAACGAGTTTAAATTTTAAATTTACTAGGATGCTACCAGAACTTGATGGTTTGAGTTATAAGGAGAGGCTGGATAGACTGAGACTCTTTTCTCTGTAGTGCGTAGGAGCTGAGAGGTAATCTTACAGAGGTCTATAAAATAATGAGGGACACAGGTCAGCTAGATAGTCAATATCTTTTCCCAAAGGTAGAGGAGTCCCAAAGGAGGCATAGGTTTAAGGTGAGAGGAGGGTGATACAAAAGAGTCCAGAGGGGCAATTTTTTGCACAGAGGGTTGCCAGAGGTAGTAATAGAGGCAGGTAACAATTTTGTCTTTTAAAAACGGTTTAGACAGTTACATGGATAAGATGGGTACAGAGGGAAATGGGCCAAATGCGGGCAATTGGGACTAGCTTTGGGTTGAAAGGGGGCGGCATGGACAAGTTTGAACAAAGTTTGGTTTCCATGTTGTAAACCTCTATGACTCCATGACTCTGAAACCACCCTGTCCTGTTTCTGTGCTGTGTTCTTGTGCAGCAATGCAAAGAAGCATTGAATAATTTAAAGACATTAACAATTCAAAGGAAATTTGACTAACCATGACACTGACATACACACACTCAAAGAAGAGGTGAAAAGATAAGACCCTGAAACAAAAGTTCCTCCAGACAGTTCTGAAATTAACACAGAAAATGTTAGAATAACAGTGTGGCATCAAATCATAAATAACAAAGCTGCATATCCCAGGGAAGCTGTTTGCTGGTTAGTGTCTGTAAAATGCATGTAAAGCAGACAAAACATTTAAAAAATTAAACTGGCCAATAGCAATCTGGTTTATACAAACATAATTCCAAACTCACATTTCCAATCCAAGTTTGGGCTCTTGCTGTGGTCAAATTAGTTGCCACATTGTCAAGCAGCAGCATAGATTGGAGCAGTTCAGTGGAATAGAATTGACAAAAGTGTTTTGTTCCATCTGCAGATGAGCAGAAACAGGTATAATGCCTCTTCCTCCTTCCCCATCAATCCACGGAAGGAAAATTATCTAAAAAGGCTCTGATTCTCAATGGGAAATCTCACTGTTAGGGAACTAGAAAGAAAGTCTATGATCAGAACACACAAAATTGGTCAGAAAGTGTAGAACTGGAGAAGGTGGAGGCAGTTAAACAATATTTCTGCTCCAAGCATTCAAACCACACAAACTGTTAGTTGTTGCAGCCATGTTGTCTGCACATTGATGGGTTTGCATTCCTTTAGAAATATTCCCAGTCCCTGGGAATGATCATTTTCTTCAATTTGCAATCAGGCTAGGTTCCAGAATCACTGGTCACAACACAACCCTGCTATGTTGCTATCATTTGAAAGTTATCCAAACTGGAATCTTTTCTGTCACAAGGTTTTAAAAGTAGGAAGAATAAAGTCAAGGAAAGCAGCGTGCAAGCTTGAAACTGTCACACAGGATTTGTTGAGCACCTCACACTGTCATTAACTTTTCACCTTAGCAAAATCCAGGCTGAAACTTAACATACTGCTGTTGTATCCACTGGGTGCAGCAACCTTCAAACTGGGTTTGAATAACAAATGTCCTGGATGACACAATCTGAACTCAGATCAAAAGAGCTGATGGCTTATTTTTTATAACCTGTCCTCCCTCCAATTCCTTTGCCCCTATTCAGTTATTCAATTAAGCAGTGACAGTAGGAGAGACACAATATGCATGGTGCAGAGAAAAGGAGGGGAATGGCACTAAGCCGCAATGCTCTGGGAGAGCTAGTGCGGATAATATAGTGCGTGGGGTGGCATGGTAGCACAGTGGTTAGCACGGCTGCTTCACAGCTCCAGGGTCCTGGGTTCGATTCCCGGCTCGGCCTACCGTCTGTGTGGAGCTTGCACGTTCTCCTTTGTCTGTGTGGGTTTGCTCCGGGTTTCCTCCCACAGTCCAAAGATGTGCAGATTAGGTTGATTGGCCACGCTAAGAAATTGCCCCTTAGTGTCCAGGAATGTGTAAATTAGAGGAATTAGTGGGTATAATATTTGGGGATAGGGCTGGGTGGGATTGTGTTCGGTGCAGACAATGGGCCAATGGGCCTCTTTCTGCACTGTAGGGCTCTATCAGTTATAATGGGCCAAATGGCCTCCTTCTGTACTGTAACAATTCTGTGCCTAGTAGAATCATGTTAACATCACTAAACTCATATTTTTTGATTTTGTCATGAAAATAGGCATTGCTGGCTGGCCCAGCATTTATTGCCCATCCCTAATTGCCCCTGAAGGGACACTTAAGAGTCAACCACATTGCAGTTGGCCTGGAATCACATGTACAAAGAACAATACAGCGCAGGAACAGGCCCTTCGGCCCATCAAGCCTGTGCATATACATGGTTTCTATCCCTCAGTTCACCTTCCATTCATGTGTCTGTCAAGTGTGTTGCTAAGGTGCCTGTTTCCACCACCCCAACTAACAGTGCATTCCAGGCTCTCTCTGTGTGAAAACATTTTCCTGTACGCCCCCACTAAACCTGCCCCCTGTCACCTTAAACCTGTGCCAGTGCTTTGCTTTGCTGCCTCAAGGGGACCCAAACACAAGCTCCATCCTCTTGCCAGCCTGACCACTCTGTCGTTTGATGCCTCAAAACACCACACTCTCCACCCTACCTCATCCTTTCTTCCATCTCCCCCTGATAATGTCTCCTCTTGGAAAGAAACAAACTCATCTCAGCGCCAAAGCTTGAAGAATCTCACCTCGTGCACAGCACTGTAAAACTGCTTGGAAACGGGAGATACAAATTTCCCATGAAGGCCAGATGGAAGTTTTTGACTTCCCAATGAGTGAGGATTCACGGTAAACAAATGAATAGAGAGAGTTTAGAATAACTTGGGATTAAAAGACTAACAGATCAAAGTGAATAGAGTATAGAAAAGTCACAAAGTGCTTGAAATATAGTTTACAACAATACTGCTTGCATAGAGACACATACAACTATTGTTAGAGAATTTAGATATATATTTTTGAATATTCTATATTAAAAGCATAGATCATGGCTAATGACACAATGCTATAAAGCATGGTGGGACACAGTCAAGGAAGAGAAACTACATTCCTCAGAACCATGCACCTACTGAGTGCAAGATAAAGCAATTCTTATCGGTGACTCTAGACATTCCTAACGAATAGAATATCCATCAGCCAAGGACAATGCCAGAGACTTCAAGACAATTTGATGGAATGAGTCATGCATTATAATAGGTAAGAAAGTCTTGGAAGTTTCAGGAGCTGTGAGAAAGACTCAAAGTCCACAAACTCACATAGTGTCATGCTGTCAAAAGGTAAAAGTTATTGGCCAAGGTAAATAATCTATACTTAGATTCGCTATAGTACAGAAGCAAGCCATTCGGCCACTAATTTCAGCTGCCTGGCTTTTGGCTTGGAGCCAGCTGATTCCTTGGCTCTGGCAGACCTCCACGTGCTGGAGCACTCAGTTGTTCCCTATACCACCCGATGTTGTGGGCATCCAGAAGTCTCACTGCTGACCTGTCCCACCATTGTGATAGTATCTATGCTGATTGATTGTGCGGTGGAAGCCTGTGTCAATTGAATTGGGATGACCTCAGAGGATTCCTCTAAGCTTTCCTCCAAGCTGCTATGGGGCATCTCTGTTGGAACATCAGAGGGGCCAGTGATGCCAGACATGATGGGGGGTGGGGTGGGGGCATCAGGGCTGATTCCTGAAACAAAGGTCACAGTGCCAGTGAGTGACAAGTGTCTGGGCAGCATGCCTTGAATCATAAGGAGACGCGATCTTCCCAGCTTGTCATGACCATTAATCAGGGTGGCGAGTGGTAAGGTCACGAGAGAGGCATAAAGCCATCACTGGCTGGCCAACATTTATTGCTCATCCCTCGCTGCCTGAGGCTAGTTGAGAGTCAACTGTATTGCTGTGATTCTGGAGTCACATGTAAGCCAGACTGGGTAAGGATGGCAGATTTCCTTCCCTAAATGCACATTAATGAATCAAGTGAGTTTTTCTGACAATTAACAATGGTTTCATGATCATCAGTAGATTCTGACCTCCAGATTTTTTTTTATTGAATTCAAATTTCGCCATCTGTTGCAGCTGGATTCGAACCCAGGTCCCCAGAATATTGGCTGAGTTTCTGGTTTAATAGTCTAGCGACCATACTGCTAGGTCATCATCTTGCCCTAAGTGCAAATAAGGTAATGTAAGTGAGACTGGATGATAATGTCTGGGACTCACTAATTGCATGGTAAGCATGTCATGAATGCTTAAATTGGTTTTGCGCCTTTTTTGGGCACAAAGCTAATTTCACCAGCAGAACTGGGCCAAACAGATTGGGGAAGGTGAGAAACTGGCCACCAATTCATTTTGCACCACTCACCCTATCTTACCAGCTCACTACGCCAATCAAGACATGGGACAACAGAATGTGTTGGTCACCCACAAATGCATACAACGTCAATCATGGCTCACACATATACACAAGCATGTACCCTCTCAGATAGATGCATTTTCTCTCTATACACTCTCATTGTCTCTATCTTTCTCGGGAACAGTACAGTGAATGATGACAGTGATTCACTGTACAGAGTTGGGTATTTCTGTATATTCTGTGTGAGGAATCTCAATCATGAATTCAGTGTGTAGCCAGCCAATGGAAGGGCAGATCTTTGAGGTGGGGTTTCCTGTCCAATCATTTTGAGGCAATGCCATTAGTGACAGGCAGGCTGGCCAAGGAGAAGGCACAGATATAAAGTAGTTTCATACTGACAAATCATTGTAAAGATTTTTGATAATGAGCAGTGGAATCTGCAAATTTGAGCTGAGTTTGACCTAGCGAGCTTCCCCATTGGATATATAAAATAAATAATGAAAAACTTGTTTACATTATCCGTGATTTAGTTCCTCATCTTTTAATAAATTGAATAATAGGAGTAAAAGGATACTTCAGCACATTCTTCAACTGCTGTCTGAACTGAGTCTGTGTCACGGCATAAATGGCAGTGTTTGTGCAGCAACTCAGGAGCTGCAATACGAAGCCAATCTACATAACATAATCATGGATCTTTATAGGCTGATACCCCAAATAATATATTCGACTCCATACGGAATAAACCAATAGCATTGACCATAACAGGATGAAATTGGCTGAGATAACAAAGAGTAAAATGATGGATTCCTTCGACTCTCCATCTCTGGGTCTCTGGAATTCTCTCCACTGCTGTGAGCCCAGAGTCTCCTGCGGGCTCTGCTGCTCACTACAATATGTTGGACAGTGAAAATATTGAGCAGCAGAATTAGGGCAAATGGAATGAATGGGTTTAGAATGTTATGAAGCATCTCAAATATTGTCCAGACCAGAGAATCCATAGCATCGTCTGTGTAATCACAAAACCAGGGGATATTCGCCTGCCAATAGTCCTCTGTTAGCATAAAATACCAGAAAATGTTCTTCAAACAGGACACCACACTCACTGTTCCCAGAACCGCAGCAGCAGTTTTCTTGTTGCAATATTTACTTTTCAGCTTGGGGCAGCAAATGGCCACAAATCGATCAAAGGTGAAGGTGACTGTGAACCAGACAGAACAGTCAGTGGCTGCATAAAGCAGGACAGCATTGATATTACTCAAGGGAAGAGACCACAGGAAATTAAACTCTTCCAGATAAACCATAGGAATGTGCCTGAATATCAGGTCGAAGATAATAACTAGTAGATCCACCACTGACATAGACACCAGATAGCAAGTGACACATTTGGACAGTCCACAGTCTTTGCATTTCAGGGTCACAACTGTGATTAAGTTCACTGCAAGGAAGGGAAATAAATAATGAAATTATACATCAAACTGGGCAAGTGGTTATCAGATTAACTGAGTTGGTGTTGACAAATAGATCGCATGCTGCACACACTCACAAATACACACAAAATCTCATAAAGACACAGGAACAACACACAAAGACACACAAAGAACACTGTAACAGACATGCTCATCTACATTCAAACACCACACACAAGGATATTAATGTATGCATGCACACACGCACACACAGACATACACGAAAACACAACCATGAAAACAGTGTGATGAATCTCTGCCTTTAAGAAATATATTTGTGTCATGTTTCTGGTGTAGGATATTTTTTTAAGCAGTCAGTTCTAAGTATTGGTACCACTTCATCTGTGACTCACAGCCTACATGTTGATGCCACAGAAGCATGATTGGTCCTAATTGCTGCAATGTGTTTTTTATCTGGGCTAATGCAGATCTGTTATCTGAAAATTTTCCTTGGACCTTTTCAGAGTGGACTTCGATTAGATTGATTGATAGGAGAAGTCGTGACTGGGCAGAGCTAGACTCACAGAGGGGAACAAGCTTTATTGCTGCTTGGGAGCTGCAGAGTGAAGTAACCTCTTCTTCCTCCAAAGATTGGAGACTAGAATCTGCCAGAAAACAGACCTTTGTCTGAAGTCCTGCTATTTGAAGTTAGATTTTCTCTGGAAACTTCTGTATGGGTGTCAGAGAACAGGTGTCAAAATCCTGGGACTTCCTTCCTAACAACACTGTGGGTGTATCTACACCACATAAAATGACGTATTCATTCGTTATGGAATTCTCTCCCTAACAGGAGACTGAGATGTACTTATATCACCTGAAGAGACTGATAAGAACAAACAAAGAAGAACAAAGAACAAAACAGCATGGGAAACAGGCCCTTCGACCCAACGAGCCTGCGCCGCCACCCCGATGTTCCCACCTCTACCCGTGATCTTGGTCTATGTTTATAGATCTATGGATTAAAAACCAAATTTGAGACAATTTAGGGAGAATTTGTTTTGCCAGTTAGCCTAAGAGCACATCTTTGGGATGTGGGAGGAAAATGGAGCACCCTGAGAAAACCCACGCAAGCACGGGGAGAATGCGCAAACTCCCACAGACACGGGCCCAAATCCATGTATCTGCACAGCACAGCGATAGTCACTGAGCTGTCGTGTTGCCCATCAAATGGTCCAGGTCAAGAGTACACTAACGACGTGAAACACTAGGATACTCTTGAAAAAATCCAAGAGCAGCTCTCTCACAACCCATCGCGTGTATGCCCCTTGTTAGACAACAAGGTGGACCAAAGCACCTGTAGGATAAAAGCAAGTACATCAATATCATCGTCTATTTACACACTTCCCAGGGACTCCTAAGGCTCATGATCCCTATTTTAAATCAGTTTTCTATACCCCTCCATTCCCATTCTGTTCCTGTGCCCATCTAAGTATTTCTTAAATAACTCCAGAGTGCCTGCCTCCACCACTTACTTGGCAGCGCATTCCATACCCACACCACCCTCTGTGTGAAAAAACTCCCTCTAGCATCCAAATTATACCTTACCCCCCTCAACCTAAGCCCACGATCCCTCGTGCTATTTGAGTCCATCCTAGGAAAAAGCTTAATCCTGTTTTACTCTATCTATATCCCTCATAATCTTGTACACCCCTATTAGATCTCCTCTAAGTCTACGTCTTTCTAAGGAAAACAGTCCCAATTTGCCTAACCTCTCCTCATAACTCAAACCTTCCATACCAGTGTCCATAGTCCATAGAGTGTCTGACTATACACTCTGTCCATAATCTTGTAAATCTCTATCAAGTCATCCTTCAACTTCCATCATTCCAGTAAGAACAAATCGGCTTTATTCAACCTCTCCTCTTGAACTCAAGATCCCAGTTGAGGCCACCCTCATGTGTGCGGAACTTGGCTATCAGTTTCTGCTCAGCAATTCTGCATTGTTGTGTGATGTGAAGGCTGCCTTGGAGAATGCTTACCCAAAGACCAGAGGCTGAATGCATTTTGATTGCTGAAGTGTTCCTTGACAAAGGGGTCATGGCCTTAGGGTGAGGGGGGGCTATGTATAAGACAAATATTAGAGGGCAGTTTTTCACACAAAGGGTAGTGGGGGTGTGGAATGCACTGCCGAGTAAGGTGGTGGGAGCAGGCACGCTAGGGTTGTTTAAGGGTCTCTTGGACAGCCACATGAGAGGTCTGCAGATAGAGGGATATAGCAGGACTGTCTAAATATCTTATTTGTTTCCACAGGCAATTCGGTCCACCTTGTTGACCAACAAGGTGCATGCATTCGGCAGGTCGTGCGGGGGCTGCTCTTGGTTGTTGTTTCAGGAGTGACCTAGTGCTTCAAGTCGTTAGTGTATGCTTAAACTGGACCATCTGATGGGCAACATGACAGCTCAGAGACTATCGCTGTTGCTGTGCAGACACATGGATTTGGGCCTGTGTCTGCGGGAGTTTGCGCGTTCTCCCCGTGGTTGCGTGGGTTTTCTCCGGGTGCTCCGGTTTCCTCCCACATCCCAAAAATGTGCTCTTAGGCTGATTGGGTAACAAATTGTCCCTATATTGGTCCCTATATGGGAATCTTCCACAATAGGCATAGCCTAAAGTCATGGATATGTCATTAAGATGTTAGGACGGCGGCGTGGGCTCGTTGGGCCGAAGGGCCTGTTTCCCGTGCTGTGTTGCTCTTTGTTCTTTGTTCTTTGTAATCCCGATTTTGAGTTCATGTAACCTCCACAACTTGCCTGAGTTTCCAAAATCTCACTAACTGTCCTGTCTGGAGGCAATCCACACCTTTTTAACTTGTGCTTAATCCACCTTCCACTGCACTTGTAAAGACATGATTACCTGTCAAGGTTCACATTCCAACCATTATCTTGTAATTGAGTTTGTATGTATATATACCTATTTGTGAATCAAATCCTGCATTCACCTGATGAAGGGGCAGTGCTCTGAAAACTTGTGCTACCAAATTAAACATGTTGGACTTCAATCTAGTGTTGTGAGACTACTTACTGTGCCTTCTCCATTCCAACACCAGCAACTCCACATTATATTTCCCACATCTATCATCTTCATCACTTCCTCAAAAAATTTGATCAAGTTAGAACATAGAACATAGCACATAGAAAAACAGAAACAGGCCCTTCGCTCTACAAGTTGTGCTGAATATGTACCTATAGGCTTACCTATAACCCTATTTTTTTTAAGTCCCAGGTACTTATCCAAAAGTCTCTTAAAAGACCCTATCAAATCCGCCTCTACTGCCAGTAGTTGATTCCATGCACCCACCACCCTCTGAGTGAAAAACTTACCCCTGACATCTCCTCTGTACCTGCTCCCCAGCCACCCTAAACCTGTGTCCTCTTGTGGCAGCTATTTCAGCCCTGGGAAAAATTCTCTGAGAATCCACTCGATCAATACCTCTCAACGTCTTGTACACCTCTTACATACCTTTCGCTGAGGCATGATCTCCCCTTCACAAAGCCTTGCTGTCTATCACTAATAACTCCATTTGTTTCCAAATTTGAGTAAACCCTGTCCTTACGAATCTTTTCCAATAATTTTCTGACCACTGACGTAAAGCTCACCGGCCCATAATTTCATAGATTATCCCTGTTGTCCTTCATAAACAATGGAACAACATTGGCTACTCCTCTGGAATTTCACCTGTAACCAACGAGAATATGAAGCTTTCTGTCAAGCCCCCACCAATTCCCACCATTGCCTCCCTCAATATTCTGGGGTAGATCACATAAGGTCCTGAGGACTTAACTACTTCAATGCTTTTTTAGTCACTCAATACTTCTGTCTTCTTGATATTGACATGACCCAGAATATCTACACACCCTACCCTATGCTCCTCATCCATCAAGTCCCTCTCTTTGGTGAATATTGAGGCAAAGTATTCATCTCACCTATTTCCTCTGGCTCCATGCATAGATTCCCTTCACTATCCTTGAATGGATCAATCCTTTCCTTCTTGACCTTCACATTTGTATAAAATGCCTTAGGATTTTCCTTAATCCTGTTTGCCAAAGGCTTTTCATGACCCCTTCTAGCCCTCCTAACTCCTTGCTCAAGTTCCTTTCTATGTTCTTTATCTTCTTCAAGGGCTCCATCTGCTCTAAGCCTTTTAGATCTGATGAATGGTTTTGAGAAAGCTCATAATATCCCTCGTATCGGGAGCTCTGGATAATACCCCTCATTATCCAGGGTTTCCAATACTTGCCACACTTATCCTTCATCCTAGTAGCTACATGCTGGTCCTGAATTCCAACCAATTGACATTTGAAAGACTCTTGATTTATCCTCAAACAGCCTCTCCCAGTCTAAATTTAATTTACCTAACATGTACATTTTTTGGACTGTGGGAGGAAACCCAAGCATCCAAAGGAAACCCACGCAAACATGGGGAGAACATGCAGACTCCACACAGGCAGTGACTCAAGTCGGGAATCGAACCCGAATGCCTGGTGCTGTGAGGCAGCAGTACAAACCATTGTTCCACTGTGCTATCCGTATCGATAAATAGAGAGAGAGAGACAGAGAGATAGAGGGAGAGGGGGCGGCTGGGGGGGGAAGGGACAGGGAGAAAGAAAACGGGAGATTGAGAGGCTGGAAGAGAGCTAGCAACTGGGGGTGATGAAAGACCAGTGGATAAAGGGACACAGAGAGAAAAACTGGCAGAGAGAGACTGAGGGGGAGACAAACTGAGAAACAGTTAGTGTAGGAGAGAGAGGGAGACTGAAGGAAAGAAAGGCTGAGAGAGAGAGATAGAAACTGGGACAGAGAGGGAAAGACTGAGAGAGAGAGGCTGGGAAAGATTGAGAGAATGGAGTATTGGCTCCAGGGTTAGAGGGGTTTTCATGACCTGAACATTTTGCTCAGTTTGTTGATGATCTTTTGTTACAAACTGAAAGTAAATCAGAACATCTTTAGTTGTCAGATTAATTGCCTAACTTTGCTCACTAATTTCCATTATAACCCTAAGAAAGCTCAAATCATGCTGTCTTGTGTGGTTTGTTTGGGCACTGTCGTTACTCAAATTAAACATGAGATTGAACAAAAATGAATTGATTCTATTCTGCAATTGCCTCTTCCAAAGGTGCACTTCGGTCTTTCCTTAGTTTAGTGAAATACTGCAGAAATCATATTGATGTGTTTGCAAGTAAAGCTGCTCCATTGTCAGAGCTACTGTCAAAAAGAATGCTCCGTGGCTGCAGACCAAGCAACACACACAGGTAGTATCTGATTTAAAGCACATTTTGGCATCAGCACCAGTATTATTAGTGTCAGATCCTGATCTCCCGTTTGCATTGCAAGTGGCAGCAATCGATTTAACTCTCTCAGCTGTTATTTTATGAGAAAAACACAACAGGCAGGGACCTGTGGCTTACATCTCTTGACTCCTTATTCCAATGGAACAAGGGTTTAGTGTGTGGCCATCATGTTTTCGTGGTGTTTTGGGCACTACAATTCTTTGCATATGGAATTGACTTTAACCCCTCACCTTAAACCTTTGTCCTCTAGTTTTAGACTCTGCTATCTTTAGGAAAAGATGTTCATTATGTACTCTCATCTATGCCCCTCATTATTTTTTAAACCTCTAAAAGATCACTCCTAAGCCTTTGATGCTCCAGGAAAAATTTCTCAGTCTATTCAGCTTCTCCTTATAATTCATACCATCAGTTTCCGGTAGCATCCTCTTCTTTGCACTCTTTCTAGTTTAATAACGTTCTTTCTACAATAAGGCGACCAGAACTTATCCCAAGTATGGCCTTACCAATGTCTTGTACAACTTCAACAAGATGCCCCAACTCCTGCATTCAATGTTCTGACCAATAAAACCAAGCATGCTGAATGCCTTCTTCATCACTCTACTGGGAGTTTGCACATTCTCCCTGTGCTTGCGTGGGTTTTTTCCGGGTGCTCCGGTTTCCTCCCACATCCCAAAGATGTGCTCTTAGGCTAATTGGCAAAACAAATTCTCCCTAAATTGATTCAAATTTGGTTTTTAATCCATAGATCTATAAACTTGGACAGGGATTGCGGGTAGAAGTGGGAACATCGGGGTGGCGGCGTGGGCTCGTTGGGCCGAAGGGCCTGTTTCCCGTGCTGTTTTGTTCTTTGTTCTTTGTTCTTTGTACCCACCTATGACTCCATTTTCAGGGAACTATGAACATGTATCCGTAGATTTCTTTGTTCTCTTTGCCCTATGAGAGGTATTTGTTCTTAAGTGACTCTTAAGTATTTGTTCTTAAGTGACTCAGAACCAGTACTCAAGACCCTTAGTTATGAAAAAGTCGTGCAGAAATCATCAGAGGATGTAGAGGCTGTGCATATAGTAGCAGCTATCAAGATAGGACAACAGAAATAACAGAGCAAGGCCGATTTTGATGGTGAGGTAAATCCAGTTGAGTGTGCTGTTGGCAGAAAACGATGCTTCACCTTTGCAATCCTGGTCTATTCAGTTTGTTTATTGTACAAATCACCCTATTCAACAGCTAAAGAAAGAAGGTGATCAAGACTAACAATGCGACAAATACAAAAGGATAAGATATCATCCTGCAAAAATCAAATTGGAATGACATTTGATCCATATAGGAATCAATTAAGGGAATTAATAAATAGCAAAAGATCAAATTTAATTGTTTAAAAATGATAGAGGATTGGGAAGTTACAATGATATCTGTGGAGCCAGCTCACACCTACAGGATGTGAGATATTTAAAACATAACAGCAAGTTATTCTGTGGAGCAGCAAAGATTCAAACGATCGCTCAATGTCAAGGTGGGGAAACTAATGTGGAATGACTAATTCTTAAAATGATATTCAACAGAAGCCATTTTATTTCACAGTGCATAATTATTTTTGGTTCTGTAAGTACCTTTTTGATCTTTTAAATATTTAATATCTATTAGCATCTGAAAGCACTCCAGCAAGATTACGCACAGTTCACTTTGTTGTACTGAGAGAGAAGACTTGCAGGTCTGCTGATGTAGGAGGAGGAAGTGGGGGATGGGGGAGGAGTATGCTTCTTGGGTGGTGGCGGGAGGGGGTGGGGGAGGACTATGCTACTGTAGCGATGGGGCAGGGAGGACTATGCTGCTGTGGTTATGGAGAAATGGGGGACAAAATAGCTACGGTGGTGATGGGGAACGGATGGGGGAGGAATGAGCTACTGTGGTGATAGGAGATGGGGGAGGAATGGACTGTTGTGATGATGGGGAGGGGTGGGGAGGAATGAACTATTGTGGTGATGGAGGAGGGGTGACAGTGAGACTCTGCAAACAGAGGTGGGGGAGAAGAGAGGGTCGAGTGGGAGATAGTCATCGGCGATGTGGTGGAAGACCGGGGAGAGCAGGAATTCCGTTGAGGAAAGGAGAGTTGAGGGTCACTCTGCAATTGGGGGTAGGAGACATGAGAGAGAGAGAGGGAGTGTGTGAGGGTGGTGCACTGGGGATGGGTTGACAATGTGGATGAGTGTCTCTATGTCTATGGGGGGGGGGGGGGGGGGGGGGGGGGGGGGGGGGGGGGGGGGGGGGGGGGGGGGGGGGGGGGGGTGAGGGGTGGAGGGAGAGGGGGGTATCTGTGTCCACAGCGGGGGAATGGTTCTGGCAGGAGAGCTGCTGTTTTGCTGTATTCTGCACCCGTACACTTTTGGGGCCTCTGATCCAAGCTGTCGGCTTTTGGGTGACTTAAGCCCCACCGCCCTCCCCTACTGGCGAGTAACGGATTGAAGGATTTGTTTTTGCTCTAAGTGCATAAGATTCCAGATTTGGACTCACCCAAAAAACAGATCTGAAATTCTTTTGGTTTCATGCCTATTCTGGACTGAGAATTATGTTTTTTCATAAGATCATGCCCAATGTATTTCAAAGTAGCATTGTGCATGGATTAAAATCCAACTCTTCATTTATCCCCGGGATATTTCTCATTAAGATTACCTACTACAGATCCTTAAACAGTTCCAACCCAAGCGTTTCACTTTAATTTTTGTGTGACAGATATGGGTGCTGTTCCATTTGTTTCTCTATGGAGTATGTGTCAGTGCCTTATCGTTTCATAGAGCTTTTTGACTCCACTGCCCTATTAACCATTTTTTTTTGTCAAGTAGTGTACAAGTGTGGAACTGATCCACTTCAGATCAGCCATTGAATGGCGGGGCAGGCTCAAGGGGC